>OX451736.1:752764282-753364282 GCA_948472305.1 Vicia faba | reverse complement strand
GAAACGAGCAACCACCTGTTTAGTGACATTGACATAAGATGCTGCTTCAACCCAATAAGAAAAGTATTCGATGGCCACCAGAATGAAGCGATGCCCGTTGGAAGCAGTCGGTTCAATCCGGCCAATCATATCAATACCCCACATTGCGAAGGGCCAAGGTGAAGTTAGGACATTCATAGGATTTGGCTGCACATGCATCTTATTAGTAAAACTCCGACACTTATAATAGATCCTGGAATGATTGTAGCAATTGTTTTCTATCATCAACCAATAATAACCTGCTCTCAAGATTTTCTTTGCCATAGTATGCCCGCTGGAATGCATTCCGAAGGAACCTTCATGAATTTCTTCTATAATCATGTTTGCTTCGTGTCTATCCATGCATCTGAGCAAAATAGAATCATAGTTTCTCTTGTACAAAACATCCCCATCAAGGAAACACTTAGCTGCATATTTCCTCAGAGTCTTCTTATCAGTGACAGAAGCATCCTCTGGATATTCTTTCATTTTAAGATATCTCTTGATATCATAAAACCATGGTTTCTCATCAACGACACCCTCTTCTATTTCAAAACAAAATGCTGGCTCATCCAACCTCAAGATGGTGATAGAATGGGCTTCATTTTCCCATCTAACTTTAAACATGGATGACAAAGTAGCCAAGGCGTCCACCAAGTTATTCTCTTCTCTTGGAATATGATTGAAAGTAATCTCATCAAAATAAGGGGTCAACTTTAACACGTGCTCATGATATGGAATCAAATTTGGGTGACGCGTCTCCTATTCTCCATTGATTTGATTAATCACAAGAGCAGAGTCCCCATATACTTCCAAGATTTTGATTTGTAAATTAATAGCAGCTTCTAACCCAAAGATACAAGCTTCATACTCAGCCATATTTTTGTACAATCAAAGCAAATTCTGGTGGTGAAAGGAGTATGGAAACCTTCAGGAGAAGTAATCACATCACCGACAACATTTCCCAAAGCATTGGAGGAACCACAAACACCATCTTCCATCACGATCTTGGTTCAGGTCCTTCTTCTGTGTCTGGGATGTTAGGATCCCGTATGTACATGATGTCTTCATCAGGAAATTCAAATTTCATTGGTTGATAGTCGTCTTCCATGGGATGATGAGCAAGATGGTAGGCAACACACTACCTTTGATAGCTTTTTGAGTAGTATATTGGATGTCATACTTAGTTAAACTCATCTGCCAACGGGCTATTCTTCCCGTGAGAGCTGGCTTTTTAAATATGTACTTGATTGGATCCATCTTAGAGATCAACAAAGTGGTATGAGTCAACATATACTGTATTAGTCGGCGAGCAGCCCAAGCCAAAGCGCAACAAGTTTTCTCGAGAAGTGAGTATCTTATTTCGCAGTCGCTAAACATTTTGCTAAGGTAGTATATTGCATACTCTTTTCGACCAGATTCGTCATGTTGCCCCAATACACACCCCATTGAATTCTCTAATATCGCCAGATACATTATCAAGGGCCTACCTTCCACTGGAGGCAAAAGAATTGGCGGTTCTAGCAAATATTCTTTAATTATGTCGAATTCCACTTGGCAATTGTTATTCCACCTGTCCGTAAGGTGGGAAATGAATCTAGCAATGTAGTTCAATCTCCCAAGAAAGCCACGAACCTCTTTCTCTGTTTTCGACACAGATGTCATAACAAATGTTAAGACATCCTGTTCTAAACTAACAGTTATGCAGTTTGGTTAATTCTGAGTTTTTTCAGGAAAATGACTCAGTCTTTCCAGAACAGAATCTCTCGTGGACTTGGGGTTAACCTAGCTCAACCCTAACCTGGTTGATAAAGTCCCGTGACCAAGTCTTAAGGTCAAACGGAATTAACCCTAGCTTTTTGTGGAAACCCTAACTGAAGAAGCAGCTGCTATATATTCAACAGGGCTGCTGTTTGGAATTTATCCCTTTTTGACAGAAGATCACTTAGAAGCTGTATAGTTTTAACTATTGTAATCCAAGCAAGTATCATTGTGATAAGTGACTTAGAATAGGTTTTAATTGTAAGGGTTTTGTATCACTCAAAGCTTTGAAGCAAGAGTGTTTTGTGTCTCTTGACTAAAGCTTTGAAGCAAAGTCAAGTCAGGTTTATGTATCACTCAAAGCTGTGAAGCAAGAGTGTTTGTGTTGCTTGATTAAAAAGCTGTGAAGCATAATCAAGTGTATGTTTTGAAGAGTGTCTTCATTAAATCATTAGTCAATTGTTTTAAGTATCACTGCTGTGATTGAGGGGGAGTGAGTAGGAACTCAGGTTTAAGTTGTACTTAGATTGAAGTTGCATTGGGTAGGTCTTAAGTGAAGGAGATAAACTGGTTGGTTTATTCCTGAATTAATATCTCTTATAGTGGATTTCCTCCCTGGCTTGGTAGCCACCAGAGTAGGTGTTGTTGCACATTGAACTGGGTAAACAATTGACTGTTCTTTACTGTTTTGTATTTACTGTCTTATAGAAAGTCAGATACGATGTCATAACATTGAACGTGACATTGAGTATCTGCAACTAGAATTTCAATTGGCATCAGAGAAGGCACCCTGCCTGTATTATTGGGTGAGATCTAGGGATATCACTTTCTGGCACTATGGACAAAGAAGGAGTTTTTGGAAATAGACCACCAATTCTGGATGGAACAAATTATGACTACTGGAAACCTCGTATGACTGCCTTCTTAAAATCTCTGGACAAAAAGGCTTGGAGAGCAGCTGACAAAGGATGGAACCATCCCACCATAACTGAGAAAGATGGGACAATCAGTCTGAAGCCTGAGGAAGAATGGAGTAAAGAAGAAGATGAGTTAGCCCTAGGTAATTCCAAAGCTTTAAATGCCTTGTTCAATGGAATTGATAGAAACATATTCAGACTAGTACATCAATATGAACTGGCCAAGGAAGTTTGGGACACTCTCAAAACTACCCAAGAGGGCACTTCCAAAGTAAAAATGTCAAGGCTTCAGATGCTGACTGTGATACGGTGGGAGAACTGACTTGAGGTTTTGCGTTTGTATTCGTAAATGTTGCGGTTAGCAAGAGTCGCCACCGACTTTTTATTTTATCCTAAGGAAAGGTTAAAAAGAACAGCAAAAACCTTTTGAGATGTTTTCTTGGGTTCGGGGAGTAGATTATAGAAAGGGAAGGTATTAGCACCCTTTCTATCCATGGTTATCCATGGGCTCTTAGTTACTTGCTTAGATCACTTGCCTTTTGTTCTCAATTGTTTTAAATGGTGCTTGAGTATGTGGGTTTGAAAATGTTTTGAAAAGAGGCCAATGTGGTGGCAACCTTTGTAATGATCCATGTGGGGATGTATACAAAGATGTATGTCTTTTGAAAAGGTTTTCATTTGTTTTTGAAAGTTGTTTTGAAAGTGTAGTGATGTGTGATTTTGAAATTAGGCAAGTGTTTTTAGTTTGCAAGTTTGATTCAAGTAACTAAGAGGTTATCTACTCCTAAATTTCTCAAAAGATTATTGCTATGTTTTAACCCTTTTAACAAGTTTGTTCCACCATTGTATTTGATGGACAATCTTGTGTTAGGATGTGAGAGGGACATGCGCGGGTCATCGTTTAGACCATAATTGCAACGACGTTAAATGTCTTTGGGCAATTTTCTTTAAGGGACTTGATCATTTGTTTTTGTTTGTTTTTGAAAAGTTTTTATCGAGGGACTATGATCATTCAAATTGTTTGCTTTGCCCAAAGAAGTTCAACATACAATATGGCCCATTTATTTGAAGGCAACAAGTGGAATACCCTAGGGGGTGCAAGTGTGATTTGTGTGTCCATTTTCATGCTTGTTTATCTTGAGATTAGGTCAAACTATTTTTTATCGTTTTTTCGCATACAAACCCTAATTCTAACATGTTATCATTAGAAAGCAATAAAGTGCGAAATTAAAATTACTAAGCTATTACAAAACCAAATATGGGAAAGGGGGTACAAATGTTCAAATGGGGATATTGACAAGAATTTAAATCTAAATTATTACATCATTTTGAATATTTGCAAATTAATCAATGTAAAAAAATTAAATAAGAATGCAAGATGCAAAAGAAATGCTTTGTATATATATGAAAAAATATTATTTATGTAAAAGAGAAAAGAAAATAAAAATATATCATTTTTTGGAGTATTTTGAATTTAGGGCAAAAACCCTAATTTTGAAAGAAAATGCATTATTATCTAATTTAATACAACTATTTATTTATTATTTATAAAAATAAAATAAAATGAAGTATATTATGGAAAAAGTATTTTTGTATCAAATATTAATAAAAATAAAAATTCAAGTATTTTTATATTTTTAACTTAAATATATTGATAAACATATATATATATATATATATATATTAAATCTTAAATATGTATTATACACAAAATAAATATTTATTTAATATTTTAATGAAATAAAGAAAAAGAGTATTTTTTTATGTGAAATATTTTCAGAAGGTAAATAAAAATAAAAGTGTATTTACACTATTTTTCTATTTATTCTAATAATAGTATATATATAATATTTATGTATAAACAAAGAAATAAATCAAATAAATATGCCATAAATTCAAAAAAGGATGGAAAAAATATTTTTAAAATTTTTATATCATGAGAAAAAATAAACAAAGTCAACCAAAAAAGAAAAAGTCAAAAAGAGTCAAAAATGAAGCAAATGGGCTCAGGGGGTGTGAATCAAAATAAATGGTGTGAATAGGAAAAAATTCCAGGCCCAGCCCAGAAGACTTGTCTTCTTCAACCTCTGAACAACATCCTTCAAGTAAAACACGCGTTTTTTATCTCTGGATTCCTGGACTTTCAAGCAAAACTCATAACATGAAAAGTGTAGAGCATTAAGAGACGGTTTCAACCATATAAAGAACTTGACCTATCTCTCTAAGATGAGGGAGAATTTCTCCTCCCCCAAATCCTAACCTAGTTTTTCATCAATGTTCAGAACCAAAATTCTCTCTACTCAGGCAAAAGAAATGAAATGTAAAGATATGTACATGTTCAGGGCTATGAGTAGAACCTTGTTTCTTCACAAACTTAAGACTGAAGATACATGATGAGAGAGATACGAGTTCAAAGTTTTACCTGTGCAGTTGAACTTCAATCTGGAGAATGAGGAACTTTCAGTGCAATGTGATGATTGGAAAAGCTTCCTTGAGGTCCAGGGATGCTGTTTCAATGCTTACTTTGTCTTGAGAGCTTCTGAATCAAGCTATGGAACTTCAACTGCAAAAGGAAAAAATGAAAATGGTGGAAACTGTTAGAGTGATTACAGGTCAGGTTTTAGGCCATGGTTAGCTTGCATATGTTGTAAGGAAGGTAGAGGAACAAGTTTGGACAAGAATGCTCGAAGGGATTGAGAGATAGCACTCAATCTGTAGGGGTTCCCCTGTTTGTGCAGTTTCAAAGTGATTAGGGCAATGGGGGTGTTTTAGATGGCAAGGGCTCGTGTGTTAGCTTGGATATGTTCTTCTGAATGTGTTTGATAACTTCTCTCTTGTGTTTCTATGCTGAGATTCAAGTTGTCACAAGTTATGGACTTTTCTTCTATGTTAAGCAACAAAATGCCACTTGATGTTTCTAGCCTGTACAGGCCCTCCCACGATGCTGCTATCCCTTGCCTTGATCAGTGCAATTTGCTCACAAACTTGTGCCAAGAAGATCTTGATTGTACCACTTGGATTGCAAACTTGACATAAAGTTCTTCTTTTCAAGAATGGAAATAGTGCTTTTTCTAGTTTAGGCTTAATTCCTTGTGTAATGACCAAAGGCTTAGAATAACCACTTGGTTCAATGGTTTTTCATTAAATTTATGAGTGTCAAAGGGTTTTAGGGCCTGCAATGTAGCACAAACTATGCTGATTTGAAAATGGTCCAAGTTATGAACATGTTCATGAACCATTCAAAAGTGGATTTTTGCCAACTTGTGAAATTCGAATCTCTCAAGTTATGAGGTTGTTTGATAAGTTCTTTGACATTTTGGAAAGCTTGGAATGTGTACTACAATCCATCTTTGAAATGCAAATCAAAATTCCAAGTGGAAGGGTATGAAAAGTGGCATTGAAGTGGGGTAGAAAACCTTGTCAAAATAGGTTAAAATTTCACTAAGTTAAAAATGGTTTAGTGCCCTTATTCAAAAAATTGTAACTTGAGATACAAGCTTCAAATAAGAAAACTTTGTGAATCAAAGTTGTATATTATGCAACAAGCTACAACGTTCATGTTTTGACTTTTGTTTGAATCCAAATGGATCTTGGTGAAAAGGTGGGGCAAAGTTGGGAAACAATTTGGGTTTTTCATAACAGAAAAATTCTAAGTTATGAAAAATTCCATTTTCAAACCCTAATTTGCATTTTGTGATTTCTTGGTGAACAAGTTTCATGATTTGGCATGTTTTGATGAAAAATGAATCTTGACTCTTGATTTTGGCCAAAAAGTCAAAGTTTGACTTTTCAGTATACAGTCAAAATTGATCAATTGACTGGGAAATTCAACTGTCAATCTTGTGTACTTGGGATCTTTTGAGCTTGATGAATGTGTCAAGATAATTCCATGGGGTCCTTGAGTCCATTTGTGAGCTTGATTTTCCATTGGCTAGGTCAAACAGTCAAAAATTGCCTTTGTGCAGTCAAAACCCTAAAAATGACCATTTTGCCCTTTTGGTGATCTGATCAAATTTCTTGGAGAATTGTGATCCAAACTTGATCAAATGGTCCATATGAGTTTAATATGTTGATGTGGGCCAAATTTCATGAGGTTTGACTATCAATTGGCCACAGTTGACTTTTTCCCCAATACAGCTGATTTCTAGGTCAACTGTCCAATTGACTGGGCAAAACTTGGAATCAAGGCTTGAAACTTGATGTGGATAAACTTGGGAGTCCAACATGAAGCATGAAAGTCATCTTAGGCACTTTAGGTCAAAACATCCTTGGGCAAACACTAACCCTAATTTGAGTCCACAGTGCAAGGAGAAGTCTTGAGCAGAGGAAACCCTAACTGGATCTTGATCTTCAAAGGTCTTGTGATGAGAAAATGTTGAGGAAATGGGAGGGCAAATTTTGGGGTACAACAGTTGCCCCTGTTCAATCTTCTTGAACCTGAAGAGTTAGATTGGCAAGTTTGCCTTTCGTGACTCGAGGGTAAAAGGAGATTGGACACTAGAGTGCCCGGAAATTTGCACTCGCATGTTGAGGTATCAGCAATGTGATGTCAGGAATGGGCTTACAGATGCCATTTGGAGAGGTGGTGGATAGGGAGATGGGCTTATAGATGCCATCTGGAGATGTGACAGAATTTTCTCGGGAATGGGCTTATAGATGCCATTTGGAAGTATCGATCGCATAAGAGATTCCTTAGCGAGAACTTGTGTATTCGAGAAAGACGGATGTTTTCCTGGCTTGTTACAGGTGTTTGATCTTCAGTCTCCTTATGCAGATATGCCCTGGCTAGATACAGGTGTCGAATCTACAATTGGTTGTTCACAGATGTGCCCTGGCTGGATACAGGAATCGAATATGGAAATAGTCGTTAATAGATGTGCCCTGGCTGGATACAGGAATCGAATCTTCGAACTCTTCAGACGTGCCCTGGCTAGATACAGGAATCGAGTCCGGAGACGTGGTCAACAGATATGCCCTGGCTGGATACAGGAATCGAATCTGGAGATGTTGTAGTTGATAGAGGTGCCCTGGCTGGATACAGGAATAGAATCTTTGAACTTTTCAGACGTGCCCTGGCTAGATACAGGAATCGAGTCTGGAAACCGATCACTCTCAGATGTGCCCTGGCTAGATACAGGTATCGGATCTGGAATTGCGACAGTTGACAGTAATTGTTTTTGGGATTGTCTTTTTCCTGAAAAGGCAAAAACGTAAGTTGTATGCAATGTCATGATGTATGATATGCATGATATCATGATGTTCAACATGAGATAGTGTTGTATGCGTTTCATCATGTATGTAAGCAAGATGTATGAAAATGTGGAATGTTTATGGATGTAATTTCGCCTTAGGAAAATAAATCCTTGACGGTCGGCCGGAGAATTGCTCTGTAGAAGAGATACTTGGCCGAAGTTTTGATAAGAGGCCTGTTGAGGACTCTTGATGATGGATTCCGCTGGGGATAATGATGATAGACTCCGCTAGGGATTGAAGGAACTTTGCCGAGGGCGGTCTTCCGTGGTTTTTAGCTGAGGATAACCCAGTTATAGGTCCTTGTGAGGAAATAACTCTAAATAAAACTCGGGAGAGACGTCCGTGCTCCGCAGGGGATAAGCTTCCAGAATCTACTGGGGATGAGCTTTAAGACCTGCCGGGGAATGTTGTGTCCTTTCAGGATCAACGGGGAACCAACTCTGCTTGGGGAAAGTATTGCTGAACCTGATTTACTCTGTGGGGAATTTGAGATGGTCTGGCTATATTCTTCAGTTGAACCCACCTTGGTACCTTGGAGGACAAAACAACCAGACTGCATTAGACAACCTCACATTGCCCCTGTCTTTGATGTCACCTGTAATCAATCTCTTGTTTTATATGCAAATATTTATGAATCAGCAATTTAATGTCAAATGCATATATCAAAAATGAACATTGGACGTTCTTCGCAAGACAAAACAGAAAAAGGAAAACAATGGTAATTTGTATGGACAAGTGAATTTGTATTGATTTAAACTTTGCCTGTGAATAGGCGTTTTTGTACAAGAGGCTGACATCCTAGTAAGAGGACATCGCCAAATAGTATAGAGTTTACAATTTGAAAAGGAAACAAAACAGCTATGTGAACAATCCCACTGGGTTCCAACTTTGCTATTGCCTTTATGTCTTCGAACGTCTCATCGCTTTGCTACCTAGTTGAAGATGAAGCTGATTGGCCAATGCCGAAATCTGGAGCCAGATAGTTGATGCCGAATTCTGGATGCGAAGTGATCCAATGAGACATAGTGTTACGCTTTTATCCCTAACTTTTTCCTGGACCGCCCTTTCGGGTTTTCAGTCCACCGGGATACCCATTTTTGCCCAAGCCGCCCTTTCAGGTTTTCGACTTGCCGGGTGTACAGATTTTTATTCATTTCATCCCTTATTTTTGCCCGAACCCTTTTGGTTCGCCGGGAAGCCCTTATTTTTGCCTAGGTATGTCAACCTAGCGGGTCTTTTATTTATGCGTAGTATTTTTTCACTATGTCTGCATTGGCGGGGTGAGGAAGGTCGTCACCATCCATGGTGGTTAGGATCATGGCTCCTCCTGAGAACACACGTTTAACCACAAATGGCCCTTCGTAAGTAGGGGTCCATTTTCCCCGGGGATCACTTTGAGGAAGGATGATGCGTTTGATTACCAGGTCCCCAACTCGATACTCTTGTGGTCTGACTTTCTTGTTAAATGCCCTGATCATCCGTTTTTGATACATTTGACCATGATAGATGGCAGTGAGCCTTTTTTCGTCAATCAGATTTAATTGATCAAGTCGAGTTTGGATCCAATCATCTTCATTCAAGTCCGCGTCCTTCATTATTCGAAGAGAGGGTATCTGGATTTCAATTGGCAAGACTGCCTCCATGCCATAGACTAAGGAGAAAGGAGTTGCCCCGGTTGACGTCTTTGCTGAGGTACGGTACCCATGAAGAGCGAACGGTAACATCTCGTGCCAATCCTTATAGGTCACTGTCATCTTCTGCACAATTTTCTTGATATTTTTATTGGCTGCCTCTACAGCCCCATTCATCTTCGGCCGGTAGGGAGAAGAATTGTGGTGCTGTATCTTGAATTGTTCACAGAGTTCAGTGATCATTTTGTTATTGAGATTGGTACCATTGTCCGTAATGATTCTTTCTGGGACGCCGTACCGACAGATCAGATTATGCCGGATGAAACGTGCCACGACACTCTTGGTTACCGTGGCGTAGGAAGCTGCCTCAACCCACTTTGTGAAGTAATTGATTGCCACCAAGATGAAGCGATGGCCATTGGATGCCGTCGGTCGGATCTCACCGATCATATCGATGCCCCACATTGCGAAAGGCCAAGGTGCCGTCAGGACATTCAAAGGAACCGGAGGGATATGCACCTTGTCAGCATAGATCTGGCATTTATGACAAATTCGGGAGTGTTGGTAACAATCGGCTTCCATTGTGGACCAGAAATATCCTGGCCGAAGGATTTTCTTAGCCATGGTGTGTCCACTGGAATGTGTTCCAAACGTGCCTTCATGTAATTCCATCATAATTTTCTCTGCTTCAGCCTTATCCACACAACGTAGCAGAGTTGAATCATGATTCCGCTTGTAGAGAATGTCGTTGCTGAGGAAGAATTTTGCAGCAAACCTCCTCATGAACTTCTTATCATTGACAGATGCACCTTCAGGTTATTCCTGAGCTTCCAAGTACCTCTTCACCTCGTGATACCAGGGTTTTTCAGTCACCTTCTCAGCCTCGAGCTCGCAGCAGTATGCCGGTTCATCCAACTTCCAGATTATGATTCGGGGAGCCTCATTGTCCCATTTAACTTTGAACATTGAAGACATCGTAGCTAGGGCGTCCGCTAGCTGATTCTCCTCTCTAGGGAAGTGCTCAAAAGTTATCTCTTCAAAGTGGGGAAGCAGGGTCGACACATACTCCTTGTAAGGAATACGATTCGGGTGTTTCGTATCCCACTCGCCTTTGATCTGATTGATCACGAGAGCGGAATCTCCGAAGACACTCAGAAATTTTATCCTTAAGTCGATTGCAGCTTGTAAACCCATGATACATGCCTCATATTCTGCCATATTGTTGGTGCAGCTGAAACATAATCGGGCGGTGAGGGGAGTATGAGTTCCTTTGGGAGATATGATTACAGCGCCGACGCCGTTACCCAAAGCATTGGAGGCTCCATCAAAATGCATAGACCATCGGGATCCTTCCTCAGGTCCTTCATCCGGTCCAGGTACTTCACAGTCAGTTACCACCATGATGTCTTCGTCCGGAAAATCAAAGTTCAATGATTGGTAATCGTCCACAGGTTGGTGTGCCAAATGATCTGCCAGTACACTTCCCTTAATTGCTTTCTGAGTTGTATACTGGATATCATATTCTGTCAAGATCATTTGCCATCTCGTTATTCTTCCAGACAGAGCGGGCTTTTCAAATATGTACTTGATGGGATCCATCTTGGAAATCAATAAAGTAGTGTGAGTCAGCATATACTGTCTCAGCCGGCGAGCAGCCCATACAAGAGCGCAGCAAGTTTTCTCAAGCAGTGAGTAACGAGACTCACAGTCGGTAAACTTTTTGCTCAAGTAATAAATAGCGTGCTCTTTTCGGCCAGACTCGTCATGCTGCCCCAGCACACACCCCATTGAATTGTCAAGCACTGTCAAGTATAGTATCAGAGGTCTTCCTTCCACCGGTGGCATAAGAATGGGTGGCTCTTGGAGGTATTCCTTTATCCTTTCAAAGGCAGCCTGACATTCATCGTTCCAGCGTACTACTTGATCTTTCTTCAGTAATTTGAAGATTGGCTCACAAGTAGCAGTTAGATGTGAGATGAATCGGGCAATGTAATTCAGTCGTCCCAGGAAGCCTCTGACTTCTTTCTCTGTCTTTGGAGTTGGCATCTCTTGTATGGCTTTTACCTTGGCAGGGTCCACCTGAATACCCTTATCACTCACAATGAAACCTAGCAATTTTCCGGATCTTACCCCGAAGGTGCATTTGTTGGGATTCAACCTCAGCTTGTATAACTTGAGTCAGTCAAACAACTTCCTCAGATGGTCAAGGTGTTCCTCCTCAGTTTGAGACCTCGCAATCATGTCATCAACGTATACCTCAATCTCATGATGGATCATATCATGAAATAAAGCAACCATGGCACGTTGATAGGTTGCCCCAGCATTTTTCAATCCGAATGGCATGACCTTATAACAGAAGGTCCCCCACTGAGTCACAAATGTAGTCTTCTCCATATCCTCTGGAGCCATCTTGATCTGATTATACCCCGAAAAACCATCCATGAAGGAGAACACCTTGTGTTGAGCTGTATTGTCAACAAGGACATCAATGTGAGGTAGGGGGAAGTCATCCTTGGGGCTGGCCCTGTTCAGATCCCTGTAGTCAACACACATTCTGACTTTTCCGTCCTTCTTCGGCACTGGTACCACATTGGCAACCCACTGAGGGTAAGAAGTCACTGCAAGGAACCCGGCATCAAACTGCTTCATAACCTCGGCCTTGATCTTTTCAGACATCTCTGGACGCATCCGTCGGACTTTTTGCTTTACCGGAGGGCAATCTTCCTTGGTCGGCAGGTGGTGAACTACAATGTCGGCATCCAAACCAGGCATATCTTCATAGGACCAAGCAAAGATCTCCATGTAGTCCTGTAGCATCTGGATCAATCGTTGCTTCACGCTGAGCTCTAGATTAGCACCAATCTTGACCTCTTTCCTATCTGTCTCAGTACCCAGGTTAATTGTCTCCACCGACTCTTCATGTGGTTGAATAGCTCTCTCTTCCTGGAGTAGCAGTCTTGCGAGTTCACCAGGCACTTCGCAATCATCTTCACCTTCGTCTTCGGCCAAGTTGATCGGATTTTCGAAGTCATAACTGGCGGTAGCAGAGCTGTTACCAGTGAGATCCAGAGTGGATTGAAACCTGTATAAGTGAGTGTGTGTAAATATAACTGTTTTGCAATATATATAACACAGAAAGGAAAAGAGCACAAGATTTGAAATGCAACAAACGTCCAATGTTTTGATTGATGATATATGAAAATGTCATACAAAAAGCCCTCACAAATGGAGCTACGATGCCCCGGGTAGGACACCGAGCCAACAAAGTTTTAACATATTGTTTGTTACAAATTGGACATCAAAAGAAATTAATTACTGCGTGACAAATGTGATAGGGGTAAAATCCTTTGTCGTCCAGTTGCTTGGTCCGTTGCTGGTAGTCGGGTAGATCCAACTGTCAAACTCTACTTCCTCCACATCCTCCTCGATAGCATTCACCCTTGAGCTGGAAATAAACACCGGAGCCTTTCCGATCTTCTCTTTGCGCACAGCCCTCTGAGCCTCTGCAGTAAAGCCCAGCCCAAACTTGTCGTTCTTCTGAGTGAAGTCAGGAAGCTGACCCCAGTTTGCACAATCGCCTTTCTGAACCACAGCCCGGGCATCCCTTAGGGAAGCCATTTTCAAGGAAACATTCTCTTCGGCTATTGTCTCTGCAGCTGCTGAAATTGGATGCACCTCCTCGAAATGCTGAAAGGGGGTTTCAATAAACTCCCCATCCATCTCAATGTATCTGAAGGAGTTCAAATGGCTCACCATATACTCCTCTTCTCCCTGCACAGTGACGATCTTCCCCCTGACGGGATACTTCAGCTTCTGGTGCAAGGTAGAGGTCACTGCCCCAGCTTTATGGATCCAAGGTCGACCCAGTAGACAAGAGTACGATGGACGTATATCCATCACATAAAAGGTAGAGTCAAACACTTGAGAGCCCACACGAATAGGGATGTTAACCTCTCCATGAACCATCCTTTTAGAACCGTCAAAGGCCCTGACGATGATATTGCTGGGCTTCAATTCCAGGCCTTCATAATCCAGACGGTCTAAAGCCTTTTTCGGTAGAACATTCAAAGAAGAACCAGTGTCCACCAATACATGCGCCATAGTAGTGCCCCTGCATTCGATAGAGACATGCAGGGCATCATTGTGGTCTCTTCCCTTCGCAGTCAGGTCAGCATCTGAGAAACCCAAGCCATTGTCTGCTGTTAGATTTGCTATGCAATCGGTGAACTGGACTGCAGACGTCTCCTGCGGCACATGGGCCGTCTTGAGAAATGAGATCAAGGCCTTAGCATGGGCCTTGGAGCATAGCAATAAGGAGAGCAGGGAGATCTTGGAGGGCGTATGCCCCAGCTGCTCGACAACATTGAAATCACTTTTCTTTATTATTTTCAGAATCTCCTCCATTTCTTGTCGGGAGGCCTCAACATTTATGGGTATTGGTGCCTCCATCCGGGCAGGCTCTTCTTCAATCCCTTTGCCCCGAGCATTTGATGACTCGGCAGCAGGGGACACAACTTGATCAGCAACAGGAACATGTAAACTTGTAGGTGTTATAAGGAGAGGTCTTCGAACAGCGGGCGGTGCAATGTCAGGCGAGAAGAGCCTGCCACTGCGGGTGACCTTGGCTGGACCAGTGATATCGCAGATACTGGCGCCAGTGTCGAATTCTTGTTTGATTCCATTTACATACACGTCTGCCCCATAATGCCAGGGGACAGCTTTATCAGATATGTAGGGGAGAGGCCCCGGGACAGTAATAATCACAGGTGCAACAGTCATGATTTGAACAGGCTTCTTGGGGGGAGCCTTGATTGGATTTTTGAAGATGGTAACCACAGAAATTTCTTTTATCGGAACCAACTGAACAGCAGACTTCTTAAACAGAATCTCCTTGCTATTCATTAGGCTTTGGACGCCTAACCTCAGCAAGGGACAATCAGATAGGGAAACAGCACAGAACAGGAAACCTTCACTGCAACCCGGAAATAAACCGGCCCGCAGTAGGTTCTTCTTAACAGTCTTCAGAGGGGTGACAACTTCATTTACCGAAACAGCATACAATTCTTCCTCAATGGCATTTACTCTATGCTGGGGCATAGGGGCAGTTACAACATTTGGTCTCTCCGGCGCTTCAAACTGAATTTCCTTTGCGTCGATCAGATCTTGCACTTTGTTTCTCAAGGCCCAGCAATCATCAGTAGTGTGCCCGGGACTATCAGAATGATAAGCACACCGGGCATTTGGGTTATACTTAGGAGACGCAGTGTTGACAACCTTAGGAGCTTCTTTGAGGGTCACCAGGTTGGTGGATAACAGTTGGGGTAAAATTTGAGATAAGGTCATACTTAGTCGAGTATACTGCCTCTTAGGCCTTTCGCTTCTTGGTTGATTGTACTGCTGAGGAGCAGCAACAGGTTTCGAGATGACCAAAGCATTGACGGCTTGGCGACTTTCGGGCTTGACTTGTCTTCTAGGACCATAGACGGCACTTGCTTCTTTCTTAAACGGCCTCTTCTCAGCACTTGTGGAGGCAGCCTTTTGTATTTTGCCTGACCTGATGCCAGCTTCAATTCTTTCTCCCGTCAATATTAAATCTGTAAACCCAACGGAGGAGTTACCAACCAAATGATTGAAAAACGGACCAGACAACGTCCCTAGAAACATATCAACTAGCTCTCGATCAGTCAATGGAGGCTGCACCCTGCCAGCCAAATCTCTCCATTTTTGAGCGTACTCTTTGAACCCTTCACCCGTTCCTAGAGACATACCCTGAAGTTGGGTACGCGTAGGAGCGAGATCAGAATTGTATTGGTATTGTCTGTAGAATGCGGTTGCCAAATCTTCCCAGTGTCGGATGCTAGCTCCATCTAATTGGTAGAACCATTCAAGCTGTGACCCTGAGAGACTATCTTGGAAGAAGTGAATCCAGAGGTTCTTATCCGCCGTATAAGGTTGGATCTTCCTTACGTACGACCTTAGATGCAGCTTTGGGCAGGAGATCCCGTCATACTTGGCGAAGGCAGGCTCCTTAAACTTGTGTGGAATTACTACCCCAGAAGATAACCCCAAATCTCCAAAATCTAGCCCCGGTACATTCTGAATTTCCATGGCGCTCAAGCGGTCCTCCAATTGCTTGTATCTGTCAGCAGCAGGTGGGTATTGTTCGTCGTTATAGTCCGTCTCGTTGTCGGAGACTGCGGGACTAGGAGCTCCTCCCCCTTGGGGACTGTTTTTCTCAGCAGAAGAAGTGGTTGGATCAGCTTCATTATGGAGTGTGTTCCCAAATCCGCGTCCGGTGTTGAACAATGCAGTCCTCTTTTTCTTCTTCTTTTTCAGGAGTAGAGTCTTCAACTCTTGCTGACCTTGGGCTAGGCTTAGGACCATCTCTTGAAACTGTGCACTTTGGGCCTGAAGGGCCTTGATTGCTTGCTCACTGGAGGAGTCTGGATTCATGATGACTGTTCAAACAAACAGCGAAGAAGATTAAGCAACCTGTGAAATAGGGTACCTGCTATGCATATGGTGCAATGGAATGCGTATGTTTTATGTTTTCAAAGACAAACAAGATTCAACTTTGTAGACAAAAGAGAAACACACTTCATTAGATTAAAATTTTCAATTGTTCAACAACTTGCCCTTAGGCATTACAGGAATGAAAAATACTGGAAAGGAAATAAACTACAAAAGGAAACAATCAAAGCTCATCAATGCTCCCATGGCCTCCTCTTTTCAGTGCTGATGTAATTGTTCAGGACCCGTTCTTCTTCCAATTGCTTAGTCAGCCTCTGAATCTTCCGTTCCTGCTCGTTGAATTTTTCTCGATAGAAATCCCGTTCTTCTTTTAGCTGCGCCCAAGATCTCTTCATGGTGTCAAAATCAGTAGGTATCTGAGGAGGGAGGACAATTGGAGGAACCCCATCTTCATCAAGAGTTTCAAGAATGAGAGGTCTAACAGCTTCGTAGGGCATACCTAACCTTTGAGCACGGATGCGGACCCATTTGCAATAGGGCTTCAATGGCAGAGAAGTCTTTGGTCCCAACTCATGTGGGTCAGCTTTGTGGATTCTGTCCCAAGCTCTAATGAATCCCTGGCGTAGTTTGTCACTGTCTGCCTGAGACTCAAAATGGAAGTGAGGAACCAGCATTTCATGAGGCCCATCTCCTCTGGCTCTTCCAAACTGTTGGAGAGCCAAGCACGGATTGTAAGAGATTCCTCCTTGGATACCAATCAACGGGACATTAGGGTATTCTCCGCAACGGTCGATAACAGCTACCTCATCCAAACCTCTGAGAGTCCAGGTGATGTCATTATCAGTGAGAGACATTAACCTCCGAGCCCAACCTTTTCCTTCTTCATTCTTCAGCACGAACTTGGGAAGGTGCGAAATAAACCACCTTACTAGCAAAGGAGCACAGCACCACGGAGTCCCCCGTTTTCGAGCAGTACGAGCATAGAGTTGTTGTAGAATATCACCCAAAAGAGTGGGTACCGGATTCCGAGACATGAAGATCCTTATGACATGGATACTGATAAAGGTGTCAGGGTTGGGAAACAGCACCAGACCATAGATCAAAAGAGCTAGAATATCCTCATATGCCTTGAAGTCCAAGTCATTCCAGAAATCATTAGCCTTTCCAACCAGAAATTTGACCAAAAAGCCCTTGATCCCATTTCTAGTTTCCCAGTTGGACAATACCTCTTCTTTGGTCAAGGGGATAATTGCAGCAATCTCTTCAGGCCTAGGAGTCTTTTCCAAACCAGTGAATGGAGTTTGTTCCAAGACAGGGATCCCAAGCAAATAAGAAAATTCTTCCAGGGTGGGAACCAGCTGGAAGTCTTGAAAGGTGAAACAATGGTACAGAGGGTCATAAAACTGGGTCAGAACACTTATCAGTTGTTGGTCCCATTTTGCAGTGACCAAGCCAAGGAGAGAACCATGTCTGTTGATGAAGGAGGTAGTGTTTGGAATCCTTCCAACCAAATCCTTGAGTAAAACTGGTGGTTGAACAAAGTTGAGCCGAACAGTATTTCTACGCACGGGCATCATGATGTCCTACAAAACAGAGCAAAGATGAAACCTTTTTGTCTTTGAAATGGGTTAGCCTTTTATACAGGATGCATGCAATGGTATGATGGCATGATGCTATGATGAAGCACACCACAAGTATTCACATAGGCAAATAAGGCACACAAGTCACACAAGACACCCTTAGGTTTCAGGCCAGCATGAGTTTCAGGTATTACCCTCTTTTGGTTTTGTTGGTTAAAACATGTCCTATCAAAAGTAAACGGGTTCTAGAGGATCTCAAATCATTGGCTACCCTCAATCGGTCATAACTCCAGCATCGCAATCTTTTCTCGCGGCCAGAACCATCTCGAGAGTTTAGCCTCAATGAGTGTAGCATACTGCTACTGTCCTAATAGCCAAGTTGGTCAATTTAGGGTTCTAAGGTTGGTTGGTGTTTAATGACCCCTTAGAAGACCTATATTCTCCCCGTTACAACACAAGGGATATAGATACAGACTAAGATGCCACACCAATGTAGCCACTGCTTCACCCATGTCGGTCTACGCCGGACAGGTCCCTCACAGATTATGCTACCTAAAAAGGGTATTTCCCAGATCCGGGTTAGGATCCATGAAACTCCGATGCAAAGCCCACAAATATAAAAGCAAACAAAGCAAACAATTGAAAACAAAGGTGATCTAAACCCTAAGGTTACTCCACTTTATAAGTCGTCCCCAGCAGAGTCGCCAGTTCTGTGATACGGTGGGAGAACTGACTTGAGGTTTTGCGTTTGTATTCGCAAATGTTGCGGTTAGCAAGAGTCGCCACCGACTTTTTATTTTATCCTAAGGAAAGGTTAAAAAGCACAGCAAAAACCTTTTGAGATGTTTTCTTGGGTTCGGGGAGTAGATTATAGAAAGGGAAGGTATTAGCACCCTTTCTATCCATGGTTATCCATGGGCTCTTAGTTACTTGCTTAGATCACTTGCCTTTTGTTCTCAATTGTTTTAAATGGTGCTTGAGTATGTGGGTTTGAAAATGTTTTGAAAAGAGGCCAATGTGGTGGCAACCTTTGTAATGATCCATGTGGGGATGTATACAAAGATGTATGTCTTTTGAAAAGGTTTTCATTTGTTTTTGAAAGTTGTTTTGAAAGTGTAGTGATGTGTGATTTTGAAATTAGGCAAGTGTTTTTAGTTTGCAAGTTTGATTCAAGTAACTAAGAGGTTATCTACTCCTAAATTTCTCAAAAGATTATTGCTATGTTTTAACCCTTTTAACAAGTTTGTTCCACCATTGTATTTGGTGGACAATCTTGTGTTAGGATGTGAGAGGGACAGGCGCGGGTCATCGTTTAGACCATAATTGCAACGGCGTTAAATGTCTTTGGGCAATTTTCTTTAAGGGACTTGATCATTTGTTTTTGTTTGTTTTTGAAAAGTTTTTATCGAGGGACTATGATCATTCAAATTGTTTGCTTTGCCCAAAGAAGTTCAACATATAATATGGCCCATTTATTTGAAGGCAACAAGTGGAATACCCTAGGGGGTGCAAGTGTGATTTGTGTGTCCATTTTCATGCTTGTTTATCTTGAGATTAGGTCAAACTATTTTTTATCGTTTTTTCGCATACAAACCCTAATTCTAACATGTTATCATTAGAAAGCAATAAAGTGCGAAATTAAAATTACTAAGCTATTACAAAACCAAATATGGGAAAGGGGTACAAATGTTCAAATGGGGATATTGACAAGAATTTAAATCTAAATTATTACATCATTTTGAATATTTGCAAATTAATCAATGTAAAAAAATTAAATAAGAATGCAAGATGCAAAAGAAATGCTTTGTATATATATGAAAAAATATTATTTATGTAAAAGAGAAAAGAAAATAAAAATATATCATTTTTGGAGTATTTTGAATTTAGGGCAAAAACCCTAATTTTGAAAGAAAATGCATTATTATCTAATTTAATACAACTATTTATTTATTATTTATAAAAATAAAATAAAATGAAGTATATTATGGAAAAAGTATTTTTGTATCAAATATTAATAAAAATAAAAATTCAAGTATTTTTATATTTTTAACTTAAATATATTGATAAACATATATATATATATATATATATATATATATATATATATATATATATATATATATATATATATATATATATATATATATATATATATATATATATATATATATATATATATATATATATATATATATATATATATATATATATATATATATATATATATATATATATATATATATATATATATATATATATATATATATATATATATATATATATATATATATATATATATATATATATATATATATTAAATCTTAAATATGTATTATACACAAAATAAATATTTATTTAATATTTTAATGAAATAAAGAAAAAGATTATTTTTTTATGTGAAATATTTTCAGAAGGTAAATAAAAATAAAAGTGTATTTACACTATTTTTCTATTTATTCTAATAATAGTATATATATAATATTTATGTATAAACAAAGAAATAAATCAAATAAATATGCCATAAATTCAAAAAAGGATGGAAAAAATATTTTTAAAATTTTTATATCATGAGAAAAAATAAACAAAGTCAACCAAAAAAGAAAAAGTCAAAAAGAGTCAAAAATGAAGCAAATGGGCTCAGGGGGTGTGAATCAAAATAAATGGTGTGAATAGGAAAAAATTCCAGGCCCAGCCCAGAAGACTTGTCTTCTTCAACCTCTGAACAACATCCTTCAAGTAAAACACGCGTTTTTTATCTCTGGATTCCTGGACTTTCAAGCAAAACTCATAACATGAAAAGTGTAGAGCATTAAGAGACGGTTTCAACCATATAAAGAACTTGACCTATCTCTCTAAGATGAGGGAGAATTTCTCCTCCCCCAAATCCTAACCTAGTTTTTCATCAATGTTCAGAACCAAAATTCTCTCTACTCAGGCAAAAGAAATGAAATGTAAAGATATGTACATGTTCAGGGCTATGAGTAGAACCTTGTTTCTTCACAAACTTAAGACTGAAGATACATGATGAGAGAGATACGAGTTCAAAGTTTTACCTGTGCAGTTGAACTTCAATCTGGAGAATGAGGAACTTTCAGTGCAATGTGATGATTGGAAAAGCTTCCTTGAGGTCCAGGGATGCTGTTTCAATGCTTACTTTGTCTTGAGAGCTTCTGAATCAAGCTATGGAACTTCAACTGCAAAAGGAAAAAATGAAAATGGTGGAAACTGTTAGAGTGATTACAGGTCAGGTTTTAGGCCATGGTTAGCTTGCATATGTTGTAAGGAAGGTAGAGGAACAAGTTTGGACAAGAATGCTCGAAGGGATTGAGAGATAGCACTCAATCTGTAGGGGTTCCCCTGTTTGTGCAGTTTCAAAGTGATTAGGGCAATGGGGGTGTTTTAGATGGCAAGGGCTCGTGTGTTAGCTTGGATATGTTCTTCTGAATGTGTTTGATAACTTCTCTCTTGTGTTTCTATGCTGAGATTCAAGTTGTCACAAGTTATGGACTTTTCTTCTATGTTAAGCAACAAAATGCCACTTGATGTTTCTAGCCTGTACATGACCTCCCACTATGCTGTTATCCCTTGCCTTGATCAGTGCAATTTGCTCACAAACTTGTGCCAAGAAGATCTTGATTGTACCACTTGGATTGCAAACTTGACATAAAGTTCTTCTTTTCAAGAATGGAAATAGTGCTTTTTCTAGTTTAGGCTTAATTCCTTGTGTAATGACCAAAGGCTTAGAATAACCACTTGGTTCAATGGTTTTGCATTAAATTTATGAGTGTCAAAGGGTTTTAGGGCCTGCAATGTAGCACAAACTATGCTGATTTGAAAATGGTCCAAGTTATGAACATGTTCATGAACCATTCAAAAGTGGATTTTTGCCAACTTGTGAAATTCGAATCTCTCAAGTTATGAGGTTGTTTGATAAGTTCTTGGACATTTTGGAAAGCTTAGAATGTGTAATACAATCCATCTTTGAAATGCAAATCAAAATTCCAAGTGGAAGGGTATGAAAAGTGGCCTTGAAGTGGGGTAGAAAACCTTGTCAAAATAGGTTAAAATTTCACTAAGTTAAAAATGGTTTAGTGCCCTTATTCAAAAAATTGTAACTTGAGATACAAGCTTTAAATGAGAAAACTTTGTGAATCAAAGTTGTATATTATGCAACAAGCTACAACTTTCATGTTTTGACTTTTGTTTGAATCCAAATGGATCTTGGTGAAAAGGTGGGGCAAAGTTGGGAAAAAATTTGGGTTTTTCATAACTTAGAAAAATTCTAAGTTATGAAAAATTCCATTTTCAAACCCTAATTTGCATTTTGTGATTTCTTGGTGAACAAGTTTCATGATTTTGCATGTTTTGATGAAAAATGAATCTTGACTCTTGATTTTGGCCAAAAAGTCAAAGTTTGACTTTTCAGTATACAGTCAAAATTGATCAATTGACTGGGAAATTCAACTGTCAATCTTGTGTACTTGGGATCTTTTGAGCTTGATGAATGTGTCAAGATAATTCCATGGGGTCCTTGAGTCCATTTGTGAGCTTGATTTTCCATTGGCTAGGTCAAACAGTCAAAAATTGCCTTTGTGCAGTCAAAACCCTAAAAATGACCATTTTGCCCTTTTGGTGATCTGATCAAATTTCTTGGAGAATTGTGATCCAAACTTGATCAAATGGTCCATATGAGTTTAATATGTTGATGTGGGCCAAATTTCATGAGGTTTGACTATCAATTGGCCACAGTTGACTTTTTCCCCAATACAGCTGATTTCTAGGTCAACTGTCCAATTGACTGGGCAAAACTTGGAATCAAGGCTTGAAACTTGATGTGGATAAACTTGGGAGTCCAACATGAAGCATGAAAGTCATCTTAGGCACTTTAGGTCAAAACATCCTTGGGCAAACACTAACCCTAATTTGAGTCCACAGTGCAAGGAGAAGTCTTGAGCAGAGGAAACCCTAACTGGATCTTGATCTTCAAAGGTCTTGTGATGAGAAAATGTTGAGGAAATGGGAGGGCAAATTTTGGGGTACAACACTGACTACCAAGTTTGAGAATCTAAAAATGATGGAAGATGAAACCATTCATGAGTTTTACATGAACATCTTGGAGATTGCCAACACCTCAGGAGCATTGGGAGAAAAGATGTCAGAAGAAAAACTGGTGAGAAAGATTCTCAGATCCTTGCCTAAAAGATTTTCAATGAAGGTAACTGCTATAGAGGAAGCCCAGGATATCAGCAAGTTGAAAGTGGATGAACTCATTGGGTCTCTTCAGACTTTTGAGATGGGGATCACTGAAAATGTTGACAAGAAGAACAAGAGCATAACACTTGTATCCAACACTGAAGATGAAGACAAGGAGGATGAAGAAGAAAATATTTCAGAAGCTATAGCCATGCTTGGAAGACAATTCAACAAACTCATCAAAAGAATAGATCCAAAGTCAAGGTCTAATGTTCATAACATTCCCTCCGACATTGACAGTTCCAGTAGAAGACCAAGGTCAGAAGAGAAGGGAAATCAAGGCAGAGGAATTCAATGCCATGGTTGTGAAGGATATGGGCATATTCGAGCTGAATGTCCTACCTTTCTTAAGAAACAAAAGAAAGGAATGACTGTTACTTGGTCTGACTGTGATTCAGAAAGTAATTCTGAAGAAGAATCTGCCAAACTAGTTACTGCTCTAACTGGTGTTTGTACCTCTGAAAGTGACACTAGTGATGAAGAAGTGACATTTGAAGAACTGGCTGATACTTACAAGAAATTGTGTATCAGAAGTGCTGAAGTCTGTATGCAGAATGAGAAACAATCAAAACTCATCATAAAGCTGGAGGCTGAAAAAAGGGCAGACCTTGAAACTATAAGTCATCTAGAAGGGGAAGTTCAATTGCTGAACTCACAACTGAACCAAATGACCAAATATGTCAAGATGCTGACAAATGGAACAGACAAATTGGAAGATATCCTTCAGGTTGGACAAAATGTGGGAAACAAATCTGGACTAGGATTTGTGGAAGCAAAGAAATCTAGTACAGACAAGAAGATCAGGCCTGTTAAACAAATGTCAAAGCAGATGTCTCAACACAACTCTCAACATCAGGAACAGAGATATATGAAGAAAAAGTACCAAAGATGGAGATGTCATCATTGTGGGAGGTATGGTCACATTAAGCCTTTCTGCTTCAGATTGTATGGATACCCTAATCAGAGCCCAGGTGTTAAACCTAAGTCAAAAAGGGTACCACATACTCCTCAATGGAAGAAAAAGGCTACTGCCCTGATAGCCCACACTTCCCTGAGAGTCTCTGCAAAGGAAGGCTGGTACTTTGACAGTGGGTGCTCTAAGCACATGACTGGAATAAAGAACATTCTCAATCATGTTAAACCTCACACCACTAGTTATGTGACCTTTGGAGATGGTGCTAAAGGTGAAATCAAAGGAATTGGTAATTTGGACTACCCTGAAGTTCCAAATCTGAATGAAGTACTATTGGTAAAAGGCCTGACTGCTAATCTCATTAGTATCAGTCAATTGTGTGATCTAGGATTCAAGGTCAACTTCTCAAAATCTGAATGTCTAGTAATTAATGAAAAACTAGAAGTTGTAATGAAAGGAATCAGATCTAAATATAATTGTTACTTGTGGCAGCCTGAGAACACTAATAACTCCACTATGTGTTCTATTACCAAATAAGAAAAAGAGATGAAACAGTGGCACCAAAAACTTGGCCATCTTCATCTAAGAAGAATGAAAAGAAATATCTCTATGGAAGCAGTCAGAAGGATTCCAAGACTGCAAATTGATAAAAGGAGGGTTTGTGGTGAACATCAAATTGAAAGGCTTGGTAAAAAGATATATGTCTATGATGTAGTGAATAACCTTGAAGTTTTTAGAGAACTGTGCAAAAAAACTCAAAAAGAAGGATGTATTGTCAGAATCAGAAGTGATCATGACAAGGAATTTGGAAACAACAAGTTTAATAAATTCTGTTTCTCAGAAGGAATGAGTCATGAAGTCTCTTCTCCTATAACTCCTCATCAAAATGGAGTTGACAGAAGGAAAAATAGGATCATACAGGAATCTGCCAGAGCTATGATTCATGTCAAAAGAATGCCTTTTCAACTCTGTGCTAAAATAGTTGCAGCTGGTAGTAGCTGTTCTCAAATTATCTGGACAAAACAGATGCTCACTGAGTATAATGTCTCACAAGATGTTGTGACATTGTATTGTGACAATCTGAATACAATCAATATTTCCAAGAACCCTATTCAGCATAGCAGGACCAAGCACATTGACCTTGTAGAGAAGAAGACAATTAAACTGGAACATGGTGTCATTAAGCTACAGCTGGCTGATTTTTTTACCAGGGCTCTTGATGGAAATCAACTTGAAAACTTGAGGGGCAAGATGGGTATTTGCCAACATGAGAAATTATAGCAATTAATTTTGCTTAAAGCAAGGGTTGAAGGAGTTATTTTTGTTAAGTCTATTTTTAGTGGGTTAATCATATGTTTTTCCAATTCTCTCAAAATTATTAAGAAGTTGAATAGACTCTCATTTGCCTCCTACCTCTCTCGACTTTGCAACCTATTCCTTTCTCTCAATTAAAGTTTTCTCTCAAATTGCTACTGGTGCTCTAAGTCAATCAAAATGACTCAAACATTATCTTCAACCAAGGCGACCACTTCATCTTCATTATCTGATCAAGATTCTCGAGCAATCACCACATGCATAGATTCTGAAGTCCTGGAGATCACTCCTCTCAGAGAAATGGCAACTGACCACTCCAAAGTCAAAAAGCTGAGAACTAGGCATGCAGGAAGATCTCAAGCTACTGCTTCCGGTAATCCTTCTCATCCTTCTTATTCTGTACCAAATAGGGAAGGATCAACTCAAGTACATCAAGCAATTGCTAGGCTTGTTACAAGAATACTAAGCGAAAACCACTCTGTACCGGGGATTTCTGTCCCATTAAATCAAGAATCAGCAAGCCCAAATGTTGAAGCAAATGCAGATGTCTCTGAGAATGTTGTGACACCAAATGACAACATTCAGAAATCATCTGAAATCCTTGATGATATTCAGAACCCTTCAGAGAAGTATGTTGATCCACCTGTCATTGATGTGGATGAGGAATACTCAGACAATGAACTAATTGCCAATGTAAACCCTAGCATAGCTAGGAGAATGATGAAAAGAAAGGGTAATCAGAATGCTGCAAAATGTATGACCAAAGAGAAACCTGCTGATAAGAAATCCAAGGCTGAAGGCAAGACTGGGGTAGAATTTGTGAAAACTGGTCTGTCCAAAGGGAAGGTGAAAGCCCAAGTGCATACTGGAAGACAACCAATTACAAAGAAGAGAAAAGAACCTGAGTCTTTTGATTCTGATGAGGAATCAGAATTTGAAATTGAGGTTGAAGAAATTTCTATCAGAAGGAAACTCCCTTCCAGCAAAATGGCTAGAGTCCCTGAAGTCCCAACAGACAACATCTCTTTTCACCATCCTGACAATGCCAACAGATGGAAGTATGTTTGCTTGAAGAGAATAGCTTTAGAAAGCGAGCTAAACAATGGTGCCATGGATTGCAAGGAAATCATGGACCTGATTAAAACTGCTGGACTGATGAAGACTGTGGTAAAATTTACCAAGTGCTATGAAAATCTGGTCAAGGAATTTATAGTGAACTTGTCTGATGAATGTGCTGATGGAAGGTCAGCTGACTTTGAATGTGTTTATGTTAGAGGAAGAAGGGTTAATTTCTCTCCATCAAAAATTAACAAATTTCTTGGAAGATCAAATGAGGATTGCCCTGAACTGGAAGTCACTGACAATGAAGTTTGTCAAACCATCACAGCAAGACAAGTCAAGTGCTGGCCCTTGAAAGGCAAGCTGAATGCCAACAAACTAAGCATGAAATTTGCCATCCTGCACAAGATTGGTGCAGCCAACTGGGTCCCTACAAACCATAAATCAACTATCTCCACAGGATTGGGGAGATTTATTTATGCTGTGGGAACCAAGACTGATTTTGACTATGGCAGGTATATTTTTGAACAAACTTTAAAACATGCTGGTAGTTATGCTGTCAAAGGCCCTATTGCCTTTCCCTCCCTCCTTTGTGGAATTATCCTTGCACAATACCCTGATATCCTGGTGGCAAGAGATACTTCTTGCAAAAGAGCTCCTACTCTTGGGTTACACTACAAGCTTTTTCAGGGATCTCATGTTCCTGATATTGTTATAACATCAGCTGAGACATCATCTGTAAAGACTCACTCCAAAACATCTGATGTTATAGCTGTACTGAAAGAGACCTGCAAAGAGCTGGAGACTAGGAAAAAGACTCTAGAAAACCTAATTGCCAGGTTAGAATAGGAGGAGGCTGAAGGAAACAGAAGGGAAGAGGGTGCTGCTGAAGATCAACTCAATACTGAAGAAAGTAGCTCCTCTGAAGGGGACAGTGCTTAAAGGTTGGTGAAGTTGCTGCTGGTTCCTGGTGGAGTTTGCAAGTGTGTTCAGTTTTTAGTTGTTGTTTTCATTACTTTTTCTGGATGACTGTATAAACATTTAAGTACATGTAATCTTTGGCCCATTTGTGGCTAAAGAGGGGGAGATATATTTTGGTAGACATTATTAGACTCTATTTTTCTGCAGTCATATTTATTCTGCTGCTATCTATTCTCTGATTGCTTAGGGGCTTTAGCCAAAAATCTGCCAAAGGGGGAGTTTGTAGTTGTTTAGGTATTGGCATGCATTTTTGGTAAAACCAGGTGTGTGAATGTCATGACTAATGTCATAACATTCTGATTTATTAGGTACTGGTTTATTAGGTACCTTTGCAGAAAAATAGTGGTATACAGGTACTGATGTTTATGAGTGTGTATCTGAGCATTTTGCAAAATGATCACATTTACCAAAATCAGTAAACAGGAATTCAGATGTCATAACAAATGTTAAGACATCCTGTTCTAAACTAACAGTTATGCAGTTTGGTTAATTCTGAGTTTTTTCAGGAAAATGACTCAGTCTTTCCAGAACAGAATCTCTCGTGGACTTGGGGTTAACCTAGCTCAACCCTAACCTGGTTGATAAAGTCCCGTGACCAAGTCTTAAGGTCAAACGGAATTAACCCTAGCTTTTTGTGGAAACCCTAACTGAAGAAGCAGCTGCTATATATTCAACAGGGCTGCTGTTTGGAATTTATCCCTTTTTGACAGAAGATCACTTAGAAGCTGTATAGTTTTAACTATTGTAATCCAAGCAAGTATCATTGTGATAAGTGACTTGGAATAGGTTTTAATTGTAAGGGTTTTGTATCACTCAAAGCTTTGAAGCAAGAGTGTTTTGTGTCTCTTGACTAAAGCTTTGAAGCAAAGTCAAGTCAGGTTTATGTATCACTCAAAGCTGTGAAGCAAGAGTGTTTGTGTTGCTTGATTAAAAATCTGTGAAGCATAATCAAGTGTATGTTTTGAAGAGTGTCTTCATTAAATCATTAGTCAATTGTTTTAAGTATCACTGCTGTGATTGAGGGGGAGTGAGTAGGAACTCAGGTTTAAGTTGTACTTAGATTGAAGTTGCATTGGGTAGGTCTTAAGTGAAGGAGATAAACTGGTTGGTTTATTCCTGAATTAATATCTCTTATAGTGGATTTCCTCCCTGGCTTGGTAGCCCCCAGAGTAGGTGTTGTTGCACACTGAACTGGGTAAATAATTGACTGTGTTCTTTACTGTTTTGTATTTACTGTCTTATAGAAAGTTAGATACAGTGTCATAACATTGAACGTGACATTGAGTATCTGCAGCCAGAATTTCAAACCTAAATTCCTTTTTCGCTTACGATGAAGCCCAGTAATTTTCCTGACCTTATCCCGAAGGTACGTTTATTAGGATTCAACCTCAATCTGAACTTCCTTAATCTTTCAAATAATTTCAATAGGTGGACCAGATGTTCCTCTTCTGTCTGGGACTTGGCAATCATATCATCAACATATACCTCAATCTCCTTATGTATCATGTCATGAAAGAGAGTGACCATTGCACGTTGATAAGTTGTCCCTTCATTTTTCAAACCAAAGGGCATCACTTTGTAACAAAATATTCCCCAAGGTGTAATGAAATTAGTTTTCTCCATGTCCTCTGGTGCCATCTTGATCTGATTATAGCCAAAAAAACCATCTATGAAGGAAAACACTTTAGCTCGAGCAGTATTGTTAACCAGAATATCAATATGTGGTAAAGGGAAATCATATTTAGGGCTTGCTCTGTTCAAGTCCCTATAGTCCACACACATTCTAACTTTACCATCTTTCTTAGGCATCGGTACAATATTCGTGATCCACAGTGCGTAAGAAGTTACTTTTAAAAAATCGGCATCAAATTGTTTCTGAACCTCCTCTTCGATCTTCTTAGACATCTCTGGATGAGTTCTGCGAAGTTTTTGTTTAACAGGAGGACATTCTTCTCCAAGAGGCAGTTTATGCACAACAATGTCTGTATCCAGACCAGGCATATCCTCATAATACCAAGCGAAGATATCCGCATACTCATGAAGCATTTCAATCAATCTTCTCTTGAAATTGTCTTCTAAAGTGGCCCCAATCTTGACTTCTCTTCGAACCTCTTCGGTACCCAAGTTGATAAATTTTGTAGTCTCTTGGTGTGGCTGAATGACATTTTCTTCTTGCGTCAACAATCTAGCTAGCTCCTCAGGAAGTTCACAATCTTCCTCAGCTTCTTCTTCAGCTTGATATATCATATTTTCAAAGTCATAAAGAGCCACAGCAGAATCATTCTTGACATTTCCCGGATTAACAGGGGACATAGTCTGCATGATTATTTTTATTTTTATTTTTAGTTTTAGATTAAAAAAAGTAAAATAAACTCACATTTTTCCAAAAATAAAAAATAAGGACAAAGAGAGAAATATTTGAATGCAAAAGACGTTCTTTATTGATGATAAATTTGCAATGAAAAAATTATGGCCTTACAACATGTCCACCACGTCTTAGGCAGAACGTAGGGATTATTGTATGATAACGAATAAAAGAAAATTTACTCTTCATAACGGGTGACTTCAATGACGTTCTCAGTAAACCGGTTAGCAAGATTTTTACCTGGCACAGTAGGACGAACCCACCTTTCCATCTCGCAATCACTGTCACCATCCTCACTTACAACATGAGTTTCTTCATGGATAACCCCATCGCTGACAAACTGAATTGGCGAGTGAATACCTTGAACCTTGGGAGGAGTAGTAGTTGACACACTTCAACCAATTACGAAGCCTAAACCTTTCTTATCTGTCCGAGTAGGGAGATCTAACACTCTTCCCCAGCCTTATGGATGACCAGATTGAACAATCATTTATTCCCGACGATAAGATGACATAGAGACATCAGAATTCTTATCCTCCTGTTGGGGAGCTCTGACAACTTGCACAATCTTAAAATCTTGGCACAGAGTCTCATGGATTTCTCCCTCCACGTCAACATAGTGAAAGGTACTCAGATGACTGACAATGTAATCCTCCTCGCCGCAAATGGTGACCACCTTCCCATTTAACAGGAACTTCAACTTTTGGTGCAGAGTGGAGGTGACAACGCCAGCCCCATGGATCCATGGAAGACCCAAAAAACAACAATAGGAAGGATTAATGTCCATGATAAAGAAGGTAACTTCAAACACCTGAGGACCTATCTTGATTAGCAAGTCGACCTCCCCGAACACTGTTCTCTTTGACCCATCAAAATCCTTAACAATCAAATCACTTGGCCTCAACAAAAGCCCATTGTAATCAAGCTTCAAGAGAGAGGACTTGGGAAATACATTGAGAGAGGAACTCGTATCAACCAGCACACGGGATAAGGTAGTTTTTGCAATTTCCATGGAAATGTGCAATACTTTATTGTGCTTCCTCCCCTCAGGGGGTAAATCAAAGTCTATAAAACCCAACCCATTACTCGCAAAAATGCTATTCACAATCCCTTCAAATTGATTTACCGATACCTCTTGAGGAACGAAAGAGGTCCCCAACAACTTCATCAGTGCATTTCTATGGGATTCTGAATCCCTGAGTAAAGCAAGAATTAATATCTTTGAGGGTGTCTGACTTAATTGGTCAATGATCTTGTAGTCACTTTTCTTGATGTACCTCATCAAATCAGATACATCCTTAGCCATTTCAGTATCCAAAGTAGGAATAGGGGGATTTTACCCCAGTTTATCTCCATTGACCGCAATCTGCTTTCCCCTGGCTTTAGTTGTGGCACCTGCGCTACTTTCAGGCTGTTCTGGCGGAGAGAAAATTAGACCGCTGCGGGTAATTCTACTTTCACCAATGATGTCATGAATACCAGACTCATTTTCTTCAAACTCACCCCTTTCAGACTTCTGAGTAACAAGCTTCTGCCCTTGTTGATAACATTCACCACCATAATACCAAGGAACTACTTTGTCGCTGACATAAAATATTGGCCCGGACATGGTGATGGTTATGGGCGGCTTTCTAGCAAGAACCAAAATTGTAACAGGTACTTGTATGGTCTTTTCATTGATATGAATGGTTATTACATCAACCTGATACTTACCAACTTTAGTCTCAACAATCACACGGTCAAATTGCAGAACTCCCTTAGCTATTAAATCATGGACTGCATTATTCAGCAATTGACAACCCTCCGGTCGACTCAAGCAAATTGCACAATCCATCCCACAACCCAAGAATACGCCTTTACTCGATAACTATTCCTTCACAAACGTGAGAGGTGTATTCAACTGATTAACATTCATAATCAAATTCAAACTTTCATCTTCCAGGATGGCGCCAACAGTGGCACCGCCATGAGGTGGCAAAGGCTGATTAGTAATGTTGGGCGCTGGTCCAAAGTTAATGGCCTAAGAGTCTAATAGGTCTTGGATTTTGTGCTTGAAAGCATAGAAATTCTCAATAGTATGCCCCTGCCCTCCAGAATGGTAATCACATTGGGCATTAGTATCAAAGTGAGCTGGTAATCTTTCTAGATCTACCTTCCAAGGGTGCAACTCAACTAGCTTCAACTCAAGCAACTGAGGTAACAACTCTGCATATGACATGGGAAGGGCATCAAACTTCCTAGGGGGACGCCTTTGGCCTTGCTGGTTGCCTTTCTTAGGCCCATAAGCTTTCCCCTGAGGTGTAACAGCTGGAATTGTAATAACATCAATCTGATGATCTGAACCCTGATATCTGCTTTTCCCTTTTCGAGAATAGACCGCGCTGAATTCACCCTCATTTTTCTTTTGGTGACCACCAAAAGACTTCTTAATGTTACCAACATTATTTCCAGCAATGACATCCTGGATTTTCCCTAACTTAATTTCGTTTTCAATTCGCTCTCCGTGTTTTACCATTTCAGTAAAAGTACCTGATGTACTGCAAGTTATGTAGTACTAGCCCTGCAATGTACTACTAAACATTTCCACCATCTCCCGCTCTAAAATGGGCGGTTGAACCTTCACATCCATCTCTCACCACCTCTGGGTGTACTCTTAAAAAGAATCATCCCGCTTCTGGGATAAATTCTGCAATTGGGTTCTTGTAGGAGCCATGTCAGTGTTATACTGATAGTGCATAACAAAAGCCTCAACCAATTCTCTCCGTGTACGGATGTGACTGCTTTCCAACTGCATGTACCACTCGAGTGGGCCACCTGTTAAGCTGTCTTGAAAGAAGTGCATCAATAGTTTCTCATCATCAGAATATGCCGACATCTTCCGGTAGAAACACTTAACATGGGTCTTTGGACTGGAAGTACCTTTGTATTTCATGAAATTAGGCACCTTGAACTTTGAGGGAATTTTCACCCCAGGCACTAAGCCCAAATCAGACATGTCAAAGCCTATCACACCTTGACATTAAAACATGCGCATCCTCTCTTCAAGCATATGCAGTTTCTTGTCAAACTTTGTCGGTTCATCAACATTAGACATCCAGTCTTCCCAGTTATCTTCTTCCACTGGCCTAGCAGGAATATGAACAGGTCTTGGCAGTATAACAGTTTATTCAACACTCTGACGAATATGAGTAGGTGGAGGATGGTTCCCTACAACTTGAACCACAGGGATACCTTGGTTATTTTCAGGACCGTCGAGATTTGAAGGCTAACTGTTCTGAATATTCAGAGCGACATTCGAATCTAGATTCCTATTCCGAGCACCTCCTGGATTGTCAATCACATTTTGAGTACCCAAACTATCATTAGGATTATTGACGACGACCCCTGGTAGATTTGTATTCAAAGTTTCACCACCATTATTCAATGCTTCAGCAGGCCTTATAATCATGACCTTCATTTCCTCTTGCTGACGAGCCATGTTTTGAATAATATCCATCAATTGGTCAACCCAAGTATCCATTCTGGTACCCATGGTAACTACATATGCCTGAATTTGTTCCATTTGCTTTTCGGAATTACTCCTAGTGTTGTAGCGGCGTGAGTTTGTAGTAGCAATTTCTGAAAAGAAAACCTAAGTGAAAGATGAGAAACCTGTGGGAACCACCTGTCATGATATGATATGCATGAATGAATAACCATGCATGAAATGTTTTATCATTTCCATGGTATCCAAAAGTTTTGTCAACCCCTAGGAACATTAAACAAACAAGATGAGGGAGATATTCAACAATCGACAAGAGATATAATCAACGACAAATGGATTCATTAAAAATGATCCATATGATCAAAAGTGAATTCGTACAAGAATGATCCAAAATACATAATCAAATATAAATGATCCCATGCAACAAGACTGGCGGGGATCAAATTACATCAAAGAAGAAAGAAAAGAGACAATTAATGTGGTGGATCTCTGATATATGTGTAGTATAATGTCCCCCCTTCCGGAAGTACGCCTCACTCCACTTTTTGGTTTCTGCAAATAACTTCCTTGTCTTTTCACGATCTCGTCCACGTGCGAAGCTATCGATCACCACATCTTTTTGAAATAGTTGTCCCTCCAAATACACACATTGCTCTAAGAAGCGATCACACTTATTGCATTCCGGCAAAGGTATGCGTACGGGTGCATCTTCCATTTCTTTTATTTTTCTCGAAGTCTGGCATTTTCTTTTATCACTTCGGTCATCTGAGCTTCCTTTGCTTTCAGCTCCACATAGCACCTTTAAACTGGTTTCCCAACTCTTTGGATTTTTCCTTGTTTCTATTGTTGGCCATTTGGAGTTTCATAGTTTCTTGACCATTCTTCTTTGCATCAGCAAGGGCCACCTGATACTCTTCTGCAGATATAAAAAACTTTTTTGTCCCAGGTCTTCTTTTGTTCTTCTTACTTTCAGAACTACCTTTACCTTCATATTCTTTTAGTTTACGAGCTAATTCTCTCTTCTTTTCTGTCAAGAAGTATATTTCCATTTCCTTGTATTCAAGATTTTGACGAAGGTCCCTATTTTCCAACTGTACTTGATAAAAGCGTTCTTTAGGTACATCATGTTGTAGCTCTGTGGGTTGAGGGTACAAGGATATCTCTTTTTCAAAAGGCAACATAAGAATTTTAACTCTTTCTTTCACCCAGTCCACATAAGGATCAAAAGCTAACACCTCTTTTAACCCGAAGAATTATTTTCCTTTCCTACCAATGTGAACCCAAGCAACCTTTGATTTTTCAATAATGCAAAGTTTTCTCCCTTTTTAAAGTACACAGGTTAAACTTCTTTAGCTGTGGGTGGACGCCTCATGGCATAGCCTAACTGGCGAAGAGTGAGTACTGGATTGTAATTGATGATCCCTTTTGTTCCTATGAGTGGAACATTAGAGAAACCCACACAATTAGAGATCACCTTAACACTATCAACCTTGAGTTTGTACCACTGAATATCAAAATAGGAGAGCGTCATCACTTTGGACGCCCAAGGATGAGGGTATTTCTTGAATGATCCCTTTGTAGGTAATTGTGCCATGAATCATTTATAAAGCATCGTCACACAATATACCAATACTCCCTTCTTCCCATACCTAGAGTGAATGGTATGGTAAGTGTCAGCTAATAAGGTAGGTATTGGATTTTTATTCATGAAGACGCACAAAGCAGCCAAATCCACTATCTCCTTAATCTTGGGGAAGAGAACAACCCCATAAATGGTAGCATCCAATAATGCATAATAAGCATCCCGATGTCCCTTGCTCGCCATCTCTTTTACCTTTCATGCCATGAAATCTACCAGAAGACCACAAGTGACTTTATTACGTCTCTATTTTCCTTTTACATCACTAAGGTTCAAATAAAGAACCTTAGCAATATCCTCATAGTCAGGATCAACATGGACCTGGATGAAGGGAGTGTGATTAGTCACCCTGATGTGGAGAAGATGAGAATACCCCTCAAGAGTGGGTGTCGATTGATAATCCTGAAATGTGAAACAACACAACTATGGATCATAAAATTATAGCAAAGTTTGAACAGCCTTATCATCAACCCGGGCATCCAAAAAAGATAGGAGATTCCCATATCTTTCGCTAAAAACACACATCTGTTGAAAAATTATGAGATATCTGAGTTCTTCAAGAAAGGGCCAAACACTTGGACGAAACTGGTAGCTGAAGTTATCCCTTTGGGTCTTCATGACGATATCAGTGTTGTTTTCCATTCTTAGAGGAAAAGAAAACCCTGGAAAATCCTGGAAATGACAATGCATATGCAGGTTAATATTTTTGTACAACATATATATATATATATATATATATATATATATATATATATATATATATATATATATATATATATATATATATATATATATATATATTTGAAAAAGTAAACATGTTATGATGTAACATGATAGGACCAAGGTTTCCAATATATTGAACACTGATGTTCTGCTGTATAGAGTCGTAGGTTCAAAGGTTCTAGACAGTCACAAATAATAGCCACTAACCAAAGTTACCAACAGAAAGAGAATCACCAACATAATCAAAGTCACCATCTGATCCAAAATCACTTTTAGAACCAGAGTCACCAACATAATAAAATTCACCAACTGTACCTGTAATGAATCAACCCTCCCACTCACGGGTGAAGACTAGGTTAGGGTAAGGCAAGGGTAACCCAGAAATCATGGCTCCGCCTGAAAGTAAAATCATTGCAACACAGACATGCATGATGAAAGTACCTTCACTTGAACCTCATCCGAGTATGGTATATGATATGAATGACTAATCGAACCACGTCTTATACCTTTATGTCCCCACTTTATTCCTAGTGTCCTAGTACACTCTGGCCCGGGTACTGGGCGTTTTACCTCAAGAAGTACCATCCCAACCCCATAAAGGAACAACATAACAGCAATATCTAGAGTATAGGAGACAGTAAAGTGCAATGCATGAAAGCATGTAATCAAAATAAATAGAGCTAGAAAGAAATAACACATAAACACCCAAGTAAAGAAGACAAACATACGCTAGGACTGACTTGCTAAGGATGGACCAGCAATAGGTCAATCTGTTCTCAGTGAAGTCGCCAGCTGAAACAATCAACGAAAATCATCAAAAGATAAAATTCAATGAAGTCGCCATCGAACGTCTTTTATCCCACAGGACGGGAAAGGTAAACATAGAGAAAACCTTAAGGGGTGAAATCACGATCTTGCGACCATGGAGATCGAGTAAGGAAGTAAGTTACGCGAGAGGAAGGTATTAGCACTCCAAACGTCTATAGTAATCTACAGGATCCACTTATGTTGTTCTAATCTATGGGTGTGTAAAGTCTATGTCTAAAGATTAAGAGCTAAAAAGATATAAGAGGGGGAATGCATGCAAAAGAAAAGAGAAAATAATGTAGGGAAAATAATAGTTGTGCTTGTTCGGTCCCTACCCCAATGCTTACGTATCCCTTTTAAGGAATCAGAGCAGCCGTAGTTTGACTTTAAATGTTTTGTTGGCTTGTATTTTTTAATGAACAATATTAATTTTACCTTCTACTGCAACTCGACCTTTAGAGACTTACGCGTCAGCACATAAGTGAATTATCTTGTTCTTCTAAAAAGAGTTTGAAAGAAAATACAGAAGGCAAAAAGAGTTTGTATTGGTTGGTGTTTTTTGTTGTGGATAATAGCTAGTTGATCTCAAGAGAGAGATATTAGCCACTTCTCCACTTATTCATGAAATATGTCTTTGAGACTTGAACCACACAAAAACTTAGAATGGAAGAGCAATAAGATCGAGAAGAAACCCGCTTATAATTTCCCATGACCAATAAAGGTGTGATTCTCATCAGTAATTTTTAAGTATTTTGAAGTTTTCCAGAAAAAGAAGTTTTGTTTTAAATGCAAATGCAAAGAAGAAAGAAAAGTCTAAGGGGAGACTAGCACAATAGCCCTACAGTTTTCATGCATCATTAATCCTATAGTTGAGGATAAAAAGGGAAATATCTACTTAATATAGGCATACATGGATATAAGCCTAAGGTCTATTCAACTCAAACTTAGAAAATAGTGAATTGAAGATCCTATAGGGAACATGGCAAAGAAAGCAAAGATGGGGAAGAGATTATGAAACCTCACATAAGGAAAAACTAAGCCTTAAGTATGAACAAAAATTTGACAAACACAAGTTACGAGAGGAACTCTTAAACACACCAAAAGAGGTGGATAAGAGAACATTCTAACTTTGAAAGGGAGGTGTGATACGGTGGGAGAACTGACTTGGGTTTTGCGTTTGTATTCGCAAATGTTTCGGTTGAGCAAGAGTCACCACCGACTTTTTATTTTATCCTAAGGAAAGGTTAAAAAGCACAGCAAAAACCTTTGAGATGTTTTCTTGGGTTCGGGGAGTAGATTATAGAAAGGGAAGGTATTAGCACCCTTTCTATCCATGGTTATCCATGGGCTCTTAGTTACTTGCTTAGATCACTTGCCTTGTGTTTTCATTTGTTTGAAATGGTGCTTTGTGTGTGTGTTTGAAAATGTTTTGAAAAGAGGCCATTTGTGGTGGCAACCTTTGTAATGATCCATGTTTGAATGTATACAAAGGTGTACTTATCTTTTGAAAAGTTTTCAATGTTTTGAAAGTTGTTTTGAAAGTGTGTTGTGATGTGTGTTTTGAAAAGTAGGCAAGTGTGTTTTTGCAAGTTGATTCAAGTAATTAAGAGTTTGTCTACCCCTAAATTTTCTCAGAGGTTTTCTCTATGTTTTAACCCTTTTAACAATTTTGTTCCACCATTGTATTTGGTGGGCAATCTTGTGTTAGGATGTAGACGGGACGGGCGCGGGTCATCGTATAGACCATGATAGCAATGTTGCAAAGCATCTTAGTTTTTCTTTTGAGGGACTAAGATCATTTTTGTAAGGCAACTTTCGAAAGCGTCATCGAGGGACTATGATCTTTTGATTTTGTTTGTTTTACTAAGATACTTTGCTTGCGTAACATGGCCCATTTTTTGAAAGGCAACAAGTGGATGTAACCCTAGGGGTGTTAGTGTGCAAGTGTGTTTTATTGCATACAAGAGTTTATCTTTGAATTAGGATTTTCTATTTCATTGATTTTATCTTGCCATACATATCCTAATTACTAGCAATAAGAAGCGGAAATATAAAATCCTACGCTATTACAACAATTAGGGGGTGGGGGTACACATTTATACATGGGGGGTTCAACGAGAAAAATAGACAAAAAAGGAAATAGCAAAAAACAAGATAGAGAGAAAGAGAGAGGGAGCCAGCGCGCTGCTAAGAGGTCATCAGAAGTTCTGACTCAGACCCGCTTCCAGATGATCAACCTTTTAGTTAAACTGTATGAGTCAGAACTTCTGACTCTGGCACCTGCAAAACAGAAACCTGTTAGTGGGGAAATCAGAAGTTCTGACCCCCCTGCGCTGCAAGACAGAAGTTTGTTAGTGGGGAACTCAGAAGTTCTGATCCTGCTGGAAAGACAATAACTCTCAGAGGCTCTGATATTATTGACAGCAAAACAGGCTTCAGATGTGCTAACGTCAAGGTCAGCACTTTGCTTCTCCCTGTACTAATCAGAACATTTGCAATTTTGTTATTATTCCACAAATCAGGAAACATATTTGGAACAACTCCAGCAAATGTCAAAGTGTTTCAGAGGGCAGAACCAACAAGGTCACAGGCAAGTTCTACACTGGCTCAGAACGTTCTGAGGTATGAAGATCCTCAGAACACAAACAACAACAACATGATATTTACATTATGTTTGTTTGAACATGCACAGCTGATGATGCTTAGCAGCGTGATGAAGGTCAGCAGGTGCTTACCTGGCTGTTGGAAAAGTTTGTGGATGAGAGCTAGCTTTTGGATCTGATGGTATTCTGGACAGATTCTTTTTGAAAAGGGTAGGTGAAGGTGTATGCGTATATAGGGTCAGAAGTTTGAAAAGGGTGTTTTTGGTTCACAAAGAAAACTGGGTATTTGATGAAGTTTGAAGGTAAGAAATTCAAAGTTATGAAACACTGGAGATTTTGGCAGAGTTTCACAGCACTTTCTTACTAAAGATTTCTGTTTTTCTTCTAGCAATTTTTCTGTTTCTTTTGACGCCCCTTTCAGTGGACAATGATTCTCTATTTATAGGCAAAACTCTTGTGGATTTCTTTGAACATTAAAGCGCCAACAGAGGCTGAGTTGTTCTTTGAAAGAAATTCCTGGGAAGTTGTGATAACAGATAGCCTTCAGCCTAGGCTGGAACAACAGGCGTGGATTGGAGAGAAGAGGCCTCTTAGGTGGACGGTGGCGTGTAGACCCATGCCAGAACCTGCATTAAGGCGTTTTCCAAGCCACACGTGAAGGGATTACTTGGATGAATGTTCAGGAGTGGTTGGGAGCATTAATGAGCATTAAATGGTGATGAGACTTATGAACACCAATATTTTGGTAATGGAAACCAAACCTTGAACCAGCAGTTCTGTTTCAACAAGAATCAACGTAAACCATGCTTTGGTCTTGGCCTCCTGTTGTCTTAGCAAGTTCTTGGGATTCACCTGATTTTCTGACACGTTCCTTGGATTTGCTTCTGGAACTCCTGGGCTCAGAGATCCTGTATCAGTGTAACACCCACTCTTCTGACCTTTTCATCTTCTGATTTCAGCATGTTCTGAAAGAGCCTTCAGACTTCCTTGCTTCTTTTGCATTCCTTTAGCAAATTCTGGCTGAGTTTGCGTAACTGCTGAAAGAGTCATGTTCTGTCTGAGACTTACGTATTGAACCACGTTTACAACTTCTGATTGAGCTGATGTAGCTTGCAACTTCTGACCGTTTCTACCTGGAGTTTGGTCCAGAAGTTCTGAAGCGCTGATTTTTTTTCTTAAACACTCATTTTTTAGAGAGAAATTCCAAGTACTTAGAATTTAATTTTTCTCAAGATAAAAGCGTTGTCTTTAGAGCTTGTGTGATCATCTTGCTCTTGTAAATGGTTTGCTTGGGCAAAAAATGACAATTCAGGACTTGGATTTGTTTCAGAGGGACTCTGAAAATCCAAGATGACTTCCTGAAGAAAGAGAGGGCAAATTTTGGGGTACAACAGTTGCCCCTGTTCAATCTTCTTAGACCTGAGGATGTAGATTGGCTTGCGTGCCTTTCGTGATCCGAAGGTGGAAGATGATTGAACACTAAAGTGCCCAGAAATTTGCACTCGCATAGTGGAGTATCAGCAATTGTGATGGCAGGGATGGGCTTATAGATGCCATTTGGAGAGATGGTGGATAGGAGGATGGGCTTATAGATTCCATCTGGAGACGTGACAGAATCTTGTCGGGAATGGGCTTATAGATGCCATTTGGAAGTGTTGATCGCGTAAGAGATTCCTTAGCGAGAACTTGCGTACTTTGAGAAAGGAAGATGGTTTCCTGGCCTGTTACAGGTGTTGATCTTCAGTCTCTTCATGCAGATATGCCCTGGCTGGATACAGGTATCGAATCTACAATTAGTTGCTCACAGACATGCCCTGGCTAGATACAGGAATCGAATCCGGAACTTCAAAAGGTTGCTTACAGATGTGCCCTGGCTGGATACAGGTATCGAATCTCTAAACTATTTATGCAGATATGCCCTGGCTGGATACAGGTATTGAATCTACAATCAATTACTCACAGATGTGCCCTGGCTAGATACAGGTGTCGAATCTGGAAATTGTCGTCTACAGATATGCCCTGGTTGGATACAGGAATTGGATCTGGAAATTCCAAATGGTTGGTAGAGATAGCTTTCCTGGCTGGATACATGTGTAAACCTCTGACCTGAGAATGAAAGATAATTTCCTGGCCTGTTATAGGGGTTGATCTTCAAACTCTTCATGCAGATATGCCCTGGCTAGATACAGGTATCAAATCTACAATCAATCACTCACAGATGTGCCCTGGCTAGATACAGGAATCGAATATGGAATTGCGATAGTTGATAGTAATCATCTTTGGATTGACCTTTTCCTCAAAAGGCAAAACATCAGTTGTATGCAATGTCATGATGTATGAAATGCATGATGTCATGATGCTCAAAATGAGATAGGGTTGTATGCACTTTATCCTGTATGTAAACAAGATGTATGAAATGTGAAATGTCTATGGATGTATTTTTGTCTAGGAAAATAAATCCTTGACGAGTGTCGGGAACTTGTTGAATCCTGGGCTGATGTTGAAGAGTAGAGTTCTTCGTTTCCGCTGGGGATGACGGTTGCAAGAATAAACCGGTAGGAGAAGATGACTCCGTTGGGGAATAAACTTGTTGGAGAGATTACTCTGCGGGGAACTACTCTATGGGAAGAGATACTTTGATGAGGTTTTGATGAGGGCTCCGCTGGGGATCCCACCGATGTTGTGTTGGGGAACTTGATGAACTCCGCTGGGGATAGGAAGAACTTCGTCGAGGACGATTTTTCCATGGTAATTAGCTGAGGATAACCCAGTTATAAGCCCTGATGGGAAAATAACCTTTGAATGAAAACGGGAGATGCGTTCGTACTCTGCAGGTGATAAGCTTCCAGAATCTACTGGGGATAAGCTTCAGAATCTACTGGGGAGATTGATTCAACTCTCCTGGGGAAACCTTTCAGACTGTACTGGGGAATGGTTCCACTGGGGTGTCTTTATTCCACCGGGGAATTACTCTTATATTAAGACTGTCGGGGATGCTTGCTGAGGAATGCCTGTATACTCCGCTGGGGAATATTGTGATCTTCTGGGGATACCCAACTTCCTTAAGGCTGGCAGTAGACTAACTCTGCTTGAGGAGAGTACCGCTGACTTGCTAGGGGAACAATGTGCCTTTTTAGGGCTGATGGGAGACCAACTCTTCCTGGAGAGAGTATTGCTGAATCTTGTCTTACTCTGTGGGGAGTTGAGGTAACTTGATTACGTTCTTCAGCCGAACCTACCTTGGCACCTTGGTGGACAGAGCAACTAGATTGCTTAGACAAATCTTTATTGCCCCTGTTTCTGATGTCACCTGTAATCAGTCCTTTGTTTTGCATGCAACTATTCATGATTAGCAATTAATGTCAAATGCATATATCAAAAATGAACATTGGACGTTCTTCACAACACAAAACAGAAAAAAGGAAAAACAATGGATAATTTGTTTGAGAAATTGAACTTGTATTGATTTTGAAATTTGCCTGTAAATAGGCGTTTTGTGTACAGGAGGCTGACGTCCTAGTAAGAGAACGCCGCCGAGAAAAATAGAGTTTATACAATTTTTTGAAAAGGAAACAAAACAGCTATGTGAAAAATAATCTCACTGGGTTCCAATTCTGCTATCGCCTTTATGTCTTCAAGCGTCTCATCACTCTGCTGCTTAGTTGAAGATGAAGCTGATTGATTGATGCCGAATTCTGGATGCAAGGTGATCCAACGAGACATAGTATTACGCTTTATCCCTAACTTTTGCCTGGACCGCCCTTTCGTGTTTTTAGTCCATCGGGATACCCATTTTTGCCCAAGCCGCCTTTTCAGGTTTTCGACTTGCCGGGTGTACAGATTTTTTTTATTTCGTCCCTTATTTTTGCCCGAACCCTTTTGGTTCGCCGGGAAGCCCTTATTTTGGCCTAGGTGTGTCAACCTAGCGGGTCCTTAATCATGCGTAGTATCTTTTTACTATGTCTGCATTGGCGGGGTGAGGAAGGTCGTCACCATCCATGGTGGTTAGAATCATAGCTCCTCCTGAGAAGATGTGTTTAACCACAAATGGCCCTTCGTACGTAGGGGTCCATTTTCCCCTGGGGTCACCTTGAGGAAGAATGATGCGTTTGATTACCAGGTCTCCGACTTGATACTCTTGTCGTCTGACTTTCTTGTTAAATGCTCTGATCATCCGTTTTTGGTACGTCTGACCATGACAAATAGCAGTGAGTCTCTTTTCGTTAATTAGGTTTAATTGATCAAGCCGAGTCTGGATCCAGTCATCTTCGCTCAAACCTGCATCCTTCATTATCCGAAGAGAGGGTATCTGGACTTCAATAGGCAAGATTGCCTCCATGCCATAGACCAAGGAAAAGGGAGTTGCCCCTGTTGACGTCCGTGCTGAGGTACGGTACCCATGAAGAGCAAACGGTAACATTTCGTGCCAATCTTTGTAGGTCACTGTCATCTTCTGCACAATCTTCTTGATGTTCTTATTCGCTGCTTCTACAGCCCCGTTCATCTTCGGCCGGTAAGGTGAATAGTTGTGGTGCTGTATCTTGAATTGCTCGCAGAGTTCAGTGATCATCTTGTTGTTAAGATTGGTACCATTATCCGTAATGATCCTCTCAGGTACACCGTATCGACAGATCAGATTGTGACGAATGAAACGTGCCACGACGTTCTTGGTAACGGTAGCGTAGGAAGCTGCTTCAACCCACTTTGTGAAGTAATCAATCGCTACTAAGATGAAGCGATGCCCGTTGGATGCCTTAGGTCGGATTTCGCCGATCATATCAATGCCCCACATTGCAAAATGCCAAGGTGCTGTCAAGACAATCAGAGGAACCGAGGGAATGTGCACCTTATCAGCATAGATCTGGCATTTATGACAAGTTCGAGAATGCTGATAACAGTCGGCTTCCATTGTGGACCAGAAATACCCTGCCCGAAGGATTTTCTTTGCCATGGTATGTCCACTGGAATGTGTTCCGAATGTACCTTCATGCAGCTCTGCCATGATCCTTTCTGCTTCACTCTTATCCACACAACGCAGTAAGGTCGAATCATGGTTTCGCTTGTAGAGAATGCCGTTGCTGAGGAAGAACTTTGCCGCAAACCTTCTCAGGAACTTCTTGTCATTAACAGATGCGCCTTCGGGGTATTCTTGAGCTTCCAAGTACCTCTTCACCTCATGATACCAGGGTTTTTTTGTTACCTCTTTGGTTTCGAGATCGCAACAATGTGCAGGTTCATCCAACTTCCAAATGATGATTCGGGGAGCCTCGTTGTCCCATTTGACTTTGAACATAGAGGACATCGTAGCCAACGCGTCCGCTAACTGATTCTCCTCTCTTGGGAAGTGTTCAAAAGTTATCTCCTCGAAGTGGGGAAGCAATGTCAGCACATACTCCTTGTAAGGAATAAGATTTGGGTGTTTCGTATCCCACTCGCCTTTGATCTGATTGATCACGAGAGCGGAATCTCCGAAGACACTCAGAAACTTCATCCTTAAGTCAATTGCAGCTTGAAGACCCATGATACATGCCTCATACTCTTCCATGTTGTTGGTGCAGTTGAAACATAGTCGGGCGGTGAGTGGAGTATGAGTGTCTTTAGGGGATATGATCACAGCGCCGATACCATTATCCAAAGCGTTCGAGGCTCCGTCAAAGTGCATAGACCATCTGGATCCTTCCTCAGGTCCTTCATCCCGTCCAGGTACTTCACAATCAGTCACTACCATGATATCCTCGTCTGGAAATTCAAAGTTCATCGACTGGTAATCGTCCACTGCTTGGTGTGCCAAATGGTCTGCCAATACACTTCCCTTGATTGCTTTTTGAGTCGTGTATTGGATGTCATATTCCGTCAAGATCATTTGCCATCTTGCTATTCTTCCGGACAAGGCAGGCTTTTCGAAAATATACTTGATTGGATCCATTTTTGAAATCAACAGAGTAGTGTGAGTCAACATATACTGTCTCAGCCGGCGAGCAGCCCATACCAAAGCGCATCAAGTTTTCTCGAGAAGTGAGTACCAGGTCTCACAGTCGGTAAACTTTTTGCTAAGGTAATAAATAGCATGCTCTTTTCGGCCAGACTCGTCATGCTGCCCCAGCACACACCCCATTGAGTTGTCAAGTACTGTCAAGTATAGGATTAGAGGTCTCCCTTCAACCGGCGGCATAAGAATGGGTGGTTCTTGGAGATACTCTTTGATTTTTTTGAAAGCGGCCTGACATTCATCGTTCCAACGTACTACTTGATCTTTCTTCAGCAGCTTGAAGATTGGTTCACAGGTAGCAGTTAGATGCGAGATGAATCAGGCAATGTAGTTCAACCGTCCTAGAAAGCCTATGACTTCTTTCTCTGTCTTGGGAGCTGGCATCTCTTGTATGGCTTTCACTTTGGCAGGGTCCACTTGAATTCCTTTGTCGCTTACGATGAAGCCCAACAATTCCCCAGATCTCACCCCAAATGTGCACTTGTTTGGGTTTAACCTCAGCTTGTACAACTTCAGACGGTCAAACAGTTTCCGTAGATGGTCAAGGTGTTCCTCCTCAGTTTGGGACCTTGCAATCATATCGTCGACGTATACTTCTATCTCGTGATGGATCATGTCATGGAATAAAGCAACCATGGCATGTTGGTAGGTTGCCCCAGCATTTTTCAACCCAAAAGGCATGACTTTGTAGCAAAAGGTCCCCCATTGAGTAACAAAAGTGGTCTTCTCCATGTCTTCAGGAGCCATCTTGATCTGATTATAACCGGAGAAGCCGTCCATGAAGGAGAATACTTTATCCTGAGTAGTGTTGTCAACCAGAATGTCGATATGAGGCAGAGGGAAATCATCCTTAGGGCTCGCCCTGTTCAAATCCTTGTAATCAACACACATTCTGACCTTACCATCTTTCTTCGGCACTGGAACCACATTGGCAATCCACTGAGGGTAAGAAGTCACTGCTAGAAACCCGGCATCGAATTGTTTCATAACCTCCTTTGATTTTTTCGGACATTTCTGGACGCATACGGCAGACCTTCTGTTTTACCGGAGGGCAATCTTCCTTGGTATGCAGGTGATGAACCACAATGTCGGTATCCAACCCAGGCATGTCTTCGTAAGACCAGGCAAAGATTTCCACATAGTCATACAGCATCTGAATCAACCGTTGTTTCACACTGAGCTCTAGATTGGCACCAATCTTGACTTCCTTTCTGTCTGTCTCAGTACCCAGATTTACCGTTTCCACTGGCTCTTCATGTGGCTGAATGGCCCTCTCTTCCTGGAGTAGTAGTCTTGCAAGTTCACCAGGAACTTCACAATCATCTTCATCTTCGTCTTCGGCTAAGTTGATCGGATTTTCGAAGTCATAACTGGCGGTAGCAGAGTCGTTACCAGTGAGATCCAGAGTGGATTGGAACCTGTATAGGTGAGTGTGTGTAAATATAGCTATTTTGCAATATATAATAAAGAAAGAAAAGGAGCGCAAGATTTTGAAATGCAACAAACGTCCAATGTTTTTATTGATGATATATGAAAATGACACACAAAAGCCCTCACAAATGAAGCCACGGTGCCCCGGGTAGGACACCGAGCCATAAAAGTTTCAACATATTGTTTGTTACAAATTGAAAACAAAAGAGTTCATTACTGAGTGACAAAAGTAATAGGTGTGAAGTCTTTGGCAGTCCAGTTGCTTGGTCCACTGTCGGTTGTTGGGTAGATCCAGCTATCGAATTCAGATTCCTCCACGTCGTCCCCAATAGCATTCACTCCCGGGTTGGTGATGAACACAAGAGGTCTTCCGATTCTTGCCTTACGAACAGCCCTCTGAGCTTCTGCAGTGAAGCCCAAACCAAACTTGTCAGTATTTGGAGTGAAATCAGGAAGTCGGCCCCAGTTTGCACACTTACCCTTCTCAATAACAGCCCGGACATCCTTTAAGGAAGCCATCTTCAAAGGAGGGTCTTCAATCACAGTTTCAGCTGACGCAAGTGTCTGAGGCACCTCTTCAAAGTGTTGAAAGGGGGTCTTAATGAACTCCCCATCCATCTCTATGTACCGTAATGAGTTGAGGTGGTTAACCATATACTCTTCCTCCCCTTGAACTGTAACAATTTTCCCTCTAACTGGGTACTTCAACTTCTGATGTAGTGTGGAGGTCACAGCTCCAGCCTTGTGGATCCATGGACGACCCAGCAAACAAGAGTAGGATGGACGAATGTCCATCACATAGAAAGTAGAATAAAAAACTTGAGAACCAACCCTGATTGGGATGTCAACTTCCCCATGTACCATCCTTTTCGAACCGTCAAGGGCCCGGACCACAATGTTGCTAGGTTTGAGCTCTAAACCCTCACAATCTAATCTGTCTAGGGCTTTCTTGGGTAATACGTTCAATGAAGAACCGGTGTCTACCAACACATGGGCAAGAGTAGTGCCCCTGCATTCAATGAAGACATGCAGGGCGTTGTTATGGTTCTTTCCTTTGGCAGTCAGATCGGTGTCAGAGAAGCCCAAACCATTATCGGCAGTCAAGTTGGCCACACAATCGGTAAATTGATCAGCAGATGTTTCTTGTGGCAGATGGTCCGTCTTCAGGAAGGAAATTAGGGCCTTGGCGTGGGCCTCAGAAAATAACAACAGTGATAGCATAGAAATCTTTGATGGGGTGTGCCCCAGCTGCTCAACTATGTTGAAATCACTTTTCTTGATAATCTTGAGGATCTCTTCCATCTCTTGCTGGGAAGCTTCAACAGCGGTTGTCTTTGGTGCCTCCGTCAGGGCAGGAAAATCAGTAGCAATCCCTTTTCCCCGAGCATCAGACGACTCGGAAGCAGGGATAGAAACAGGAACTTGATTAGGAAGGGGAACATGCACACTTGTAGGTGTGATGATAAGAGGTTTCTAAATAGCCGGTGGCGCAATATCTGGTGAGAACAACCTACCACTGCGAGTAATTTTGGCAGGCCCGGTGATGTTACTGACGTCGATACTAGTATCAAACTCTTGCTTTACTCCAAGAACATAAACATTTGCCCCATAGTGCCATGAGACAGCTTTGTCGGATGTATAAGGGAGAGGCCCTGGAACAATGATAATGATAGGAGCAAACTTCTGAGTGGACATGATTTTGACAGGCTTCTTCGAAGGAGCCTTAGGAGGTTTGTTGAAAATAGTGACAATAGAAACTTCTTCAGTAGGGACAGCAGGAACATCAATCTTCTCGAACAAGATCTCTTTGCTATCCATCAGGCTTTGGATACCTGATTTTAGCAAGGGACAACCAACAAGCGAAACAGCACATAAAAGGCAACCTTTACCACAACCCGGAAATAAACCGGCTAGCAACAGGTTCCTCTTGACAGTCAACAACGGAGTAACAATATCTTCCACGGAGGCCACATACCGGTCTTCTTCCACATCATTCACTTCATGCTGGGGCATGGGAGCAATCACAACATTGGGTCTTTCGGGCGCCTCAAACTGTATTTCTTTAGCATCAATAAGGTCTTGAACCTTATTCCTCAGAGCCCAGCAATCGTCTGTGGTATGCCCCGGGCTATCAGAGTGATAAGCGCAACGGGAGTTGGGGTTGTAATTTGGAGAAGCTGTGTTCACTACCTTCGGAGCTTCTTTGACAGTTACCAGATTGGTTGACAGTAGTTGCGGCAAAATCTGAGACAGGGTCATGCTGAGTCGAGTGTACTGCCTTTTAGGCCTCTCACCCCTTGGTTGGTTGAATTGCTGAGGAGCAGCAACAGGCTTTGAAATTACCAACGCGTTGACAGCTTGGCGGTGTTCCGGTTTAATTTGTCTTTTGGGACCATAAACAGCACTGGCTTCCTTCTTGAAGGGCTTCTTTTCAGTACTCGAGGAGGCACCTTTTTGTATCTTCCCCGACTTGATACCAGCTTCTATTCTCTCACCAGCCAAGATCAAATCTGTAAACCTAGCAGAAGAATTACCAATCAGATGGTTGAAGAACGGACCAGACAGGGTCCCTAGGAACATGTCAACAAGTTCACGGTCAGTCAAAGGTGGCTGCACCCTACCAGCCATGTCTCTCCACTTTTGCGCATACTCCTTGAATCCTTCGCCCGTCCCTAGTGACATACCCTGGAGTTGGGTACGCGTGGGAGCGAGGTCAGAATTGTACTGATACTGTTTATAAAAGGCAGTAGCCAAGTCTTCCCAGTTTCGGACACTGGCTCCATCCAGCTGATAGAACCATTCGAGTTGAGCCCCTGAAAGGCTATCCTGAATGAAATGGATCCATAGGTTCTTGTCTGCAGTGTAAGGTTGGATCTTCCTTACATATGATCTGAGATGCATCTTCGGGCAGGAAAGCCCGTCATATCTTGCAAATATTGGCACTTTGAACTTCGGGGGGATCACAATTCCAACAACTAATCCCAAATCTTTAAAATCTAAGACGGGAACTCTCTGCAGCTCCATAGCTGCCAACCTGTCTTCCAAGCCCTTGTACTTGTCATCGGCGGGCGGGTATTGTTGCTCAGAGTAGTCTTCATCTTCTTCAGCCTCTCCCTCTTCAGCTTCGGATTCGGAAGGTACCGCAGCCGCATTCCCTTTATTGGTTCCCTCTTCAGAAGTAGGGGGAAACTCAAGAACTCTTCTGGCTTCACCCTCAAACCTTCTTCCTAGGGTAGCCAACCCGACTCTCTTCTTCTTCTTTTTCACTTGCTCTTTGTTCCCAAGCAGGGCTTTTAGATCCTCCTGACCCTTTGCCAAGGTCATCAGGAGATGTTGAAACTGTGAGTTTTGAGACTGCAAGTCCTTGACAGTCTGTTCGAGATCCATCTTACTGAAATAAACAGCAGAAGGATAAGGAAACCTGGTGTGGAGACCTGCTTATGCGCATGATGAATGATATGTTTGTTTATGCAATGTATTCAAGGATTTAGAAAATTCAAAATTGTTGCAAACAAAAAAGAACGCACGTCATATTAATAAGAATAAATTTGTTAGTACATAAATGCCCCATGGGCCAAATATTACAAAAAAACTTCTCAAGGTAAAAAGACGTTGTGCATCCTCTTTGGTGCGATGTAGGTGTTGAGGGTCTCTTCCTCATGGAGTCGGCGGGTAAGCTCCAAAACCTTCTTCTCACTGGCATAGAAGCTGGCTTCAAAAGTGTTTCGTTCCTCCTTGAGTTGGATCCAACTCTTTTGCATCTCCTCCCACGATGTAGGCATGTCAGGATATAGGATGGTGTAGGGAACCTCTCCTTCCTTAACGGGCTCTTTAATCACAGGGAGAACATGAAGGTAAGGCATCATTAGACTCTGGGCTCTGGTTCGTACCCACTTGAGGTAAGGCTCAAGAGGGATGGAGTTCTTGTGCCCCAGTGTCTTGCTATCTACCTTGTTAGGCATCCTCCAAGCTCTGATGAATCTTTGGCGAAGTCCTTGCGCATCGTTGTCGAAGTCAAAAACTAGGTCAGGAATCAACATGTCGTGAGGGCCATCCCTCCGTGCATATCCAAATTGTCTCAAAGCTAGACAAGGGTTGTAGGTAATGCCTCCTCTAATGCCAAGCAAAGGAACATTAGGGAACTCTCCACAATGATCGACGATGATGACATTTTCTCTGGACCGAGAACACCAATGTACATCAGAGTGAGTGAGGGTCATCAACCGTTGTGACCACCTTAAGCCTTGGTCATTCTTCAAGACAGATTGTGGAAGGTGCGAAATAAACCACCTTGCAAGGAGAGGAGTACAGCACATGAGAACACCCCTCTTTCTCATTGTTCGTGTGTAAAATAAGTGAAGAATGTCCCCAAGCAATGTTGGTATTGGATTCCTGGATAAGAAGATTTTGACGACGTTGACATCTACAAACTGGTCAGGATTTGGGAACAAGACCAACCCATAAATGAGGAGTGCCACAATTTCTTCAAAGGCTTGTAGATCCAATGAATTCCAACACTCTTGTGCCTTCTCAAACAAGAATTTTGCCAAGAAGCCTTTGACACCGCTTCTAATTTCCCAATGCCCCTTGATGTCAGATGGTTGCAAGTGTAGTGCTTGAGCAACATCTTCAGGCTTTGGTTCTTTTTCCATACCGTTGTAGGGTAGTTGATTAAGAACAGGAATTCTCAAGAGTTGAGAAAATTCCTCCAAAGTGGGCACCAATTGATAGTCGGGGAAAGTGAAACAGTGGTGAAGGGGGTCAAAGAACTGGAACAACACCTTTACCATGTCCTCTTCAATGTTGGTGTTGACTAAGTTGAGCAGTCTACCATGTCTTTCACTGAAGGGAGAGCTTTCCGGAATCCTGGATGTGAGTTCCTTGAGTTGAGGAGGGATTCTCACAAGGTTGACTTGGATAGTTTTCCTGCGAAGAATTTCCATGACCTACAAAACAAGAACAAAGATGAAGATCCAAACCCTTGAAATGGTTAGTGTATGCATATGATGCTTTATGATGTTCATGATGTATGCACAAACATATGTACAAGAAAATCACACCAAACCCTAGTTTCAGGCTTGCATGGGGCTTCATAGGTAAGTACCCTCTTGAGTGTAGTTGGCTTAAAAACCTGTCCTATAAATAGTAACCGGGTTCTAAGGAGCTCAATATCATTGGATTGTTTTCCATGTTCATTGTTTTGGTTTAGCCACTTAACTAGCGACCAAAATATTCCAAGAAAACAACCCTCAATGAGTGTAGTATTGAGTATCTACCAACTTTGGACTGCACCAAAGCCGGTCATCTCACTACCCCTAATGAAAGGCCAAGATGGTCAAGTAAGGTTCTAGGTCATTAGTGCTTAGTGACATCACTCAGCGGCCCCGTACTCTCCTTGATTGAACTCAAGGGTTACCGGTACTCACAAATATGTCGCACTAATATAGCTATTGCTTCAACCGTGTCGGTATACCCCGCACAGTTTCCACAACGTATTGCTATCTATGAATGTTTCCCCAAATCCGGGTATAGGATTTCAAGCCCAAACAAAGGAGCCAAGATATAAAGCAAACAAAGTAAACAAATAGTCATGCAAGAGGGTGATCTAAGCCCTAAGGTTACTCCACTTTAAAAAATACTCCCCAGCAGAGTCGCCAGTTCTGTGATACGGTGGGAGAACTGACTTGGGTTTTGCGTTTGTATTCGCAAATGTTTCGGTTGAGCAAGAGTCGCCACCGACTTTTTATTTTATCCTAAGGAAAGGTTAAAAACAACATCCAAAACCTTTGAGATGTTTTCTTGGGTTCGGGGAGTAGATTATAGAAAGGGAAGGTATTAGCACCCTTTCTATCCATGGTTATCCATGGGCTCTTAGTTACTTGCCTAGATCACTTTCCTTGTGTTTTCATTTGTTTGAAATGGTGCTTTGTGTGTGTGTTTGAAAATGTTTTGAAAAGAGGCCATTTGTGGTGGAAACCTTTGTAATGATCCATGTTTGAATGTATACAAAGGTGTACTTATCTTTTGAAAAGTTTTCAATGTTTTGAAAGTTGTTTTGAAAGTGTGTTGTGATGTGTGTTTTGAAAAGTAGGCAAGTGTGTTTTTGCAAGTTGATTCAAGTAATTAAGAGTTTGTCTACCCCTAAATTTTCTCAGAGGTTTTCTCTATGTTTTAACCCTTTTAACAATTTTGTTCCACCATTGTATTTGGTGGGCAATCTTGTGTTAGGATGTAGACGAGACAGGCGCGAGTCATCGTATAGACCATGATAGCAATGTTGCAAAGCATCTTAGTTTTTCTTTTGAGGGACTAAGATCATTTTTTAAGGCAACTTTCGAAAGCGTCATCGAGGGACTATGATCTTTTGATTTTGTTTGGTTTACTAAGATACTTTGCTTGCGTAACATGGCCCATTTTTTGAAAGGCAATAAGTGGATGTAACCCTAGGGGTGTTAGTGTGCAAGTGTGTTTTATTGCATACAAGAGTTTATCTTTGAATTAGGATTTTCTATTTCATTGATTTTATCTTGCCATACATATCCTAATTACTAGCAATAAGAAGCGGAAATATAAAATTCTACGCTATTACAACAATTAGGGGGTGGGGTTACACATTTGTACATGGGGGGTTCAACGAGAAAAATAGACAAAAAAGAAAATAGATAAAAACAAGATAGAGAGAAAGAGAGAGGGAGCCAGCGCGCTGCTGAGAGGTCATCATAAGTTCTGACTCAGACCCGCTGCCAGATGATCAACCTTTTGGTTAAACTGTATGAGTCAGAACTTCTGACTCTGGCACCTGCAAAACAGAAACCTGTTAGTGGGGAAATCAGAAGTTCTGACCCTCCTGCGCTGCAAGACAGAAGTTTGTTAGTGGGGAACTCAGAAGTTCTGATCCTGCTGGAAAGACAATAACTCTCAGAGGCTCTGATATTATTGACAGCAAAACAGGCTTCAGATGTGCTAACGTCAAGGTCAGCACTTGGCTTCTCCCTGTACTAATCAGAACATCTGCAATTTTGTTATTATTCCACAAAACATGAAACATATTTGGAACAGCTCCAGCAAATGTCAAAGTGTTTCAGAGGGCAGAACCAACAAGGTCACAGGCAGGTTCTACACTGGCTCAGAATGTTCTGAGGTATGAAGATCCTCAGAACACAAACAGCAACAACATGATATTTACATTATGTTTATTTGAACATGCACAACTGATGATGCTTAGCAGCGTGATGAAGGTCAGCAGGTGCTTACCTGGCTGTTGGAAAAGTTTGTGGATGAGAGCTAGCTTTTGGCTCTGATGGTATTCTGGACAGATTCTTTTTGAAAAGGGTAGGTGAAGGTGTATGCGTATATAGGGTCAGAAGTTTGAAAAGGGTGTTTTTGGTTCACAAAGAAAACTGGGTATTTGATGAAGTTTGAAGGTAAGAAAGTCAAAGTTATGAAACACTGGAGATTTTGGCAGAGTTTCACAGCACTTTCTTACTAAAGATTTCTGTTTTTCTTCTAGCAATTTTTCTGTTTCTTTTGACGCCCCTTTCAGTGGACAATGATTCTCTATTTATAGGCAAAACTCTTGTGGATTTCTTTGAACATTAAAGCGCCAACAGAGGCTGAGTTGTTCTTTGAAAGAAATTCCTGGGAAGTTGTGATAACAGATAGCCTTCAGCCTAGGCTAGAACAACAGGCGTGGATTGGAGAGAAGTGACCTCTTAGGTGGACGGTGGCGTGTAGACCCATGCCAGAACCTGCATAAAGGCGTTTTCCAAGCCACACGTGAAAGGATTACTTGGATGAATATTCAGGAGTGGTTGGGAGCATTAATGAGCATTAAATGGTGATGAGACTTATCAACACCAATATTCTGGTAATGGAAACCAAACTTTGAACCAGCAGTTCTGTTTCAACAAGAATCAACGTAAACCATGCTCTAGTCTTGGCCTCCTGTTGTCTTATCAAGTTCTGGGGATTCACCTGATTTTCTGACACGTTCCTTGGATTTGCTTCTGGAACTCCTGGGCTCAGAGATCCTGTATCAGTGTAACACCCACTCTTCTGACCTTTTCATCTTCTGATTTCAGCATGTTCTGAAAGAGCCTTCAGACTTCCTTGCTTCTTTTGCATTCCTTTAGCAAATTCTGGCTGAGCTTGCGTAACTGCTGAAAGAGTCATGTTCTGTCTGAGACTTACGTATTGAACCACGTTTACAACTTCTGATTGAGCTGATGTAGCTTGCAACTTCTGACCGTTTCTATCTGGAGTTTGGTCCAGAAGTTCTGAAGCGTTGTTTTTTTTTCTTAAACACTCATTTTTTAGAGAGAAATTCCAAGTACTTAGAATTTAATTTTTCTCAAGATAAAAGTGTTGTCTTTAGAGCTTGTGTGATCATCTTGCTCTTGTAAATGGTTTGCTTGGGCAAAAAATGACAATTCAGGACTTGTATTTGTTTCAGAGGGACTCTGAAAATCCAAGATGACTTCCTGAAGAAAGAGAGGGCAAATTTTGGGGTACATCAGGAGGAAAGCCGTAAATGCAAATTAGGTTAAAAATTAAAGAAATAACTTGTAAAAATTAAAACCAATGAACCCTAGGTTCCTAAAGACTTATAAAAGTCAAAGGCATAGTTTAAATCTCTTGGATTAATTTGAAGAGGTGAAAATGATTGAGAATCTTAAAGACTAGTTGACAAAGTGATCAAATGAGAGAGTTTTAGCGAAATATTTGTGAAAAACTGTAAAATAAAAAATTAGAATTCAGAAAAATATAATTTTTATGATTTTAAGTCATCCAAGAAATTTAAGCATATATTATTTGATTTTTATAAGTAAAGGAAATTAGGGTTTCAAAAGTTTCTTCTAGCTTAAGAAAAAAGAAAGTCCAAAAACTATCACTAGTTTCTAAAATTTAGAAAAATAGGAAAATTGAAATGTAAATTAAATTAAAAATTATATACAATTATTTAAATACCTAAGGGCCAACAAGTATATTTTTGTGGAATTTTATCAATAGTGAAAGATATCAAACAAAAATTATTTGCACAATGTAACAAGAAAAAGTAAAAAAAAGATATAACTATTGGTTGATTTTATTCACTTGTCACAAAATTTTATAAAATCAAGAAAAAGTTATTTTTATGAAGTAGATTCAAGTTGAAAATTAATTTATTTTTTGTGGATTTTTTATATTAGTAAAAGTTGGAAAATAAAATTCTAGAACTTAAAAGATGATAAAAACCCTAATTGCACTCATTGATTTGTTTAATGTTCTAAAAATGAATAACAAAAAGAAAGAAAATTCATAATGTGAAAATAGACTAAAAATAGAGTCTAACATATTTTTTTGATAATTTTTGATTGATAGAAAATGTTAAGACAGAATTAAAGAAAACAAATGAAAATGTATTAAAAATTCAAATGTGCTAAAGTCTATTACACCTGTTAATAAACAAATGCATTGTAAAAGATATTCAAATAATGTTCAATTGAAGCGCGCCACATCATCGTCCCTACCACTGAACCATGCCATAACACATGTTAATCAGTTTTACATGCTAACCTTAGATCATGATTTCTCCTTCGTTTCTTAATGAAAACACATGAATTTGTAATCAAATTAATGATCTCATGAAGTAGATCAATCTAGGATCAAAGATTTTTAAGAATGGTTCATGAATCAGGGAGAAAAACGCACGCGAAAGTCACTGAAATTAACATATTTTGAACTTGTAAACACATAATTCATCAAGCCAAATTCAGATTCGTCAATCTCTCTTGTTTCTCCACCAAATCCAACAATCCAAACATCAAAGTTCATTATGAAATTGCAAGGAACAATGAGATGAGCATACCTTTCACAAATTATGCAAGATTAAACAGGTATTTGAGAATGAAAGCACTATTTTAATCAAAGTTCCAAGCAACTTGCAGAGCACGATTTTCACATTAAATCACAACAAATATACACCAGATCTAAGATCTGGCCAGATAATCCACGATGCACATGATCTTCAACAAGAATGCTAACTGAATCACGAATTTTAGTTCAATGATGCTTACCTCAATTTGTGAAAAATAAATTAACAAGGTGCCTCTGAACTTAGTGAGAAAACTGGTGATTCTTCTCCTTCAAGCAACAATGATGTGTAACTATGCATGAGTTGAAGCTTTAAGTAAAGCACTTGAGAGAAAATTTGCACAAGAAGATTATGTTTTTGAGAGAGAGGATTGAGCTTTGAGGAGAGTTTTTTCAGAGATTTATTGTGAATATAAATCAAGCTTTTTGAAATGAGAATGAAGAGGAGTTTATATATAGGGAAGGAAGTGTGTCGAAGAAGTTTTGCAAGGGTATGGAAGTCTTTTGCAGTTTGGAGCCGTTGGGGATAATCTTGTGACTTGCTGCGTTTTATGTTGTTCTTAAATGAACTAGTAGTCATATTGGAAAGAGGTGGGTGAAGCATGAATGGTGACTTGACTTATACTGGCACATGGGGAACAAACTGATTGCAGGCTAAAACATGTTAATCAACCCACTTTCTTCTCCAATTTCTCTTAATTTGCTCGTGCAATTTCCTTGCTTAAGAGGCCTTTAGAAAGCTCTTTCAATGTAGACCATTATAGATCTTTGAATTGTTGAAATTGATGCTTGGAAGTGAGAGATATTTTAATGAGAAGTTTAGAAAAAAGAAGCCTAGCAAGTCAGGGCATGGGCGCGTGCATGGACATGCATGGCTTGCCAAAAATGCAACCTTGAGGTCCTCACTTTGATTGACTATATCTTCCTCAATAATGGCTCAATTGATGTGATTCAAAGAGCTAAATGAAACTCATATAACAAAATTCAACATTCTTCTTTCCAATTTTGCAATTGATACTTGAATCAAAAGAAATTCAATCATGAAAATGGCACACCAACGATTTGGGGAAATGCGTTGCTTAATATGAACGTGACTTGTTACTTTTGCAACCTTGTGCCTTATCCTTCTAAGCCCCATATCTCACAAATGCTTTATTTTTGGGACTTGAAACACATTGATAATCCTGTAGGGTTTTTCTCAAGTTTTCCAAGCATACAGGATTTTCCTCCATTGGATAAAAATGAGAAAGTTATGAACGTCCATAATTCAGTAGTATGGGGACTTAAGGACTTAGAATTTTCCCTAAAAGTCCAAATAACTTTGACTTTGATCATGAAATATGAAAATAGAATAGTTGAATTGATGGTTGACCAAAAGTCCACTTGGTCAACTTTGACTTTGGTTGACTTTTGGTCAAAATGACCATTTTCCCCTTTTGATCAATTGTACTTCTTTTGCTCAAAATTGACACCCAGTATCTCAATCATAGGTTCTTGTCAACATATAGAGAAGCATGGAATTAAGTATTGCCCAAAAACACAGTGATTTCCTGATTAAAATCAAAACCCTAATTTAGTCCTCTGTGTTAGGAGATAGTGACCAACCTTTAAAACCCTCGTTCTCCTGGAAAAATTGTGAAATTCTTTGAAAAAAGATGTCTTATATAATGATGAGGAGATGATGCTTCACACATTTGTATTTTACAAGCCTCAAACTCTTCAACTGGTCAAAACCCTAATCTTGAGAGATGAACAATGGAAATGTGATTCTTCTCCACACTTTGCAAACTTCCAGCTTCTAATGATCATATAAGACAAATGAGATGTCTTGAAATTCAAGAAACATTTTAAAAAATAAAGATATGAGATCCTCTTTTACACTGATTTGACCAATCAAACATCTTCTATAGCTTGTAGAAGAACTTGGGAACCAAGATACCCTAATCCTTACCATGAGAATGTATGAATATGTATAATGAAGCATAAGCCATGTAACTAAAATGAAGAGCGAAAATTTTAGGGTACAAAAACAACTTGAATGGTTCTATCAGCTGGAGGGAACCAATGTTCGTGCTTGGGAAGACCTGGCTGCTGATTTTTATAAGCAATATCAATATAATGTTGACCTTGCATCGACTCGAGTGCAATTACAAAATATGTCTATAGGTTCGAACGAGGGTTTCAAAGGATATGCCAAAAATGGAGAGACTTAGTTGGAGGGGTACAACCTCCCTTGTCTGATCGGGAGCTAGTTAATATGTTAATGTGCACTTTGACAGGTCCATTCTTCAATCTTCTAAATCAAAGTTCTTCATCGGGTTTTACTGAGTTGATTCTGACTGCGGAACGAGCTGAAAGTGGTATCAAGAGTGGAAAGATTCCAGTAGCTGCGTCTTCTAGTGCTATAAAGAACCTTCAATAATAAGAAGGAAACCAATGATGTATATGGCCAGAAGGTCCGTGGTAAAGATGACCATAATCAGTCTGTGGGAGCGGTGTTGATTTCTAATCCTGCACCTGTTCAATAACAACAACAACAACAGGGCAATAGGCATAGGTCAGACGCTCTGGGAAGGAATTTTACTAAGATTAATATGCCATTGTCTCAGGCGTTACAACATTTACTAAAAGCGAAACTTATTACACTGTGGTATCCTCCTAAGAATCCCAACACCTCCTCTCCTAAGTACAATCCGAATGCGAAGTGTGCCTATCATTCTAAGAGTCATGGGAACGACACCAACAACTGTTGGTCTCTAAAAAACAAAATTCAGGACATGATTGACAACAAGGAAATTGAGTTCGATCCTTCGGAGACTCCAGAAGTGATTACTGCACCTATGCGGAAGCATGACAAAGGAATAAGCGCTATTGACGATGTTCTGTATGTTGCTACTGTAAGTGATTTGGTTACTCCTCTCTCAATAATAAAAAATAATTTGTTACAGACCGGTTTATTTCTGGGCTGTGTTAAAGAATGTTACTGCTGCACAGTCCAACCCAATGGCTTCAAGTTACTGAAGGAAGGCGTTCAACGCCTAATGTATAATCACATAATTCTGATCAAGAAGGTTTCGTATGCTGGGAATTTATATCAAGATTTGTTTGTAATATCTGGTACTCCTGTTAGGATTACCTCCAAAGGTCCTGTAAGGATTACTGCCAAACCAAAAGGTGCTCCTTTGATTATCACTACACCCGGACATATCCCATATTCTTCGGATAAAGCTATTCTTTGCAACTACTGATCCAACATCTACTACCATGGCGTTAAACAAGAGTTGTCAACTTATGAAGATGAAATTACTAAAGACGCTGATCCCAACATTGACAATATTGTAGGGACCAACAAAGTTACTAGAAGCGGAAGGCTTTTTCTCCGGAAATATCTCCAAAGACTGTTGTTACACCTATTAGAGTTACTGCTACAGAGACAACTACTGAGGCTTGGGGTAAGGAGCCAATAACAGAGCCTTCCCAGACGGAGGTGTCTAAAGAAATCACAGTTGAAGACACCTCTAGACAAGAGTTGGAAGAAATATTGAAGATTATCCGCAAGAGCGACTACAAATATATTGAACAGCTGGGGCAGACCCCATCCAAAATCTCCATTTTATCCTTATTACTGTGTTCTGAATCCCATGCGCAAGCTTTAGTTAAATTCTTAAAGACTGCTCATGTGCCACAAGAGATTTATGCCGACCAATTTGGAAGTTATGTTACTAGCTTAACGACTGATAATGGGTTAGGTTTCTCTGATTTTTATTTAACTCTGTTGTACCCCAAAATTTACACTCCCATATTTCTCAATATATGTCAAGTGAAGTCCTCCAAATTGCTCAAGGTAGTCCAAAGGTTAACCAAACAAACCCTCTCCTAAGGCAGTCTACCTCAAATTAGGGTTTCAGTTTGCATCAAGATGTTTGAGTCCCAAGGGTCTAAAATGCTCACCATTGTCCTAATATATTCTCAAGATCATCCATGTCAAGTTTCAAGCCTTGCAGAGAAAGTTTGCTCAGTCAATTGCTCAAAAGCCTGAAAATTGACTGTGTTAGGGTTAAAGTCAATTGTGGCCCACATACAGTCAAACTTCAATATTTTTTGTCAACAACCTAATTTTGAAGTATTATTCATCATTGGATCAAGGGTTGATCATGATTCCCCAAGGATTTCTCACAATTCATCAAAACCCAAAAGTTGCTAAATTTGGGTTTTATAGGAAAAGTCAACTCAACTTTGACCAATCATAACTTTCTCATAATTTATCATAAATGACCCATACAAAGCTCATTTTTAAGAGGATGTAATTCCCTACAATCCATCTTCATCTTCCAAGTTCAAAAAATGCACTCACAAGAAGATATAAATTTGGACATTATAGGTCACTTTGAAAAGTCAACAAAAACACCTTTTTTGTCAAAGCTTCATAAATTAACATGAAAGACTCAATTGAGATAAGACCAAAAGGGTTGCTTATAAGACATCTTGAGTTTTCTAAAAAGTCCAAGAACACGTCTCTAAGGTCAAAATTAAGGAAGTTATGCATTGGTGAAGTTGACCTTTTTTGCAAAATTGCCAAAAGTCAAATGTGTCTCAAATTGCAATTTTTGTCAAATGGGCCCAATTTTTTATGCTTGCATTAAGTTGGTAACATGACCCACGACCCATGATCCTTCCCACTTGGCTTTATTTTATTTTTGTCATTTACTTGGATTTTATTTCAAGTAAATCAAATAAAATCAAAATAAAATCATGAAAAATATCCAAACTAATCAAAGCTTGAGATTTTGTGCATGTTTAGGCCTCTTATACAGTTGGAAGAAGATTCAAATCGTGCAAACTTCAAATGGACACAAAAAGATTGAGTTTCTCTTGTTTTGGAAAGATTTGATACAAGTGTGAATCAAGGATCAAATCTTCATAATTGCAAGGATTTGGTGCAAACTTGTAACCCTAATTCACTCAAGGATACATCTAGAACATTTGCAGACCAAAAGCAAAAGGGTTAGAGGCGTGAGAAGCTGAGAAAGAATTTGCAAAAACTCGAGAAAAGTGGTAATCTGATTTCATAGTTCCAGGCGCTTTCAAGCCATTCCAAGCACACCATTCACTTGCTGGACATTCAAGGAGTCTATCCCAATCATTAGCAAGCGCGTTCGTGCCCAGAAATGCACTGTAAGCACCTCACGATATCCTTACTTTCTTGAAATTCAATATCACTATTCTGGCATTTGTAGCATGAATTCTTTACATATTCTTGTTCAGTGAAACATTTGCAAACTAATGGTATTAATTAATTGCATTTTTATTAGCCATACAGAGATTTTCCATGATTAGGGTTTAGGTTTCGTTTTTAGGGATTTTGATTGCAGGGACAATTGGCCATGAAGAGTGGTACCATGATGCTCGTGAGGTTGCCACGAGTTGATTGGTACCACTGGAATTCATTTATCATGCCTGTATGAGGTTCTGGAAATACGCAGGGGCTATACCTACAAAGAACGTCTATAGGTAAAAGTCTTTTTACCTAAGACGACAAACGCTGGAGACGATGATGGCGTGGCGTGGCCTGACTGGCCCATTCAAAATGTGCGCGTTTTTTATATCCACTATCTTGTTTCCCATTATAATGATTATTGCTTATTTCAGAAACAAAAGAACCAGCCAGCCCAGCTGGCAAGCACACTATGGTCAGAAGCCAAAGGACCTGGGTTCGATCCCAGGTCCCAGCAAAACGCAATTTTCTTATTTTCTTGTTACAGATTCAGTGCACCCTTGACCCAAGCGTCTCACCATATGCCATCAGCTTTCAACCATTGGATCTAAAGCAAATCAAATCCAACGCCCGGCACACGAAGGTCTACCATAGGCCAGGTCAAACATGCAACATGGAATCAGAAAGGTCAACATTGGACCAAGGCTTATTGGGCTTAAAAGTCAGATTGGCACCCCCATTTTGCTTTTGATACCAGGCCCTTTTTATTTTCTTTTATATTTTCCTTTTACTTATTTATTTTATTTAAATTATTTTCTAACATAAAAATTAATTCTTTTTTTACAAAAACTCATAAAATCAATTTCATCAAATTAGAATTTAGGTTTTTATTTATTGTCAAAATTAATTTAATATTAGTTTAATTTAATTTTAGGGTAATTTTAATCTTTTTGTAAATAAATTAAAATCAATTAGAAAATTAGGATTTGTTTAATTTAATTTTTATTTTATTTTCTTAAAATAACAAAAATGTAAAAATAGGTCAAAATTAATTATTTTTCTTAATTTAAATTAATTAGTAATTAGGCTTGTACTTATTTAATTAAAACCTTATTTTCTTAAAATAATCAAAAAACAACAAAAAATGACATTTCCTCTAATTAGGTCTAGACGGGGTTAAAACCCTAATTTTTCTCGTTCTCGATTCATCGCACGTTTATTATTTTTGCAAATATTAATGTAACTGCTCATGGGATGTAATAGTTTAATTAGGACTTTTTGCTTATTTATCGCTTTTTGCGAGTTTTTGGCTATGTAATTAATCACCCTCCCCGAAGCCTTGTAATAGCGTAGTTTTTATTTTCCGCATTTTAATTTTCGCAAATATTAACTGTTAGATGTATGATAATAGGATTGTATGACAAGAATGTATGTTAATTTTAAAATGGTTAGCAAACCCTAAATGTGCAAAGATAATAATTGAAATCAAATCATCTCACATGCGCACTCCTAGGGTATACTCTCACTTCGGTTGCCTTCGGTAAACGATCATTAAGTATAGGGTATTTTAGTGGTCGCTCTCTTGTCTAAACAAAGATCAAAAGTCCCGTTCGGAAAGGTTTACTCGGAAATGTTTCCTCGAATACGATCTTAAGACATTAGGGTTATTACTAAGACGTCCTAACGTTGCTTTAGTGATCGTACGTCCCTTTTTGAATTAACCCTTACAACTCCAACGATGGTGTTACCTACTCATTAATAGTGGTATAGCGTTGTCTAAAGGAAGCAAGAACATAAACATTCTTTTTTCGAGTCGGTAGATGCTAGTAGGTACTTGCTCATAATAAACTTTTTCACACCATACACTTTTCAAACAAAGTTTTCAAAAACACTTCGTAACACTATTGAGGACTGATACAAGAGTTAGAACAAAGTAAAACAAAAACTTTTCAAAACACACAAACACATAAGCAATTTTAAAATGATGAGCAAGTACCTAAAAGCCCGTGGAAAACCACAGATAGAAAGGGTGCTAATACCTTCCCTTTCTATAATTTACCCCCCCCCCCCCCCCGTACTCAAAATCTCAAAAAAGGAATTTTTCTGTGCTTTTTTCCTTTCCAGTTGGATAAAATAAAAGTCGGTGGAGACTCTTGCTTACCGCGACATTTTGCGAATAAAAAACGCAAAATGCAAACCTGCATTTTCCAAAACAATCGGTTCTGCCACCGTATCACAGAACTGGTGACTCTGCTGGGGATATAAGTGGGGTATACCTTAGGATTAATTCATCATAAATTGCTTCTCTTGTTTGATTTGATTGCTTTACTTTTAAGGGCTTTGTACTGGGAGTTACTATAGATCCTAACCTGGATATGGGGACACCTTTTAGGTAACTAGCAATAAATTGTGAGGGAACTGTACGTCGTAGACCGATACGGTTGAAGCAGTAGCTACATTGATGTGGCACATTGGTTGGTACCGGTATCCCTTATGGAGAAACGAGGAGAATACGGGTCCGCTGCGTGGTATCGTTAAGCATCAACTGGCCTTAGAACCTATAATTGACCAACTTGGCCATTAGAAAGTAGTGAGATAGCCGACCTCGGTATAAAGCTGAGAACTGGTTGATACTCGATGCTACACTCATTGAGACCGTACTCTCGAGATAGTTCCGGCCGCAAGAAAAGATTACGTGAGCTGAAACCATGACCGATGGAGGATGGTCAGTGATATTGAGAACCTCTAGAACCCGGTTACTATTATTAGGACAGGTTGAAAGCAACTGAACTTCAAGAGGGTAGTACCTAGACCCAATGCAAGCTGAAACTTAAGGGCTCTTGTGTGACTTGTTTTCCTTTACCATGTCTGTTATCTGCTATACTTATTGTGTGTTTTATCATGACATCATGAATCATAACATAACATGCATACTTCATTACACTAACCATTTCAAAGACCGAGGGGATTTATCTTTGTTCTGTTTTACAGATTATGGCTTCCATGCGCAGAAACACCATCCGAGTTAACTTTGTGCAAATACCTGCTCAACACAAAGATTTAACCTCAAGAGTTTCTGATACTTCTTTATTCATTAGGAGACATGGTCAGCTTCTCAGCTTGGTTACCTCAAAGTTGTATGAGCAGATGATGAGTGTGCTTTTCCAGTTCTTCGATCCTGTGCATCATTGCTTTACCTTCCCGGATTATCAGCTGGTTCCCAGTTTGGAAGAGTTTTCTCACTTATTGGGCATATACATCCTTGAGAAGATGCCCTTCACAGGTTTGGAAGAGACCCCTAAACCAGAAGACATTGCTTCAGCTCTGCATCTAAAATGGGCTGATGTAGTATCCAACTGGGATACACGAAGCGGGGTTGAAGGTTTCTTAGCTAAGTTTCTGATAGATCAAGCTCAGCTATTCTGGGATAACTTAGATTTTCAGGCTTTTGAATACATCTTGGCTCTCCTTATCTACGGTTTGGTTCTTTTCCCAAATCCAGATTCCTTCATAGATGTGAATGCGGTTAAGATCTTCCTGTCTCACAATCTTATACCTACTCTTCTGGGTGATATTTTGCATGACCTCTACACTCGTATTGTGCGTAGAAGAGGGACCCTCATGTGTTGCATGCCTTTGCTGGCGAGGTGGTTTATTTCTAACCTCCCCAAGTCTATGTTGAAGAATGAGGAAGGTTTAGGATGGTCCTATAGAACAATGTCCCTTGCCCATACAAACATTCTTTGGATATCTAAGGCTATGGAAAGCATTACTGTCATTGATTGATGTGGGGGATACCCTAATGTCCCGTTGCTTGGAATCAAAGGGGGAATAACCTACAATCCTTGTTTAGCTTTGCGACAATTCGGTCGTGCCCAGAGAGACGGTCCACATGAGCTACTTCTTACAGATATTGCATTTGACTATAAGGGGGACGTTGACGAGCATCGCCGAAGGTTTATACGAGCTTGGGGCATGGTGAACTGGTATGACCCTCAAGAGCTAGGACCAAGGACTTCTCTCCCTATGTAGCCTTATCTCCAGTGGGTCCGAGCTCGGGCCCAAAAGCTTGGAATGCCTTATGAAGTTGTGTTTCCAGTAATAGTGGAGCCCACCAATGAAGAGGACATTCCTTATACAGTTCTTTATCCTTACATGCCTACTGATCTTGGGGCATTAAAGAGATCCTGGATTCAGCTGAAAGAGGAGAGGGATACCTACCGGGAGAAGTATCATGAGCAAGAAAGGAAGATCTTGAAGCTCACCAGGCAACTTGAGAATGAAAGAACAAGCAATGACTACGTCAACACGAAGGGGAAGCGTCCATGGGAGTTTTGATTTTTGCTTTTTTAGTTTAGATTTGTTTTTCATTTACTTCATTGTAAACGCCTTAAAGGCATCGTTGAACCTTTTACAAGTTTAATCTAATAAATTTTGTTTATTTCTTGGTTTGAAAATTTAAATCTCCCAAAGTCTTTGAAATCATTACATACACATCCCATTATCATGCACATCATTACAGGTATCATTACAGGTTTCTCATCTCCTTCGCTGTTTATTTCAGCATGAAATGTCTTCTGAAACACCTACCGATCAAGCCATCAAAGCTCTTCAGGCAAAAAATACCCAATTCCAAGAGATGTTCTTGAACTTGGCTAAAGGGAAAGAGAATTTAAAGACTCTCATCCTGAAGGAAAAGAAGAAGAAGAAGAAGGTGGTTCTTCTAAATATGGGTAACAGATCTGGGAATAGGTTGCGACAGGAAGATGATCTGTCTCTTTCATCCAAAGGAGAGGAAGACCAAGAAGAATAAAAGGGTCCCGATCCAGTAGTCTCTGATAATGATACTGATTTTGATGATGAGCAGTATCCTCCTGCTGAGGATAGGTACAAACAACTTGAAGACCGTCTGAGCGCTATGGAGATTCAGAAGATCCCTGGTTTGGATTTCGGAGATCTAGGATTGGTATCTGGGGTGGTGATCCCTCATAAGTTCAAAGCTCTAGTTTTCTCTAAGTATGATGGAGTGTCCTGTCCAAAACTCCATCTCCGCTCGTATGTCAGGAAAATCCAACCCCACACTGCTGATAGAAATTTGTGGGTGAATTTCTTTCAAGATAGTCTGTCAGGGACTCAGCTTGAATGGTTTTATCAATTGGAAGGAGCAAATGTCTAAAACTGGGAAGACCTTGTTACTGCTTTTTACAGACAGTACCAGTATAACACCGACCTCGCTCCCACGCGTACTCAACTTCAGAGTATGTCCATAGGTGCAAGTGAAGGTTTTGAGGACTATGCTCAAAAGTGGAGAGATTTGGCTGGCAGGGTTCAACCCCCTTTATCTGATCGAGAGTTAGTTGATATGTTCTTGGGGACGCTATCTGGTCCATTTTTCAATTATCTGATCGGCAGTTCGTCATCTGGGTTTACTGAATTGATTCTGACTGGAGAGAGAGTAGAAGTTGGTATCCGAAGTGGTAAGATATAGAAGGATGCTTCATCAAGTGTAGTGAATAAGCCTTTCACCGGTAAGAAAGAAGCTAGTGCAGTCTACGGTCTGAGGGGCCAAAGCAGACCTGAACACCGTCAAGCGGTAAATGCAGTAGTAATATCAAGACCCACAGTTGCTCTACAACGCAACCATCAACCAAGGGTGGAAAGATAACAAAGACAGTACACTCGACTTAATATGCCCTTGTCTCAAATTCTACCACAGTTATTGAAGGCCAACCTGATACCTCTGAGGGAAGCCCCGAAGAATCCTGACACCACTTCTCCTCAATATAACCCGAATGCCCGCTGCGCCTATCACTCCGATAGCCCAGGTCATGATACCAACAACTGTTGGGCCTTGAAAAACAAAGTACAAGACTTGATCGAGGCCAAAGAAATTGAGTTTGATGCTCCAGAGAAGCCCAACGTCATAACTGCCCCTATGCCCAAACATGGTCATGGAGTGAATGCTGTGGACGATGATTTATTTGTGACCTCCGTGGAAGAAATTGCTACTCCTTTGAGGAAAGTTAACAAGAATTTGTTATTGGCTGGTTTATTTCCGGGCTGTGGCGAAGGTTGCCACATATGTTCAATTCTGCCTGCTGGTCGGCCCTCGTTGAAATTAGGTGTTCAACGCTTGATGGATAATAGAGAGATCCTGTTTGAGAAGACTATGATTCCGTTAGTTCCGATTGAAGATGTTGCCATCATAACCATTTCCGCCAATCCTCCCAAGGCTTCCTCGAGAACGCCTGTTAGGATTACACCCGTTCCAAGACTCGCTCCGTTGATCATTACTATCCCTGGTCCTATCCCATACACTTCAGACAAGGCTGTCCCATGGAACTATGGTGCTGATGTGTACTACCATGGAATTAAACAAGACTTTAAAGATGAGGAAGATGATACTGATGTCAACAATATTGTCAGGGCCAGCAAAGTCACCAGAAGTGGAAGACTCTTTTCTCCTGAGATTTCCCCTCCGACTGTTCAAAAGCCTGTTGTCATTCCATCTTCCAGTACATAAGCTACTGTTCCAATTCTTACTCTAGTTATCACTCCTGTTGCCGAGCCACCTGAGACTCGAGGCAAAGAAATCACAAGTGAGCCTGCCCGAACGGAGGCACCTAGAAAGGTTGTGTTGGAAGCCTCTAAACAAGAGATGGAGGAAATTCTGAAGATTATCAAGAAAAGCGACTACAACATAGTCGAGCAGTTGGGGCAGACCCCGTCAAAAATCTCCATGTTGTCCTTATTATTATGTTCTGAAGCCCATGCGAAGGCTCTCATTGCATTTCTCAAGACTGCACATGTGCCACAGGAAATTTCTGCCGATCAATTCAAAGACTGCGTAACTAGTTTGACTGCCGACAATGGGTTGGGTTTCTCAGATGCAGATCTGACTGCTAAAGGAAGAAATCATAATGATGCTCTACACGTCTTGATCGAGTGCATGGGCACTACTATGGCCCATGTACTGGTGGATATTGGGTCCTCCTTGAATGTTTTTCCAAAGAAAGCATTAGAGCGTCTGGACTGTGAAGGTTTGATTCTGAAGCCGAGTAATATTATGGTCAGGGCTTTCGACGGGTCTAAGAGGATGGTACATGGGGAAGTGGACATCCCTGTTAAAGTTGGCTCTCAAACTTTTGGATCCACCTTCTATGTAATGGACATCAGACCATCATATTCTTGCTTGTTGGGTCGTCCCTGGATTTATAAAGCTGGGGCAGTGACTTCTATGCTCCATCAAAAGCTGAAATATCCGGAAAAGGGGAAGATTGTCACAGTACAAGGTGAGGAGGAGTATATGGTGAGTCATCTCAATTCCTTTCGCTATATGGAGATGGATGTAAAGTTCATCGAAACCCCGTGTCAGAACTTTGAAGAAGTCCCCCATACTTTGGCATCAATTGAAGTTGCTACTGATAAATCTACGATGAAGATGGCTTCTACTAAGGATACCAGGGCTGTAACTGAAAAAGGTGGGTGTGCAAATTGGGGTCAGCTCCCTAATTTCACACACAAAACTGACAAGTTTGGTTTGGTATTTACTGCAGAGGCTCAAAGGGTTGTTCGGCGTGCACGGATCGGAAGACCTCCTCTACACATCAGCAATCAGGGAATTAATGCAATTGAAGATGGTGAAGAGGATTCAGATATCGACAGCTGGATCTACCCTACAACCGATGGTGGCTTGAATAACTGGATGGTGAAAGACTTCATACCCTTTTCTTTTATTCCACAGTAATTGAATTTTGTTTTAAGAGTTGTAATAAACAGTTTGAAACTTTACGGCCCGGTGCCTTGCCCGAGGCACCTTGGCTTTGTTTGTGAGGGCTTATTATTTGTCATTTTCATATATCATCAATAAAGCATTGGATGTTTCTTGCATTACAAATTTTGCGCTCCTTGTTTTTTCCTTTCTATCTCCCACTCTATTAAAACAACGATTGTCTTACACACACTCACGTATCATAATGAAAATCCATATCCACTCTGGATCCCATTGATAACAACTCTGCTACTGCCAGTTATGACTTCAAAAATACGATCAACCAAGCCGAGGACGAAGGTGAAGATGATTGTGAAGTGCCTGGGGAACTTGCTAGACTATTACTGTAGGAAGAGAGGGCCATACAGCCTCATGAAGAGCCAGTTGAATCAGTAAATTTGGGTACAGACGAAGACAAGAAAGAAGTTAAGATAGGTGCGAATCTGGAGCCTAGTGTCAAACAGAGGTTAATACAAATGCTACGTGACTATGTTGAGATCTTCGCTTGGTCTTATGAAGATATGCCTAGTTTGGACACTGATATTGTGGTACACCGCCTGCCAACCAAAGAAGACTGCCCTCCGGTAAAGCAGAAGGTTCATCGTATGCGCCCTAAGATGTCTGAGAAAATCAAAGCCGAGGTCATGAAACCGTTCGATGCCGGATTTCTAGCTGTTACTTCTTATCCGCAGTGGGTTGCCAACGTTGTTCCGGTGCCGAAGAAAGATGGTAAGTTACGGATGTGTGTGGACTATAGAGATCTGAACAGGGCAAGCCCCAAGGATGACTTCCCACTACCTTACATCGATGTTTTGGTCGACAACATCGCACATCACAAGATCTTCTCCTTCATGGATGGTTTCTCTGGTTATAATCAAATTAATATGGCTCCTGAAGATATGGAGAAGACAACCTTCGTTACACAGTGGGGCACCTTCTGTTACAAGGTAATGCCTTTTGGGTTGAATAATGCTGGGGCAACTTATCAGTGCGCCATGGTCGCTATGTTCCATGACATGATTCATCATGAGATTGAGGTTTACGTTGATGATATGATCGCAAGGTCCCAGACTGAGGAAGAACACCTTGACCATCTACATAATCTATTTGACAGGTTGAAGATGTATAAGCTAAGGTAGAACCCAAATAAGTGCACCTTCGGGGTAAGGTTGGGTAAGCTGCTGGGTTTCGTCGTCAGTGATAAAAGTATACAAGTGGATCCTGCAAAAGTAAAGGCTATACAGGAGATGCCAACTCCCTGCATAGAAAAAGAAGTTAGAGGCTTTTTGGGATGTCTAAATTACATTTCCCGATTCATTTCACACCTGACTGCTACTTGTGAGCCAATCTTCAAGCTGCTGAAGAAAGATCAAGTAGTAAAATGGAATGATGAATGTCAGAACGCTTTCAAAAGGATCAAAGAATATCTCCATGAGCCATCAATTCTGATGCCTCCAGTTGAAGGAAGACCTTTGATCTTATACTTGACATTGCTGGATAATTCAATGGGGTGTGTGCTGGGGCAGCATGACGAGTCTGGCCGAAAAGAGCATGCTATTTACTACCTTAGCAAAAAGTTTACCGACTGCGAGACCCGATACTCGCTGCTCGAGAAAACTTGTTGCTCTTTTGTATGGGCTGCTCGCCAGTTGAGACAGTATATGTTGACTCACACTACCCTATTTATATCAAAGATGGATCCAATCAAGTATATCTTCGAAAAGCCTGCCTTGTCCAGAAGAATAGCAAGATGGCATATGATCTTAACTGAGTATGACATCTGTTGTACCCCAAAATTTTCCCTCCCATCTCTCAATGATTTCTCATCATAAAGCCCTTGAAGCTCAAGATCCAGTTAGGGTTTCATCTGCTCAAGACTTCTCCTTGCACTGTTGACCCAAATTAGGGTTTGTGTTTGCACAAAGATGTTTTGACCAAAAATGCCTAAGATGACTTTCATGCTTCATATTGGACTCCCAAGTTTATCCACACCAAGTTTCAAGTCTTAATTCCAAATTTTGCCCAATCAATTGGACAGTTGACCTAGAAATCAACTGTATTGGGGAAAAGGTCAACTGTGGCCAATTGACAGTCAAATCTCATGAAAATTGACCCACATCAACATTATGAACTCACATGGACCATTTGATCAAGTTTGGATCACAATTCCACAAGAAATTTGATCAGATCACCAAAAGGGCAAAATGGTCATTTTTAGGGTTTTGACTGCACAAAGGCAATTTTTGACTGTTTGACCTAGCCAATGGCAAACCAAGCTCACATATGGACTCAAGGACCCCATGGAATTGCTTGACATGCTCAACAAGTTCAAAAGATCCCAAATGCACAAGATTGACAGTTGAATTTCCCAGTCAATTGATCAATTTTGACTGTATACTGAAAAGTCAAACTTTGACTTTTTGGTCAAAATCAAGTGCCAAGATTCATTTTTCATCAAAACATGCCAAACCATGAAACTTGTTCATCAAGAAATCAAGAATTGCAAATTAGGGTTTGAAATGAAGATTTTTCATAACTTAGAATTTTTCTAAGTTATGAAAAACCCTAATTGTTTCCTAACTTTGCCCCACTTTCTCACCAAGATTCATTTGGATTCAAGCAAAAGTCAAAACATGAAAGTTGTAGCCTATTGCAAAATCTACAACTTTTATTCACAAAGTTTTCCCAAAAGAAGCTTGTATCTCAAGTTACAATTTTTGGAACAAGGGTACCAAACCATTCTTAACTTAGAGAAAATTTGACCTATTATAGGCAGGATTTTTGCCTAACTTCAAGACCATTTTTCACATACTTCCACTTGGCATTTCAATTTGCACTTCAAAGATGGATTGTATTACACATTCCAAGCTTTCTAAAATATCCAATAACTAATCAAACAACCTCATGGTTTGAGAGAATCGAATTTTGCAATATGGGAAAAACTCACTTTTGTTATGGCCAATTTCCATGTTCATACACTTAGGCAATTTTCAAATCAGCATGCATTTCTTGATTACATGCCCTAAATCTCTTTTACACTCATAAATTTAATGCAAAATCTTTGTTCCAAGACCATATTCTATGTGTTCAAGCATTGCATAAAGGTTTAATCCATTTTTAGATAAAGCATAATATCCATTTTAGAAAAGTTTCACTTTATGTCAAAATACAAATCCAAGCAAGTACAGTTAAGATCTCTTTGGCACAAGTTTATAAGCTAATTACACTGATCAAGACTAAGTGGTTCAGCATAGAATGGGGGCCTGTACAGGCTAGAAACACCAAGTGGCCTTTTGTTTCTTAAAGTGTAAAAAACTTGCCATAACACATAACAACTCTCATTTCATGTAAACCAAGCTTAAGCAAACTTGTCAAACACTTTCTAATCATCAAACCCAAGCTAAAACACGAGCTATCCACCTCCATTGCCCTCTCAAACACAGAATCACTCTCAAACTGTCCAAACAGAGCACTTGCTGCAGATTGAATCCCACAACTCATTTCCATCGTGCATCTTGGCCAAAACCAGTTCAAACACTTTCCTTACCATAAATCCAAACTATCCAAAGCATTAGAAGTGGACTGTAACTCCTCTAATCAGTTTGGCCATTTTCATTTCTTCCTCTTGCAGGTTGACTTCTGCAGCTTGGTATAGAAGGTTTCAAAGCATACCAAGTATTGGAATAGCATCCTCACACTTCAAGGAAGCTGTGCAAATCATCATCTTGCCCTGAAAGCTCCCCCATTGCCAGACACGATTTCAACTGAACAGGTATATTCTTGAACTTATATCTCTCAATGTAGACATCATTAGCTCTAAGTTTGTGAATAAGAAGTGTTCTACTCATGCCCCTGAAACTGTACATACCTTTACTTTCCATTTATTTTGCATATGTTGTGAGAATTTAAGGTCTGAACATTGATAAAAAGTTAGGTTAAGATTTGGGAATGATGAAATTCTCTCTCATTTCTGAGAGTTAGGATGAGTTCTTTATATGTCCAGAATCGTGGCTTGATGATTAACATTTCTTATGTTGTAAGTTTGTGCTAAAAGTCCAAGAATCCAGGTGTTTGAATCATGGTGCAAAACGCGCGTTTTTGACAAAGGTTCTGGCCAGAGGTTGAAGAAGCTCCACGTGGGCTGGGCCTGTTTTGTTATTTCTTTTCACATCATGTTTTTGCTTCTACACCCCCTTGGCCCATTATGTTTATTTTTATGTTTTTTTGACTTTTTCTTTTTTGTTCTGACTTATTTATTTTTTCTAATAATATTTAAAATATAAAAAATATTTTTCACACCATTTTTATATTTTGTAGGCATTTATTTGTTTATATTGATATTTGTATGTAAATAAATACATAATATTTTTTTAGAATATTAGGAATAAATACCAAATACATTCATTTTTTTTATTTTTTATTTTTTTATTTTATTTTATCTTCTGAAAATATTTGATATAAAATATACCTTTTTTATAAATATTAAATATTATTATTTTTGTAGATATAATATATATTTAGTAAATAATAATAATACATCTATATTTATTAGAATATTTAGGTAAAAAATATGAAATATATACATTTTATTTTTATTAATATTTGACATTAAAAATACCTTTTTATAAATATACTTCATTTTTATTTAATTTTTGTACATAATTATTAAACATTGTATATATTGAATAATTAGTACATTTACTTAATAAAATTAGGGTTTTGCCCTAAATGCATAAAAATACCCAAAAGTTAATACTTTTTATTTTGTTTACTTGACATATAAAAATACTCTTTTTCATACACATAAAAACATTTTTTTGGCATCTTGCATATTTATTTTATTTCCATTTAATTTGTGCAATTAAATATCTTGTAAATAATTCAAAATTGATGTAATAGTCTAGGTTTAAATTCCTTGTCAAAATACCCCCCCCATTTGAACATTTGTACCCCCCTTCCCATATATTGTGTTGTAATAGTTTAGAACTTTATTTTTCGCATTTTAATGCTTTCTAATTATGCCATGTTAGAATTAGGGTTTGTATGCGAATCAAAAACAACAAAAATAGTTTGACCTAATTTCAAGATAATCAAGCATGAAAATGAACAACACTCATCACACTTGCACCCCTAGGGTATTCCACTTGTTGCCTTCAATAATGGGCCATATTGCATGTTAGGTCTCTTTGGGCAAAACAAACACAATTCAAATGATCATAGTCCCTCGACGACGCTTTCGAAAAGTTGCCTAAAAATGATCAAGTCCCTTAAAGAAAAATTGCCCAAAGATACTTGGCACCATTGCAACTATGGTCTAAACGATGACATGCGCCCGTCCCTTTCACATCCTAACACAAGATTGTCCACCAAATGCAATGGTGGAACAAAATTTTTAAAAGGGTTAAAACATAGCAAAAATCTTTGAGAACTTTAGGGTAGATAGCTCTTAAGTACTTGTCAACTTGCAAAACAAAAACACTTGCCTATTTTTCAAACCACACTTCACAAACACTTTCAAAACAAACTTTCAAAAAACCTTGAAACATCTTTTCAAAAAGACAAACACCTTTTGTAAAACATTCGAGTAAAGAATTGTTACAAGGGTAGCCTAGACAAGGCATCTTTTTCAAAGCATTTTCAAAACCACACACAAAGCACCATTTCAAACAATTGAAAACCAAGGCAAGTTGATCTAAGCAAGTACCTAAGAGCCCATGGATAACCATGGATAGAAAGGGTGATAATACCTTCCCTTTCTATAATCTACTCCCCGAACCCAAGAAAATATCTCAAAGGTTTTTGCTGTGCTTTTTAAACCTTTCCTTAGGATAAAATAAAAAGTCGGTGGCGACTCTTACTCAACCGAAACATTTGCGAAAACAAACGCAAAACACTAGTCAGTTCTCCCACCGTATCACAGAACTGGCGACTCTGCTGGGGAAAATAATTAAAAGTGGAGTAACCTTAGGGCTTAGATCACCCTCTTGCATGACTAATTGTTTGATTTGATTGCTTTATATTTTGGCTCTCTTGTTTGGGTTTGCAATCCTACACTCGGATTTTGGGAAACATTCATAGATAGCAATACGTTGTGGAAACTGTGCGGGGTATACCGACACGGTCGAAGCAATAGCTATATTAGTGCGACATATTTGTGAGTACCGGTAACTCTTGAGTTCAATCAAGGAGAGTACGGGGCCGCTGAGTGATGTCACTAAGCACTAATGGCCTAGAACCTTACTTGACCATCTTGGCCTTACATTAGGGGTAGTGAGATGACCGGCTTTGGTGCAGTCTGAAGTTGGTAGATACTCGATACTACACCCATTGAGGGTTTTTTTCTTGGAATATTTTGGTCGCTAGTTAAGTGGCTAAACCAAAACAATGAACAATGAAAACAATCCAATGATATTGAGTCCCTTAGAACCCGATTACTATTTATAGGATAGGTTTTTAAGCCAACTACACTCAAGAGGGTACTTACCTATGAAACCCCATGCAAGCCTGAAACTAGGGTTTGGTGTGATTTGCTTGTACATATGTTTGTGTATACATCATAAACATCATAAAGCATCATATGCATTCACTAACCATTTCAAGGGTTTAGATCTTCATCTTTGTTCTTGTTTTGTAGGTCATGGAAATTCCTCGCAGAAAAACCATCCAAGTCAACCTTGTGAGAATCTCTCCTCAACTCAAGGAGCTCACCTCAAGAATTCCGGAAAGCTCATCCTTCAGTGAAAGACATGGTAGACTGCTCAGCTTGGTCAACACCAGCATTGAAGAAGATATGATGAAAGTGCTATTCCAGTTCTTTGACCCTCTTCATCACTGTTTCACTTTCCCCGATTACCAGTTGGTGCCCACTTTGGAGGAGTTTTCTCAACTCCTAAGAATCCATATCCTTAATCAACTACCCTTCAACGGTACGGAAAAGGAACCAAAGCCGGAAGATGTTGCTCGAGCATTACATCTACAGCCATTTGAAATCAAGGGGCATTGGGAAACCAGAAGCGGCGTCAAAGGATTCTTAGCAAAATTCTTGTTTGAGAAGGCACAAGAATGTTGGAATTCATTGGACCTACAAGCCTTTGAAGAAATTGTGGCACTCCTTATCTATGGGTTGGTCTTGTTCCCAAATCCTGACCAATTGGTAGATGTCAACGCCGTCAAAATCTTCTTGTCCAGAAATCCAATACCAACATTGCTTGGGGACATTCTTCACTCATTTTACACACGAACAATGAGAAAGAGGGGTGTTCTCATGTGATGTACTCCTCTCCTTGCAAGGTGGTTTATTTCGCACCTTCCACAATCTGTCTTGAAGAATGACCAAGGCTCAAGGTGGTCCCAACGGTTGATGACTCTTACTCACTCTGATGTACATTGGTGTTCTCGGTCAAGAGAAAATGTCATCATCGTCAATCGTTGCAGAGAGTTTCCTAATGTTCCTTTACTTGGAATCAGAGGAGGTATCACCTACAACCCTTGCCTAGATTTGAGGCAATTTGGATATGCACGGAGGGATGGCCCTCACGACATGTTGATTCCTGACCTAGTTTTTGACTTCGACAACAATGCGTAAGGACTTCGCCAAAGATTCATCAGAGCTTGGGGAAGGCCCAACAAGGTTGATAGCAAGACACTGGGACACAAGAACTCCATCCCTCTTGAGCCTTATCTCAAGTGGGTACGAGCCCGAGCCCAGAGTCTAATGATGCCTTATCCTCATGTTCTCCCTGTGATTAAAGAGCCCGTCAAGGAAGGAGAGGTTCCCTACACCATCCTATATCCTGACATGCCTACATCGTGGGAAGAAATGCAGAAGAGTTGGATTCAGCTCAAGGAGGAACGAAACACTTTTGAGGCCAGCTTCTACGCTAGTGAGAAGAAGGTTCTAGAGCTTACCCGCCGACTCCATGAGCAAGAGGCCCTCAACACCTACATCGCACCAAAGAGGATGCGCAATGTCTTTTTACCTTGAGAAATTGTTTTTGTAATATTTGGCCCATGGGGCATTTATGTACTAACAAATTTCTTCTTATTAATATGACGTGCGTTCCTTTTTGTCTGCAACAATTTTAAATATTCTAAATCCTTGAATGCATTGCATACATAAGCATACCATTCATCATGTGCATAAGCAGGTCTCACGCCAGGTTTCCTTATCTGTCTGTTGTTTATTTCAGTAGGATGGATCTCGAGCAAACTGTCAAAGACCTGCAAACTCAAAATGCACAGTTCCAGCAACTCCTGATGACCTTGGCTAAGGGTCAGGAGGATCTAAAGACCTTGCTGGGGAATAAAGACCCAGTGAAAAAGAAGAAAAGGAGACTCTGGGTGGCTACTTTAGGGAGAAGATTTGAAGGAGAAGCCCGGAGAGTGCTTGAATTTCCTCCTACTTCTGATGAAGGAACCAGTAAAGGAGGTGGGGCTGCGGTACCTTCCGAGTCCGATGTGGAAGAAGAAGAGGTCGAAGAGGATGAAGACTACTCTGATCAACAATACCCTCCGGCTAATGATAAATACAAAGGTTTAGAAGACAGGTTGGCCGCCATGGAGCTACAAAGAGTACCGGGTTTGGATTTTGAAGACTTGGGTTTGGTTGCCGGGATTGTGATTCCCCCAAAGTTCAAAGTGCCAGTTTTTGTGAGGTATGACGGGCTGTCCTGTCCAAAAATGCATCTCAGGTCCTACGTAAGGAAGATTCAACCTTATACGGCAGATAAGAACCTTTGGATCCATTTCTTTCAAGACAGCCTTTCTGGAGCTCAACTGGAGTGGTTTTATCAGCTAGAGGGAACCAGCGTCCGAAATTGGGAAGACTTGGCCACCGCCTTCTACAAATAATATCAGTACAATTCTGACCTTGCTCCTACTCGTACCCAACTTCAGGGTATGTCACTGGGAACAGGCGAAGGATTCAAAGAATATGCACAAAAATGGAGGGATTTGGCTGGCAGGGTGCAGCCTCCTTTAACCGACTGTGAACTTGTTGATATGTTTCTAGGGACCCTATCTGGGCCATTTTTCAATCATCTGATTGGTAACTCTTCCGCGGGGTTTACCGATTTGATCCTAACGGGCGAAAGAATAGAAGCTGGCATCAAGTCAGGAAAAATTCAGAAGGGTGCCGCTGCAAGTGTTAAGAAGAAGCCTTTCAAGAAGGAAACGGCTGTTGTATACTCCCAGAGAAGAGCGGGGAAGACTGAGCGTCGGCCAACTGTGGGGGCCGTAATGATTCAAAACCCTTCAAAGTGAGCAGCCTCGCTATAACCACTCCAGACCAAATCAGAAACGGGTGGAACGGCCACAACGGCAGTTCACCCGCATTAATATGACGCCAGCGCAAGTGCTTCCCCATCTGTTGAAGTTGAATCTCGCCACTATCAAAGAGGCACCAAAAAATGTGAATACGTCCTCTCCGCATTATCATCCTAATGCTAAATGCGCCTACCATTCTGACAGTGTCGGGCACGATACCAACGATTCTTGGGCACTCAAGCATAAGATCCAAGACCTGATAGAGGCGAAGGAAGTGGAGTTCGACGCTCCGGAGAAGCCGAACGTGATATCTGCTGCAATGCCGAAACACGGCCGAAATGTCAATGCCATTGAAGAAGATTTGTATGTTGCTGATGTCAATGATCTGATAACTCCATTGTTAACCATCAAGTTGAATCTGTTAAAGGCCGGGATTTTCCCGGGATGTAAGGAAGACTGCTATTGTTGTTACTCTCTGCCGTTTGATTGTCCGTTACTGAAGAAAGGCATCCAAGGCCTAATGGATAGTCGACAAATTTTGTTTGAAAAAGTTCCTGCCATTCCAACTCATACTGAAGATGTCTCAATCATAACCATTCACGCCAATCTTTCCAAGGCCGTCAGAAATCCTGTTAAGATTACACCAGCTACGAAATCTGTTCCTTTGAAGATAACAATGCCAGGGCCTGTCCCCTATGTTTCTGAGAAGTCAATACCATGGAACTATGGCGGTGACGTCTACTACCATGGTATTAAACAAATCGAAATAACTGAAGAAAGTTCGGATGATGAAGAAGCCAGCATTGGAAACATTGCAGGCACGAGCAAAATCACCCGGAGCGGGAGACTATTTTCTCCAGAGATTGCCCCTCCAAGAGCAATCTTTGGACCCTCATCTGCTGACAAGGTCATCCCTGCACCAATAAAACTCTCCGCTAGAACCCCATTGATTGAAGATGTTGTTGTTCCTAGTATTGTCCCTCCTACCGCTGTTGATAAAGGTACGAGAATCCAAGATGAGCTCGTCAGGACGAGGGCTCAACCCTTGGTCATCCTGGAAACCTCCAAGAAGGAAATGGATGAGATCTTGAAGATAATCAAAAGGAGTGGTTACGATGTGGTAGAACAGCTGGGGCAAACCCCCTCAAAGATCTCCATGCTGGCACTACTACTTTGTTCGGAAGTGCACACTAAAGCTCTGATAGAATTCCTGAAGGCAGCCCATGTGCCCCAGGAAACCTCTGCAGATCAATTTTAAAATTGCGTGGCCAGCCTTACTGCGGACAATGGATTAGGTTTTTCTGATGCCGACCTAACTCCTAAAGGTAGAAACCACAACGATGCTTTGCACATTTCAGTCGAGTGCCGAGGAACTACTCTCGCACATGTCTTGGTCGACACTGGTTCGTCGCTGAATGTACTGCCTAAGAAGGCCTTGGAACGACTAGATTGTGAAGGGTTGGAGTTGAAGCCGAGTGATATTGTTGTTAGAGCTTTCGATGGTTCGAAGAGGATGGTCCATGGGTAGGTTGAAATCCCCATCAAGATAGGCACCGAGGTGTTTAAATCTACTTTCTATGTGATGGACATCCGTCCGTCTTACTCTTGCTTGTTGGGTAGGCCTTAGATACACCATGATGGGGCAGTCACCTCCTCCTTACATCAGATGTTGAAGTATCCTGTCAAGGGAAAGATTATAACCGTCCATGGCGAAGAGGAGTACATGATCAGCCACTTGAACTCCTTCCGGTATGTGGAGGTAGAGGGGGAGTTCATTGAGACGTCTTTCCAGCATTTCAAAGAAGTCCTTCCTGAAATAACAATAGCAAAGTTGGCAGCTGAAGTACCGAGGCAGATGGCCAGGATGGCATATCTGGAGGATGCAAAGGCCGCAAAAAAGGAGGGGAAGAATTCAGCATGGGGGCAGTTGCCTGATATTCCACATAAAACAGACAAATTTGGATTAGGATTCACTACCGCGGGCCAGAAAGCTATGCGCCGTTCGAAGATTGAAAGAGCGCCAGTCAAAATTTCTCCCTACGGAATCCACGCTTTGGAGGATGAAGACAAAGAGAGCGACATCGAAGAGTGGATTTACCCAACTGTCAAAGGAGGATTGTGCAACTGGGAGGCAAAAGACTTTGTCCCCATCACTTTTATTCATCAGTAATTTATCTGTCAAACATTTCCTATTGGTCTGTAATATTTATTTTCGAACAATCCGTACACTATCTTTTTACCTCATGCCTTGCCCGGGGCATGTAGGTCCATTTGTAAGGGTTTTGATTACTTTCATATCCATATGCCATGTTTAATGATTCATTGGACGTTTTTCATTTGATAAACTGTTGTGTTCATTTTATTTCCTTTTGCATTTTTGTTTAAGGATGGCTATCCCTTACACACACCCACACTCACAAATGCAGGTACCCATCCACTCCGGATTCCATGGGTGACTATTCTGCTATATCCTTCAATAAGTCTGAAGATCTGGTCAATCAAGCCGAGTATGAAGATGACGAAGGTTGTGAAGTACCAGGGGAACTAGCCAGACTCCTACAACAAGAGGAAAGGGCCATCTTACCTCACGAAGAGTCATTGGAAACTGTCAACTTGGGGACCGAGGAAGACCGGAAAGAGGTGCAAGTGGGTGCCAATCTGGAACCAAATGTCAAGGAACGCCTGATACAGTTGTTGAATGAGTATGTTGAAATCTTCGCTTGGTCTTATGAAGACATGCCGGGTTTAGACACAGACATCGTGGTTCACCGTCTCCCCACAAGAGAGGATTGTCCACCGATCAAGCAAAAAGTCCGCCGAATGAGGCCTGACATGTCTGAAAAGATCAAAGCAGAAGTGATGAAGCAATTCGACGCTGGCTTTCTGGTTGTTACGTCCTATCCTTAATGGGTCGCTAACATCGTGCCAGTACCTAAGAAAGATGGCAAAGTCAGGATGTGTGTGGACTACCGGGATTTGAATAGAGCCAGCCCCAAAGATGATTTTCAACTTCCACACATTGACATTTTGATCGACAATACAGCTCAGCACAAAGTGTTTTCCTTCATGGATGGATTCTCGGGCTACAATCAAATCAAAATGGCCCCCGAGGATATGGAGAAAACAACTTTTGTCACGCAATGGAGCACTTTCTGTTACAAGGTGATGTCGTTCGGGCTGAAGAACGCAGGGGCAACTTATCAACGCTCCATGGTAGCTTTGTTTCATGATATGATACATCATGAGATTGAAGTTTACGTAGACGATATGATAGCTCGGTCACAAACAGAGGAGGAGCACCTTGAACATCTAGAAAAGCTGTTTTCCAGATTGAAAGAATACAAACTCAGGCTGAATCCAAGTAAGTGCACTTTTGGAGTTAGGTCTGATAAACTTCTAGGATTCATTGTAAGCAACAAAGGCATTGAATTCGATCTAGCAAAAGTGAAAGCAATACAAGAGATGCCTGCTCCCCGTACTGAAAAGGAGGTTAGAGGGTTCTTGGGGCGCTTGAACTATATTGCCAGATTCATCTCTCATCTGACTTCTACCTGTGAGCCAATTTTCAAACTCTTGAAGAAAGATCAGGTAGTCGAATGGAACGACGATTGCCAAGCTGCTTTCGATAAGATCAAGGAGTATTTGCTAGAACCTCCTATTCTGATGCCACCCGTCGAAGGAAGACCATTGATCATGTATCTGACCGTCTTGGATAACTCAATGGGGTGTGTTTTGGGCCAGCATGACGAGTCTGGTCGAAAAGAGCATGCTATTTATTACCTTAGCAAAAAGTTTACCGACTGTGAGACTCGCTACTCACTGCTCGAGAAAACTTGCTGCGCTTTGGTATGGGCTGCTCGCCGACTAAGGCAGTATATGCTGACTCATACTACCTTGTTGATTTCCAAAATGGATCCTATCAAGTATATCTTCGAAAAGCCCGCTTTATCTGAAAGAATAGCCAGATGGTAGATGATCCTGACTGAGTATGACATCCAGTACACCACTCAAAAAGCTATAAAAGGGAGTGTACTAGCTGACCATCTGGCTCATCAAGCTATCGAAGATTACCAACCCATGAGATTTGACTTCCCAGACGAGGACATCATGAATTTGGACAACATTGAAGGTAACGGACCGCATGACGGACCCGAAAAGGGATCCCGATGGACCCTGTACTTTGATGGTGCTTCAAACGCACTTGGAAACGGTATCGGTGCAGTACTCATTTCTCCGGAGGGTTGTCACACACCTTTCACGGCCCGACTTTGCTTCAGCTGCACAAACAACATGGCTGAGTATGAAGCTTGCATCTTTGGTCTCAAGGCTGCTATAGACTTGGGGATCAAATCTTTGATCGTATTTGGGGATTCGGCTTTGGTTATCAGTCAAATCAAAGGAGAGTGGGATACCAAGCATCCTAATCTTATCCCATACAAAGAACATGTCTTGACATTGTTACCTCATTTCGAGCAAATTACCTTCGAGCATTTCCCGCGAGAAGAGAATCAGCTAGCAGATGCTCTAGCTACAATGTCCTCCATGTTTAAACTCAACTGGGATAACGAGGCTCCCAAAATCACCATCGAGCGAATGGATGAACCGGCACATTGTCACGAGATTAATACCGAGGAAGTAGTGGAACAACCCTGGTTCCATGAGATCAAAAGGTATCTCCAGACTAGAGATTATCCCGAAGGAGCTTCCGGGAATGACAAGAAGTTCTTAAGGAAATTTGCTGCCAAATTCTTCCTGAGAAACGGCATCCTTTACAAACAAAGCCATGATTGTGTATTACTCCGATGCGTAGACAAAGCTGAAGCAGAGTTAATCATGACCGAGATACACAACGGCACATTTGGCACTCACTTGAGCGGGCATACAATGGCTAAGAAGATCCTAAGGGCAGGCTATTACTGGTCTACCATGGAAGCTGACTGCCATCAACATTCCCATACTTGCCACAAATGTCAGGTCTACGCTGACAAAGTTCATATCCCTCCGGTTCCTCTCAACGTCCTGACTGCTCCGTGGCCATTTGCAATGTGGGGCATTGACATGATTGGAGAGATCAAGCCCACGGCTTCCAACGGACATCGCTTCATCCTGGTTGCCATTGACTATTTCACCAAATGGGTTGAAGCAGCTTCCTTCGCCTCTGTTACTAAAAATGTGGTTGCCCGCTTTATCAAGCAAAATCTCATATGCCGGTATGGTGTTCCAGACAGGATCATCACAGACAACGGTACGAATCTGAATAACACAATGATCACCGCATTATGCGAACAGTTCAAGATTTATCATCACAATTCATCTCCCTATCGGCCGAAGATGAACAGTGTTGTTGAAGCTGTGAACAAAAACATTAAGAAGATCATTCAGAAAATGACAGTCACTTACAAAGACTGGCATGAGATGTTACCGTTTGCCCTACATGGATACCGTACGACGGCACGTACTTCAACCGGGGCAACCCCATTTTCTTTGGTATATGGCATGGAAGCTGTCCTGCCTATGGAGGTTCAGATTCCTTCTCTAAGGATTATGAAGGACACATGTTTGAATGAAGATGATTGGATGCAGACCCGACTTGATCAACTCAATCTGATCGACAAGAAGCGACTCGCTGCTATATGCCATGGTCAGACGTATCAAAAACGGATGATCAAGGCCTTCAATAAGAAAGTCAGACGTCAAGTGTATCAAGTCAGAGATCTCGTAATCAAGCGGATTATCTTACTGCAAAGTGATCCCAGGGGCAAATGGACTCCTACATATGAAAGATCATTTGTGATCAAGAGCATATTTTCTAGTGGTGCAATGATTCTGACCACCATGGACAGTGACGATTTGCCGCACCCTGCGAATGCAGACATAGTCAAAAGATACTACGCATAAAATAACCCGACAAGTTGAAAACCCGAAAGGGAGGCTTGGGCAAAAATGGGCATCCCGGTGAACCGAAAACCCGAAAGGGCGGTTCAGGCAAAAATTAGGGATAAAAACAAAAAAATCTGTGCACCCGGCAAGTTGAAAACCCGAAAGGGCGGCTTGGGCAAAAAGGGGTTTCCCGGTGGATCGAAAACCCGAAAGGGCGATTCAGGCAAAAGTTAGGGAATTAAAGCGTATGACTATGTCTCATCGGATCACTTCAAAGACAATCTCTTCATCAACCAATTCCAGGCTTCTGATCAATCCAGTCATCGGCAGACGAAGCATTGAATGGACAGATATTCAGAGTTGTAAAGGCTATAGCGGAATGGAATCCCATGGAATTATTTCACATAGCCATCTTTATTTTGTATAAATCTTTCAATATTTACGACGAAATCCTCTTACTAGGATGATTGTCTCCTTTGTACAAATATACTCAGAGAAAGTTAATACAAATACTTTTCCCAGAAATTTGTGTCATTTCCTTTTTCTTTTTCTCTTGCACTAATTGTTGCATTTTGAGAAACGTCCAATGTTTTGTTAAATAGGCATATGCATCTGAACATGATCATTCCCTTATGAATCCAGAAAGAGGATTACTGATAGGTTGAAGGTGCAGTTGGATATCTTGATACCCTTTCAAAGGAAACCCCCAGGAGATTTGGAATCCATATCCCCAGCAAGTCTTGAAGCTTATCCCCTGCAGAGTACGGACGTCTCTCCCGAGCTTTATTCAAAGTTATTCCTCACAAGGGCTTATAACTGGGTTATCCTCAGCTAATTGCCACGGAAGATCGCACTCGAAAAAATTCTTCCTATCCCCAGTGGAGTTCATCAAAGTTCCCCAACATAACTTATCAATACAATCCCCCAGAGGAGCTTATCTTTGTTATCCCTAGCCAGAGAATCCTCCAGAACTCAATTCCCCTCAGAGTTTAAGTTTCAGTATCCCCAGCCGAACTAAAACTTCAAACTATCCATCCCCAGCGGAACCAGACTAGTGAACCTTCTCCCCACTGAGATACTTCCCACCAAGCTGAAGATTCTCAAATCATACTTCCCTAGCATGGGTCTACCAGGTTCTAAAATCCCCAGTAGAAATCATCAGAAATTCTTTTACCCTGCAAGTCACCAAGGAAATTCCAAGTCCCCGCAAGTGGTTCCAAGGCCCCTCAACGATTGAAGGTCTGGTATTCCCCAAACAAATTTGAAGACTTTCAGTTTTCAGTTCCTCATTGTATATTCGAAGATTCTCCAGTGAAGATCTCCTCAAGACAGGAATTCCCCAGAAGATTGGTATACAACCCAAGCTCCTTATTCCCCAGCAACAGCCAAGAATTTATTCTTCCCGGCAGCAGTCAAGATGCTTTTATCTTCAGCCATCTAGGATTCATTTATCCTCAGCAAGATAACTTTCCAGCTTACATGCACATTCATTTACATTCACATCATATAACATACATTGCATCATGCATCATGACATTGCATACAACTAACTCTTTACTTTTTCAGGTAAAATCAGTCGACAGACAAAAATCATTATCTTCCGAGAATCTTTCCAGGAATAGTTCAGATGTGACCCAGACATGGCAACATTCTGATGCTTATTCCAGATTCATCCAGATGCAGTTTTGCACGAGCTCATCATCAGGAAACCCTACACCGGTTCCGCCTCAAACTTCAAGATTTCTGAAAACAGTTCACGGGTTCTCCAAGTAACGGATGTTAACCTATCGCTTGTTCAGATTCTTCTCCAGACTTCTGAAAACAGTTTATGGATTCTTCCCAACAACGGATGTTAATCTATCGCTTGTTCAGATGCAACTTTTGAAAATAGTTTACGGACGCTTCCCAACAACGGATGCTGCTCTATTGCTTATTCAACTTCAAGATTTCTGAAAACAGTTCACGGGTTCTCTAAGTAACGGATGTTAACCTATCGCTTGTTCAGATTCTTCTCAAGACTTCTGAAAACAGTTTATGGTCTCTTCCCAACAACGGAGGTTAACCTATCGCTTGTTCAGATGCAACTTTTGAAAACAGTTTACGGACGCTTCCCAACAACGGATGCTGCTTTATTGCTTATTCAACTTCAAGATTTCTGAAAACAGTTCACGGGTTCTCCAAGTAACGGATGTTAACCTATCGCTTGTTCAGATTCTTCTCCAGACTTCTGAAAACAGTTTACGGATTCTTCCCAACAACGGATGTTAATCTATCGCTTGTTTAGACTCTTCTCAACCTCTGAAAACAGTTTACGGATGCCTCCAAATACGGATGTCAATCTATTGCTTATTCAGACCCCAGTTCAAAGATGGTCCTAAACATGGACACCTTTCTGATACTCATTCCAGATGGCATCTTTAAGCCCATCCCTGACAAGTTTCTGTCACTCCTCCCGATGGCATCGTTAAGCCCATCTCCAAATGGAATCTCTAAGCCCATTCCCGCATCCATTTCTTTGACGAGTGCAAATTTAAGGGCACTTTAGTGTCCAATCTCCTTTTACCCTCGAGTCGCGAAAGGCAAACTTGCCAATCTAACTCTTCGGATTCAAGAAGATTGAACAGGGGCAACTGTTGTACCCCAAAATTTGCCCTCCCATCTCTCAATGATTTCTCATCACAAAGCCCTTGAAGCTCAAGATCCAGTTAGGGTTTCATCTGCTCAAGACTTCTCCTTGCACTGTTGACGCAAATTAGGGTTTGTGTTTGCACAAAGATGTTTTGACCAAAAATGCCTAAGATGACTTTCATGCTTCATATTGGACTCCCAAGTTTATCCACACCAAGTTTCAAGTCTTAATTCCAAATTTTGCCCAGTCAATTGGACAATTGACCTAGAAATCAGCTGTATAGGGGAAAAGGTCAACTGTGGCCAATTGACAGTCAAATCTCGTGAAAATTGACCCACATCAACATTATGAACTCACATGGACCATTTGATCAAGTTTGGATCACAATTCCACAAGAAATTTGATCAGATCACCAAAAGGGCAAAATGGTCATTTTTAGGGTTTTGACTACACAAAGGCAATTTTTGACTGTTTGACCTACACAATGGCAAACCAAGCTCACATATGGACTCAAGGACCCCATGGAATTGTCTTGACATGCTCAACAAGTTCAAAAGATCCCAAATGCACAAGATTGACAGTTGAATTTCCCAGTCAATTGATCAATTTTGACTGTATACTGAAAAGTCAAACTTTGACTTTTTGGTCAAAATCAAGTGTCAAGATTCATTTTTCATCAAAACATGCCAAACCATGAAACTTGTTCATCAAGAAATCAAGAATTGCAAATTAGGGTTTGAAATGAAGATTTTTCATAACTTAGAATTTTTCTAAGTTATGAAAAACCCTAATTTTTTCCTAACTTTGCCCCAGTTTCTCACCAAGATTCGTTTGGATTCAAGCAAAATTCAAAACATGAAAATTGTAGCCTATTGAAAAATCTACAACTTTGATTCACAAAGTTTTCCCAAAAGAAGCTTGTATCTCAAGTTACAATTTTTGGAAAAAGGTACCAAACCATTCTTAACTTAGAGAAAATTTGACCTATTATAGGCAGGATTTTTGCCTAACTTCAAGACCATTTTTCACATACTTCCACTTGGCATTTCAATTTTCACTTTAAATATGGATTGTATTACACATTCCAAGCTTTCCAAAATGTCCAAGAACTCATCAAACAACCTCATGGTTTGAGAGAATCGAATTTTGCAATATGGGAAAAACTAACTTTTGTTATGGCCAATTTCCATGTTCATACACTTAGGCAATTTTCAAATCAGCATGCATTTCTTGATTACAGACCCTAAATCTCTTTCACACTCATAAATTTAATGCAAACTCTTTGTTCCAAGACCATATTCTATGTGTTCAAGCATTGCATAAAGGTTTAATCCATTTTTAGATAAAGCATAATATCCATTTTAGAAAAGTTTCACTTTATGTCAAAATACAAATCCAAGCAAGTACAGTTAAGATCTCTTTGGCACAAGTTTATGAGCTAATTACACTGATCAAGACTAAGTGGTTCAGCATAGAATGGGGGCTTGTACAGGCTAGAAACACCAAGTGGCCTTTTGTTTCTTAAAGTGTAAAAAACTTGCCATAACACATAACAACTCTCATTTCATGTAAACCAAGCTTAAGCAAACTTGTCAAACACTTTCTAATCATCAAACCCAAGCTAAAACACGAGCTATCCACCTCCATTGCCCTCTCAAACACAGAATCACTCTCAAACTGTCCAAACAGAGCACTTACTGCAGATTGAATCCCACAACTCATTTCCATCGTGCATCTTGGCCAAAACCAGTTCAAACACTTTCCTTACCATCAATCCAAACTATCCAAAGCATTAGAAGTGGACTGTAACTCCTCTAATCAGTTTGGCCATTTTCATTTCTTCCTCTTGCAGGTTGACTTCTGCAGCTTGGTATAGAAGGTTTCAAAGCATACCAAGTATTGGAATAGCATCCTCACACTTCAAGGAAGCTGTGCAAATCATCATCTTGCCCTGAAAGCTCCCCCATTGCCAGACACGATTTCAACTGAACAGGTATATTCTTGAACTTCTATCTCTCAATGTAGACATCATTAGCTCTAAGTTTGTGAATAAGAAGTGTTCTACTCATGCCCCTGAAACTGTACATACCTTTACTTTCCATTTATTTTGCATATGTTGTGAGAATTTAAGGTCTGAACATTGATAAAAAGTTAGGTTAAGATTTGGGAATGATGAAATTCTCTCTCATTTCTGAGAGTTAGGATGAGTTCTTTATATGTCCAGAATCGTGGCTTGATGATTAACATTTCTTATGATGTAAGTTTGTGCTAAAAGTCCAAGAATCCAGGTGTTTGAATCATGGTGCAAAACGCGCGTTTTTGACAAAGGTTCTGGCCAGAGGTTGAAGAAGCTCCACATGGGATGGGCCTGTTTTGTTATTTCTTTTCACACCATGTTTTTGCTTCTACACCCCCTTGGCCCATTATGTTTATTTTTATGTTTTTTTGACTTTTTCTTTTTTGTTCTGACTTATTTGTTTTTTCTAATAATATTAAAAATATAAAAAATATTTTTCACACCATTTTTATATTTTTTAGGCATTTATTTGTTTATATTGATATTTGTATGTAAATAAATACATAATATTTTTTTAGAATATTAGGAATAAATACCAAATACATTCATTTTTTTTATTTTTTATTTTTTTATTTTATTTTATCTTCTGAAAATATTTGATATAAAATATACCTTTTTTATAAATATTAAATATTATTATTTTTGTACATATAATATATATTTAGTAAATAATAATAATACATCTATATTTATTAGAATATTTAGGTAAAAAATATGAAATATATATATATTTTATTTTTATTAATATTTGACATTAAAAATACCTTTTTATAAATATACTTCATTTTTATTTAATTTTTGTACATAATTATTAAACATTGTATATATTGAATAATTAGTACATTTACTTAATAAAATTAGGGTTTTGCCCTAAATGCATAAAAATACCCAAAAGTTAATACTTTTTATTTTGTTTACTTGATATATAAAAATACTCTTTTTCATACACATAAAAACATTTTTTTGGCATCTTGCATATTTATTTTATTTCCATTTAATTTGTGCAATTAAATATCTTGTAAATAATTCAAAATTGATGTAATAGTCTAGGTTTAAATTCCTTGTCAAAATACCCCCCATTTGAACATTTGTACCCCCCTTCCCATATATTGTGTTGTAATAGTTTAGAACTTTATTTTTCGCATTTTAATGCTTTCTAATTATGCCATGTTAGAATTAGGGTTTGTATGCGAATCAAAAACAACAAAAATAGTTTGACCTAATTTCAAGATAATCAAGCATGAAAATGAACAACACTCATCACACTTGCACCCCTAGGGTATTCCACTTGTTGCCTTCAATAATGGGCCATATTGCATGTTAGGTCTCTTTGGGCAAAACAAACACAATTCAAATGATCATAGTCCCTCGACGACGCTTTCGAAAAGTTGCCTAAAAATGATCAAGTCCCTTAAAGAAAAATTGCCCAAAGATACTTGGCACCATTGCAACTATGGTCTAAACGATGACCCGCGCCCGTCCCTTTCACATCCTAACACAAGATTGTCCACCAAATGCAATGGTGGAACAAAATTGTTAAAAGGGTTAAAACATAGCAAAAATATTTGAGAACTTTAGGGTAGATAGCTCTTAAGTACTTGTCAACTTGCAAAACAAAAACACTTGCCTATTTTTCAAACCACACTTCACAAACACTTTTAAAACAAACTTTCAAAAAACCTTGAAACATCTTTTCAAAAAGACAAACACCTTTTGTAAAACATTCGAGTAAAGAATTGTTACAAGGGTAGCCTAGACAAGGCATCTTTTTCAAAGCATTTTCAAAACCACACACAAAGCACCATTTCAAACAATTGAAAACCAAGGCAAGTTGATCTAAGCAAGTACCTAAGAGCCCATGGATAACCATGGATAGAAAGGGTGCTAATACCTTCCCTTTCTATAATCTACTCCCCGAACCCAAGAAAATATCTCAAAGGTTTTTGCTGTGCTTTTTAAACCTTTCCTTAGGATAAAATAAAAAGTCGGTGGCGACTCTTGCTCAACCGAAACATTTGCGAAAACAAACGCAAAACACTATTCAGTTCTCCCACCGTATCACAACATCCAATACACAACCCAGAAAGCAATCAAGGGGAGTGTATTAGTAGATCATTTAGCGCATCAGGCCATGGACGACTAACAATCCATGAATTTCGAGTTCCCAGATGAGAACATCATGTTGGTGACCGACTGTGAAGAACCTGGATCGGATGAAGGACCTGAGGAAGGATCCCGATGGTCTATGTATTTTGATGGAGCCCCGAACGCATTGGGTAATGGTATTGGCGCTGTGATCATATCTCCTGAGGGTTGTCATACTCTGTTCACCGCCCGATTATGTTTTAACTGCACCAATAATATGGCGGAGTATGAAGCATGCATCATAGGCCTTCGAGCTGCACTGACCTAAGGATTAGGTTCTTGAATGTATTCGGAGATTATGCTCTAGTGATCAGTCAAATCAAAGGCGAGTGGGATACAAAGCACCCAAATTTTATTCCTTACAAAGAGTATGTACTGACGTTGCTTTCACACTTCGAGGAGATAACCTTTGAACATTTCCCTAGAGAGGAGAATCAGTTAGCGGACGCGCTAGCTACCATGTCTTCTATGTTCAAAGTCAGGTGGGACAATGAAGCTCCCCAGATTACCATCGAGAGGTTGGACGAACCCGCACATTGCTGTGACATTGAGACGGAGGAGGTAGCAGATAAACCCTGGTTTCACGAAGTAAAGAGGTATATTGAGGCTCAAGAATACCCTGAGGGTGAATCTCTTAATGATAAGAAGTTCTTGAGAAGGTTCGCCGCAAAATTCTTCATCAGTAATGGTGTCCTTTAAAAACGTAACCATGATTCGACTTTAATGCGATGTGTGGACAAGAGTGAGGCATAAAGGATCATGGCAGAGTTCCATAAAGGTACCTTTGGAACTCATTCCAGTGGGCATACCATGGCAAAGAAAATCCTACGGGCAAGATATTATTGGTCCACTATGGAAGCCGATTATTATCAACATTCTCGGACCTGTCATAAGTGCCAAGTATTTGCTGATAAAGTGCACGTACCTCCAGTTCCTCTGAATGTTTTGACAGCTCCTTGGCCTTTTGCAATGTGGGGCATCGATATGATCGGCGAGATCAGACCTACTGCGTCCAATGGACATCGTTTCATTCTGGTAGCCATTGATTATTTTACGAAGTGGGTTGAGGCAGCTTCTTTTGCTACAGTAACCAAGAATGTCGTGGCGTGGTTCATCCGACACAACCTGATCTGCCGATATGGCGTACCAGAGAGGATCATTACAGACAATGGTACAAATCTCAACAATACAATGATCACCAAGCTCTGCAAATAGTTTAAGATACAACATCACAACTCTTCTCCCTATCGGCCAAAGATGAATGGGGCCGTTGAAGCAGCTAATAAGAACATTAAGAAAATTGTGTAGAAGATGACGGTGACATACAAAGACTGGAATGAGATGTTACCATTCGCTCTTCATGGGTACCGTACCTCAGCACGGACATCAACAGGGGCAACACCCTACTCTTTGGTGTATGGCATGGAGGCAGTCCTACCCATCAAAGTCCAGATACCCTCTCTCTGGATTATGAAGGATGCAGGTTTGAGCGAAGATGACTGGATCCAAACCCGACTTTATCAGTTGAACTTAATCGATGAAAAGAGACTTACTGCTATTTGTCATGGTCAAACGTATCAAAAGCGAATGATCAAGGCTTTTAACAAGAAAGTCAGACGACAAGAGTATCAAGTCGGGGATCTAGTGATCAAGCACATCATACTGCCGCAAGGTGATCCCAGGGGCAAATGGACTCCCACTTACGAAGGGCCATTTGTGGTTAGGAACATCTTCTCAGTAGGAGCCATGATTCTAACCACCATGGATGGTGATGACCTTCCTCACCCCGTCAATGCAGACATAGTGAAAAAATACTACGCATAATCAAAGACCCACTAGGTTGACTGGCCTAGGAAAAAATAAGGGCTTCCCGACGAACCAAAAGGGTTCGGGCAAAAGTAAGGGATGAAAATGAAAAAAATTGTACACCCGGCAAGTCGAAAACCTGAAAGGGCGGCTTGGGTAAAAAAAGGGTATCCCGGTGGATTGAAATCCAGAAAGGGCGGTCCAGGAAACAATTAGGGATTAAAGCGTATCACTATGTCTCATTGGATCACCTCGCAACCAGACTTCGGTATCGACTATCAAGCTCGGACGGAGCCAATCAATCTGATCCATCTTCAACCAAGTAGCAAAGTGATGAGATGCTCGAAGATATAAAGGCAATAGAAGAGTTGGAACTCAGTGGGATTATTAACATAGCTGTTTTTTCTTTTTCACAAATTGTATAATTTCTATCTTTCGGCGGTGTTTTCTTACTAGGACGTCAACCTCTTGTACAAAAACGCCTATTATAGGCTAACTTCAAGGATCAATACAATTCATTTTACAATAAATTTCAAAAAAATTGTTTTTCTTTTTCTGTTTTGTTTTGCAAGAATGTCCAATGATTCATTTTTGATATATGCATTTGAAAATAACTGCTGCTCATAAATATTTACATGCGAAACAAGAGACAATTACTTGTAATTCCAGGAACAGGGGCAAACAAGAAATGTCCAAACCTTACAGTTGCGCTACCCACCAGGTACAAGGATAGATCCAGTTTGAGAATATGACTAAAGGTACATACACTCCCCGCAGAGGTAAAAGACATCTAAAGACAGTGGTGTTAGCTCTCCCCAGCCAAAGTTTACAATCGCGAATGAGTCGGAAAAATTTCCCCCAAGCAGAGTTTATCTATCACCAGCACTAGAAGATTATCCCCAGTGGAGTTTATTTCTTCCACAAGCAGAAATTCAGTCCCCGACAAGGTTCATTATCACCCGCGACAGTAATTCATCCCAAACCGAAGTTATTTCTCCAAATCAATAGACCTTATAGCAGAGTATCTGTCTTCCCCACAGAGCCATCCTCTCGCCAGTTTATTCTCCAGCAGGGTTATTCTCCCGCCATTTTATTCTCAATTTATCTTCGGCCGGTATCCCCAACGAACACGAAGAACTCAACTCCTTGAACTCTTCAATAACAGTCCTGGATTTATTCTTCCCAGCTAGAGAACATCACAAGAACATTGCATATCCATACATCATGTCATACGCATATGCATCATACAATACAATCTCATTTATTTTGAGAACATCATTACTCAACACATGACATACATCACGACATTACATAGGACTAACTCTTTACCTTTCAGGGAAAGATACAATCAAATTCTCACAAGCTCTTTGGTTCAGTCAAATCAACGCTAAGATTCTTGTTCCCGTTCATGTTATGAAGCCCGAATTCGACCGAATAATATCTTGATTTTTTCTTCATCATACTATGAAGCCCAGAGATCGACCGGAAAATAGTTGAATCCCCAGTAAATTACTGTGAAGCCTGGAATCGACCAGATAGCAGTACAAAGCACCATGAAGCCTGGACTTGACCAAATAGTGGTACATCTTAAATTCAAGTTATGAAGCCAGGATTCGACTGGATAATATCTTGATTTCTCTAAATACCGTGAAGCCCGGACTCGACCAGATAACGGTATAGGATGCTGTGAAGCCTGGAATCGACCAGATAACAGCAAAGCACCATGAAGCCTGGAATCGACCAGATAGTGGTATATCTTTAATGCAACTTATGAAGCCCGAGCTCGACCGGATAATATCTTGATTTCTATACTGTGAGGCCTGGACTCGACCAGATAATGGTATAGGATGCTGTGAAGCCTGGACTCAACCAGATAATAGCAAAACACCATGAAGCCTGGAATTAACCAGATAGTGGTATATCTTTAACATAAGTTATGAAGCCCGGACTCGACCGGATAATATCTTAATTTCTCCAAATACCGTGAAGCCTAGACTTGACCAGATAATGGTATAGGATGTTGCGAAGCCTGGACTCGACTAGATAACAACGAAAGACACTGAAGCCTGGACTCAACTAGATAACAGTATGAGACACTGTGAAGCTTGGATTTCGACCAAGTAGCAGCTTACTTGGCCAATTACTAAGAAGCCCAGAATCGACCGGATATTAGTGTGCCTTAAATTCAAGTTGAAACCCAGATGCAACCGGATAACAACTTAATTCCTTCTGAAGCCTGAATTACGACCAGATAAGAATTGAGAAATTGTGAAGCCTGGAGAACGACCAGATAGCAAGTTTAATCTCATCCCTCCAGTAAGTCACTGTGAAGCCTGGAATCGACCAGATAGCAGTTTTCTTGCACCTCCTCGATAAAGAGATGATTCCCCAGTAGAATAACGAACGACTGAAGCTCCTAAAGTTCTACCACGACAGAGACCAACATTCCCCGGTGTAGTCCTCCTCAACAACAGGTATACGGGCTCTCGCAAAGGAATCTCTTATGCGATCGACACTTCTTCTGATGGCATATTTAAGCCCATATTCCGACTTCCACTTCCAAATGGTATCTACAAGCCCATTCCCAATATCGCAAGGCCAGTACCACTTCATGCGAGTGCAAATTTATGGGCACTCTAGTGTTCAATCGTCTTCAACCTTCAGATCACGAAAGGCAGGCAAGCCAATCTACATCCTCATGTTTAAGAAGATTGAACAGGGGCAGCTGTTGTACCCCAAAATTTGCCCTCTCATATTTCTCAATATATTTCAAGTGATGTCCTCCAAATTGCTCAAGATAGTCCAAAGGTTGACCAAACAGACCCTCTCCTAAGGCAGTCTACCTCAAATTAGGGTTTCAGTTTACATCAAGATGTTTGAGTCACAAGGGTCTAAAATACTCACCATTGTCCTAATATGTTCTCAAGATCATCCATGTCAAGTTTCAAGCCTTGCAGAGAAATTTTCCTCAGTCAATTGCTCAAAAGCCTAAAAATCGATTGTGCTAGGGTTAAAGTCAACTGTGGTCCACATACAGTCAAACTTCAAGATTTTTGGTCAACATACTCATTTTAAAGTATTATTCATCATTGGATCAAGGGTTGATCATGATTCCCCAAGGATTGCTCACAATTCATCAAACCCTAAAAGTTGCTAAATTAGGGTTTTATAGGAAGAGTCAACTCAACTTTGACCAAGCATAACTTTCTCATACTTTATCATAAATGACCCATCCAAAGCTCATTTTGAAGAGGATTCAATTCCCTATAATCCATCTTCATCTCCCAAGTTCAAAAAATCTACTCACAAGAAGATATAAATTTGGACATTATAGGTCATTTTGAAAAGTCAACCAAAACACATTTTTTGTCAAAGCTTCATACATGAGCATGGAAGAATCAATTGAGATGAGACCAAAAGGGTTGCTTAGTGGACATCTTGAGATTTCTAAAAAGTCCAAGAACACATCTCTAAGGTCAAAATTGAGGAAGTTATGCATTGGTGAAGTTGACCTTTTTTGCAAAATTGCCAAAAGTCAAATGTGTCTCAAATTGCAATTTTTGTCAAATGGACCCAATTTTTTATGCTTGCATTAAGTTGGTAACATGACCCACGACCCATGATTCTTCCCAATTGGCTTTATTTTATTTTTTTCATTTACTTGGATTTTATTTCAATTAAATCAAATAAAATCAAAATATAATCATGAAAAATATCCAAACTAATCAAAGCTTGAGATTTTGTGCATGTTTAGGCCTCTTATACAGCTGGAAGAAGATTCAAATCGTGGAAACTTCAAATGGACACAAAAAGATTGAGTTTCTCTTGTTTTGGAAAGATTTGATACAAGTGTGAATCAAGGATCAAATCTTCATAATTGCAAGGATTTGGTGCAAACTTGTAACCCTAATTCAATCAAGGATACATATAGAACATTTGCAGACCAAAAGCAAAAGGGTTAGAGGCGTGAGAAGCTGAGAAAGAATTTGCAAAAACTCAAGAAAAGTGGCAATCTGATTTCATAGTTCCAGGCGCTTTCAAGACATTCCAAGCACACCATTCACTTGCTGGACATTCAAGGAGTCTGTCCCAATCATTAGCAAGCGCATTCGTGCCCAGAAATGCACTGTAAGCACCTCACGATATCCTTACTTTCTTGAAATTCAATATCACTATTCTGGCATTTGTAGCATGAATTCTTTACAAATTCTTGTTCAGTGAAACATTTGCAAACTAATGGTGTTAATCAATTGCATTTTTATTAGCCATACAGAGATTTGCCATGATTAGGGTTTAGGTTTCGTTTTTAGGGATTTTGATTGCAGGGACAATTGGCCATGAAGAGTGGTACCATGATGCTCGTGAGGTTGCCACGAGTTGATTGGTACCACTGGAATTCATTTATCATGCCTGTATGAGGTTCTGGAAATACGCAGGGGCTATACCTATAGAGAACGTCTGTAGGTAAAAGTCTTTTTACCTAAGACGACGGATGCTGGAGACGATGATGGCGTGGCGTGGCCTGACTGGCCCATTCAAACTGTGCGCGTTTTTTATATCCACTATCTTGTTTCCCATTATAATGATTATTTCTTATTTCAGAAACAAAAGAACCAGCCAGCCCAGTTGGCAAGCACGCTATGGTCAGAAGCCAAAGGACCTGGGTTCGATCCCAGGTCCCAGCAAAATGCTATTTTCTTATTTTTCTTGTTACAGATTTAGTGCACCCTTGTCCCAAGCGTCTCACCATATGCCATCAGCTTTCAACCATTGGATCTAAAGCAAATCAAATCCAACTCCTAGCACATGAAGGTCTACCATAGGCCAGGTCAAACATGCAACATGGAATCAGAAAGGTCAACATTGGACCAAGGCTTATTGGGCTTAAAATTCAGATTGGCACCCCCATTTTGCTTTTGATACCAGGCCGTTTTTCTTTTCTTTTATATTTTCCTTTTACTTATTTATTTTATTTAAATTATTTTCTAACATAAAAATTAATTCTTTTTTTACAAAAACTCATAAAATCAATTTCATCAAATTAGAATTTAGGTTTTTATTTATTTGTCAAAATTAATTTAATATTAGTTTAATTTAATTTTAGGGTAATTTTAATCTTTTTGTAAATAAATTAAAATTAATTAGAAAATTAGGATTTGTTTAATTTAATTTTTATTTTCTTTTGTTAAAATAACAAAAATGTAAAAATAGGTCAAGCTTAATTATTTTTCTTAATTTAAATTAATTAGTAATTAGGCTTGTACTTATTTAATTAAAACCTTATTTTCTTAAAATAATAAAAAAAACAACAAAAATGACATTTCCTCTAATTAGGTCTAGACGGGGTCAAAACCCTATTTTTTCTCGTTCTCGATTCATTGCGCGTTTATTATTCTTGCAAATATTAATGTAACTTCTCATGGGATGTAATAGTTTAATTAGCACTTTTCGCTTATTTATCGCTTTTTGCAGGTTTTTGGCTATGTAACTAATCCCCCTCCCCGAAGCCTTGTAATAGCGTAGTTTTTATTTTCCGCATTTTAATTTTCGCAAATATTAACTGTTAGATGTATGATAATAGGATTGCATGACAAGAATGTATGTTAATTTTAAAATGGTTAGCAAACCCTAAATGTGCAAAGATAATAATTGAAATCAAATCACTCTCACATGCGCACTCCTAGGGTATACTCTCACTTCGGTTGCCTTCGGTAAACGATCATTAAGTATAGCGTATTTTAGTGGTCGCTCTCTTGTCTAAACAAAGATCAAAAGTCCCGTTCAGAAAGGTTGCCTCGGAAATGTTGCCTCGAATATGATCTTAAGACATTAGGGTTATTACTAAGACGTCCTAACGTTGCTTTAGTGATCGTACGTCCCTTTTCGAATTGACCATTACAACTCCAACGATGGTGCTACCTACTCATTAATAGTGGTATAGCATTGTCTAAAGGAAGCAAGAACAGAAACATTCTTTTTTCGTGTAGGTAGATGCTAGTAGGTACTTGCTCATAATAAACTTTTTCACACCATACACTTTTCAAACAAGGTTTTCAAAAACACTTCGTAACACTCTTGAGGATTGATACAAGGGTTAGAACGAAGTAAAACAAAAACTTTTCAAAACACACAAACACGGAAGCAATTTTAAAATGATGAGCAAGTACCTAAGAGCCCGTGGAAAACCACGGATAGAAAGGGTGCTAATACCTTCCCTTTCTATAATCTACCCCCCGTATTCAAAATCTCAAAAAAGAAATTTTTCTGTGCTTTTTTCCTTTCCAGTTGGATAAAATAAAAGTCGATGGCGAATCTTGCTTACCACGACATTTTGCAAATAAAAAACGCAAAACGCAAACCAGCATTTTCCAAAACAGTCTGTTCCGCCACCGTATCATAAACTCCATATGTAAGAAACCACAATAAGGCCCTGTATGTCTGCATTGAATGCAGGGGCACTACTTTGGCTCATGTATTAGTTGATATTAGTTCCTATTTGAATGTTCTACCAAAGGGCGTGATGGACAGACTTGATTGTGAAGGGGTTATACTGAAACCTAATGATATTATAGTTTGAGCCTTTGACAGATTCAAGAGGATGGTACAAGGAGGGGTGAATCTTCCGATCAAGGTAGGGTCAGAGGTTTTTGAGTCTACCTTCTATATGATGGATATTCGGCCAGCTTATTCTTGTCTATTGGGACACCCCTAGATCAATGGGGCAGGAGCAGTTACCTCTACATTACACCCGAAATTAAAGTACGCCGTGAATGGAAAGATTGTTATTGTCTGCGGAAAAGAAGAGTATATGGTTAGCCACCTGAATCCATTTTGATATGTAGAGATGGATGGAGAATTCATAGAAACTCCTTGTATGACTTTTGAAGTCATCCCTACTGCTGCTACTGAAGACGTTTCTGCACTCCCCAAGGTTACCAGGGTTCCACACAAGATGGTTTCCTTGAAAGATGCTAAAGCTACTATAGAAAAAGGTGGTTGTACTATTTGGGGTCAGCTTCCTGATATTCCCTATAAATTTGACAAGTTTGGTTTGGGCTTTATTGCAGAAGGTCAAAGGGTTGTACATCGTGCTTGTGCCGGAAGACCTCTATTTCGTGTCAGCAACAACGAAGTCAACGCTATAGAAGATGCTGACAGTGATTATGACCTAAACAGTTGGATATTTCCTACCATTGGCAACAAAATCGACAATTGAAAGACGGGAGACATTATCTATTTCTCCTTTAGTCATGAGTAATAGCTATATTTATGTCTTATTTCTTTAAAATATTTTGGTTATGTAATAACAATGACTTTAAACCTTGTGTCTTACCCGAGGCACAATGGTTCATTTGTTAAGGGTTGACAGTTCATAAACATATGTTTATTTAATAAAAACATTGGACGTTTTGCATTCAAATTTTGTTCTCTCTATCTTTATTTTACTTTATTGCACTTTCAAATATCTATGTGTTCTTACACACACCCATACACTACATTGCAGATCCACATCCACTCTGGATCTTGTTGATAACGATTCTGCTATTGCCACTTATGACTTTGAAAATACGATCTACCAAGCCGAGGAAGAAGGTGAGGAAAATTATGAAATACCTAGAGAACTTACCTGACTCTTAATACAAGAAGAAAAGGCTATCCAACCACATGAAGAACCAATCGAAGTTGTAAACTTGGGTTCTGAAGTAGACAAAAAAGAAGTCAAGGCGCCAACTTAGAGAGCAGTGTCAAGAACAGGTTAATTCAGATGTTGCATGACTATGTTGAGATCTTTGCTTGGTCGTACGAAGACATGCCAGGGCTCAATACTGATATTGTGTTTCATCGACCGCCAATGAAAGAGGGTTATTCTTCGATTAAGCAGAAGGTTCATCACATGCGTCCCGAGATGTCAGAGAAGATCAAGGTCAAGTTTATGAAGCAATTCAATGCATGCTTCTTAGCAGTGACATCATATCCTTAATGGGTTGCTAATGTTGTTTCGGTACCAAAGAAAGACGGCATATTGATGTTTTAGTCGACAACACCACTCAACACAAAGTACTCTCCTTCATGGATGGTTTCTCAGGTTATAATCAGATTAAGATGGCGCCTGAAGACATGGAGAAAATAACTTTCGTCACACAATGGGACACTTTCTGCTACAAGGTTATGCCTTTTGGGTTGAAGAACGTCGGCGCAACTTATCAACGTGCCATGTTAGATTTATTCCATGACATGATTCATCACGAGATGGAGGTCTACATCGATAATATGATAGCCAGATCACAGACTAAACAATAGCATCTTGATTATCTACATAAACTGTTTGAAAGACTGAGGAAGTACAAGCTAAGTTTAAATCCGAACAAGTGCACCTTTGGGGTGAGGTCCGGTAAAATCCCAGGTTTCGTCGTCAGTGGTAAAGGTATTGAAGTTAATCCATCCAAGATCAAAGCTATTCAAGAAATGTCGGCTCCCCATACTGAGAAGGAAGTCAGAGGTTTCTTGGGACGACCGAATTAAATTTCTCGATTCATTTCTCATTTAACCGCTACTTGTGAGACGATTTTCAAGTTGCTGAAGAAAGATCAAGTAGTAAAGTGGAATGACGATTGCCAGACAACTTTTGACAAAATTAAGGAATACCTACAAGAACCTCCAATTATGATGCCACCAGTTGAAGGAAGACCTCTAATCATGTACCTAATAGTACTAGAGAACTTAATGGTGGTGTGTACGGGCATGTAATAGGGTGCTAGAGAACCTAATAGCATGCAATATACTACCTTAGCAAAAAGTTTACCGACTGTGAAACGAGATACTCACTGCTCGAGAAAACTTGCTATGTTTTGGCATGGGCTGCTCGTCGACTAAGACAATATATGTTGACCCATACTACCTTGCTGATCTCTAACATGGATCCCATCAAATACATATTCAAAAATCCAGCTCTCTCCAGAAGGATAGCTCGATGGAAAATGGTCTTAACGGAATACGAAATTCAGTACACAACTCAGAAAGAGATCAAAGGAAGTGTATTGACATACCACTTGGCTCATCAAGATGTAGATGACTACCAGTTTATGAATTTTGAGTTCCCATACGAGAACATTATGCTAGTCATAGATTATAAAGAACATAGACCGTATGAAGGACCTGAGCCAGGATCTCGATGGACTATGGTTTTTGATGGAGCTTCTAACACACTTGGCAACAAAATTGGTGCTGTAATTATCTCTCCTCAGGGTTTCCATACACCCTTCACTGCCAGATTATGCTTTGACTCTACCAACAACATGGTTAAATACGAAGCGTGCATCATGGGTATTAAAGTTGCTAATTGACCTAAGAATCAAGTTTTTGAGTGTATATGGGGACTCAGCCTTGGTAATCAGTCATGTTAAGGGAGAATGGGATATGAAGCATCCGAATCTTATCCCTTACTGAGAACATGTGTTAACACTGATCTCGTATTTCAAGGAAATCACTTTTGAGCACATCCCACGAGAAGAGAATCAGTTGGAAAACGCATTAGCTAAAATTTCATCTATGTTCAAGTTTAGATGGGATAAAGAAGCTCCTCGAATCACTATAGAAAGATTAGATGAACCAGAATACTGCTATGAAATTGACATTGACGGAGTAGAAGATAAACCTTGGTTTCATGAAGTGAAAAGGTATCTTGAGGCTCAAGAGTACCCTTAAGGGGAATCTATCAATGACAAGAAATTCCTACAGATGTTCTCGACTAAGTTCTTCCTGTGCAATAAAATTTTATACAGGCGCAATCATGATTCGACTCTGCTTCATTGTGTGGACAGGAAGGAAGCAGAAAAGATTATGGAAGATATGCACAAAGGCATCTTTGGTAGTCACTCCAGTGGGCATACTATGGCCAAGAAGATTTTGAGAGCAGGTTACTATTGGTCGACTATGGAAATCGACTGTCACCACCACTCAAGATCTTGTCACAAGTTCCAGATCTATTATGATAAAGTACACATGCCTTTAGTACCTCTGAATGTTTTAACTGCTCCTTGGCTATTCAAAATGTAGGGCATTGATATGATTGGATAAATCAAACCTACTGCTTCCAATGGACATTTCTTCATCCTCGTCACCATTGATTACTTCATGAAGTGGGTTGAAGCGGCTTCATTCGTCTCAGTTACTAAGAATGTTATAGCCCAATTCATTAAGCATAACCTTATCTATCGGCATGGCATCCCCAAGAGAATTATCACAGACAATGCTACCAATCTCAACAACACTATGATCACGAAACTCTACACGTATTTCAAGATCAATCACCACAACTCTTCTCCATATCGACCAAAAATGAATGGCACAGTGGAAGCCTCCAATAAGAATATAAAAAAATTATGTAGAAAATGGTTGTGACCTACAAAGACTGGTACAAGATGTTACCATTTGTTCTTCATGGCTATCACACTTCAACATGAACATCAACTAGGGCAACCTCATTCTCTTTAGTATACAATATGGAAGTTGTCCTACCAGTCGCAGTTCTGATTCCGTCTCTGAGAATTATGAAAGACGTAGATTTAGACAAAGACGAATGGATTCAGACTAGGTTGGACCAGTTGAATTTGATTGACGAGAAGAGGATCGTTGTTGTCTGTCATAGTCAGATGTATCAGAAGCGCATGTTCAAAACCTTCAATAAGAAAATCAAGCATCACGTATATCAGGCTGGTGATTTGGTAATAAAGCGCATCATTCTACCGCAAGGTGATCCCAGAGGCAAATGGACTCCCACCTACGAAGGTTCATTTGTAGTTAAAAAGATATTTTCGGGCGGTGCTATGATACTTACCACCATGGACGGTGAAGATTTTCCGCACCCTGTGAATACGAATATAGTAAAAAAATACTACGTATGAAAACGACCCGCTAGGTTGACTGGCCTAGGAAAAAATAAGGGCATCCCGACGAACCAAAAAGGTTTGGGAAAAAATTAGGGATATATATATATATATATATATATATATATATATATATATATATATATATATATATATATATATATATATATATATATATATACACCCGACAAGTCAAAAACCTGAAAAGTCGGCTTGGGCAAAAAAGGGTATACCGATGAACTGAAAACTTGAAAGGGCGGTCCAGAAACAAATTAGGGATTTAAAGCGTACGACTATGTCCTGTTAGATCACTTACAGCCAGCTCTATTATCAACATCAAGTTTGAATGGTGCAAATCAATTCAGTCAGCTTCTTCCGACAGCGATGGATGAGATGTTCGAATACATAGGGGCAATAACAGAGTTGAAACCCAATGAGATTATTTCCACATAGCTATATGTTTTCACTTTGTAATCTTTTCTTCATTTTCACGACGATTTCCTCTTACTAGGATTTCCGTCTCTTTGTATAAATACCGTATGTTTATAGGAAAATTATTAATAACAAATACGATTTCAAATCCAAATGCTGTTTTACTTTTTCTGTTTTGTTTGCAAAAACGACCGATGACTAAATTGAATGAAAATATGCATATGAATATGATTACTGTTAACAAATATATGCATAAAAACAGGATTAAGTATTTACTCAAGACTCTAGAAGTTGGGATAACGTTCAAGTCATCCACGAGTCCTCACAGGATGATCCCCACAAAGTAATCTTCACAAGCTCATCTTCAATAAAGATACATTCCCCGCAAGTTGCAATACACTAATCATACTCCAACAGATTCCCCTAGTGGATAAAGGAATATGATCTTTTCCCCGATGAAGCCCGAACCCTCATCATAGATTATGTCATCAGCATAATTTATAGGAATTCTCTTCCCCAACTGAGTTTATTCCTCAAAAACTGTAAAATCCCCTACAAAATTCTTTTCTCCAGCAGAGCTCATTTCCTCAGTAGGAGTATTCCTCAGAAATTCTCCAACAGGTTTAGGGTTTATTTCCCCAACAGGTTTTATTTCCCCAAGGGAAAATAGTTTCCCCAACTTGATTTTATTTCTCTGACTACTATAAATCACCGACAAGATTCCTCTCTCCAGCAAAGGGAAGTCCAGACCACTATCCCCAGAGAGTTGTTACGGAATCTGAAAACTGGCCCAAATATCAGTTTATCTTATTCTCCCCAGACGAGTCACATCCATATCAGAAATTCAGCCTGACAAAGCCTCAAAAGGTTATCCATCCCTTTTATCCCCAATCAGGGTATATAAGAATTAAATTCCCCAGTAGAGCGATGAATAACCAATGTTCTTGAACTCTTCCCCCAAGCAGAAATCAACATTCCCCAGGGAAGTTTCCTCAAACGGAAAGCAAGGATCCCCAACGGAAACATTCTAGACAAGATTGAAGATTATACATATTCTCCATCCCCAACAACAGTCAGGGATTTATTTTCCCCAGCAAAATGTTATACCAAGCTACCAATATGTTTAAATGATATTTCATGTTCATACATTTACAAATATCGTAGCATATGCATACGACACGCATATCAAACTCTCATTTATTTTGAGAACATCATCATGCAATGCATTACATACATCATGATATTGCATATAGCTAACTCTTTATCTTTTCGGGTAAAATCTACAGGCAGACGAATATCGTCAACTATCTACATGACCAGAAAATTTTCTTCAGAGATTGAATTCTGATAAGCATTTCCCTTAGAGGCCATATCTGACAAATAGCTACTTAAGAACTTTCCACAGAGGGTCATTCTAAAAAAGCACCTCTTCTAGTTGAAGTCGGGCGTAGATATATTCTGGTTTAGATAAAATCAAGCATAGATTTATTCTGATATTCTTTTGGAAAAAATTTGGGCATGGACTCATTCCAATACCTCTTCTAGTTGAAGTCGGGTGTAGACATCTCCTGGTTCAGATAAAATCAAGCGTAGATTTATTCTGATATTCTTTTGGAAAAAAGTCGGGCGTAGACTCATTCTAATACCTCTTCTAGTTGAAGTCGGGCGTAGACATCTTCTGGTTTAGATAAAATCAAGCGTAGATTTATTCTGGTATTCTTTTGGAAAAAAGTCAGGCGTAGACTCATTCCAATACCTCTTCTAGTTGAAGTCGGGCATAGACATCTTCTGGTTCAGATAAAATATAGCGTAGATTTATTCTGATATTCTTTTGGAAAAAAGTCGGGCGTAGACTCCTTCCAATATCTCTTCTAGTTAAAGTCGAGCGTAGATATCTTCTAGTTTAGATGAAATTAAGCGTAGATTATTTCTGAAATCCCTTTGGAAAAGTCCGGAGTAGACTCCTTCCTATACCTTTTCTAGTTGAAGTCGGGCGTAGACATCTTCTAGTTCATATGAAATCAAGCGTAGATTTATTCTGATTTTCTTTTTGGACAAAGTCAGGCGTATACTCATTCCAAATATATCTTCTAGACAAAGTCAAGCGTAGACTTATTCTGATATTCCTATCAACGATTACTCTGAATGGCATCTATAAGCCCATCTCTGATGACTCTCCATCACCTCTCTAAATGGCATCTTTAAGCCCATTCCTGGTACAATCAACCAACATTGTTACTTCTTGCACAGGCGAGTGCAAATTTCTAGGCACTTAGGTGTTCAATCATCTTCTACCTTCAAGTCACGAATGACGGACGTGCCAATCTAACTCTTCAGGTTTAAGAATATTTAACAAGGGCAACTTTTGTACCCCAAAATTTGCTCTACCATTTTTCTTCAAGACATTCTCATGAGGTCCACATTTGCTCAAGGTTGCCTAAGAATTAACCAGACAAATTCTCCTCCTAAGCAATAGGTCCACAACTAGGGTTTGGTATTTCTCAAATAAGATTGGGTTTCAAAGGTCTCAAGTGGTTTCCATGGTTCTCCATAGGTCTTCAGCAATGCTCATATCAAGTTTTAAGCCTTCCATCACAAGTTTTCTCAATCAATAGCCCAGATGATTGAAAATCAACTGTATTGGGTAAAAAGTCAATTGTGTACAACATACAATAAAACTTCAAGATGTTTGGTCAACATCAACATTTTTAAGTCATATTCATAATTTTATCAAGGGTTGATCATGATTCCTCAAGAAAAGCCCTCAAATCATCAAAAGCCAAAAGTTGCCAAATTAGGGTTTCCTTAGGAGAAGTCAATTAAACTTTGAACAAGCATAACTTTCACATGCTTCATCAACTTTTACCCAAACAATGCCCATTTTGAAGGAAATTCAATTTTCTACAACTTTGTATCCCTATGCTCAAGTCCAAAAAGTGCTACATGTGAGAGATATGAACCAATACATTACAGGTCATTTAAAACGTCAACAAAAAGACACTGTTTGTCAAGACAACTTACATCAAGATAAAGTCTCCAAATGTAAAAATGATCAACAGAGAAATTATAGAGGACATCCCGAGCTTTCCAAAAAGTCTAATATCACCTTCAAAAGATAAAAATTGAATGAGTTATGACGAGTGCAAGTTGGCAAATTTTGAGAAAATGCATGAAACCCAAATTGAGCAAACTTAAATTTTTGGGCTAATGGGCATATATTTTAAGGTCCAAACATGTTCATGACATGTTTAATAGTCCATAAGTCCATTCATACATTATCATTTATTTTAATTTTATTTATTTTGGTTTTTATTCAATTAAACTCAAAATAAATCAAATAAAATATAAAATTAATGGACCAAGGCATGTGGGCTTGGTTTTGGATCAGGTTTGAAGCCCAAGAACATATGATAAACATGTCTAAACCGCGTGAGCTCAAATATGGCAAGAATCTATAAAAGTGGAAGCTTGAAAAACATATTTGATGTTTGTTTAATTTTGGCCATGATTGCATGATTTTGTGCCATATTTGTTGATCTACTCCTTCCTCTATATAAGCACAAAAAACATCAGATGCAAGGACACGAAAACACTACTTCAAAACACATCTAAAAAGTTCTCAAAAATTCAAAGGATTAGGGTAAAGACACGCCTTATTCTTCAGCTGCTCCCAATCAGTTTCGAGCCTCACATCATCTTCCTGGAGTTGCCAAGAGTTGATACCAGCCCTTACCCATTGCGAATCAATCCCAAAACCCTTCCTTGCACGAGCTCCAATTGGTAAGTTGGTGAGTTTTGATTTTCAAGGTTCAGTAATATTTCAATCATTGTAAGCATGCAAACCTAATTCATACACATTATTATAATTGTCCTAACGGTTACATGTGAGTTTTAATGTAGAAACAAAATCATGCCATTGTTAGGGCATGAAGCTTTTGAAGCTTCAGATCTCATGATACAAGCATTTTTAGGCTAAATTAACCATACCATTGGAATCACAGGGTGTTAATTAGTCAATTAGGGTTGTTTTCTTTTTCGTTTTGATCAAATTTCACAGGTTGTGGTTTTTATACCATCAGAGATGATGACCCAAACCATCATCCAGGGTGGTTTGACCGGTGGGTGACCGTGCATGGTAAGACAGGACATTCTGATTGGTCCATACAAAAGACAGGGGCCTCACTCATGCACGCATGTTTTGTTTGTCTGACTTTTAACACTTATTTTATATTATATATGTTTTGATTGATATAAGCTAACGAATGTATGGACACCCTAGTGGTAGCGCGCTTTCCCTTAAGACCTTATTATGCCTATACACGAGTTCGATCCTGGCGTGGGATAATTTTTTTATGTTTTGTGATTTTTATAGATTCGGTGGAGCCATCCTCACGGGCATGCTATGCACCCCTCACCTCATCACCATAAGATCTTCACAGGACCAGATCTAGTGTTCCAGGTATCCACGCCTATGTTAAACCCTTATTGGAGAGCTACATCGGATCCCATTCAGGAATTTGGGCTTGTAACTTCGGGCTTAACAATTTTCTTTCCTCACACCCCCCAGTTTTCTACTTTCAGGCCCTTTCCTTTCTTTTTTAATTTATTTTGTTTTCATTACTATTTTTACAAAATTAAATTAATTCCTTTTTTTAATTAATTAAAAACAGTTTTACACGTTAGGTTTTTTTTATCAATTTAATTAAATTTTTAAATTAAATAAATTTCAATTTTTTAAGTAATTTAGTTTTTTTAGGGTTTTATCATCAAAACCTTCTTTTTTCTTAACTAAAATCAATTAGGGTTTTTTAGGATAATTATCAAAAACAATCAAAAAGACAATTTTTCCACATTTTTCCCTTTTCTACAATCTTCGCGCGCTCTTTTACTTTCGCATTAGATTTTTCACAATTATGTATAGGCTAAAAGGGTGTAATAGTTAATTAGGGTTTTTTATTCTCTTTCTATTTCCCCAAATTTTTGTGGTTTGTACCCCATTCCCCGAAGCTTTGTAATAGCGTAGGACATTTAATTTATGCCTTTACTGCTTTCCTTATAACTGTCTAATTTAATAAGATTGTATGGCAAGATCTAAAAACAAACGTTAGAAAATTAAATCTCAAGACAAATTAACTGAAAATAAAACACTATTTACACACTCACCTCTAGGGTGATTCCACTTGTTGCCTAAAAAAAAAATACAGTCATGTCCCTCGAACGTGGGAATGCTTTAGCAAAGACTCTCGAGTTAAAAAGATCGTAGTCTCTCGATGGCCATTCGAAGCTGCCTTTGGTAAATGATCTTAGTCCCTTACAATAAAATTGCTAAAGTTTCCTACGAGTTACCTTTATGAGTGTATGATGACCCACGCATGTCCCTTACACATCCAATGATAGGGCTTCCTACTAACTAATGGTAGGCTAGCACTATCTAAAGGAGGAGGAAAATCACACGAAATATCTTTGAGTAAGGGTAGATAGTTCTTAATCGCTTGCTCACCACAAACAAAACAAACATCTTTTTCCATAAACACTTTTCTTCTGAAATATTTTCAAAATAAACAATTTGTACGCATTCTCAACGATACGAGAATCATTACAAAATCGCCGCACTTAGGCATTTTTCAAAATATTTTCAAACACACAAAGCATTTCCAAAAGTGAGCTAGCGATTAAGAGCCCATAGATGATTATGGATGAAAAGGGTGCTAACACCTTCCCTTTTCATAACCTACCCCCCGAACTCAGAAAATTCTCAAAGGCTTTTCCTGTTCTTTTCACCCTTTCCTTATTAGAAAAAAGAAAAGTTGGTGGTGACTCTTGCTATCTGCAACATTTGCGATAAAATGAAAAACCAAAAGTCAGTTCTCCCACCGTATTACAATGTGCCTCTGGTTCCTCTGAATATATTGATTGCTCCATGGTCGTTTGCAATATGGGGCATTGATATGATCAGAGAGATTAAGCCTATCGCTTCCAATGGGCATCATTTCATCCTAGTTGCTATTGATTATTTCACGAAGTGGGTTGAAGCAACCTCGTTTTCCTCTGTTACTAAGAATGTTCTCGCCTGATTCATTAAACATAACCATATATGTCGGTATGGCATACCTAAAAGGATTATCATGGACAATGGTACCAATCTTGACAACACTATAATCATGAAACTCTACACGCAGTTCAAGATCAGGCACCACAATTCTTCTTTGTATCGACCAAAGATGAATGGCCTAGTGGAAGCCGCCAACAAGAAGATCAAGAAGATTTTGCAGAAGATAACAGTGACATACAAATATTAGCATGAAATGCTACCATTTGCTCTTCATGGTTATCGCACCTCAGTACGTACATCAACTGGAGAAACCCCATTCTCTTTAGTCTACGGTATAGAGGTTGTCTTACATGTTGAAGTCCAGATTCCTTCCCTAAGGATTATGAAAGACGCAGGTTTAGACGAAAATAAATGGATTGAGACTAGGCTGGATCAGATTAATTTGATTAATGAGAAAAGGCTTACGGCTATTTTTCATGGTCAGATGTATCAGAAGCGCATGATCAAAGCCTTCAACAAGAAAGTCAAACATCGGGTATACCAGGCTGGTGATTTGGTAAGAAAACGCATTATCCTACCACAAGGTGATCCTAGAGGCAAGTGGACTCCCACATGCGAAGGACCATTTGTGATCAAGAAGATCTTTTTTGGCGGTGCTATGATATTTACCACCATGGACGGTAAAGATCTTCCGCACCTTGTGAACGTGGATATAGTCAAAAGATACTACGCATGAAAGAGACCCGCTAGGTTGACGGGCCCAAGCAAAAATAAGGGTATCCAGGCGAACCAAAAAGGTTTAGTAAAAAATTAGGGATATATATAAAAAAATTGTACACCTGGCAAGTCGAAAACCTGAAAAGGCAGCTTGGGGAAAAAATGGTATCACGGTGGACTGAAAACCCGAAAGGGCAATCCAGGAAAAAGTTAGGGATTAAAGCGTATGACTATACCCCGTTGGATCATCTACTTAAAACAAGATTTGTTATCGACATCAAACTCAAATGGTACATATCAATTCAGTCAACTTCTTTTGAAAGCGAGGGAAGAGATGCTTGAAGACATATGGGCAATAGCAGAGTTGAAACTCATGGGATTGTTTCCATATAGCTTTTTTTCTCTATTTTTCTTTGTACTTTTCTTTGTTACGACAATTTCCTTACTAGGATCTCTGTCTCTTTGTATAAAACTGTCTGTTTATAGGCAAATTATCGATACAAGTTAAAATTCAAAATTCAAAATTATTTTACTTTCTCTGTTTTGTTTGCAAAAATGTCCAATGACTAAACTGAATGAGCATATGTATTTGAACATGATTACCATTAACAAAATATATGAATAAAAATAGTAATAAGAATTTACTAAAGACCCTAGGAATTGGGATAAAGTTTCAGCTATTCTCAAAATCCCCGCAGAGCTACCTACATAAGCTCATCCCCGACAGAGATATATTCCCCAAAGAGTCTAATATGCCTTCAGACAGCAAATGGGGCATCTTCCAGCAGTTCACCTCCATATCCCTGAGGGATAGCTTGACATGATCATCTTCCCTGATAGTCCCCCTAGCGGATAAGGAAGTTTAATCATTTCCCCAGCATATGGTGGAAACATCCTTGGTGCAGCCTATGAAATCCCGATCCCCATAAGAGATTATTACCTCAACACAGTTTGCAGGAATTCTCTAGCGGAGTTTATTTCTCTAACACTATAATATACCCGGTAGAATTCTATTCACCAACAGGGTTTATTTCCCCAGCAGAATTTATTTCTCCGAATATTGCAAACTCCCGACAAAAATTCCCTTCTCCAGCAAAGTGTAATCAAGATTGCTATCCCCAAGAGATTTTCTATGGTATCAGAAACTTGGTAAGATGACAAATCAGGGAATTATCAATCTCTTTTATCCCCAGTCAGGGTATATAAAAATCAAATCCTTCAAAATAACGATTAACGATCATTTTTCATGGAATTCTTCAATCCCCAAGCAGAAGTCGAACATCCCCAACGGAGTATCCTCAAACGAAAAACGGGAATCCCCCGTGAAGATGTTCTAAACAAGATTGAAGATTCATGTTCTTCATCCACAGTAACAGTTGGGGATTTGTTTTCCCCAGCTAAAGATGTTGTACAGAGCTACCGATGCGCTTCAACAACATTTTGCGTCCATACATCATCTCGTAATACATCATAAAATGCATACCGAAACACATATAACATTCTCATTTATTTTGAGAGCATCATTACACAATGCATTACATGCATTATGCCATTGCATAAAAACTAACTTTGTTTTCTTTCAAGTTAGTTCACAAACAGATAAACATTGTCAACAATTTCTCATCATTCAGATACAATCAATCAACGATTCATTCATGATCTTTTGGATACAGTCAGGCATAGACTCATTCCGACATATATTCTAGATACAATCCAGATACGGTCGAGAGGTAGATCCATTCTGATACTCATTCCAGTATATCTTCCAGATATCGGCCATATACGATCTAGACATAGGTCCATTCTGATATTCATTCCAGTATATATTTAGATACAGCCAAGCGTAGGCTCATTCTAATACAAATCTTAGATACAATCAGGCGAAGACTCATTCTCGTCCACTTATAGATATGGTCAAGACATAGACTCATTCTGGAACATCATTCATATACAACCGAGACATAATATTCATTCTGACACTCCCTAACACATCTACTGGTTACAGTCGGACACAAACTCATTCTAGTATACTCCTCAGGTACAGTCAAACGTAGACTCATTCTGATATTTCTATCAACAGTCACTTTGGATGGCATCTATAAGCCCACCTACGACGACACTCTATCACCTCTCCAAATGGAATCTTTAATCCCATTCAAGCAATACTATCAACCAACAGCGTTACTTCGTGCACATGCGAGTGCAAATTTTTGGGCACTTAAGTGTTCAATCCTCTTGCACCTTCAGATCACGAATGACGGACAAGCCAATCTAACTCTTCAAGTTTAAGAAGATTGAACAGGGGCAGCTTTTGTACCCCAAAATTTTCCCTCCCATTATTTAAGACATGCTCTTAGGGTTTCCAATTGCTCAAGGCTACTCAAGTTGGATCAGACAAACCCTCATCCTAAGCAGTTGACTTACAACTAGGGTTTCACTTTTCTCAAGGAAAATTGAGCTTAGAATGCCTCAAGTGGATTTCATGGTTCCTCATATTTATCAAGGAATTATCATACCATATTTCAAGCCTTGCATCACAAGTTTGCTCAGTCAATTGCTCAGATGGCTGAAAATCAACTATATTGGACAAAAAGTCAATTGTGGTCAACATACAGTCAAACTTCAAGATTTTTGGTCAACATCAAGATTTTGAAGTCATTTTCATCATTTGATCAAGGGTTGATCATGATTCATCAAAAAAACTCAAGATTCATCAAAAGTCAAAAGTTACCAAATTAGGATTTTCTTAAGGAGAAGTTAACTAAACTTTGACAAAGCCTAACTTTCACATGTTTCATCGGATTTTCCTCAACCAAGGAACATTTTGAAGGAAATTTAATTCTCTACAACTTTGTCTCTCTAAGCTCAAGTCCAAAAAATGCTTCATTTGAGAGATATGGGCTAAAACATTATAGGTCATTTGAAAAGTCAACAAAAAGGCACTTTTTGTCAAGGCAACTTACATCAAGATAAATTCTTCAAATGAAAAAATTGATCAACATAGATTTTGTAGAGGACATCTTGAACTTTCCAAAAATTCCAAGATCACCTTCATATGATAAAAATTTAGAGAGTTATGATTGGTGCAAGTTGGGAAATTTTGAGAAAATGCATGAAACCCAAATTGATCAAACTTGAATTTTTGGGCTAGTGGGCTTATGTTTCAAGGTCCAAACGAGTATTAGACCTTATAGTGAACCACTGAATTCATTCATACACCCCTTTGATTTCTTTTCCATTTATTTTTGATTTTATTTAAAATTAAATTAAGTAAAATAATACTTTTCATACAAAAGTCCAAGCCCACTTGTTTGACCTAATTCACAACCTATATATACTCTTCATTCAGACAGCAAGAAGACACAAAATCCTTACAAGAGAAATCCCATTCCAAAACTTCAAAATTATTCAAAACTAGGGCAAACTTCAAACCTTACTTGCAGCCTTCCTCGAGGCCAAATACATACTCCAATTGACCCCTAAAGCATTGTAGGGTAAGAATGGATCAATCTTGAGGATCCAAAGGGCTTGAAACTCGTACTATGCACCACCGGTTTTTGTTTTTTTGCATGAAATTCATATTGTCATTTGTATCATGTTTTGATGCATACTAACATTACTAACATTCTTCTGAGGTATCACTATGCAAGATAGACCCATAGCGTGCCCCCTATAACGACTGAATCGTGTATTGCCATGCTTGAACCGTTTCATGTTATTTACTTCGTATCTCTTTGTACAAGGAGAATCATCCAAAACCAAGGGCACCATTGAATTTTCAAGGCCCAAATTAAGGGGGTAGGATACCATTGAACCACAAATGTTTGTTATTTTGCAAGAATAAAGAATGAGCTCGCCAGAGAAGACGACCGAAGCTAGGGAACCGACACCTCTCCGACCCAATGATTTTGTTTATTATATATTTAATTGTTGTCATTAATATACCGGATGAAATAGTTACCCCAGTGGCAAGGAAGCGCGCGTTAAGGCATTGGTATACAAGGGCGTGGGTTCAATCCCTGCCTTTTGTTGTTTTCATATTTTCCTAATTTCTGCAGATTATAGGTAGCAGTTGTCCTTATAACATCAACCGTGCACCCTCAGCCTCCAGCCTTGAGATCTAGATCTGACGCTCCCAGATACGCAACCCACGATACACTCCTTTCAATCTCCATACTGGATAAGGCGCTGGCACTAGTTGGGTCTGGACCTCAATTTCTATTACGCACCCCTTTTTTTGCTTGATCCAGGCCCAATCTTTTTTTCTTATATTTTCTTTTTTCTCCTTTTACTCATATTTTTATTATTCAATTAAAATACATAATTAGTTTTAGGTTTTTTTATTAATTAAAATTAATTAGGTTTTAGTTTTTTAATTAACCTTTTAATAATTCAATTAATTAACTTTTTTTTTATTTTAAAATTAATTAGATTTTAGGTTTTGTTAATTAAAATGAATTAGAAATTAGGTTTTCTTTTTAATTACCTTTAACGTTTAAAATTTTTTTTCATAAAAAAATCACCAAAAAACATTTTATTTTCCTATTTCCTTTTTTTTAAATTTTAATTTCATAGATCCAGTGTATAGGGCGCATTCAACTATAATAGTGTAGCTTTATGTTTTTTTGCACTTTTTTATCATGTAATTGCTTCCGGGATGTAATAGTTTTAGGATTTTTCTTTTTCACACCTGTATTATGTAACTGTCCCAAAGCTCTATAATAGTCTTAGGTTTATGTTTCCACCTTTATATTCTGCTACTGTATTTGTTATGCAACTGCTAGTAATTAGGGCTTGTATGGCAAGATAAAACCAAATGATAGCAAAACCCTAATTTTCAAGATAAATAACTAAATGAAACACACTTGCACACTTACACCTCTAGGGTAACCTCTCTTTGTTGCCTTCGGAATAAACGGTCATGTCCCTCGAAAGTAAGGATGATTTAGCAAATACCCTCGAATAAAAGATCATAGTCCCTCGATGATCCTTCAACGTTGCCTTTTGAAAAATGATCTAGTCCCTTATAAAATTGCTAAATTGTCCTTACAAGTTGCCTTCAATGACCGCACGATGACCCTTCGCTTGTCCCTTCACATCCAATGGATAAGGTTTTCTACTAACTAATGGTACTGATAACACTATCTAAAGGAGGAGGAAAAGTACAAGAACGACCTTGAGTGGGTAAAAAATTTTAATCGCTTGCTCACAAACAACCTTTCTCAAAACATTTCTCACATCACACTTTCAAAATATTTTCAAACGCTTTGTATACATTCTCGAGGACAAATACAAGAATTATTACAAAGTTCGCCTTACATTGGCAACTTTCAAAACATTTTCAAAACACACGCATAAAGAAAATTTTCAAAATGAGCTAAGCGATTAAGAGCCCGTAGATAACTACGGATGAAAAGGGTGCTAACACCTTCCCTTTTCATAACTTACCCCCAAACTCAAAAGCTATCAAGGTCTTTCCTGTTCTTTTCACCCTTTCCTTATTGGATAAAAGAAAAGACAGTGGTGGCTCTTTCTATCTGCAACATTTGCGATAAAATGCAAAAACAAGTCAGTTCTCCCATCGTATTTGATGTTGAGTTTTGTTGATTTTAATTCGACTTTTTGAGCATTTCATGAGTTGATACAATGCTGTCCGGAATTGGTAAATGCATATTGGAATGTGTTTTAAATTATGCTTGATGCATATTTGACTTTGATTTAATGAATACATGTCATTGGTGTCGAGTTTGGTTGACTTTAACTTGATATTTTGAGCATTTCATGAACCAAAACAATGTTGCCCGGTGATTTATTTTGTGGTTCCGATACTTGTTTGGAACTTGTTTCTTCAGGATTTAATATCAATTTGAGTTGTGATGTGAAATGTTTAACTTCAGTTATTGTTTCTTGTTATTACTAACTCATTTTTATAGACTTGTGCAAGTTTCTGAAGGTGCTTAGAATGAGCGATTTGACTAATTTTTCTATCTACACTTAGTCGATTAGTTAATTCATGATTATTAGATTACTTGAGACTTGTGATTCACTTTTGTTTGTCGAGATATGAGTCTTATGCAAGTTTATTATTTGGTATTTGGATATGCTTGACGCACCTTCTGTTTGTGATTTATTTTCACATTGCAAAACAATTAAAAAAAGGGGAGAATTATGTTTGTTTAAAGACCTCAAAGAAGGCATTTATGCAAAGTCCTCAACGAAGGCAATTCCAATTCCCCTTGCAATCGAGTCAATAAAAAGTGGAAAAATAGGGCTCATAATCGCCCCCACATTTCTAGTCCCTTGGTAATTCTTAGCTCGCATTGTACGTTGATGTTTTGAATCATGCTTCTTTTATTCTTTGAGTCAATAAAGTGGGAAAATAGGGATCGCAATCATCCCCCACACCTTGTCATCGCTTCAGAGATATTAGCTCACATTTTTTAACGTTGATGCTTCAAGTTGTTACTCGATTTGTGATTGAGCTATTCTAGTAGAAGAAGGGTCTTTCAACTCATCTACCTTGGATTCATGTACATATAGCTCATGTTTGATGCTTGTTAGCATCCTCGTTTGTGATTATTTCCTTGCACCTTTGCTTGTTCTTTTAGGTTCACCTTTGATGTTCCCTTAGGATCACTTGTTTCGTTTTCGATTCAAGGTAGACATTAGGTTTGTAAACCATGCATGCTAACTTATGTAGATATTTCCCTTTTTTTATCCAAACCTTAGGACCACCATTGCATGATAATATTATGATTGTTAGTCTCCCTTAAACTTTTTATCTCCCCCCTTTTCATTACTAAAACAAAAACTCCTTTTCTTTGTGCAAACTCTAAAACACTTAATAAATAAAGATGCAAATCATATGCAGTTTAGTCTTATGGGGTAGAGTGAATCAGTCAAGACTAAATCTTGATCTTCTTTCACTTCCGGACTTTATTACAATTCAAATTGCAAACTCTTTTGCAAATAAGAGGAGAAATAGTGAGCATCCCTCTAGTGGGATCCATTTTCTATCATCCCACCAAAAACACCAACCAATTCAAACATTTTTCCTTTGGGCTTTTCTTTGAAAACCTTTTCTCTAAAAGGATGCATTATTTCCTCTCTATTCAAAACGATGCATGATTCCCCAAAGGTCAAGTGACACTATTTCAGCTAATAGAGTGCGAATGTAATACTATCTACTTAAAAAATGCAAACCAACTAGTATTTTCTAGGAGAACTACGAGTGCCTTGATCCCCTGTTGCACGAAAGGTGGTACGTAGGCACTAAAGGTTCACAACCACGGAGGGCACGACTAATAAAACCTTTTTCTTTGTATATACACTCTGCATTCATGCATTCTCCCCTTAGATCATAAGATTTAGATGTAAACACCCCTTTGATTAGAATAACAAGAGTGGATCCCGTGGAGTACCACAGACGTGAGGGGTACTAATACGTTCCTGTTGCATAATCAACTCCCGTAACCGATCTCTCGGTCGCAAGATCGTGATTTCTCCCTTATCAGGTTTTATTCGACGTTTTCCTTTCCCTTTCGTGGTATAAATAAATACTCGATAGAGACTTCATTGATTTTCTCTCGATGATTTTCCCAGTTGTTTCAGTTGGCGACTTAATTGGGGAAAGATTGACCAATTGTTGGTCCAACCTAAGTGAGTCATTCCTAACTTTTGTTGTTTTGTTTTCTTTGGGTGTTTATCCTTATGCTTTATTGCTTGTTCATCTGTATATGTTTATTTGTATATATGTGCATGCATTTCATTTTTATCGCTTTCCATATACTAGTTATTGTTGTTGTGCTAAATCTTTTGTGTTTTCTTGGTGGGTGGATATTAGTATTGAGGTAAAAGGCCCAATACCCATTCCAGAGTTATAAACTCCTAGGAACACATAGGAATAAAGTGGATACATGAAGGCTACTGGATGTAGATCCTACTAGTGCAGTCATATGTGCCATGCTCAGACAAGGTTCAAGTGAGGTACTACCGTTATCACACAGGTGTAACAATGATAGTATTTTCAAGCAAACTCAAGACTGAGTTACTTTTTAACCTTACCTTGACCTAGACTTCACCCATGAGTGGGGAGAGATTGATATTACAGGTACCGTTGGTAACTTTGTGGTTCTTTTGGTTATGTTCTGGACTTCTGTTGGTGACTGTGTTTCTTGTGGTTTATGTTTAGTACCTTTGGTCTTGGTATTCTCAACATGTTCAGAAACAACACAACAAGTATCCAATATTGTGGAAGCTTTGATCCCGTATTATGGCACTTGCATCATAGCATTTTTATGTTTTTTTTATAAAAAAGTATATGAAAAAAAAACTTACTTGCACATGCATATTATTTCTAGGATATTCCGAGGTTCTCATTTTCATCGGGAATGGATAGCAACACAGAGGTAGACAAAGAGCTGACTAGAAAGACCTTCCATTATTAGTTTCATAGCTTTATTTTAAAACCATTAAGGGAAGTGGAAGCTCTTGTGGATGGCCCGAATGATAAGATTTTCAGAGATAGTTATGGGAATCTGCTAACATGATTGGATGTTGAGTATGAGAAATGGGTCATGGTGTCACTTTTGCAATTCTATGATCTGCAATTATGTTGTTTCACTTTCCAATACTATCAATTAGAACCAACACTTTAAGAGTATACTTTCTTCCTTGGCATTGAGATCACAAGTCATATTCCCTTCACCCGCGTGCCCGAGGTCCCTAATTATGAAGTTATCGCTAAGGCTCTTTATTTGAACCTTAGTGATGTGAAAGATGCTTGGACAAACAAGAGTAACACATGCGGTCTTCCTCTAAAGTTTATGATAACCAAGGCTAGATTGTTTGCAAAGAACAAATATTGGGTTGCGTTCAACGCGTTATTGGCCGCCATGATCTATGGCATTGTCATTTTGCCTAATGTGGAGAATTTTGTAGATCTAGCAGCAATATGTGTTTTTATGAACAAAAATCCGGTGCCAACAATACTTGTCGATACTTATTATGCTATTTACTTCAGACACGACAAGAAAGGAAGTGTCTTCGGTTGCTTTCGTCTATTATATAAATTGTTCATATTGCACATGCCCACAAAGGGACCGTTTGTAGACGCTGATGATTCACTCCTTTAGTCTCAAAGGATCATGGATCTTACTTCTTATGATATCATTTGGCATAGAATAATAGGTGGAAAAGAAATTATTGCAAGTTTCATAGAATTTCCCAGCGTTCCTCTCATAGGTACAAAATACTGTATCAATTATAACCCTATCTTGGCATAGTGTCAACTAGGATACATGAATGATAACTCACAGACCGAGAGGTGGAATAAACCATTTACTTAGGTAAAGATGAGAATACTACCTTGTTAGAAAGGATAATAGTTGCCTGGGGCCATATTAACAAGAAATGGAAGGCTTTCTTCAGTTAGAGGGGATGTTTGGCTCTCGATTCTTATGTGGAGTGGGTCAAGAAATGAGAAAAAGTAATGTTGTTGCCCTACAAAAGGTAAGATACTTTGTATTCGGAACCCATCTTTGATCCATCAATCGATAGTAAATTACCATCAGATGCAACTATCAACCAATCATTCTCAAAGGAATCAATCTCTTCAACAGCCTGTTCATGATATGTCAAAGTTTGTACCCATTGTGTACTATAAGCAAGTCAAAGCTGAGAGTATCAAGCTACAATCAAAAAAGGAAGAGAGAAGTATATAGCTTTCCTTTGCTTTGAAAGAGAGGAAGAAAATGATTCATGAAGCTTGAATGAAAGAAAAATTGTTATAAGATCATGGTTTGCTTGGAAAACAGAAAAAACCAAGAGTTGAAAGTTCCCACACTACTCAAGCAGAAGCTGTAGGAAAAGCTTAGGCATATATTGTGAAGAGTTAGTAAAAGATTGAAAGTATCTGATTTTCCAAAGAGAAGCTAAAAGAGAGTCATAGAGAAGAAGTTAAGGCTCCAAAAAAATAGCTCCGAGATGAGGAACCCAAGACTAAGGAAATCTATAGACAGCGAAAGGATTTCAAACTGCAAGTCCAAATCCAACATGTGTAGATAGACAGGTTGGATGATAAAGTTGACGAGCTCAAGATTCAACTTAAAGAGAAAGATGATCAAAAGTTTGTAGAAGAGGTTTAACTGAAGGGAAGAGGTATCAAGTCGGTTTAAACTATAGAAGAATTGGCAGAGCTCAAAGCACAACTGGCTGATAGAAGCGAGACTCTGGCAGACTTGGGTCCTCTCAGTCACTTGGAATTTGACGCCAGTTCTTAGTATTGTTGACTTGTTGTCTTTTGTTAAGATCACCGCCAGACTTGTTGGACGAGATCCTTATAGCTTTGTCTGTATGAACTCATTTTGATAATCTTTTATATGTATGTTTATCTCATGATATGAGCAGTCTCTTTCTTTAATGATAATTTGTTTCTATCTTGTTGCTTGTTATTATTGATGGAAAAAATATAGGATTTTCCTAGAAATGGTAAAACATTACATGCTTAACCATGAATTCATAACATATCATATAACGACACTTTGTTCCGGCAGGTCTTCTTACTTCCAATCTAGGTTTTTCAGAGATTGAAACTTCATGCTCTCACCGATACAACACCAGGGGTAATTCGAAGAGACAAATGGAACAAATACAAGCTGACGTAGCTGTTATGGGTGTCAAGATGGACACCCGTATTGAACAGTTGATGGAGATTATCCAGACTATGGCTCAAGGTCAGAAAAAGCTAAGGGTTCTAATTGTGAAACCTGCTGCAACTACAGATGAAGGGAATGGAACTCTGAACCCTCCTCAGGGAGATGTTAGAAATATTATGGGGTTGTTGTTAGCCACTTTGCTGGTAGTCTAGGTGGTGCGAATCTGAATGGTAATGCTGGTGTTTATCTTGGGAATGGTATCGATGTTAACCATGGAAATCCTGTTGGCAACAATCAGGGTGTCCCTGTGAATCATGTTGTGGGAAATGTTCCTCCATCCATTATTCCTTGTCATAATAATGAATAACCTTTCATTCAGCCACTAGTCAGAAGAGCTGTCTCGGTACCGGTTCAACCACTAGAAGAAGATAACTACGATGATTGGTTTTCTAATCATGAAGAACCAACTGGATCTGATAGGAAGATGTGTATGCTCGAGGAGCGTATGCGGGCTTTTAAAAATCAAGGATCTATGAGTCTAGATATGTGTGATTTGGGATCGGTGCCTGGAGTAAAGATTCCTCCGAAATTCAAGGTGCCTGATTTTGTCAAGTACAAAGGAATTTTCTGTCCTAAGACACATGTCAAGTCTTATTATAGGAGAATGGTAGCGTATTCTAATGATGAGAATTTTCTCATGCACTTTTTCCAAGACAACTTGGTTGGTGGTCCTTTGGTTTGGTATATGTAGTTGGAAAGCACTCGTATTTGCATTTGGAGAGAGCTGGCTAAGGCTTTCGTTCAACATTATCAATATAACAGTGACATGGCACCTACCAGGACCCAATTGCAAAATTTGACACAAGGGGAAGAATTGGTCGTTTAAAGAGTATGTGCAAAGGTGGCGCGAGATGGCAGTCAGAGTCCAACCTCCTATGATGGAAAGAGAAATGGTTGATATGTTTACCAATACTCTACATGGGCATTATTATATGGCGTGTAGCACTTCTAATACTTTTTCTTAAATGTTGAGTTATGGTGAAAGGATTGAAGTCATAATTAAGATATGGAAGATTCATAATGTTACTTCTGGCACCAATGCTGGTAATGCAAAGAAATCTTTTGGTGGCTTTCAAAAGAAAAAGGAAGGGGAAGCCAGGGCGTTGTGTACACAGAAAGGAAAAGGTAGGGCTTATCGGGAGCCAAGTCATCAGGTCGCCACTGTAACTATTCCAGCTGCAGCACCCCAACAGCAAGCCTATGCTCCTCGTCAAGGTAATCAGCAACCCAAGCCGAGACAAGCTTCGAGAAAGTTTGATGCACTACCTATGTCTTATACTGAACTGCTACCTCACCTACATGATATGAAGTTATTTGAGCAGTGCACTTTGAATGTTAATTCTGAAAGATTACCACCAAATTTCGATGATAATTCCTAATGTGAATTCCACTATGGAAGATAGGGTCATAACATTAAAAACTGTATAGCTTTCAAGCACAAGGTATACTATTTACTCTATTCCCAAGCTATCAACTTTGGGCCAGTGCCGACACCAAATATTCTCCAACAACCTTTTCCAACCTATGAGGGCGCTGTTGTCAATGCTATTATTGAGGATGAAGGTCTGAATCTGGTAATGGATGTGAACCTGTTAACAAGTCCTTTATCTTTTGTGAAAGAACAATTATTGAAGAAAGAAGTGTTTCTAAGATGTGCTACTGATTGTAAAGAATGCTTAACCCATCCAGAGGGTTGTGATTTCTTGAAAAGTGAAATACAAAGGTTGATTAATCAAGTGTCCCTACAATTCGACATATTGGTTGTTGAAACCCGGGCTGAAGAAAATGAAGTGGATGTGATCACCATTCCCTTTACACCCAAGAGGATTCATGTTCCCATAATAATTCTAATTCCTGCTAAACAGTCGGCATTGACAATTACTCTTCCTGGTCCAATTCCGTATACCAATGATAAAGCAGTACCTTGGAACTATAGGGGTGGATATTATTATCAAGGAAAGAAGCATGTAATTAAGAAACCTGAAGAAGATATGTATGAGGTTCATGATATTGTAGGAGAAAGCAGAATCACCAGAAGTGGCCAAATTTTCTCTCTTCCTAACCCACCAGAAAGCAGTGATGATGCCTCGGCTAAGGTCAAAGGAAAAAAGGTTATGATAAATGGTGGAGAACCCGTGTGGAATCCTTTGGTTCCGTCTTTGAATGCTGATATAGCCAAAGATGTGGCGGAGTCGATGAGATATATCAAGAAGAGTGATTATAAGATAATCGATCAGTTGAGGCAAACACTGTCGAAGATTTCTATTTTAGCCTTGCTTTGGGACTCCGAGCTTCACTGTAATGCATTGATAAAGTTATTGGTAACCTCTTTTGCTCCGCAAGAAATCTCTGCGAATCAGTTTGAAGGAATTATGGCCAGTTTTTCCGCAAGCAATGGTCTGGGGTTTACTGATTTTGATTTACCTCCTGAGGGGAGAAAACACAACAAGGCTCTGCATATATATATGGAGATTGAAAGAACAACTTTGTCTCGTGTGCTGGTTAACACGAGATCATTGTTGAATGTTTTACCAAAGTTTTCCCTATTGAAGTTGGACTATGAAGGGGTTATGCTAAGGCCCAATGATTTAGTTGTGAAAGCGTTTGATGGATCGAGAAGACCGATATTTGGTGAAGTTAACTTGCCAGTGAAGATAGGTCCACAGACTTTCAAGGTAATGTTCTTAGTTATGGATATAAATCCCTCCTAGTTTTGTCTGTTGGGACACCCCTGAATTCATGGGGTCAATGTCGTGACATCCACGCTACACCAACAACTGAAATTCTTGGTTAATGAGAAAGTTGTCACCATATGTGGTGAAGAAGACTACGTGGTTAGCCAACTGAGCACCTTTTGATATGTGGAAATTGAAGGCGAGACTCCGTTTCAGGCTTTTTAAACTATACAAGTTATTAAATCCCCTCGTCAAGAGGTTAGAAAGCCAGAGGTCTCCATGGCATCTTATAAGCAAGCTCAAGCTATTGTGGAATCAGGACACCCCAAAGGCTGGGGCATAGTTTTGGATATTCCTATGAAGAAGGATAAAGGTGGTCTGGGTTTCATGGCAGGGCGAAGTACACCAATTACCGTTCCCAAGGTTCAAGGTATTCCCACCCCGATCAGGGTTTATCAGCGCTGGTATCATCCATGGAGAAGCTAATACAGCCAGTGATGAAGGCGACAATGATTGTGATATAGATAATTGGATCCGTCCAACTGTTCCAGGACAAGATCCTTCCAACTGGTTTTCTGAGGACATTGTCATAATTACCCATTATCAAGAGTAATTTCCTTTTGTTTAAATCATGCAATAATTCCTACGTTCTTCCCAATACATAGTGAACATATTTGTAGGGCCACAATATTTTTATTTTCCAAAACTTATCATGAATGAAGGACATTTTTGCATTCAAATGTTTCGCTCCTTGTTTTTCCTCTGATTTTCATTTTCAAAACTGGCAATGTGTTTTTATTTTTCTTTTTTTAATCTCAATCTAAAATAAAAAAAATAAAATTATCAATCATGCAAATCCAATCCTCCATTTACCTAGGATTTCATCAATAACGATTATGCCATGGATCATTATGACTTTGATAATCCAATATATTAAGCCGAAGAAGAGGCTGAGGAAGATTTGTGAACTCCATGAAGAGTTGGCCAGACTATTGAGGTAAGAAGAAAGGGTTATCCAACCGCACCAAGAGACTCTAGAAGTGATCAACTTAGGTACCGGCAAGGTCAAGAAAAATGTCAAGATTGGGGCTGCTTTGGAAGAAAGTGTGAAGCAGAGACTGATTGAAATGCTCTGAGAGTATGTTGACATCTTTGCTTGGTCATATGAAGACATGCCTGGGTTGGATACAAATATTGTTGTGCACAAGCTACCTCTTAGAGAAGATTGTACTTTGGTCAAACAAAAGCTTCGAAGAACTCATCCAGAGATATCTAAGAAGATTAAAGAGGAGGTTCAGAAATGGTTTAACACGAGATTCTTAAAAGTTATCTCTTATCCGCCGTGGGTTGTAAACATTGTGTTAGTGCCGAATAAAGATGGGAAAGTAAGAATGTGTGTGGATTATAGGGACTTGAACAGAGCAAGCCCTAAAGATGATTTTCCACTGCCTCATATTGATATTCTGGTTGGTAATACTGCCCATTCCAAAGTGTTTTCCTTCATGGATGGCTTCTTTGGTTACAATCAGATCAAGATGGTATCAGAAGACATGGAGAAGACGAATTTTATTACACCTTGGGGAACCTTTTATTACAAAGTGATGCCCTTCGGTTTGAAAAATACAGGGGCAACATATCAACATGCTATGGTCACTCTCTTTCATGGCATGATACATAAAGAGATTGAAGTCTATGTTGATGATATGATTGCTAAATCCCAGACAGAAGAGGAACATCTTGTCCATCTGCTAAAATTATTTGAAAGGTTGAGGAAATTTAGATTGAAGTTGAACCCTAACAAGTGCACCTTCGGGGTGAGATCAGGGAGATTATTGGGCTTTGTGGTAAGCGAAAGAGGAATTGAGGTTGATCCTGCTAAAATAAAAGAAATCCAAGAAATGCCTGAACTGAGAACAGAAAAAGAGGTTTGTGGTTTCCTGGGGAGGTTGAACTACATTGCTAGATTCATCTCTCATCTTACAGCCACATGTGAACCAATATTCAAGTTATTTAGAAAAGATCAAGTGGTCAGGTGGAATGACAATTGCCAAGCGGCATTTGATAAAATAAAAGAGTATCTGCAGGAGCCTCCAATTCTTTTTCCCCCTGTGGAAGGCAGACCTTTGAAAATGTATTTGGCAGTATTGGAAAATTCTATGGGCTGCGTACTCGGTCAATATGACGAGACAGGTAGGAAAGAGCATGATATTTACTACACGAGCAAGAAATTTACTGATTGTTATTGCACCCCAAAATTTACCCTCTTGATTTGGGCTTATGTTTCATCATAATAATCATATTGCATTGCATCCATTTCTTTATGATGGGATCAAGGTATTCTTATCTTCCTAGTTTTATTTCAAAAAGTGGAATTAGGTTGTTTTGTCAATCAAGTCAAGGTGGATCGTGTATCCTCATTCTACTATTGGTTCAAGCTACAAGAGGTTTTCATACCTCAGGATGTCTCAATATCATTTTATTCACCAAAATACATCTTAAAGGGGTTCAGTATATATCTCACCATAATTGAGTTTGTTAAGTAAGGTTTATCAGGGGTTTGCTTTCATGGTCCAAGCATCATCTTCAAAATTGAGGAATTATTGTTGTAATGGATTGGGGTAAGGCATGCTGCAAGAGATGAGGTTGCGGATTCATATTGTGATCAAGAGAATTTCATTTCTTTAATTGCAAGTTATCATACATTTTAAGAATGGGAGCTAAAGTTTTCTTTGAAAGTGAGGGTCAAATTTGAAGGCATTATTACTTTGAAGTCTATTTGGTTCAAGTTTATTAATATTACTTAAGCCTTGCAAGGGTGGAAAGAAGTATAATTTTGAAGGAGCCAGAATGCTTTGAGTATTTAGAGATATTATTCAACTTTGTTTTACAAGTCAAGTGCAATTATTATTGTTCAAATTTGAGTGTTTCAAGGCACTTTCACCCAAGTTATTTGGACATAGTGATACATTGTTGAATCAAAGGAAAGAGGGCATTAAGAACTCAAAATTATGAAATAAAAGAAGATAAGTATTTGAAAAGGGGATTATCATCACCAAATTTTCAAAGCCATACTCATTTCACGATTCAAATAGGCTTTATTGGTTTCCTTCATTAAATCCTCAAAGTATTGTTGTACAAATTCTTTAAAACCGTATTTCCATACATTTACTTTTACACTTCACTACCATCAATACAAGTTTTTCTTACAAAACCAAATAAAAAAAGTATTCTAAATTCTAAGTCATCCTATGAGGTTCTATTGGCCAAAGCTTCCAATCTTTATCTTTTGCTTTCCATCTAAGTTCTTCATATTTGCGATGGATTCCATTTCTTCTTGACTTGCCATCTTCACCATTGTCATCATTGCCCATGAAACAAGAGAGAAAACATAAATTGGTTAGCAAGCAGTCATCAATAAGCTTGAACATAAACAAAAGGTTTCAAGGTTTTATTTTCAAAGTTAATCACTAGGGTCTTGTGATAGGAATCAGTTCAAGGGTGGTTTTTCAATCATGTTTAATCCCAACAACAATAAAGCCTCATATCCATTTGTTTCAAAACAAAATTTAGAATTACAATAATTTAATCATGGACCTACTCAACCAATTGCAAATCACAAAAAATTTATTTTTGGTTCACAAAAGAAAGTTAAAACTCAACAAAAGTCAGCATCACAGTTCATGTAACAAAAACATGTAGCAAGCTTATAAAAAAGGCCAAGTCAAGAAACCAGAAAATATCAAAAGATATCAGATTGCTAAAAAGCCCAACAACAAAATAGAAACAGTTGGAAAATAGCATTAGTACATAAATCGCAAACTCCAGCCCAACAACAAAACAAAAACAGTTGGAAAATAGCAAGTACATAATCGCAAGTTCCAGCCCAACAAACAGATTCACACATCTCAGCAAAAACCAGGGACTGTAGTAAGCGTGCCATCAAACAAAATATCAGAACAGAAAAATAAAAGATATCAGAATTACAACTCAGTAAAAGTAACAAGCTTCTCAAGCAAGCTTCATTTCAAATAAGATCCTCACCCTCCAAGAATTCATAGATCCAACAACTCAAATTCTTCAATCTCTAACAAACTTTGGATCCTATTTAACAAAAATTTATTTCACAAAATTGATTCATCATTTCATCATACACAGAACACTCATAATCTCATCAACAGTTCAGAAAGATTACAAAAAAAAAAGTTATCAAGCTAAAAACACAGTAACACTATCGATCATCATCATCTTCCCCAAATCCACAGAAACCCTTTCGATTTTAAAATAAGAATAAAGATTAACGCTCAAGGGAAACAAAACTATCAAGCCAAACAAACAAATCCTAAAAGTTCTTCATCAATAAACTCTGCAAGCTTACAAACATGATAACTCTAAGATCACTATCATCATTTTCCTAAGAAAAACCCTTCAGATTTCAGAGAAAGAGGAAGAAAAAGAGAGTTCGGAAGAAGATATGGAGCGATCTCACCCGAAAAGCAACGAAGGAAGTCGAATCTGAGATTTATAGTTTCACTTTCCCCTTCAAGTTCTACTCAAAACCGTGTACGATCTGCAAAATCAAACCACATATTAATGATCAGGAGAAGAAGACGAAGCGAACGGTGCAAAAAAAGTGGAGATCAGAGAAAGATTGCAGGTCAGCGCCGCAGCCTCCGCTACAAGGCGGTTTTCGGTGCAACGAGAGATTCATCTCCGGTGAGCTCCATAGGAAGATAGAATGAGAGAACACCATCAAAGAAAGAGAGAGTTGATTTTTTTCTTTTGTGTTAACTTATGTTTAGTATTATAATTTTGTTAAATAATTTTGGATTAAGAAGTTAATTCAGCGGTGACACTTGTCACTACCATGGTGGTTATTTGTTCATTCTGCGGAGGTGTGCTCACGGTGGAAATCATATTCCCTCGCCTATCAACCGTTGGATCCAGTCAGATCATCCATCATCAATATCAAACGCTCTAACACATGCAGCTCACCGTACACCCTCCTAGAGTAACCTTATTGGATCTGTGAATCCAACATCTTGGGTCTGGGCACCGGATTGCTTGCTGCGCACCCCCTCAGGCCCGTTTACACCATGTTTTTTGGCACAATTGTAATTATAAAAAAAACAGTCTCCTGGACCTTCTCAATGGGCCTAGCGTGTCCACTGTCTGCACCCCCCAAAATTGTTGCTTCTAGGCCCATTTTGTTTACTTTCTTTATATTGTTGTATTGTTTTGTTATTTGTTTTGATTTTTATCAAATAAAAAATGTAAAAATACAAAATATATTTTCTTATCTTAAATGAATAATTAAACTAAAAAATATTATTTTATTAATTATTTCGCTAATTAATTTATTAAATAGTTTGTTTTAGTTTAATTAATCGTTTATTAAATTAGATTGAGTTGTATTGTTTGATTATTTAGACTATTAATCAAATTGTTGATTCGATACATCCCCATTCATAAACTTGTACCCCCATTCCCATTATTGTTTGTAATAGATTAGAATTTTTCTTTCTTTGTTATTTCTTTATATGTTCAAATATTGCTATTACGTATAATCGTTCAATTAGAACACACAACCTCCTCTTGGGCTCATCACCAATGAAAAGGTATCCACCTACAAATGCACACTTGCACGCATTCATATTTTGGTCCTGAGATTTTCTACAGCGATAACTATTCGATTAATTGTTCCAATTGCTCGTTTAGAATACTAGTGCCACGCTAGTCCCACTTTCTAGGAGCATGCATATGGCCACCTTGCATGGGCTTTCATTTTTTTATATTATGAATTAAAGCAACTATCTTCTCTCCTTTTGGTCCACATTACAAGCATTTTCATAAAGGGTCTCATAGTTGAGTTTGGGCAAGGCCATTCTCACGAAATTAATCAATTTTTTCTTTTAATTAATCATAACCCGAATCAACCACTTTGGTCTATATACCAAGTGTTTCCATGCACAAAGGGTCTCATGGTTGAGGGTAGGAGCACCTACTCTCACGAGATTAATCAAGTACACCCCTTGGTTAATCGTAACCCGGTTCAACTCCCATACACCAAGCATTTCATTTATCTTGTGGACACTCGTGCTATGATTTTTGCGATTGATTGCTGACGCGACCTGAATATGCCTATTCGACGGTTGACTAAGGAGATTCAAGAAGGCATTCTATAGATATATCTTATCTCATGCGCTTTGAAGAGGAAACGGACCTACTCCGTTAGGTAGCATCATGGCTTCATTCTTCATTTCCGCATTTCAGTGCTTTCTAGAGATCATGTCAAGTAGGATTTTACCGCTTTCCTTGCAATGTCAAGCGGGAATAGAGATGCATGAAAGGGACCTCCGTTGCTAATATCTGTCAAGAATCCCTTTGGTGTATTTAAAGACCTGTTTAAGGAAAATTCGCATACGTTCCTTGTTTTCTTACTTATTTGCTATACCATGCTTTCCGTATGATCGCTCGATTAGAGTAGATTTCAAGATAGACATTAGGATAGGTATCCATGCATGCTAACATAGGGTAGATATCCCCTTTTAAAACTCAACCTTAGGTTCAATTATTGTATGATAACATTAGGGATAAATCTAGGTTAGTCTCCCTTAGATGTTTTTCTTTCTTTTGCATTCTTGCATCTTAAAACAAAAACTTAGTTTTAGCAAATCATAAAACATATCTAATGAACTTAAATCCTTCTTCAAGGTAAAAAATACAAACCATTCTTAATTTTTTGTGCGCCTTTTGGCTTTGTTTTAAAACTTGTTAAATTGATATTTTGTCATCCTTGCCATGATATATCATTATCTTTTCACTGATGTTTCGCCACCACATATGTTTAATATCATACTTTGATTTTATGTATCATTGTTAGGTGTGATGTTTTATCATCTAAATCATAATGTATTGTGTGATACGGTGGGAGAACTTACTTGAGGTTTTGCGTTTGTGTTCGCAAATGTTTCGGTTTAGCAAGAGTCGCCACCGACTTTTTATTTTATCCAAAGGAAAGGTCAAAAAGCACAGGAAAGACCTTTGAGATGTTTTCTTGGGTTCGAGGGGTAGATTATGAAAAGGGAAGGTGCTAGCACCCTTTTCATCCATGGTTTTCTATGGGCTCTTAGTTACTTGTTTAGATCACTTGCTTTTGCTTTTCAATTGTTTGAAATGGTGCTTTGTGTGTGGTTTTGAAAATATTTTGAAAAGAGGCCTTGTTTAGGAAACCTTTGTAATAATTCTTGTTTGAATGTATACAAAGGTGTTTGTCTTTTGAAAAATGTTTCAATGTTTGAAAGTTTGTTTTGGGAAATTGTTTTGAAATTGTGAGTGTTTGTTTTGAAAATAGCAAGGATGTTTGAAATTTGATCAAGTAACTAGGAGTTGTCTACCCTACTCAAAGATCTTTCCTACACATTTTTAACCCTTTGACATTGTTGTTTTACCATTGTATTTGGTAAACAACCTTTTTCTTGGATGTTAAACGGGATGGGCGTGGGTCATCGTATGGCCATGATAACAATATTGCCAAGTATATTAGCAAGTTTTTGAGGGTCTAGATCATTTTTGTATAGGCAACCAACATAGCGTCACCGAGGGACTATGATCTTTTTGTTTTGTTTTTGTTTTGTTTTTGTTTTGCCAAGATACCTAGCATGCATGCCATGGCCATGTTTTTTAAGGCAACAAGTGGGTGAACCCTAGAGATGCTTGTGTGTATTATGTTGTCATTTTTCATGCATTTTTGTCTTGTGTTTAGTCATACTATTTGTTTGATTTTGGTCTTTGCATACAACCCCTAGTTTTTACTATCATGCATATTTGAAAGCAATAAAGTGCGTAAAAGTAATTCTACAACTATCACAACATTGATATGGGGAGGGGGATACAAGTTTGAATAGGGGGATATTTGCAAGGAAAAAAAACCCTAATTCAACTATTACAACCAAATTGAATTCATTGTACAAATAATAAAATGGCAATTATTTAAATGGACGATTAAATATAAATATGCAAAATGTTTTTGTATTTTATTTTATGTATGTAAAAATAAGTTATTTAATGTCCTAAAAACAAGGGAAAATAAAAATAATCATTTTTTGAAAGGGTAGAAACCCTAGTTTTTGTTTTAAGAAAGTATATATATTATATTATTTATTTATGTATAAGGAAAATAAATAAAAATGTTCACAAAAATATTAAAAATAAAATATGTGAGAAAATAATATTTTATATGTATAAATAATAAAAATAAAAATATATAATATTTTTGTATTAATTATAAGTTTTTATTTAAGAAAATAAATGTATTAAACCTAATAAACTAAATATTATGCCAAAATAAAAATAAAAAAAATAAAATAAAAAATGAAAATTTAAGAAAATATTTTTGATGATTTTAAATGTTCAAGAAAAATAAATAAAGTCAGAAAATGAAAATAGAAATGGAAAATATGAAAAAATAAAACAATGGGCCAAGGGGGTGCAGAAAGCAAGCTAGGGGGTGCAAATAGTCAGCCAAACCAAGCCCATCCCACATTCCTCTTCATCCCTGTCCTCCAGAACAAAAATGCGCGCGCTGCAACTTCAAACCTGTTCTCTCTATTCTTTGCTTGAAATCAAAAACTCATAACATGAAAATTATAGAGCTTGAAACCACGATTTCAACCATGTAAAAAACTTAATCTAACTCTAAGAAACCAGGGAGAATTTCAGTGCCCCTAATTTATAACCTAATTTTTCAGTAAGTTCAACTATCAGATACTTCTAGCTCAGTTAACATAAATGAATTTTATGCATATGCACAACTCAAGGACAATGAGAATTACATTTTTTCTTCACAAACCTAAGCCTAATGATTCCTAAATAAGGAGATAGAAGTTTGTCAAATACCTGTTTCAGTCAAGCTCGAGTATGGCAATGTAGGGGTTTTTGATGAGGCCTGAAGGTCGTGTTAGCTTGCCTGAAGTTCACTCAACCTTCCCCAATGCTTGGCTTGCTTTGAAATGCCCTAAATATGCTTGTAGAACTCAACCTGCAAAGCTTCAAAGTAAAAATGGTGAAGTGTGAAAATGGAGTTACAGTTACTTGAGAATGGTTGGGATAGTTTAGGTATGTTGTATGGAGTGTGTTGGAACTAGTTACAAGCAAAACGCACGAGTGGATTTTGTTTTGGAAGTGAATCTGCAGAACCTGCCCTGTTTTGACAAGAACTTGTGTTTTGGTGTTTTGGAGGGTTTGAGAACTTGCTAGCTCGTGTTTCTGGCTTGGTGTGATGTGCTAAGCTTGTTTGAAATATGCACAAGACTTGGTTATATCAGATTACAAAGATGTGGAGTTTTTGCACAATGACTTGTTTTTGAAGAAAAGGTGGGAAGTGACAAGGGCAAAGCTTGTACAGACCTGTACCCTAGCTGCACATAGTTGGTACCAAATTCCTGATATTCATGGACTTTGTTTGCATAAATAAATCAGGTCCATGGCTCAAGACAAACAAAAATGCAAAAGTTGTACTTTATGGAAATGGTATTGTTGCCTTTTTGCCTAAAATGGATTAATCCAATGTGTAATCTTCTAAAGCTCAGAACAAGGCCTTAATCCAATGTGTTTGAATTCAATTTTTGAGTGTGGACGGGTTTAAGACCTGTAAAACAATTACAATCAAGGTTTGGACAAATTTTGCAACTTGTGGCATGGTGTAAAATGCCTTGGACAAAAGTGATGATTTGCCAATTTCAAACTTCCGATTCTCCCTAACCATGAATGATCTTGGAGAGTTCTTGGACATTTTGGAAATATTGTAACATGATTTACAATCCATCTTTGAAATTAATTTTGATATTCCACTTGGAACTATGTGAAAAATTGCCATGAAGATAGGTCAAAATCCTGCCTAAACTAGGGCAAAATTTCACTAAGTTAAAAGTTTCATGGACCCTTGTTCATAAAATCATAACTTGACATCCAAGCATCTTTTAGGAAAACTTTGTGTATAAAAGTTGTAGATTTTGTGGAGTAATACAACTTTCATGTTGGAAGTTTTATTTGAATCCAATTGCATCATGGTGAAAAAGTTGGGAAAAGTTGGGAAAAAATAAGAAATTTTCATAACTTAGAAAATTTCTAAGTTATGAAAATTTTCCATTTTAAACCCTAATTTACAAAATCAGGTTTCTTGGTGAACAAGTTTCATGTTTTGACACATATTGATGAAAAATGACCCTTGGCACTTGATTTTGACCAAAAAGTCAAAATTTGACTTGTCAGTGTACAGTTGATTTTTGATCAGTTTACTGGAAAATTCATCTGTCAATCCAATGCATTTGAGATCTTTTGAACCTTGTGATTAGGTCAATATGATTCCATTGAGTCCTTGAATCCATGCTTGAACCCAATTTGCCATTGGCTAGGTAAAAAAAAATCAGAAATTGCCCTTCTGCATTCAAAACCCTAAAAATGACCATTTTGCCCTTTTGATGATCTGATCAAATTTCTTGAGGAGTTGTGGTCCAAACTTGATCAAATGGTTCATATGAGTCTATAATGTTGTTGTGGATCAAAAAATAATGAGGTTTGACTGTAAATTGGCCACAGTTGACTTTTTCCCCAATATAGCTGATTTTTAAGTTAACTGTTCAATTGACTGGGCAAAAATTTGACTCAAGGCTTGAGACTTGGTATGGGCAATCTTATAAGTCCAACATGAAGCATGAAAGTCATATGAGGCATTGGAAGTCCAAAAATCCTTGTGCAAATTCAAACCCTAATTTCAGGTCAACAGTGCAAGGAGATGTCTTGAGCTGAGCGAACCTAATCTGGTCTTGAGTCCAAAGAGGTCTTATGGGGAGAATCTTGATAAAATGAGAGGGAAAATTTTGGGGTATAACATATTTCCATTCTTGTCATGAAATTTTTCTATCTTTGTGTTGATACTTCGTCATCGCATATGTTTGTTATCCTACTTTGATTTTCAGTATCATTGTTAGGTGTGATGTTTTATCATCTAAGTTTTGATGTATTAACATCTTTTCCATGATATTTCACTATCTTTTTGCTGATGCTTCATCATCACACATGTTTGTTATCCTACTTTTATTTTTGATATCATTGTTAGAGGTCATGATTTATCATCTTATCCGACATTTTTGCTATCATGCTGATGTGTTATCATCTTATCTGAGTTTTTGTTGCCATGTGATGTATTGTTATCCTTGTTTTGATGTTTTATCATCGTTGTTGAGGTTTTGTCATTTTATCTGATGTTTTGCCATTTTGTTTATTGCTTTTGCCTTTTAACTAAAAAACACAAACCAACCAAAATATGTGAGGCAAACTATGACTGATCTTATTCCTTAAAAGGGATACGTATGCATTGGGGTAGGGTCTGAATGAGCATAAATTTTATTTTCCCTACATTATTTTCTCTTTTATTTTGCATGCATTCCCTCTTTGTATTTTCTTTTAGTTATTAAGCTTAGATATAGATTTTACACACCCATTAGATTAGAACAACAAGAGTGGATACCGTAGAGTACTACAGGCGTGTGGGGTGGTAATACCTTCCCCTCGCGTAACAGAATCCCTTACCCGATCTCTAAGTTGCAAGATCATGATTTCACCTCTTTAGGTTTTCTTAATCTTTGCCTTTCCCTTTCAGTGGGATAAAAGGCGTTCGGTGGCGACTTCATTGATTTTATATTAGATAATGGTTCGGCCTATTTTTTCAGCTGGCGACTTCACTAGGGAGTAGAGTTGACCTCTTGATGGTCCACTCCCTTTGCGAGTCAATCCTAGTGCTTGTTTGTTTATTTTAGGTGTTTATTTTATCGCTTCGCATATTTATCTGTTTGCATTGCATCCTATGTGTGCTGTATTTTCTGCATACTGGATTTGGATGGACTGTTTGGATTGGTTTTCTTGGTGGGTGGTTTGTTCCATGAGGTAAAAGGCCCCATACCCAGGCTAGGAGTGAACTCCATAGGAACTAGGAATAGAGTGGCCATGGCGGATATGAGGCATATGTCTTGTAGACCCGACCATGAGACCCATAACTTCAAAGGAGGTTCAGATAGGTGTTATCATATGATGATACCAACAGATGAGCTCTTTGACTCTAATTTAACCTTTGACCTTACCACGACCTAGTTTTTACCCGTGAATGGGGAGGGTTTGATTCTTACAGGTACCGATGGTGACTTTTGGGTTCTGTTAATGATTTTGTTCATGTTGGTGACTATGTGCTCTCCTGGTTTTGTTTCGGACTTCTCACCTTGTGATGGCCATTTATTTCGGTAGTTCAGTAGTTATCCAGTGTTCCAGAGAACTTGATCCTATGCAGTTGCTGATCTACTTGGTACTTGGCTCTTTTGTGTTCCAAGGTGGTGTCAGGCCTTTGATCCGGTGATGTTCATCATTCAGCTTAGAGATAGTGCAACCATTTTCCATGTTTATGAAACCTTGATCTCGTGTTCTTGCATACATAATATGTTAACGTCATTTTAACACACATGTTCTTTCCATTTCCAAGGAACCATGCTTGTGAGCTTTGTGTTGCGCTTCTCCACCTCTTATTGGTTTAAAAACAAAATTAAAAGCATGTGGGTTCCTTGGAAATGATTGAATATGGAACTGCATCCACCCACACACTTCATGAATTCATAACAAGTACTAAGAGTTGGAGATTCATATTCAGATTTGGTGCTCTCTTCAAATATACAGACTTGAACTCTTGTTGTCACGTGTTCAGAGATCAGTTATGGAACGACTTTGTGGGGTATTGGCCAGGATGAAGATTCAAATGTGGTTGTTTGTGGTATACATGTAAGCCTTGGACCATGATCGGGAACTCTTCGAGAAGGAAGATAATTCGTTTAAGACCCGGTTGAGTTGGGTCATGAAAGTCTTGATGATAGTGTCAATAATCCTACATCGACTGTTGCAATATGAGTTATTCTCTTCTCCTCAACTTTTGGGATTTCTTTCAAACCATGGAGTATCTTATGGATTTCACCCACTATCTTGAGTGCTTGGAACATATTATCAGCAGATGGTTCCCATTTCCTAGTTGAATTCAAGGGATATGTTTTATCAGCAAGGGCATAATACGTTTGGAAAATGGTTTTGATCCCATCCCAGTGCTTTATTCTCATTTGTTGCCACGCTTGTTTGAGCTTCAGTGGGTTAGGCTCCGTACTTCAGTACCATTTACAAATTCCCTTTCTGATCATGATACCAACGTCATATATGGTTACCACGCTGAGGCACCCGATTATTTCAATCATGCGTACTCTCTAGAACTTTGGGCCACCTGATCTTCTCTTCAGCACTCAGTGTTTGTTCCTCAAATGAATGCATGGGGCAAAGCTCTTAAGCAAGGATAAAAGAAGCCTGAGGAGTGTGTTGATACCATCTCAATGCCTTACATCCTGGCACTTCCTCTTCTGTTGGGGATTTAGTTGATTAAGCTTCATGCTTTGGAAACTGTTCAGTTTATTAATCTCTCTCCTGATGTAAATGTGAGGTGTGTCTCCCATTATGGGGCATTTGGTCGTGATGTTGAAGATTGCAAGAGGTTTATTAAAGTCCAGCTTATGTCTGGCATCTTTTCCAAAGTCCAATTTCTATTTGATGGACTGCATCTCTCCCGTGTGGTAGAAGATACTTGGATTCAGTGTATGCAATTTTGATTGGTACAACATTCACCTTCTTTTTTAAGAGAATCTTCCGTAAACATCATTCTAGGGCACTCGGTTATTCAGTTGAAGACGGTTTGTCATCTAGAGATAAAGTACAAGCTTGGATCAATTTAGAGACTGTTGTGTCCATATCAAATAGGGAATTTCTTATCCAAATGAGCCTCAAGGTTACGTAATATCATTTGAAGCAATCAATCCATACGGAGACTAGTCTCCTCAACATGGAAATTTCATATTTCATTTGCATTTCCATTTGCAATCTTAATTTTTTTGTTCAGTACTTTCTTGTATGCAAAACTTGCTCAACTTTTTTAATATTAAATCATAATGCATTGAATATGCTTGTCTTGAATTAATCCATTCGTTATCGCTCTTATTTTACTATGTTTTTTATACCCAACTCTTGGTAATAAAGCAATAACTCTGGAGGGAGGATGGCGAAAATTTACCTGGAATCCCAAATGATATGCTTTCGAGTAAAAGCCTTGTTGGCGATGTACATACCTTGTTTCAATCCCCAAACACCGGAGATATAAGGGAGATAGACCTTTGTTAACCCCTCTGAGCCTTCGAAGTAGGAGCTTCTTTTCTGTTTGAAAAAAACCCTTATTTTTAACCCGGGGTAGGGTAGATGTTTAATTAATTTGATCGAACATGCAAAATCTCAGAAGGAGTGTACCATCTGAGGATCATTGCATTTTATCCCTCGCATTATGAGGTTGGGAAAATATCAAAACCACAATGGTTATTTCCTCACAAAAATCCTGGGGTCGAGATCAAATCGATACAACAATGGTTATCCCTCGCCGACCAAGGAATGAGGCAATCACTTTCCTCCAAAAAGTTCAAAGACTTAGGGTCACACGACTTGTTCAAAATGGAAAGTATGAACAATAAAGAAACAAAAAAAGCCCCGCTAAGTCGAAACTTGAAAACAAGTCACTTAGGAAAAAGTTAGGGCATCCTGTTGGACTTCCAAATTGAAATTCAAAAGAATTTGTCCAGGAAAAATATAGGGAAAGAGAAAAAGAATTTGAAAAGCCCGAAAGGCAGAAAAGGATTATCCAATAAAAATCCTCATTAAAATAAATGTTGTGTGATCGAACACCCAAAAACCAAAGGTTAAGTGACTGTCGTGTCCAAGAAATCGATGTGGTTCCTCAACCATCATAAACTCTTTTGAGAGATGAGTGCTCGTATTGATTTAATTGAATGTAGGATTGGAGAACATCATGGAGAATGGGTGGGCACCAAATAATTTTGAGCTTTAAAAACCTTTTTTCTAAAAACTGTGAACTAGGCCATGTTACAACCCTTAAAAGTCCTAATTGAAGCAAGGGTTAATTCGAAAGCCAAATTGTTACAAGAATACGGTAACCTGACTCCTAGGAGATTTGCTAAAAACTTTTTGAGTTGGTATCATTCCCTCTTTTATTTTCTTTGTACAAAAAATTTTCGATGTTTCGGCATCTTTTCAATAAATTTTTTCTAACTTCAAGACAAGCATATGATTTGCATTAGATTTATCATTCATAGGATAAAACATTCTTTGAATGTGAAAAGGTGCCTAAACATCAAGCGAACTTGCATAATGAGCATCAAATGAAGAGTTTGATTGTCCCAAGGGAAGAATTGCTTCAGGAATCTGTTGAAAAGAATAATCTTAATCTGGGGCATGCTTTCTAGCTACTCCTTTGAATTGAAGAAGGCTAGTTTGAGATATTGATCAAGAACTATTTGTTTGATGATTTTATGGAAGTTTTGTCTGCCTACAAATCTCTTTTAAGCAATAGTGTATCATTTCCAATTGGTCCCGAAGGACAATTTTCTTCAAGCATCTGCTTGCGCGTGAAGAAGTTCAAGTTGAGAAGTATGATTCTGTACTAGCTTGTTTTGAGGGCGTAAGTCAATTATCCTGAGGAGGTGTTATCTTCCAAACTTTTTAAACTTCTCATTCCTCTGTGAGCGTGAGGTAAGGAAACGGTTTGCCAAGATTCTGCTAATCTGAGGCAGTCAAGTCAAGATCCATTGACTTTCAAAGTTTTGTCAATTTGGGGCAGTTATGTCGAGATTCGACAAATCTCTCAAAGTGTCGAGTGATCAGGGTCCATTACTTAAGATTTATTGAAGCCACCTCTAATATTGATTAGTCGGAAGCCGTGTTTCAAAGTTTGTAACACTGGGGAAGATTATCGTAAGTCAAAATGGTGCCATGTTTCTGCAAGGATCCTTTCCAACAAAGTTGTCACATTATTCCTGGGGCACGTTCAGTGATTTGTTTCGCAGAAGTTATCATTTGCTTTGCTTATTTGTGTATTTCACCATTACCAGAGCAACATCTTCTGAGATGATTAAAGTATCCCTAACTTGGATCGTTTCCTCCGAAGCAACATTGTAGTTTCTACTTATCCCAAGTAAGTCTTACCAAATGAGAAATTTTAAGATTGACCAACTAGAATTCTGGATTAAAAGAGTCTCGTTCTCTGGATGCATAAAGCTTTGTCTCCCGGTATAACCTAGCAAAAAGTCTTTTGACTGAAATTTGCGATCTTTTGATATGGAATTTCCATTTCTCAGTAAATCTAACATGTTTGTGTTCATAAGAGAATATCTATTCCTCAAAGCAAAGCATCTTTACCCTGACTGGAGATTTGGTTCAATATCTTCTTACTCCCTGGTGAAGTCACTTCGTGAAGACCAAATATATTTGAGATTAGTCGTGGGTTTCTACAAAGATCTGAAGTTTCTATTGCTCCCCAGTAAATCTCCTAAAGAGAGGAATTTTAAAGATTGACTAATTAGAATTTCGGATTAAGAGAGTCTTATTCTCCAAGTGCTTGAAGTTTTGTTTCCCCAACATCACCTAGCAAAAGAATGTCCATTCCATGAATTGGAGTGTTATCATCCCCAACTGAAGTCGAGAGTTCCTTCAGAAATTTATCCTGTTCCCCAGTGAAGTCACTTCATAAAGATTTCTTGTTCAAGAATTCTCTAATCTCCATAGCAGAAGCATGGTTTTATTTTTTCTTATAATATTTTATTATCCCCAGTAAAGGCTATTCAAGTTTGTTCCTAAGTCATGTGAGCATCATATCATTTCCTCAGAAGAGGTTGTTGATGAGGATCTCTTGTCCAAGATTTCCCGTTCCTCAATGGAGCTACCTTATTTGAGATCTCACTCTCAGGAATTTTCATTCCCCCATCTGATTTGTGTTGGGGTTTATTTCGTCTCTCCAGTAAAGACCATTGTCTGAGATCTCTTATGAAAAATTTCTCCTTTCCCCAGCGGAACTGCCTTCGGAAATCTCTTATTCAGAAATCCTCATTTCCCCTATGAAGTTGCCTTATCAAGAAATCTCCTATTCAGGAATTCTCATTTCTCCAATGGAGTCGTTTCATCGAAAGTACTTATTCACAAGTTCTCTCTTTTCCCATTAGATCTCAATCCCGAATGTTGATAAGTGTTACTTCCCCAAAAGAGTACGCTTTTATGGTTTCTAGCCCCAGGATAGAGCATCATAGCAGAATTTCGTTCTTGTTGAAGCACATCCTTATTCCCCAGTGGAGCAGAAGATTCTCGTATTTCCAGTAGTAGCATATTTTGTTGAGTTTCTCATACAAAGAATATCTCATTCCCGATAAGGGTTATGTTTGTAAGGTCTCTTACCCCTAGCATGGATCTTCATATCCTTGGTAGTATAAGGTTTCGTTCTCTCCAGTGAGAAATTGAAAAGTTATAAAATAAAAGTTAGTTGAATTTTGATTTCATGCAGGCCCCATTTTTGTTGGTGCTATCTCTAGTAACTTCCAATCTCTATTTGGAATCCCACTTTAGAATTTATATTTTCTCCCTTATCTTCTCTGGCAACGTCTAATCTTCATTAGCACCTCTTTTCATATAGTACAATTTCGACCCGATCTTCTCTAGCAGATTTTGCAATTTATTCTAGCAACTCCTCTCAGTTTTTGTAGCCCATTTCTACCGGTTACTCAGTTTGTTACTCCCCATAGAGTTTCAGATCTTCAAGGGTTTCTCTCCAACAGTTTCTTATATCTTCACTTCTCCGTTGAATTTTGCAATTTATTTTTGCAAGTCCTGTTAAGTTTTGACCTATTGGTTATTGGCTTCTCGATTGGACATTCCCCAGTGAAACATCTAAACATGCATCATTACATTGAATACGCAAAGTATGGTGTTTCCATTCTCTTTTGAAATATTATTCCATAGAAAAATATTTCAAACATGCATCGGAACATAAGCCATTACTGTTTTTGTTCCCAGTGAATTTGCTGAATCTTCAGATTATATCCCCAACAAGGTCTTTATCCTCAGTGTCTCGGTTTCACCCCATACAAATATCTTGTTGATTTTAATCTTTTGAATGGTTGAGTGTCTACTCTTGTTTTAGTTCAGTTTTAGGGAAATAATACCAGAAAACCTTATTTGTCTGATGCTTTTACTCAATACCTACAAAACACAAATATACAAAGACAAAGACAAATATTTTTTGTATTTAGATTAGAAGTTAGTCAATAACACATATAAAAAATACACAACTAAGGTGCTTGGAGATCCCTCAAGAGCAAACTTAAAGATAGGATGCAATAGGAGAAAAACCTTAAACCTTAGTTTGTGATCTGGTTGCATTGTGATGGTATGAGATGATAGAGGAATCTTAGGAGGAAAAATTGGGGTAAAACACTATGGCGCTTCTCTGGTTCACTTTCTTTATTATATATTCGTTTTCTTATATTTTAATAACAAAAATGAAGCGCAGCGCAATTGGTTGAGACGGAGGCATGTAACGTGAAAGGCGTGGTTCGATCCCTGCGTCTTACAGTTTTTTTGTTGTTGTTATTTTTCAAACTAACACACAGGTTATATATATATATATATATATATATATATATATATATATATATATATATATATATATATATATATATATATATATATATATATATATATATATATATATATATATATATATATATATATATATATATATATATATATATATATATATATATTAATGCCTATTCTCAAACACCAAGAGGCGCTTGGCCTAGTGGTAAGCAGTGCAGTTTGTGTAGCCAGGGGGCGTGGGTTCAACACCCACCCCATGTAGTGTTTTTTTGTACCCTATTTTTCTAACCTAGTTTTTCTATTTTCTTTCTTAACTATTCCTTAATTATTTTTTAATGAACAATTAACTAACCTAATCTTTTTTCTTAATAACTAACAAATTAGGATTAGGATTTTAGTTAGTAATTAATTTTTTCTTATATTTTTTATTTAATAATTAATTAAATTGACTTTTTTCATAACATTAAAATAAATTAGGATTTAGTTTTTAATTACTATTATTAACTTAAATTATTTTCTACAAAAAATCACAAAACATTTTAACGTCCTTTTTCTATTTTCTTTCTTCTTACTGTTTAACTTTCATAGAAAATTGTATAGGTTGCATTCTTTAATTGTAACAGAGTAGATTTCTTTTCTCGCATTTTTCCCTAATTATGTAACTTCTCACAGGATGTAATAGCGTAGGTTTACTTTCTCGTGAATTTTTACACTTATGTACCTCTCCCAAAGTCATGTAATATCTTAGGACTTTACATTCCACACTTTATTTTTTTGTACATATTTAACTGCTAGTAACTAGGTTTTGTGTGGAAAGACTAAAAAAAATCTAGAAAACCCTAATATTCAAGATAAATAACTGAATCAATACTTCACACACTTGCACCTCTAGGATAACCTCTTTTGTTGCCTTATGATATTGGTCACGTCCCTCGAAAGTGGGGATACTTTAGCAAAAGACCCTCGATCAAATCATCATGTCCCTTTCGAATAAAGACCATAATCTCTCGATGACCCTTCGAGCTGCCTACAAAATGATCTAGTCCCTTCGAGTTTCCTAGAAAATTATGATAGTCCCTTCGATACAATTGATAAAGTATCCTTACTTGTTTCCTTCGATGACCATACGATGACTCTACGTCTCTCTCTTCATATCCAATAGATAAGGATGCCTACCAACTAATGGTATAGATAGCACTATCTCTAAAGGAGAAAGGAAAAGAATAAGAAAGACTTTAGTGTGTAAGAAACTCTTAATTGCTTGCTCACAACTTTTCTCAAAACTCTTTTTCACACTACACTTTCAAACAAATAATTTCAAAAATAACACTTTGTATACATTCTTGAGGAGTGATGCAAGAATCATTGCAAAGTCAGCCTTACATTGGCGATTTCAAAATATTTTCAAACAAATCACACGCACAAAGCAAGATTTTCAAAAATGAGCTAAGCAATTAAGAGTCTGTAGATAACTACGAATGAAAAGGGTGCTAACACCTCCCCTTATCATAACTTACCCCCCGAACTCAAAATCTATCAAAGGTCTTTCCCGTTCTTTTCATCTTTCCTAAATATTGGATAAAAGAAAAGTCGGTGGCAACTCTAGCTATCCGCACATTTGGATAAAACCAGAAAGTCAGTTCTCCCACCGTATTACAGAACTAGAGACTCTACTGGGGATTACTACTTAAAAAAGGGGTTGCCTTAGAGTTTAAGATCACTTTACTTGCTTTTAATTGTATGCTTTGCTTGCTTTACTTTAAGGGATCATTTGTGTTTAGTTTCTTATAAGATCCTACACCTGAATCTAGGGATGCCTTAGGTAAGTAGAAATAGATTATAAAGGATGTACGGCGTAGACCAATATGGTTAACATGATGGCTACAATTAGTGTGACACTTTGGTTTAAAATGATGTTCCTTGAGTCAGACAAGGATAACATTAGGCTTTTGCCTGACGTCGTTAACACTAAATTACTTTTATAACCTTAATTGACCCATTTTGGACATTAGAAGGTTGTGAGATAGCCGATTTTGGTGTAGTCCAATGTTGGTTGATACTCGAAGCTACGCTCATTGAGATTTGACTTTCGGGATATTTTGGTGGCAAGCCAGTTGCCGTGCTAAAATAAAGCCTGCGATAAAGACCGGTGATATGAGATTCCTAGAACCCGATTACTATTTTAGGACAGGTTGAGCCAACTTAACTTCAATGGGGAAGGGTACTTACATATGAACTTCATGTAATCCTTTAAACCTAAGGCTCTTGTGTGACTTGTGTGTGCTTTCTACTTATCTAACATGAACATGACATCATAACATCATATCATCATAACATAACATTTCACTAACCATTTCAAGGTCCTAGGTATTTATCTTTGTTCTTTGTTGTAGGTTATGGCCTCCGCTCGCAGAAACACTATCCGAATCAACTTTATAAGGGTACCTTCCCAGCTTAAGGAGTTAATCTCAAAGGTTCCTGAAAACTCTCAATTCACCAAAAGGCATGGTTATATACTCAGTTTTGTTACCTTGGGTTTTGAAGAAGACATGATGAGTGTTTTGTTCCAGTTCTTTGATCCTGAGCATCACTATTTTACCTTTATAGATTATCAGTTGGTACCCATAATGGAAGAGTTCTATAAGCTACTTGGAGTACCTATTATTGATCAGGCACCCTTCACCGGTTTAGAGAAAGTTCCAAAACCTGAAGATATTGCAGCAGCCTTACATCTGAAGACCTAGGACATTGTATCTAATTGGGAAACAAGAAGTGGAGTCAAGGGCCTTCTTGCTAAATTTCTGATAGAGAAGGCTTAATTGTTTTTGGATGCTATGAGTTTTCATTCTTTCAAGGAGATATTGGCTCTGTTAATCTATAGTTTGGTACTATTCCCAAATCCAAACCAACTCATAGATGTGAACGCCATCAAAATATTTCTTACTCATAATCCTGTGCCTACTTTGCTTGGAGATATTTTACAGTCTCTTCACACTCATACTATGAGGAAGCAAGGGAATCTTATGTGTTGCATACCTTTACTATCCAGGTGGTTTATTTCACACCTTCTCTGATCAGTGATGATGAATGAACAAGGTTTGAGGTGGTCTCAAAGGATGATGTCACTCTCTCATTCAGATATTTATTAGTGTTCCCGATCTCAGGAGGATATCACTATTATTGACCGTTGTGGGGAATTCCATAATGTTACACTCCTTGGCATAAGAGGAGTTATCACTTATAACCCTTCCCTAGCTCTACGTCAATTTGGTTATGCTCGAAGAGACAGTCCTCACGATAAGATCATCCAGGGTATTATATTCGATTACGAGAATGATCCTCAAGGTTACCGTCATTGGTTTATACATGCTTGGGGCATGGTGAATAAGATTGATAGCAAGACTTTGGGACAGAAAAAGTACATCCCTCTGGAGCCCTACCTCAGATGGGTGCAATCTCGTGCTCAAAATCTTATAATGATATATCCTGCTATCCTACTAGTAATTATGGATCCTGTTGCTAAAGGAGATATTCCTCATATCGTTCTTCATCCAAATAGGCCTACTGACCTTGAAGAGCTACAAAAGTCTTAGATTCAACTGAAAGAAGAAAGGGACACCTTTGAGACTAAGTTCTATGCTAGTGAGAAGAAAGTATTGAAGCTGACCAAACGCCTTCACGAAGAGCAGAGCCTTAATGCATATGTCAACACAAAGAGGAAGCGTCCATGGGAGACTTGAGTCATAATTTATTCCTTTGTAACCCTTCTTTTTGTTTTCATTGTACGCCTAAAAGGCTTTTATACTCTGAACTTACTAACAAGAATCTTTGTTGTTGTTTCCTTTTTATTAAAAAATTTAAATCCCACGAGATCCTTGAAAACATTGCATATGTATCTACATACCATACATATCATTACATAATAGGTTTCCAAGACAGGTTTTCTCATCTTCTTGCTGTTTATTTAAGGCAGAAAATGGCTCGAACAGACAGTCAAAGATCTCTAGGCTCAAAATGTCCAGTTCCAACAGATGTTCCTAAACTTAGCTAAGGGGAAAGAAGAACTGATGCCGCTCATTGCCAATGGGAAGAAGAAGAAGACAAAGAAACCAATCGGCGTCCTTAACACTGGGAGGAGGTTTAGAGGTCTAGTCAAGCAAGCTTAAGATCTTGATATCCATCAGAATACGATGACAACCAGGATGAAGATGGTAAAAGTGTTAAAATTGAAAGAAACAACCTTGGTTCTGACAAGTTTTCTGATGAAGAAGAAGAACATTATTGGGATGAACAATATCCCCCTGCTAATGAGAAGTATAAGCTACTAGAAGAGCTTCTGAAAGCTATGGAGATTCAGAAGGTGTCTAGCTTGAATTTTGAGGAATTGGGTTTAGTCTCAGGAGTAGTCATTCTTCCTAAGTTCAAAACTCCTACCTATAATAAGTATGATGGTGTTTCTTGCCCGAAGCTGTATTTGAGATCATATGTTCGGAAAATTGATTCACACACTACTGACAAGAAACTGTGATTGCATTTCTTCCAAGAGAGTCTGTCTGGAACACAATTATAATGATACTATCAACTCGAAGGTACCAGCATTCATACATGGGAAGATTTGTCTACAACTTTCTATAGACAGTATCAGTATAATTCTGATTTGGCACCAACCCACACGCAACTACAGAGTATGTCCATGGGTTATGAGGAAGGCTTTAAAGAGTACGCACAAAAATAGAGATACCTTACAAGCATAGTTCAACCTCCTTTGGCTGATAGGGAATTAATTGACATGTTCATGGGCACTCTAACATGTCCTTTCTATAATCACCTACTTGGAAATTCTTCAGCCGGTTTCACTGAACTAATATTAACAGGAGAACATGTTGAGAATGGAATCAGAAGCGGTAAAATTAAGGTGGCTATATCTTCGAATACTGTGAAGAAGTCTTATAATGGTGAGAAAGAATATAATGTTGTGTACAACCATAAGGGTTGTAGTAAGAGTAACCCCAACCAATCTGTGGGGAAGTTCTAATCTCTAATCCCGTGCCAGTACCACAATAACAACAACAGAGTAATCAGCGTAGGCAGGATGCACCCAGGAGATAGTTCACAAGAATCAACATGCCGTTGTGTCAAGCATCGCAACACATGTTGAAGGCAGAAATGATCACATTGAAGAACCCTCCTCAAAATCCTAATACTTCCTCTCCCCGTTACAATCCCAATGCAAGGTGTGCATATCACTCCAACAGTCTCAGACATGACACTAACAACTGTTGGGATCTGAAGAATATCCAAGACATGATTGACGCTAAGGAGATTGAATTTGATCCTCCTGAGACTCCTAATGTGATCACTGTACCTATGCCTAATCACGACAATGGAATTAATGCTCTTGATGATGTTTCTTATGTTTCTGCTGTGAATGGCTTGACTACTCCTCTGATGATTGTTAAGAAGAAGCTGTTGCAAGCCGATTTATTTCTGGATTGCATTGAAAGGTTCTACTATCGTCGTCCCAACCCAATGGTTGTGCACTGTTGAAAGAATGTGTTCAGCGTTTGATGGATGGCCTGTAATTCTATTTGAGAATACTCCTTTTGTGGAGAGTATGTCTCAAGACTTGGAGCTTGAAGACGTGTCTGCAATTTCTGGTGCTCCTATAAGGATCACTTCTAAGGGTCCTGTGAAGATTACTGCCGAACCTAGGGTTGCTCCTCTGATCATTACCATGAATGGGATTATTCCATATTCCTCTGACAAGGCTATCCCTAGTAATTATGGAGCTGATGTCTACTACCATGGCGTCAAGCAAGAACCGTTGACTGTCGAAGATAAAAGTACTGAAATTATTGATCCCAATGTTGGCAATATTGCTGGGACTAGTAAAGTTACTAAAAGTGGAAGGGTTTTCTCTCCATAAATCTCTCCAAAAGTCGTTACTACACCAGTTTGTATCACTACCACTGAATCAACTACTGAAACTCGAGGCAAAGAACATATAATTGAGCTTTCCCAGAATGAGGCAACGAAAGAGGTTACTGTCGAAGATACCTCTAAGCAAGACATGGAAGAAGTACCAAAAATTCTTCGAAAGAGTGACTATAAGATCGTTGAATAGTTGAGACAGGCCCCCTCAAAAATATCTATATTATCTCTGTTGTTGTGATATGAAGCCCATGCACAGGCTCTGGTAAAGTTCCTGAAATCTGCTCATGTACCGCAAGAAATCTCTGTTGATCAGTTCAAAAATTGTGTTGCTAGCCTGGAAATCGATCATGGGCTAGGCTTTTTTTACGCTGACTTAACTCCCGCAGGAAGGAACCATATTAAGGCCCTGGATGTCTCTATTGAGTGTAGGAGTACTACCTTATCCCATGTATTGGTGGACATGGGTTCCTCATTGAATGTATTGCCAAAAGATGCGTTACAAAAACTTAATTGTGAAGGGATTATGCTAAAACCCAGTGACATTGTGGTAAGAGATTTTGATGGTTCAAAGAGAATGGTGCATGGAGAGGTTGATCTTTCAATCAAAGTGAGTTCCCAGGTATTCGAATCTACTTTCTATGTGATGGATATTTATGCAGCCTATTCCTGTTTGCTTGGACGCCCCTGGATTCACGGGGAAGACATTGTTACTTCTACTTTACACCAAAAGTTGAAGTATCATGTAAAAGGAAAAATCGTTACAGTTTGCAGCGAAGAAGAATACATGGTGAGCCATTTGAATTCCTTCAAGTATGTTGAGATGCATGATGAATTCTTCAAGACTCCTTGCCATACCTTTGAAGTTATTCCTCAGACAACCCATGTTGACAAAGCTACTCCTACCGTTCCTAAGGTTACCATGATTCCACCAAGAATGGCTTCTCTGAAAGACGCTAAGGTTGTGGTAGAAGAAGGTGATGGCACTATTTGGGGTCAGCTTCCCAACATCCCTTACAATTCCGATAAATTTGGTTTGGGTTTCACCTCATAGGCTCAGAGGGTTGTCCTTCATGCTCGTGCTAATTCTGGGAGACTGCCATTCCGCATCAACAACAATGGAGTTCACAAAAATCAAGTCAACCATGTGGAAGACGCTGATAACGACTGTGACATAGACAATTGGATTTTCCCTACTATCGGCAATGGCCTCAATAATTGGAAGGTTGGAGACTTTATACCAATCTCCTTTAGTCAGGAGTAAATGCTATTTTCTATTTTCTTGCTTTCAAGTTTTTGGTTATGTAATTTAAACAATAACTTTAAACCTTGTGCCTTACCTGGGGCACAACGGTCCATTTGTTAGGGTTGTCATTTTTCATCCACATATTTTCATTTAATAAAACATTGGACGCTTACATTCAAATTTTGCGCTATTTATCTTTCTTTTACTTTATTGCTTTCAAAATAGCTATGTGTTCTTACACACATCCATACAACAAATTGCATATCTATATCCACCCTGGATCTCATTGATAACAATTATGCCATTGCCAATTATGACTTCAAAAATCTGATCTACCAAGCCGAGGATGAAGGTGAGAAAGATTGTGAAGTACTTGGGGAGCTTGCTAGGTTGTTAATGCATGAAGAAAGATCCATACAACCGCATGAAGAGCCAGTCGAGGTTGTGAACTTGAATACTGAATAGGACAAGAAAGAAGTCAAGATAGGTGCCAACCTAGAAGACAATGTCAAAAAGAGATTAATCCAGATGTTGCGTAACTATGTTGAGATCTTTGGTTGATCGTACAAAGACATACCAGGGCTTGATACTGGCATTGTGGTTCACCGCCGATGAAAGAAGGTTGTCCTCCTATAAAACAGAAGGTTCATCGTATGCGTCTCGAGATGTCTGGAAAGATCAAAGCTGAGGTTATGAAGCAGTTCAATGAAAGTTTCTTAGTTGTTACATTCTATCCTTAGTGGGTTACAAATGTGGTGTCAGTACCTAAGAAGGATGGCAAGGTGCGTATGTGTATAGACTATAGGGATTTGAACATGGCAAGCCCCAAAGATGATTTTCTGCTTCCGCATATTGATGTTCTGGTTGTCCAACGCGCTTGATAATGGAATTGGTGATGTGATCGTCTCTTCCAAAGGTTGTCATACGCTGTTTACCGCGAGACTTTGCTTTGATTGTATCAACAATATGACCGAGTACGAAACATGTATCATGAATATCAAAACTGTCATCAATATAAGAGTTTAAAGAGTTTAAAGGTAGAGTGCAAAAAATAAATCAAATTATATATATATAATATATATATATATATATATATATATATATATATATATATATATATATATATATATATATATATATATATATATATATATATATATATATATATATATATATATATATATATATATATATATATATATATATATATATATATATATATATAATTAAAATTCTTATACATATCATTTCATTATTTTAAAAATAAAAGTATATTTTAGTTAAATACATATCACTTATAGATTGATACTCTAAAAATACATATTTCTAATCGAATACTTTAAATGATAACCTTGTTCAGACATTCATTAAAAGTGCTTCGAACAATACATTATTGTGTATATAATTGAAAACTTTCAATATACACTGTAATCTTCTTATGATTGAAAACTTTCAATATATAAACAATACATATTGTACCTTATTTTATTATTTTGTGGAACATTTTATATTTATGTATATCAGAGATTAATCTTGTACATATTGTGCATGTAACATTGTTTTTTTTGGACAGGATGTAACATATCTTTTGAAAAGTATTCGGTTCTATCAATACATATTTATATACAAGACATCTTAAGTTTTAAGAGATCCTAGTTACCAATGGTTAAAGAGTAACAAAAGTCTCTATATAGTTATAGTTTTACCGTGAAAATTTTATAATTTTATCTTGAAGATTTTGAGAGAATATCTTTTGCATAATTTTATCTTGAAAAATTTAAGAGCATATCTTATAGCTCCCCTTGCATATCCTCAAAACTATTAATATTTATATGGAGAATATTTTAATAGAAAAACATGTGTAATTTTATGTTTATACCATAAATTTCATTAATTAATTTTATACATATAGGTGTTTAAATAAATTGTATTTTGAGATTATTTATCAAAATAGAATTAATCATTAAAATGATCAAATTTATTAAAGTTTATGATTTCAAATTATCCAATTGAATTTTAATTTTGATGCTATGTGAATAACATGTTTGCGTTCAATGAAAATTATTAGTGTAAGACATATATATATAAATCATCCAAAGATAGACATGTTTGTGGCTTAGCTTCTATATCCAAAGATAGACATGCATGGTATTTGAAGTATATTTTGTTGACTATATCTCTTTGAGATGGGAATGTTTTGTTTCCCATTAAAGTATGATTATAGAGCGTCATTGTTTACCGTGAGTTTTGATAAACAAGTGTTAGTCTTTCAAATCTATTGTTTTGGTTACTTACAAGATCGATTAGATTGATCCTAGGACATATGCGTATAGAATTTCTTAAACCTTCTTGATAATAGTTACTTCGATGGAAATTGGAACTTTAAAAGTAACGTAGAAATGCTTGATAACAATGCAGGAAAGTAAATAGACTTCAACGGGAAATATAAAGGAATGAAAATAATGTTGAAATAAGTAACTTGATATTAAATACAAAACAAAATTATTCATACGTACATTTCTGAGACAACTCTTTTCTCAATAACAGTTAGATATTTCGATAATTTGTCAGTTCTAGTACAATGTGAATGTCAAAATCCTAATGTTAAAATTCCTATTTATACTACTTTGATAGTAACGGTAACAAACGGTCTTTTCTCCAGAAACATGTTCTCGCTTACATGTGATTTGCTCTTCGCAGGCTTCCACGTGTCCTATTTCAAAGAACGGATAAGGCCAAAATTCAGTTATTAGCTTAGTTTCAAAATATTTTTGTCAAACTAACTTTGAATCTTTTCCAAAAACTCTAAGCCCCATCATTGCACCATTTCGCCACTTCGAAGCTTCTTTTCCAGATTACAGTCAAAATGCTATCCAATTTTTTCGTCGAATGAAACTTGTTTATTTCAAATATTTTCCTCAACAATCCTCTTGTCATTTCTTGTTCCTTTTGAGCGTCAAATTTATAGCTAACAAATTTCCCTCAAAAAATGTTTTTTATCAAACGGAGAAAAGGACATTTTTTGAAAGCTTTCGACGCGACAGTACTTACTGCTATGACAACATGGTCATGATGACCACTTTTTCTAAACGTCTCATCGAGACGTGCATTGATGCAGAAAATCACTATACGTAAAAAACAGGAGTATGGTAGTAACTAAATAGGCAACTGATTGCAAAACCACTTAAAAACATACATGTTCCCCACTATCTTTCCATTTGTCGTTCAAATGAGAACTTGAACGTTTTTTTCTTCCCCTGTAAGTATCTCGCTCTTCATATTTTCATAACATTCCCATCTTTGAGCTTAAAAACTATCAGTCTTTTACAGTTTTTTCTTCAAAGCTACGAAAAACAAAAAAAAACTCTTCATATTCAAAATTCAAAACTTCAACAATGGCGCCCAGGAACAACAAAGATTCTAAACAAAGGAAAGAAGCTTCAACGCCCATTACCCAGATCGCAAAACTATCGTTGGAAGGAAATCAGGAATACGTTCCTAAGCCTCATTTTCTTGAAGAGAAACGCAAATTTTAATAGTTCTAAGTACTTATCCCCTTAACTATATATGGTTAAACTCATGTGTATATGGGCTCTTTTCCTGGCCCTAACGCTGATGAAAACTCAAAGAGTTTTTTCCTGTCTATCATCGCACAAAACCCTTGGCTAGCCAGAAGAAAACTGATGACAAAAGTAATGTCAAACTCGATACCCAAACAAAACCTGTAGTTGATCAAGCGAAGTCTTCAACTGATATTTCGAAACCAGAAAACCACATCAACTTAGATTATATGAGCAACACTCTAAGAGTATTTCACTCTTTCCCATTGGCGAAAGATCTTGAGTCAAACCTTGCTTGGCTTGCTAAAGTCGAGAAGAAGAAAGGCCAATTCTGGAAAGAAATGGAGATTTATGACATGGTTCAATTGTCAAAATATGGCCCAGGCCACAACCAAAATATGTTATTAGCTTCATTATATTTCTGGGACGCCTCTCACAATACCTTCCATTTTCCTTGCAGAATGATGACTCCTACCCTTTTCGACATGGCTGCGATTACTGGTCTTTGACCGATTAGAGAAACTTTCGATCCATTTGAGATGAACGAAGACACCATCGACTTTGATGGAAACAAAGATACCTTCACACATTACATATTTGGCCATCAAGACAAGACAACTGAGGAAGGATCTGATGCATAGCATATCTCCTTTCTGACGCTATGGTTATCGCACTATATCTTTTGTTCGAGATCTCTCCAAGTTGCAAAAGATTATTAACCATGGTGAACCAACAACACGCTGGACGCAAGTTAATCCTGAGCCAAATGATCTTTTGTTTTATTTTTGAGTCCTTAGGAGAATCTTTCGAAATCCTAAAGACTTACAAGTTAGGGAAAAACATTTTATTTGCTGGTCTATTTTTGCTACTCCAATTGTATTTGAATTCCACCTTTGAACTTTTACTCCTAACACGCAAAATCATCAATGAAGAGGATGAAAAGATAAAACAAAGAAGGGCAAAGGGATAAGATTGGTCCAATTAATCCCAAGTGATGAAGGATCAATTCTTTGTGATTCCTTCATTTGATTTGTGATGGTGTTTTCCAAGCGTCACAATTTTACTTCTTCCATGGTTCCTTTCATCAATAAAACACATGGTCCTTAATGGTTCACAAGGGAATATCCCGCCCCTTCGCCAAATCAAGATGCATAATCCATGGTTATATGGGAATTGTCCCTCGTCCCTAGGTTTCTTGCCACTAGACTGAGGCATTCGAAAAATCAAATTATTTTGGTCAGTTAATGTTGAAAAAAAATTGTTGACCAGGGAAGTAAGCCCTCAAGTCGTAGGGTATCTTTGGTTAGAAAGGCATGTTTCCATAAAAAACAATAAGATGTGTCGACCAAGTAAATGAAGTATTTAACCAAGAAGGCTGGTTGACGAAGACACTAGTTTCGGAGGCAAGCATAACAAATATACATGTCGACATGAAACGGTAAGTGGCGGCAAGAGAAGTTATCAACTCATAAGCCAACAAGAATGTGGGGATGTTTCAAAGCAGTTTATGGCAGTTCCCCATGAATCCCAATGTAGGACTTGTAACTGTCGACGTTTACACCTTTAGGATTTCTATTTAAGCAAACATTTGTATTTTTGTTAGAGGTTGCATTTCTTCACATTTAGAGCATTACACTCAAAGTACCCGCATCTAAGAGAGAAACGAGTTCAGTCTTAACAGTGTATGAATGTTTTCATATTTTAATTCAAAGCAATTTCCAGTTTTCACTTTAAATTACAAGTCTTGTTATTTATTTTATTTACTTTGAAATTGTCCTTTACTTTTTCTCTTTTGATACTTATGAATCCTACATCAACTATTTTCAACCCAAAACACTCAAAACACTAAGTCTAGGATTATTATAGCTGATCCTACAAATAACCTATAATAAGAGGCTAGAGATTTATCACCAGAAATAAATTGGCATGCCCAGTGGGACACATTGTGTTTGAGTCTTTCTCGTTTCCTGTATGAAATTGATAAGTGGGAGAAATATGGTAGATCCTAGAACTCCTGAAAGGGATTAAACCCTGGGAGGAAATACTAGCGCGAGGACAAGTATGGGTTCAAGTTCGGTGGTTGTGTCTTCGACTTCCCCATACATGGTTACCATAACTCATCCAGTAACTGCAAGATCAACAATGGTCAGAATTTCTAGGCAATATGTTCCTAGTTTCGCAAGGGAAACACACAGTGGTATGGTTCCAACCTTTGGGAAGTATGTGCCTAGTTTTGCAAGAGATACACATAATGTTGAACACGAATACAAAATGCCAACAATGATGATGGTAGGCATACATAGTAGTAGTTCAACATTTGATGAAAACTCTATGTCAGTGTTTTCCTCTAATCATGCCTCAAAGCCGTTGGCAAATCAATTTGGTAGTTCAACTGGATTGGGATTTTCCCACCAAATCATGCCTACTTTCACCCCTAAGTATCGTTGCCATCATGAGGCACCAGATGGATGAAAGTAATCATGAGATAGTCAATATGCTTACTCAACAGTTGAGTTTCATATTAATACCATTGATCGAGAATTTGGTGCAGAGTTATCAGACTTTAGCAATGAAAATGACTCGCATTGATGATTTCCTTTATGCCCTAAGAGCGCCAGTTTGACAAGCTACACCACCCCCACGTGGGGAACTGATACCGTATGAAGAGTTGGTCGATGAAACATTCAGATGAGAACCACTGATTCCCCAACATGTCGATCTGATACATAGGGTGTTCCAACAACCCCCAGTAGTAATAGCGAATCAAAACCAGAATGCTGACAAAGTGGTTAAGCATGTTCGACGAGAGGCAGTGGATGGGGAACAAAACCTAGAAGCCATTGTCGAAAGAATTATGGTTAGAAATAGAATGAATACTGGTTGTCAGAGGACTACGTATGTCTCGCCATTGCCATATTTAATTTTACAAATGGAGTTACCAGGAGGGTGGAAACTCCAAAATTTTACTAAGTTCGTAGGGGATGTTGAAGAATCCACTGTCGAACATGTTGCCAGGTACCAAACTAAGCTTGGAAACTTAGTATTGAATGAGGATTTGAGGATGAAGTATTTTCCCAATTCCCTTACAAATAATGTGTTACTTAGTTTACAACGCTTCCCCCAAAGGCGGTCTAAACGTGGATTCAGTTGGAGAAATTGTTCCATGAACAATTTCACATGGGGAAATCTAATATAAGCCTAATAGAATTGTCCAGTGTTAAACAAAAGAGCATTGTATCGATAGACCAATAGCTTAAAAGGTTTAGACTTCTGAAAGAATGATGCTTTACATAAGTTCCTGAACACGAGTGGGTCAAAATAGATGCGAATGGATTGGAGTATTCTATGAGAAAGAAGTTATTAGATACCCAGTCATTGAAGGATACGGCTCATTTGGCTATCAAAGTTAGGCTGATCAAACGTTTGAAAGCTGAGAAAACCAAACCAAATAAGTACCACAAAAAAAGAAAGGTTGGCTATGTAGACATTGATGAATATTTTTCTGACGAAGAAGAGTCAGGGGAAGAAATAAAGGTTAATATGGATGAACTCCAAACTGGACCCCCTTATGCGTGTAAGCTTTTGAAACCTTTGAACGGGAAAACCCCGTTGAAACCAAAAAGAATGGAAGAGTCATCACCAAAACTTACTCTTTTGACATAACTAAATGTGATGAAATATTTGACTTGTTAGTGGATGATGGTCAAATTGTGGTCCCTCAGGGCCTGAAGAAACCCCCTCTTGAACAAAAGAAGAAAAGGGGATTATGCAAATTTCATAATTTTATAGGTCATAAAACTTCTCAATGTGTTATTTTCATGGATTTGATGCAGAAAGCTTTGAAAGAAGGCAGGTTTCAATTTGGCGAAAAGCCAAAGATACAGGTCGACACTGATCCTTTGAAGGTGGATGGGGATTTATACTCAGAGCCTCTGGATTGTATGATGGTCGAAGATACTGGGGGAATCGAAAAAAAAGTCATAATGATTGATGACATAGAAGTTATGATGCTTGGAACTAATGAAAGTTTTAACATAAAGATGGAAGAGGGATTACAGGCAGTATACCCTCAGTCTGAGGAAAGCTTGGCTAACTTTCATGAAAAATGCAGAGTGAAAGGATCTAAGGCCAAATTATGCCCAAGATGCAACGCTATGTATGATGAAGAAGCAATTGAGAAATATGAAGCTGTCAAAAAAGAGGCTCTCAGGAAAGAGCACCTCCAGTCCCAAGGTTTGTTTTCGACCAAGACAGAACTCCATGATGCAACAAAGAGTATAGAAGATTGTTCTAGTAACCTCGTCCGAAAACCTATCATCCTCCATCGGACACCCCACAAGAAAAATGGGTGGAACCGGTGAGCCAAAAGGGGGGAAAAAGGCCGAAGTGGAAGGTGATTGTGCATGAGGCTGAGGCCCAAGAAAAGAAGATTGAGTCGAAGGGTTATCAAGTCTCTCCTAATTATAAGGGAAAAATCCAATAACAAGGACGCAGTGGAGGCGTTATCAGACGAATAAGAAAGCTACAAATGAGGCCTCGACTTCCTAGTTGAAACCTATCGAAGCGGCTAGGTGTGTCGAAAGCACGCAACCAGCAGAGGTTGTAAAACTTGGTGGAGCTCTAGTTTAGAAAGGATTCTATCCAAGGTCAAGGTTGACTGAAAAGGAGAAGATCACAACCAACCAAAGGTTGGCTATGAAGGTAGCTTCTTTAGGTAACAAAGAGTTGGTGGAAACACAAAATGTTGGATATACTCTTACGCCTGAGTATACTCTTACATCTGAGGGTGAAGAAGAGGAAGAGCCTGGTTATGAATCGTCACCAGAATATGATATGGTGGATAATGATTATGAGGAGGACTTCATCCTTAATTGTGAAATTGAGTTGATTCTGGCTACTGAATATGACAGAGTGTCAGAGGTATCAGAAAACGAAGAAGACTTCACCTCAGACAAAGCGGCTGATGAAAAGCCTCTATCCTACTATGTTATGAATAGTGGTGTTGTCGAAAAACAGAAGGTTGTGTTTGAGAAACCAAGCCCAGGGATGATGTATCATCTTAAGCCTTTATTTGTAAGGGCAAAGGTAGATGGCATGTCGGTGAAAAAAGTGTATGTCAATAGTGGGGAAGCTGTAAACTTAATGCCACATGCTTTGTTCAAGAATATGGGGAAGTGTGGGTTAGATCTTCGACCTCATAACATTGTTTTGTCAAACTATGAAGGTAAACCCAGTAGTATACTTGGGATCATCTAGGTCGAATTGACTGTTGGAACAACCAAGAGGTCAACTTTGTTCATGGTAATAAGTTACAAAGCAAACTTCAATTTATTACGCGGTCGATAATGGATTCATGGAATAGGTGTAGTCATATCGACTTTGCACCTGGGGATTTCCATTTAGATGAGAGATTGTGTGGTGGAAAATATAGAGGTTAAAGGTCGATGAGGTTAAAGGCGGAAAGAAATATTTTGACCAGCAATTAGCGAATGTTGCGCCTTGTAATGATGATAATTACAATCCGAATGAAAACTTAAATAGTTTTCTGAGCTTGGATCCTGATCGTGGTTTTATGTGGGATTCTAAAGAGGCAGTAATGCCTAGGGAGTCGATTCCACCTACGGGGTGGCCTATAGTCGTCAATGATGACCAGTGAGTCAGAAAGTTTGGCTCGAATTTCGGCTTATGTGGCTTAAAACAAAATGAAAACGACTTTGGGAGCTGAAAGTCGACAGAGTATAGCTGTCGAAGCCAAGGCAGCAGATCAAGAAAAAGGCCAATAAGGCCAAACAACAGCTTGAGAAAGCCAAAGGTTAGATATGAGCCTTTGGGGTTTAAAATCTATTAGCTAATAGATTCAAAAACTAGGAATAACATAATAGAGAAATTATGCCTGAATTTGTACTTCTCATGTATTAAGCTTAAGCAATATATTAAACTATTTGATGTTTATGTTTTTTCTCAATGTGATGTTAACATATGCTGTCCAGGCCAATTTTACATAGGCAAATTGGGGGAATGGGCACTAGCCGCATTAACTGAGGTTTTATTATTTATATGCCTTTAAGGGAATTGGAAGGCTAGGTTGTGGTTTTGACAAAATAGATTATCAAAATTGTTAATCCCAAAAATTGTGGGGAGGGGGGGCAAATAAAGTGGCAGAAATTTGAGATGCTTGAAAGTTTTGGCCATTGACTATTTTTCAGACACGGATTGACAAAAACTAATTATAAAAAGCTTAGAAAAATCCAGTTGATCACACTGACAGGGAATAATAACAAAGCACGCTAAGATAATGGTAACCAAAATACCAAGACGGTAACCATAAGTTTCCTGAAAGAGTTACAGGTCTAAAAGGGAGATTTAATCTCGACAAAATACAATATGAAGTAATAAAAAATTTAAACGGGAAATCGAGACTTGAAATCTTTAAATCGGGCTTTCTCTAAATCTTACTATCGAGACGTTCTTTCTTCATCATCAGTTCGCTAATCCTACCTGATTTGTAAAGCCTTTTCACCATGATCAATTCCTTTATGGATCTCTTCATCAATCTCTCTTTGTCTTAGGAGTCTTTTAGTTGAATCTAACAGGGCCTTTTGGCGTTTGACATCAACTATTTTCTTCTGGAGCTCAGTTATTTGAGTTTAGTAAGAAGAAATTTGCTTATCAAATGGGAGACACTTGTCGGCACGTACCTGGTTCTCAGACTCGAAGTTGTTTAGTCTCTCTTTACAAGCTTTACTGAGATCTCATTCAGCTTCCATTGGGCGGTGCTAACTCTGAGTTGATCGTCAGTTTGTTTGCTTAGAGAAAGATCATGGATAGTATGGAGAAAGAACGCCTCAAGGTAAATAAAATATTGAATCCAAACCTCAGGGGTGGTATGCTGAGAAATTTCATCGAACAGTTTGAAAACATAAGTCACCAGATCATTCTCATCAACAGTGACAGAGAGGAAATCATTATTGAGCAAGTACGCTTTTCATTGCTGCAATTTAAGAGTCACGTCGGTATGGAAATAACATAGGAAGTTGTCAAACCAAGGAAATGAGAGTCGGAAGGTTCTTGTAGGAGCCTTTGAAGTATCTACAAAGTCTCCCCGGATGCTTTTGTTTCATCGCCAGGATTTCTTCTTGGCTCAGAGAACAATTGGAGCTGGTGTCTTGCAAGATCTGAAATTGGGGATTGACAAAGGCAGAGTGTACCAAGTCATCACCAATAGAAACTTGTTGGTCGAGGTTTTCATGAATATGAGCTTTATCAGTAGCAGGCTCTCGATTGGTTTCAGTATTAGTCTCGCTTGTGCATGCAGTTGAATTGTGCATTAGTGTTGAGTGGGAGGTAATGTCGATCGAGCTATCTTTTCTGATTTCCAAGGCAGAAATGTCTCTAGTCGAAGTTGTTTCAATGGACGAAGTAGTTTCGACCACTTCCCTATGAATGTGTGAGTGAAAACAATGCAAGGGTTAAAGAAAATTTTATTTTGCAAAAGGGAGTGCTGAAAGAAATAAATACCTCTCCAGTCGGTTGGGCGTCTGGTTCTTTTGGAGATAGAGTTGGTGGAGTTGGTTGTCGAGGTGGTGAAGTTTTCTATTGGTCATGATTGGGAGGAAGGGAAGATTTAGTGCCAATAGTTTTAGGTTTCGAAGCGTTGGTTTTGATAATTTTTTTCTTAGGTTTCTGAGACCCTTTGAGCTTGGCAGGAGTCGAATCTTTAAACGAAGAAAAAATATGGGAACCGTCACTGTTGTCGGAGCCGTTCGGATCGGCGGAGGGTTATGGCCTCTTTTCAGAAATCTAGAAGAACATGTGAGGATTCAGGTGCTAATCTACAATGGTATAGAATAACATATGAAAGGATAATTTATATATGTACTTGAGTTGTGGAAACCTTAGCTTTCTTTTAGGGTTTGGTTGCAACACTTTTGGTGGTCGAAGAAAGTTTTCGTCCCTAAAAGCGATAGAATAAAATCAAAAAAAGCTTATTGAAATGATTAGAGAATCAAAAGAAATCAGGGATACCTTAGTAGTTTGAGCCTCTTTGATGATGACCTCAAGGTTTTGTTATTGGTCAGCAGTTATGATCTCTTGAACGGGGTCGACGGGAGGTCGGCTGGCCTTCCAAACTTCGAAAGCATCCATTAACCTTTTCAAGAAGGCAACAACAGAAAAAAAAATTGTGTTTGGTACTTGGACCACCAATGGATAAATTCTTTGGTGTGGAAAAAGAAAGATTTAAACTTGAACACATGCAGTTCAAGGAGTGGAGTGGTTCTAACATAATAGAAACACTCCATATATTCTTCAACAATTATGGTCCAAACCAGAGGACACCATAATAATGACAAATCAGATATTTGGGCATCATTTGGCTAAGGACAAATTATTGAGCAACCTGATTAGTTTGATATGTCACAAAGCCGTAGCCTTTGGACCCAGGATCAATTCGAGAAGACAAGAATGTAGGGGTCAAAAATGCTCTCCATACAGTGTTTGATTTTGCAGCTGCTTTAGGGTTAACCCTAGGGAAGGGATCCTTAAACTAGGTAGGGTCAACAGCTCTTCTCACAAGTGAAGCCATCGCCTCGACAAAAGAAGAGGTTTCTATGAATAGATTAACATACTTCATAAAAACATACCTAGTCGAAGTTTCTAGAGGAGTAAGCAGTGACAACCTCAATCCCTTAATAAATATGTATGCCACAGAGAGCTCATTCTCTTCCAACGAAGGAGAAGCCAGTCGATGCTCGAAGGTAGCATTCAACCAGTGTTGGTAGAGCCAAAATGGTCCTGAGAGCGCTGGTCCCTTGGTATTTTTAGAAATATCTGTTAGCCTAGAGGAGGCATTACCCAGGGTGTGATAAAGGTATGCTAACAAGAGTTTGTCCAAAGAAATATGTTGACCATCATGGGGCTGAATGGCCAAAGGGATTAAACCTTTGGCTACCTGTAAAGACCCAGGGCAGAAGAAGTAATAATAAAGCCAAAGAGTGAGGAAAGCAATGTGTTCTTTGTCAGAAACCTCTGCGCTTTCAGTATCATGGTGGCCTTCAATATAGTGTGTGAGGCTAGATTTGTCGAAGTGAAGTTTGAGCTCCATCGAAAAAGTGGGGTCGAAAACTTTTCCCATGGGAGACAAGCCGGTAATGACTTCTACATCGAAGTGGGTGGAAACGTTTATGGGGTTTGTTTGAATACCCATACCCTAAAACCTAGGAGTAATCATTAGAAGTGATTGATTGACATGTGAAACTATTGCGCATAAAGCAGACATAATTATGCATGACATCATTCTAAGGAGACACGCGGTCAAAAATTAGGAGGGAAAACGCCAAAGTTCTCCTGTCGACAGAGGCTTTGTCGAATGTGGTGTTTTGGAGGGACATTTGTTGACAAGAAATTTTTTACCAGGAAAGTAAGCCCTCAAGCCGTAGGGTATCTTTGGTTAGAAAGGCATGTTTCCATAAAAAATAATGAGATGCATCGACCAAGTCAAAGAAGTATTTAACCAGGAAGGTTGGTCGATGAAGACACCAGTTTCGGAGGCAGGCTCAACAGATATACATGTTGTTGTACCCCAAAATTTTCCCTCCCATATTCTTCAAGAAATTGCCAAGTCAAAGCTTTAAAATTCCCCAAGGGTTGCACAGTGCAAAGGCCTCCTAAGCAGTCAAGATTAGGGTTTTGGTTCTGATCAAGAAAATGAAGTTTCCAAAGGTCCAATCAAGTCTCCAATGCCTACAAATATGGTCAAGCATCCTCATACCAAGTTTCAAGACATCCAGCACAAAATTGCACAGTCAAAACCCTAATTGCACTACAGTCAACTGTAGGGGCAAAATGGTCATTTGGCAGTCAAAAGTTCAAATTTTTGGTCAACATATCATTTTGAAGCCACAAACATCATTTGATCAATGTTTGATCATGATTCTCAAAGCTTGGCTCAAAAATCATCAAGATGCAAAAGTTTCCTTATTTGGACAGCTGAAAAAGTCAACTGTAAATTGACCAGGGCATAACTTTCACATGGATTATCAGAAAAATTCCATCCAAATCTCATTTTGAAGAGAAAGACATTTCCTACAACTTATCTTCATACTTCAAGTCCAAGAAATGCTCTATCAAAAAGTTATCAATTTCAACATTATAGGTCATTTTCAAAAGTCAACAAAAAGGGACTTTAAGTAAAAGGCCATAACTTTAGATTGGTAAATCAAAATGACATGGGACCAAAGGCATTGGTTAGAGTACTCAAAGACCTTTCCAAAATCTCCAAGAACATGAGCAAAGCTTAAAAATTGAGCAAGTTATGCCTTGTGGAAGTTGGGAAATATTTGGATATTTTGAAAAGTCAACATTGGTTCAAATGACATAAAATTGCTAATGGGCCCATTTTTCTTCCACAATTCATCATCCCAAGCATGTGCACGACCACTTGGCCCAAAGGGAAGTATTTCTTCATTTTTTATTTATTTATTTGAATTTTTATTTATAATAATTCATTTAAATCAAATTAAATACATGGAAAATATTTAACCTAAGTTTTACAATCTTTTTTTGCATGAAATCTACTCAATAATTCGTGCATATTCAAATATGGAAAGATTTGGAGAGAATTGATCCTGATTTGTACAAAAACACATGGAAAATATTTGAAAAAAGATCTTGAAAATCAAATCTCAAAAGCCATGAATACAAGAGATTTTGATCAGAATTCTTGACCTAATTGGTTCATTACATAAGCCTGAATACAAACCTAATCCTAGGGACCACGCAGCTGCTCAGAAAACCCTTGCACAAACTTGCATTTTTTCAAGAAAACTCCATAACTGAAAACACCTTTGCAGGACGATTCAAGGCATAATAGCTGTTCAAACATCTTCCTGAAGGTTCACTGAACGATTCCCAATCAAAAACATTCATCAAAACCTCAAGAATCGGTATACAGAATTCAAAATATTTCATGAAAAATGCATATTCGTGTTTTGATTTGCAGGCATCCTCATGACATTTTGTTCATTGATTCATACTCCTTATGCAATTCTGAAGCTAACCCATATGTTTAATTATATTTTTATGCGCTATACACGATTTCGCCATTGATAATATTTAGGGTTCAGGAAGCTCCAAATTGGGGGTTTTTAAATGAGGAAAAATTAGAGTGTGAAACCACCACCATTGGAATCAGCGTGTCTGGACGAAGAAGAAGCTATGCTCGCGCTCAATTTATGAGCGTTCCTGGGCTATTCGCTATTTTTCCATAGATGGCCTAGGAGAACGCTAACAAAACCGTTGCCTGTTTCTTTTGTATTTTCAGGAAAATAAAATCAATGAAGAAGATGATGTGTTGGCCAGCGATGATTGGTCCTTTTAAATTTTGCGCGGAAAACGAAACACTAACGCATATTTATTTTATTATATTTGTTTGTCATATTAATTGCAGAAAAGCAAACTGGCACGGTTGGCAAGCATAGTGGTTGGTAAAGTATATGACCTGGGTTCGAGCCCCAGGTCTTCACTCTTTCCATTTGTTTTTTTTTTCAATTAATATTCACATGTAGTGCCCATGCTGAAGCGCACCATACACTTCCAAATCAAGCTTGCCACGTCCATCTCAAGATCAATCAGAAGGCCATGGATTGGAGAACACAATGCACCCTGGTCAGCGCACATACACGTGTCCAGCAAAAGTCCAAACAGGCTAAGGTTATTGGGCCAGATTTCTCAAGATTAACCTCCACTTTTGGGTCTGAACCCCCTAGGTTTGCATTTTCACATTCTTTCTTTTTTGTTTTCTTTTCTTTCTTTCTTTTAATTATTATTTGTTTAATCAATTAATTATTTTCATAAAACACAAAAAACATAAAAAAAATCAGAAAAGAAAAAATAATAATAATAATAATAAATACTTTTTTATTTTAATATTTCTTGTAAATAAATTTGCATGTAAATTAATTAGTTTTAAATTAGGGTTTAATTTAATATTTTCATAATAAAATCTAAAAAACATAGAATTAGGTTTAATTAATTTTCATCCTTTTATTTTTCTTTCATGATAATCAAATATTTAATATTATTTATTTTATTTATTTTTATAATTAAATTTGTATATAAAAACTAAGGTTAATTTAGGTTAAAATTCAATGTTTTTCTTAATAAATTAAAAGCCATTAGAATTAGGGTTAATATTTATTTTAATTGATTCTTTTTTTCTATTTAATCCTAAAATACTAAAAAACACCAAAAAACAAGTTCTTTCTTTCTTTTAATTTTAATTAATTCCTCATTAATTTAATTCTGCAAAAAGGGTCCAACGCCCTCGTTTCGATTTAATTCTTATTCGCATATTTATTTTATTCCTTTATAATATTTATGTATCTCTCCCAAGGCCATGTAACCTTTTAATACTTTTCTTTACTTTCTTTATTTTTCTGTCAAATCGGGTCCTGGTTAATTTTGGCGATGTGGATCCGCGCCTTTTGTAATAGTTTAGAACTTTCAATTTCCGCATCTTTTTTAACTGTTAAATAAATGCATGCAAGAATGAATGACAACAAAATAAAAACAAGCGTAGAACACCAATAACATGACAAGATAAATGCAAATGAAAACGACACACGAATCGCACACACCACCCCTAGGGTACGCCTCACTGTTGCCTTGCCTCGAAAGGTGATTGTCGAGTAGAGGATGTCTTAGTAAGTCCTCATGATCCGGGAACCTGGCATGAGGGTAGCTTCTAAGGTGTCTTCCCATTGCTCTGGTGATCACCATGTCCCGAACTTCGAATTGACCCGAACACCTCCAACGGTGGTGCTACCTACCTCTCAATGGTGGGATGGCACTACTTTAAAGGACATCTACACAGACGAATTCCTTAGGGTAGGTAGGTTCTCGTAGATACTTGCTCTAATCTCAAAACAAATTCAAAAAAATACTTTTCACACCGACACCTTTTCAAAAGCTTTTGAAAGCAATTTTTCAAACACTCTTGAGGACCGACACAAGAGTCGAACTGAAATTTTCAAAGAAACTTTTTAAAACCCACAGTTGAAAAGCAAACAAACCATTTTTGAAAACACGAATGAGCAAGTATCTAAGAGCCCATGGATAACCATGGATAGAAAGGGTGCTAACACCTTCCCTTTCTATAACCTACCTCCCGAACCGAGAGCAATCTCTATAAGGAATTTTTCTGTGCTTTTGTCCTTTCCATTTGGAGAAAATAAAAGACGGTGGCGACTCTTGCTTCCGCAACATTTCGCGAACCAGCGTTAAACAATCAGTTCCAGATCCACCGATCACAGAACTGGCGACTCTACTGGGGAATACTCTTATAAAGTGAGGTGTATCTTAAGGCTAGTTCATAACTGTGTTTTCAATTATATTGATTTGCTTGCTTTAAATTGTGGGACTGTCTTGGGAGTTCTATAGATCCTAACCCGGATCTGGGGGATACCTTCTTAGAAAGTAGCAACAAGGCTGTGAGGGAACTGTGCGGGGTATACCGACATGGTTGAAACAGTCTGCTACGTTGATGTGGCACTTTGGTGTGTACCGGTAACCCTTGAGTTCAGTCAAGGAGAGTACGGGGCCTCCGCGTGGTGTCGTGAAGCATCAACAGACCTTAGGAACCTTAATCGAACTATCTTAGCCTCTTTAGGGTAGTGAGATAACTGACTTTGGTGCAGTCCGAAGTTGGTTGATACTCGATACTACACTCAATTGAGGGTTGCTTTCCTGGAATATTTCGGTCGCCAGTTCAGTGGCTAAATCGAAACGATGAACAATGAAAGCAATCCAGTGATATTGGGACCCTTAGAACCCGGTTACTTCTAATAGGACAGGTTGAGCCCACCAACTTCAAGAGGGTAATACCCAGACCCCATGCTGGCCTAAACTTTAGGGGCTTGCCTTGTGTGACTTGTGTGCCTTCGTACTTGACTATTTGCATGCTTGTTATCTAACACAGGAATTACTTGCAGGTTTTGCTTATAGTCCTTAATGGGGACTCATAGCAGGGTTTGCTAAGTTTTTGCAGGTTCTGGCCATAATCCTTAACTAGGACTCATAACAGGCTTACTAAGTTTCTTGCAGGTTTCTGTTTTAGTCCTTAACTAGGACTCATAACCAGGTTTACCGAGTTTCTTGCAGGGTTTATTTATAGTCCTTAATTGGGACTCATAACAGGGTTTACCCACATCACTCCATGCACAGCATGATATCATACCATTGCATACATCCTAACCCATTTCAAGGATCTCAAGGGCTGGTGATGCAGGTCATGATGAATCAAACGTCTAGCAAGGGGCAAAGAGGATTTATTTTCCTCTAGCCGAAGTTGTCAGGGGCTATGACCCACTGGATATGGTGAGCCTTTGACCCTTGAAGAAGGACTCTCAACAACATGAAGTACCTTCAATCAAGTTACCAGTTTCCAACTCTAACAATTTGTTCACCCCTCGAGGTCCTTGAAATCATTGCATGCATATCATACATATCATTGCATAACAGGTACCCTTTCTCTGCAGGTTACTTACCTTCTTCGCTGTTTATTTCAGCAGTCTCGTCATGAATCCTGAATCCTCAACCGAGCACACTATCAAGGCCCTCCAGGCTCAGAACGCCTAGTTCCAAGGGCTGATCATGAATTTGACCCAGGGGCAACAAGATCTGAAGGCTCTGCTCTTGAAGAAGGAAAAGAAGAAGAAGAGGACTGTCTTGTTCAACCCTAGACGCAGATCTGGGAACACCCTGCAGGACGAAGCTGAGAGGACAACTCCATCTGTGGGGAAAGGCAGTCATCAAGAGGAAAGGGTTCCCAGTCCAGTGGTCTCCGACGATGAGACAGATTTCAACGACGAGCAGTACCCTCCGGCTGAGGATAGGTACAAACAGTTGGAAGACCAGCTAAGTGCTATGGAGATACAAAAAGTGCCTGGCCTGGACTTCGAGGATCTAGGTCTGTCTTCTGGGGTAGTGATCCCGCACAAATTCAAGGCACCTGCCTTTGCAAAGTATGACGGGGCATCCTGTCCAAAGCTGCATCTCAGGTCATACATGAGGAGGATCCAGCCCTACACGGCCGACAGGAACTTATGGATCCACTTTTTCCAGGAGAGTCTTTCAGGGACTCAGCTTGACTGGTTCTATCAACTGAACGTAGCCAACATCCGTACCTGGGAAGACTTAGCCACTGAATTCTACAAGCAGTACCAGTACAATGCCGACCTCGCTCCCACGCGCACTCAGCTTCAGGGGATGTCTATGGGTACGGGTGAAGGTTTCAAATAATATGCCCAAAAATGGAGGGACCTTGCTGGAAGGGTACAACCACCTCTGACTGACCGCGAGCTCGTCGACATGTTCTTGGGGACCCTGTCTGGTCCATTCTTCAATCACCTGATTGGGAATTCCGCTGCTGGGTTTACGGATCTAATCTTGACTGGGGAAAGAATAGAAGCCGACATCAAGTCAGGGAAGATACAGAATGGTGACTCCTCGAACACTGGGAAGAAACCATCAAAGAGAGAATCTAGTGATGTCTATGGCTCAAAAGGGCAGAATATGTCCGAACACCGCCAAGATGTCAACGCGGTGGTTATTGCAAAACCGACCGGCGCTCCTCAGCGTCACAATCAGCAAAGGGAAGAAAGACCTAAGAGGCAATTTACTCCCCTCGGCATGACCTTGTCACAGATGTTGCCACAACTGCTGGAAACCAAGTTGGTAACTCTCATGGATCCTCCGAAGAATCCTAACAGAACACCTTCAAGGTATAATCCCAATGCTCGCTGCGTCTATCACTCCGACAGCCCGGGGCATGCTACAGATGACTGTTGGACTTTGAGAAACAGGGTTCAAGATCTGATTGACGCAAAGGAAGTCCAGCTCGACTCTCCAGAGGCTCCCAATGTGATCACTGCTCCCTTGCCAAAATATGGCTAGGATTGTTTTTTTGTTCATTTGAATGTTCAATTTGTAATTTTCTTTCGATTGTTCAAACATTTATTTCATGTCAAACTTGGTTATTTCATTAATGCATTACACATGTCTGTTTTGAAGTAATTATTTCGTATCCACTATATGCAAACTGTTTTCATATTTTTGTGATGATCAACTCTTGATTGAAAATTCTAAGCCTCTTGAGTGAGGATGACGAAAACGATACCATAATCTACAGTATGCTTTTGAACAGACCCCGCTGATGAGGTACAGGCATTGTTTCAATCCCTAAACACTGGAGTTATAAGGATGATAATCCCTCGTCAACCCCTCTGAGCCAAAGAAGTAGGAGTTTTTCTTTTCGAAATTTAAAACCCTTAATCATAACCTGGGGCAGGGTAGTCTCTCAGTTGATCCAAGTGCATAACGAATGGCACCAAAGAGATCCTTACGAAAAAAGACAGTGATGGTTCCGAACAATCATACAGATAGGCAGTCATTACCAAAATCAAAAACCCATAAAGTCAAAACCAATGAAAGAGACTTACAAAACTGGGGCATCCCGCTGACTGTAATTCCAAAAAAGGAAACAGTTCAGGCAAAAAAAGAAAGGGATAACAAAAATCTGACAAGAAAGAGGTCTTACAAATCCTCAACAAAAAGAAAGGAACGACTGCCTACTCAAAATAAGTTATCAACATCCGAATCATCACCGGAAAATCAGAGCAAAGACTCAAACAAGGTCTAACGTATGATCAGCTGAGTTTAGGTTTGGAGAACATCACGAAGAGCGGGTGGGTACAAATAATTTGAGCCTTTATCCTTTGTTTCTTAAACCGTGAGCCAGGCTACGTTATAACCCTTAAAAGTCCTAGCTGAAGCATGGGTTAGTTCGAAAGCATACTGTGACGAAAGGTATCCTGACTCCTTAAGGCTTACGGTAAATATGGAGTTGACATCGCGTTTTACAAACATTCACTTGTTTTATGGAAAAAATGCATTTTCAAAATCTTCAAGACAGACATAGGCTTTGCATTTTTAACATAACTTTGTTTGCATATGACTTTTTGTTTGAACAGCAGAGAAGTTCGCACGAAGAACATCTTATGAACAAAAGTCTTCTCCACAAAAGAGTCACCTCAAATGGAAGAAAGCATCTCCAATCAAGGGGCATGGCATGATCATGGTCTATCATCTGGGGCAGTCAAGTCAAGATTCGGGGAATCTCTCAAAAGCCTATCAGCCTGGGGCAGATCTCCGCCTGAGTCACTTGGGGCATTCCAACAACGAATCTTGCCTGATCAAATCCCTTGTGGTGGCATGGCAAAACACTCCTAACAAGGGCAATTCCCTAAATTCTGAGAGCATGGACATAGTCGAAAAAATACTACGCACAATCAAAGACCCTCTAGGTTGACACACCTAGGAAAAAATAAGGGCTTCCCAGCGAACCAAAAGGGTTCGGGCAAAATGAAGGGACGAAATGAAAAAAATCTGTACACCCGGCAAGTCGAAAACCTGAAAAGGCGGCTTGGGCAAAAATGGGTATCCCGGTGGACTGAAAACCCGAAAGGGCGGTCCAGGCAAAAGTTAGGGATCAAAGCGTACGACTATGTCCTGTCATCTTATCACCTACCTACCTACCAGAAGAAGGTTTGTCCATCAACAACTATCAGCACCTCACAGGTCTTCCTCTCATACCTCAGAAACAGGGGCAATAAAGAGTTGTCCAAGCAATCTAATTGTTATGTCCTCCAAGGTATCAAGGTAGGTTCAACTGAAGAACACAACCAGGTATCTTAATTCCCCAGAGAGTGAGCCAGCAAGCAGTATACTCTCCTCAAGCAAAGCAGTTATCAACCTTAAGGAAGTTGGGTATCCTCCCGCAGATCTCAACCTTCCCCAGCAGCATACAGTCTTAACAAGCATCCCCGGCAGTCTTGATTTAAGATTGTTCCCCGGTGTTCTATCAACATGCAAAGGAGTCACTTCCCCGATACAGTACAAAACTTCCCCAGGAGAGTCCAATCCAGTTCCCCGGGAAGGTTGGAATACAAAATCCCCAAGCAGTAAGCTTATCCCCAGTAAATTCTGGAAGCTTATCCTCGCAGAACACGAACGCGTCGTCCGGCTTTATTCAAAGAGTTATTTCCTTACCAGGATATAACTGGGTTATCCTCAGCCAAAAGCCATGGAAAGATCGTCGTCGACAAAGTCTTCTTATCCCCAGCGAAGTCTATTAAACACTTCCAGCACAACAAGGGTATCCCCGGCAAGTTATTATCAACGCACAGCAAAGTACCTCTGTCCCCACAGAGTTTTGTTTCCCAGCAAGGTCGTTAGAGTACTTTTCTCCCCGCAGAATCTTCCATTCGCCAAGTTCATTCCTCAACGGAGTCATCTTCTCCCACCGGTATTCTTGCAAATATCATCCCCCAGCGGAAGCAAAATCCATTCTTCAATATCAGCCCAGGACATGACTTCCCGGCACCCGTCAAGGATTCATTTTCCTAGACGAAAAAACACATTCATAAAACATCACATACATCATTATAGCATGCATAGACGCATCATATCATATAAATCTCATTTATGTCGTTGCTTGATCCATATCATGCACTGCATATGATTGACCTTTACCTTTCAGGAAGGATACAGTTAAATGATCAGCTATGTCAGGGTAGACAAATATAGTCAAAAGAGACCAATCCAGTCAAAGAAGACAAATTCAGTCAAAGAAGACAAACACAATTAAATTCCAAAGGTTTCTCTAATGCTCATCCAGTCAAAAGAAGACAAGTCCAGTTAAAATTACTTCCACTCGTCGTTATAGACACCCGTCGTTATAGACACCCGTCGTCATAGACACTCGTCGTCATAGACACTCGTCGTTATAGACACTCGTCGTTATAGACACTCGTCGTTATAGACACTCGTCGTTATAGACACTCGTCGTTATAGACACTCGTCGTTATAGACACTCGTCGTCATAGACACTCGTCGTTATAGACACTCGTCGTTATAGACACTCGTCGTCATAGACACTCGTCGTTATAGACACTCGTCGTTATAGACACTCGTCGTCATAGACACTCGCTGTCATAGACACTCGTCGTGATAGACACCCGTCGTTATAGACACTCGTCGTTAAAGACCACTCGCCCATAAGGGTAACCTGTCAGTAGAGACAACTCACCAACCTTACTATATTCCGGACTCGATTCCTGTATCTTGCCAGGGTGTATCTGTTGAAGACATTTCAAGACCTGGACCGGTTCAGTTAAATCAACTCCGAAGATTTCTTATCCAGTCCAAGGCCTTCTCTAGTCCAGCTAAATCGACTCCCAACAGATTTTTCTGATGAAGACTCAGTAGAAGTTATCCAGGTTATAACTTCCTATGGTTCTCTCCCCGACGGTTATAATTTCCTATGATTCTCTCCCCGACGGTGCGCGAGATGTAATTCCCTTTCAGGTTATAATTTCCTATGGTTCTCTCCCCGACGGTGCGTGAGATGTAATTCCCTTTCAGGTTATAATTTCCTATGGTTCTCTCCCCGACGGTGCGTGAGATGTAATTCCCTTTCAGGTTATAATTTCCTATGATTCTCTCCCCGACGGTGCGCGAGATGTAATTCCCTTTCAGATTATAATTTCCTTTGGTCCTCTTCCCGATACTGCGAAGATGGTAATTCCCACCAAGATTTTTCTCAACGAGCGTTGTTGAAGTTAAAGTCACCCAAGGTTCTCTTACCGTTCATGCTAAGGTAGTAACAACTCCTGGTTCATTCATCGCCGTTTGAAGCTCCAGATCCAACTCCTGTAACCAGTCAGGACACATCTATACCAAGCATCTGAAAACCAGCTCCTGCAACGTGTCAGGTATTCATTTTTCTTTTGCAGGTATGCAGGTTCTCGCTAAGGAATCTCTTATGCGATCAACATCCAGATGGCATCTATAAGCCCATTATCCTATTTCATCAATCTCCAAATGGCATCTATAAGCCCATTCCCATCATCCCACTGCTACTATGTGAGCGCAAATTTCTGGGCACTCTAGTGTTCAATCATCTTCTACCCTCGGATTACGAAAGGCACGTCAGCCAATCTGCATCCTCAGGTCTAAGAAGATTGAACAGGGGCAACTGTTGTACCCCAAAATTTGCTCTCCCATATTCTTCAAGAAATTGCCAAGTCAAAGCTTTAAAATTCCCCAAGGGTTGCACAGTGCAAAGGCCTCCTAAGCAGTCAAGATTAGGGTTTTGGTTATGATCAAGAAAATGAAGTTTCCAAAGGTCCAATCAAGTCTCACATGCCTACAAATATGGTCAAGCATCCTCATACCAAGTTTCAAGACATCCAGCACAAAATTGCACAGTCAAAACCCTAATTGCACTATAGTCAACTGTAGGGGCAAAATGGTCATTTGGCAGTCAAAAGTTCAAATTTTTGGTCAACATATCATTTTGAAGCCACAAACATCATTTGATCAATGTTTGATCATGATTCTCAAAGCTTGGCTCAAAAATCATCAAGATGCAAAAGTTTCCTTATTTGGACAGCTGAAAAAGTCAACTGTAAATTGACCAGGGCATAACTTTCACATGGATTATCAGAAAAATTCCATCCAAAGCTCATTTTGAAGAGAAATACATTTCCTACAACTCATCTTCATACTTCAAGTCCAAGAAATGCTCTCACAAAAAGTTATCAATTTCAACATTATAGGTCATTTTCAAAAGTCAACAAAAAGGGACTTTAAGTCAAAGGCCATAACTTTAGATTGGTAAATCAAAATGACATGGGACCAAACGCATTGGTTAGAGGACTCAAAGACCTTTCCAAAATGTCCAAGAACATGAGCAAAGCTTAACAATTGAGCAAGTTATGCCTTGTGGAAGTTGGGAAATTTTTGGATATTTTGAAAAGTCAACATTGGTTCAAATGACCTAAAATTGCTAATGGGCCCATTTTTCTTCCACAATTCATCATCCCAAGCATGTGCACGACCACTTGGCCCAAAGGGAAGTATTTCTTCATTTTTTATTTATTTATTTGAATTTTTATTTATAATAATTCATTTAAATCAAATTAAATACATGGAAAATATTTAACCTAAGTTTTACAATCTTTTTTTGCATGAAATCTACTCAATAATTCGTGCATATTCAAATATGGAAAGATTTGGAGAGAATTGATCCTGATTTGTACAAAAACACATGGAAAATATTTGAAAAAAGATCTTGAAAATCAAATCTCAAAAGCCATGAATACAAGAGATTTTGATCAGAATTCTTGACCTAATTGGTTCATTACATAAGCCTGAATACAAACCTAATCCTAGGGACCACGCAGCTGCTCAGAAAACCCTTGCACAAACTTGCATTTTTTCAAGAAAACTCCATAACTGAAAACACCTTTGCAGGACGATTCAAGGCATAATAGCTGTTCAAACATCTTCCTGAAGGTTCACTGAACGATTCCCAATCAAAAACATTCATCAAAACCTCAAGAATCGGTATACAGAATTCAAAATATTTCATGAAAAATGCATATTCGTGTTTTGATTTGCAGGCATCCTCATGACATTTTGTTCATTGATTCATACTCCTTATGCAATTCTGAAGCTAACCCATATGTTTAATTATATTTTTATGCGCTATACACGATTTCGCCATTGATAATATTTAGGGTTCAGGAAGCTCCAAATTGGGGGTTTTTAAATGAGGAAAAATTAGAGTGTGAAACCACCACCATTGGAATCAGCGTGTCTGGACGAAGAAGAAGCTATGCTCGCGCTCAATTTATGAGCGTTCCTGGGCTATTCGCTATTTTTCCATAGATGGCCTAGGAGAACGCTAACAAAACCGTTGCCTGTTTCTTTTGTATTTTCAGGAAAATAAAATCAATGAAGAAGATGATGTGTTGGCCAGCGATGATTGGTCCTTTTAAATTTCGCGCGGAAAACGAAACACTAACGCATATTTATTTTATTATATTTGTTTGTCATATTAATTGCAGAAAAGCAAACTGGCACGGTTGGCAAGCATAGTGGTTGGTAAAGTATATGACCTGGGTTCGAGCCCCAGGTCTTCACTCTTTCCATTTGTTTTTTTTTTCAATTAATATTCACATGTAGTGCCCATGCTGAAGCGCACCATACACTTCCAAATCAAGCTTGCCACGTCCATCTCAAGATCAATCAGAAGGCCATGGATTGGAGAACACAATGCACCCTGGTCAGCGCACATACACGTGTCCAGCAAAAGTCCAAACAGGCTAAGGTTATTGGGCCAGATTTCTCAAGATTAACCTCCACTTTTGGGTCTGAACCCCCTAGGTTTGCATTTTCACATTCTTTCTTTTTTGTTTTCTTTTCTTTCTTTCTTTTAATTATTATTTGTTTAATCAATTAATTATTTTCATAAAACACAAAAAACATAAAAAAAATCAGAAAAGAAAAAATAATAATAATAATAATAAATACTTTTTTATTTTAATATTTCTTGTAAATAAATTTGCATGTAAATTAATTAGTTTTAAATTAGGGTTTAATTTAATATTTTCATAATAAAATCTAAAAAACATAGAATTAGGTTTAATTAATTTTCATCCTTTTATTTTTCTTTCATGATAATCAAATATTTAATATTATTTATTTTATTTATTTTTATAATTAAATTTGTATATAAAAACTAAGGTTAATTTAGGTTAAAATTCAATGTTTTTCTTAATAAATTAAAAGCCATTAGAATTAGGGTTAATATTTATTTTAATTGATTCTTTTTTTCTATTTAATCCTAAAATACTAAAAAACACCAAAAAACAAGTTCTTTCTTTCTTTTAATTTTAATTAATTCCTCATTAATTTAATTTTGCAAAAAGGGTCCAACGCCCTCGTTTCGATTTAATTCTTATTCGCATATTTATTTTATTCCTTTATAATATTTATGTATCTCTCCCAAGGCCATGTAACCTTTTAATTCTTTTCTTTACTTTCTTTATTTTTCTGTCAAATCGGGTCCTGGTTAATTTTGGCGATGTGGATCCGCGCCTTTTGTAATAGTTTAGAACTTTCAATTTCCGCATCTTTTTTAATTGTTAAATAAATGCATGCAAGAATGAATGACAACAAAATAAAAACAAGCGTAGAACACCAATAACATGACAAGATAAATGCAAATGAAAACGACACACGAATCGCACACACCACCCCTAGGGTACGCCTCACTGTTGCCTTGCCTCGAAAGGTGATCGTCGAGTAGAGGATGTCTTAGTAAGTCCTCATGATCCGGGAACCTGGCATGAGGGTAGCTTCTAAGGTGTCTTCCCATTGCTCTGGTGATCACCATGTCCCGAACTTCGAATTGACCCGAACACCTCCAACGGTGGTGCTACCTACCTCTCAATGGTGGGATGGCACTACTTTAAAGGACATCTACACAGACGAATTCCTTAGGGTAGGTAGGTTCTCATAGATACTTGCTCTAATCTCAAAACAAATTCAAAAAATACTTTTCACATCGACACCTTTTCAAAAGCTTTCGAAAGCAATTTTTCAAACACTCTTGAGGACCGACACAAGAGTCGAACTGAAATTTTCAAAGAAAATTTTTAAAACCCACAGTTGAAAAGCAAACAAACCATTTTTGAAAACACGAATGAGCAAGTATCTAAGAGCCCATGGATAACCATGGATAGAAAGGGTGCTAACACCTTCCCTTTCTATAACCTACCTCCCGAACCGAGAGCAATCTCTATAAGGAATTTTTCTGTGCTTTTGTCCTTTCCATTTGGAGAAAATAAAAGACGGTGGCGACTCTTGCTTCCGCAACATTTCGCGAACCAGCATTAAACAGTCAGTTCCAGATCCACCGATCACACATGTCAACAAGCAAGGATACGTGGCAGCAAGAGAAGTTATCAACTCACAAGCCAGCAAGAACATGGTGATGTTTCAAAGTAGTTTATGGAAGTTGTCCATGAATCTTAACGTGGGACTAGTAACCGTAGACAGTTACACTTTTAGGATTTCTTCACATTTAGAGCATTACACTCAAAGTACCCGCATCTAAGAGAGAAACAAGTTTAGGTTTAACAATGTATGAATTCTTCCACATTTTAATTCAAAGCAATTTCCAGTTTTCACTTTAAATTACAAGTTTTGTCATTTATTTTATTTACTTTGCAATTGTCCTTTTTTGATGCTTACAAATCCTACATCAACCCGTTTCAACCCAAATCACTCAAAACACTAAGTCTAGGGTTATTATAGCCGATCCTGCAAGTAACCTTTAATAAGAGGCTAGAGATTGTTTGCGAGAAACAGTTACCAACCTAATTTGGTCTGTCGATAGTTTGGCCTCATTCAGATAATCTCTAAACCACTTGATGACAAAAGGGTGCTCTCTGCCTCTATAAGATTTGGTTACCTGAGGATGAATGTAACAAATATCTTGCTCGATACGCTAATGTCACTACACTCACCCCATCTCTTTTCGACCATCATTATATTAAACATAAGAATTTGATACTTGGTGGAGAGACTACGAAACCAAAGAGATCTTCGTCGTGTCTAATTTTACTCAGCATCTAACTCATTTTTTGTTACTATACAAGAACGATTCAAGAAAGGTACAACAACTCATATCAAGGAAATTAAAGTGTTCCAAAAATACTTTGAAATCGCATATAGACCTGATGACCTTAGTCGAACCATCCGTTAAGCAACCTCTGCTTTAAAAGAGAATTTTACAAAGAAAACTACTACCTTAATAATTCCTTCATGCGTCAAGCCCGGAAATAGGTACAAGTTGGATTTTAAGCTCCAAAAACAAAAATTCCCACCATTTCCAAGTGTTGGTTTTGGTTTGGCATTTGGACCTCCATTCCAAGAATGGTTCGACTGTGGGTCTCATATACAACTACTTAAATAGGATTCCCAAAAACTAAGCATACTCTAGATAGTTTCAAAGGTCACCTTCATGTCGACATAAAATATGTTCAAATAATTTCTCCAATACATGAAGGTGTGGAATGGAAGATTCCTTCAATTTGTTCTTCAAATCCTTTTACGCATTTTCCTAACCTTACCCATTTTGGTTTGCCTTTTTTATTTTATCTGTTGATCAAAGGAAAATTCTAAAAGACAAAGTTGCCACTACAAGAGAGGCTGTTGCGAAAAAAATTGTTGCTACTTCAGCCAAAGGTGGTGATCAAGGTGAATAGACTACTCTTATGAAGGCAACAGTAAAAGTATTTACCCACTCTTTAGTATTTTACCATTTATATTCATCATTTATATTTTATTAATACCTTTTCCATTTTCAGACTACTCGAAAATATCCTCCAACTCCAAAAAAGCGAAAGAAAAATGACCCTCAACCCATACCAGTCAAATCAGACCCCAAATATCTATCACTGGATACTTCGAAACCCATCAAAAAGAAGAAAATTTTGAAAACTTCTGACTCTGATCCTCAACAAAATTCTTCCACGAAAACTAAGCCAACAAATCCAACTGCTCAAAGAGTAATACATGTTGAACCACATACAACCACTACTATGTTAGAACAATGTTTGAATCTACTACCCTATATTTGAGTTTTGATGATAACAAAGTGAAAAGATATAGTATTTATATGTTTCATGTTTGAACTATATGCTGCCTAAAATTACTATGCTCTGACTTGCAGATACGCTGATTAAAATAAGCAAGATCACTTCTTCAGCATCAGAATTTGATTTCATACACCAGCATCAGAAGTTGCTGAATCAGAACGTCAAGATCAGATGATCAACTCACGTACATGCTGAAGCTTGATGAACAGAACTACGCGTAAACACTCTGATACAGAAACACAATAGTTCATCAGCAGCGAAGCAGAATCAGAATGAGCCAAGCCAGAACGTGCATTGAAGAAGCAACGGTACTGTGCATTGAAAGCTAATTAATCCCAACGGCCTCATTCTAGACAAGATCTGCTCAAAAAGGAAAGCCTGTTATTAGCATTGAATCAAGAATATTGCATTCAACGTTCATCTTCTCAAGTGCTATATAAACAAGGCTTCGAAGATTATAATGGCTAATGCTCTCCAAATCTCTACACGCACAAAGCTGAACAATAATCTTCATCTACCAGTTTTGCTAAACCACAAACTCTGATACTCCATTAGTGTTTAGCAATCTAGTTTCTAAGCTTCATTTTGTGTATACATCACAGTTGTGATAAAGTTTTGTAGAAAACATTCACACACATTGTTTTATACCTTTGTAAGAAAGTGTTGCCTTGACAAACCGGATTGTGGTTTGAATCAAGAAGGCTTTAGCAGTTGTTAAAGCAGTCTGTAATATTCAGTTGAATATAGTGAATTAAGACCTCGTTGGAGAGAGGCGAAATCACCTTGACGGGTGGACTGGAGTAGTTTGAGATCAAACGAACCAGGATAAAAATATCTTGTCAATTGCTTTAAGATTTCAGTTTTACAATTCAACCCCCCCTTCTTGTGTTTTTCACCCCTTCAATTGGCATCAGAGCGCCTGGTTCTGAGCTAAAACACTTAACCGTGTCAGTACAAGATCCAGCGTCAGAAAAACACAATGGCAGGAAACAATTCTCACTTCAGCAATGACAATAACGAGGACAGAGACAGATTCAGTGGCAAACCTCCAGTCTTTGATGGAGAAAACTTTGATTACTGGAAAGACAGAATTGAAAGCTTCTTTCTAGCACATGATGCTGATCTGTGGGATATGGTGACAGATGGATACACGCACCCTGTGAATGCAACTGGTCAGAAGATTGATAGAAAATCAATGACTGATCAACAAAAGCGTGACTTCAAGAATCACCATAAGGCCAGAACCATCCTCCTCAGTGCCATCTCCTATACTGAGTATGAAAAGATCTCCAACAGAGACACAGCTAAGAACATCTTTGATTCTCTCAGAATGACGCATGAGGGCAACGTTCAAGTCAAAGAAACAAAAGCTCTGGCGCTCATTCAGAAGTATGAGGCGTTCAAAATGGAAGAATCTGAATCCATTGAAACTATGTTCTCTAGATTCCAGATTCTGGTAGCTGGTCTCAAAGTTCTGGACAAAGGATACTCTACTGCTGACCATGTCAAGAAGATAATCAGAAGTTTACCCAAGCAGTGGAGGCCTATGGTTACTGCTCTGAAGCTAGCGAAAGATCTCAACAAAATCACTCTGGAGGAACTTATAAGCTCCCTCAGAAGTCATGAGATAGAGCTAGAAGCTGACGAGCCTCAGAAGCAAGAAGACGAACTTTCCCTTCTCTCCAGAAGAGTAAATCAACTGTGGAAGCAAAGACAAAGGAAGTTCAGGAATCCCAGAAGATCTGATCAGAACGAGTCTTCTTCCAGATACAGAAGGACAGACTCTTCCTCTGGATACAGAAGATCTGAAGGCTCCTCCAGTAGCAAAAAGCCAAACACAAAAGACATCATCTGCTACGAGTGCAATGAGCAAGGACACTACAAGAGTGACTGCCCAAAGCTTCAGAGGGAAAAGCCCAAAAAGAAGTTTGGAAGAGAGAAGAAGAAAAGTCTCATGGCCACATGGGATGACTCTGACTCGTCTGAAGCTGACTCAGAATCAGATGATGAAAGGGCAAACATAGCGCTCATGGCTAACATTCCAGATGATAGTGAAGCTTCTGAATCAGACTCAGAATCAGACACAGAAGAGGTATTTCCTAACTTCGCTGTTAATTTTACAAAGGCTGAACTTGCTGAAAGCCTTAATGAAATTCTGGAACGTTATCAGCAGATTAGAGCTAAATTCAGAGACCTGAAAAGGAATCTTGAATCTGACTCTAATAAGTCTGAGAGTCTCAAATTGGAAAACTCTGAGCTGAGAGATAAAATTTCAAAATTAGAAAACTCTTTACAAAACTCTCAGAAGGAACCAATTTCTGAAACTCCCAGCAACGCTGATGAGATCATCAAGGAGTATGATCACAGTTTCCAGAAGTTCCTTGCTAAAAGCATAGATAGAAGCAGAATGGCTTCAATGATCTATGGAGTTAGCAGAAACGGCAGGAAAGAAATAGGATACCTAGGTAAGGTTCCTACACCAAAGAATGTCATGGACTTGACCATTAAACACACTCCTCTAAATTCACACTTTGTGTATGGTCACACACACGACATCAAATATACTAGCAGTAAGCACTCTGTGAAACCAAAATTCAACCAGAGTTTTGGTAAAACTAACAAATCAGGACCCAAGAAGATCTGGGTACCTAAGGATAAAATAATACATGTTGCAGATATCTTTAGCAGCAAGTCAGAAACACCAGTCATGGTACCTGGACTCTGGCTGCTCACGACACATGACGGGAAGAAGGCATATGTTCCAAAGCCTGGAACTTAAGCCTGGAGGCCACGTTGGCTTTGGAGGCAATCAGAGGGGAAAGATAATTGGCTCTGGAACTGTAGGTAATGGAAATCTTCCCTCTATTAATAATGTTCTGCTAGTAGATGGATTGATGCATAATCTGTTATCCATAAGTCAATTAAGTGATAACGGTTATGATATAATCTTTAATCAAAAATCATGTAAAGCTGTTAGTCAGAAAGATGGGACTATCCTGTTTAATGGTAAGAGGAAAAACAACATTTACAAAATCAAACTTTCTGAACTAAAGAGTCAGAACGTAAAATGTCTTCTGTCTGTTAACAACGAGCAGTGGATCTGGCACAGAAGATTGGGGCATGTTAGTATGAGAAGAATATCTCAGATTAACAAACTCAATCTGGTCAGAGGACTTCCTAATTTGAAGTTCAATTCAGATGCTCTGTGTGAAGCATGTCAGAAAGGCAAATTTGCAAAACCTTCTTTTAAATCCAAAAATGTTGTTTCCACCTCTAAGCCATTAGAACTTCTGCACATTGACTTATTTGGACCAGTTAAAACTGCTTCAGTCAGTGGTAAGAAGTATGGGTTAGTAATCGTAGATGACTATAGCAGATGGACATGGGTAAAGTTCTTAAGACACAAGGACGAGTCACACTCTGTGTTTGTTACCTTCTGTAACCAAGTTCAGAATGAAAAAGATCTTAGAATCGTTAAAGTCAGAAGTGATCATGGTGGAGAATTTGAAAATAAAGATTTTGAGTCATTCTTTAATGACAAAGGCATTCTGCATGATTTCTCTTGTCCTAGAACTCCCCAACAAAATGGAGTTGTAGAACGAAAGAATAGAACATTGCAAGAAATGGCCAGAACCATGATCAATGAGACAAACGTTGCTAAGACTTTCTGGGCAGGGGCAATAAACACAGCGTGCTACATTCAGAATAGAATCTCAATAAGACCTATTCTGGAAAAGACTCCATATGAATTGTGGAAGAACAGAAAGCCCAACATTTCGTATTTTCATCCATTTGGATGTACTTGCTTTATATTGAATACGAAGAATTATTTGAACAAGTTTGATTCTAAGGCACAGAAGTGTATCATGTTAGGATACTCTGAACGCTCAAGAGGGTACAGAGTATACAATACAGAAACACAGATTGTGGAAGAATCAATCAGTGTTCGTTTTGATGATAAGCTTGACTCTGAAAAGTCAAAGCAGAATGAAAATTTTGCAGGTATAGAAATTGAATTTGCAGGTTCTGAAGACAAGTCATCAGAAGCTCTCAACACAGACATCCCTTCAACGTCTGAAAGGAGCACTGCTAGAAATCCTACAACTGCTGCTGATCAACCTCAGAAGAGATTACCCAGAAGCAGTTTGGATCACCCAGAAGAGACTATCCTAGGAAGAAAGGAAGATCCAATCAGAACAAGAGCAAGCTTCAGAAACTCTGAAGAAACTCTTATGGGACTTGTGTCTCTGATTGAACCTTCTTCTATTGATGAAGCACTTCTGGATAATGACTGGATTCTGGCAATGCAAGAAGAGCTGAACCAATTCACCAGAAACGACGTATGGGATCTCGTTCCCAGACCAAAAGGATTCAACGTCATTGGAACAAGATGGGTGTTCAGAAACAAGCTAAATGAACAAGGTGAAGTCATCAGAAACAAGGCACGACTGGTTGCACAAGGTTATAGTCAGCAAGAGGGGATAGACTATACAGAAACCTTTGCCCCAGTCGCCAGGTTAGAATCTATCAGACTTTTAATCTCATTTGCTGTTAATAGAGGCATCACTCTGTATCAGATGGATGTCAAAAGTGCATTCTTAAATGGTTATATAGAAGAAGAAGTTTATGTTCACCAACCCCCAGGTTTTGAAAATACAAAACATCCAGAACATGTTTTCAAACTAAAGAAGTCACTGTATGGTCTGAAACAAGCTCCCAGAGCTTGGTATGAAAGGCTAAGTAACTTTCTGCTTGAAAATGAATTCACCAGAGGGAAAGTGGACACTACTCTATTCTGTAAAACAGTTAAGAGTGACATTTTAGTCTGTCAAATTTATGTTGATGATATCATTTTTGGTTCTACTAATCCTTCTCTTGGAAGAAAATTTGCTAAGTGTATGCAGGCAGAATTTGAGATGAGCCTCATGGAGGAACTGAAATTCTTTCTAGGAATTCAGATCAATCAAACTCCAGAAGGAACTTACATTCATCAGAGCAAATACATCAGAGATCTTTTGAAGAAATTTGACCTCTCAGAATGTAAGCCATCAAAGATTCCAATGCATCCCACGTGCATTCTGGAAAGAGAAGAGGTAAGCAAAAGTGTAGAACAGAAAGTCTACAGAGGTATGATTGGTTCTCTCCTCTATCTGACTGCTTCAAGACCTGATATCTTATTCAGCGTATGTATTTGTGCTAGATTCCAATCAGATCCTAGAGAATCTCACTTAACAGCTGTTAAGCGAATTTTCAAGTATCTGAAAGGTACTACTAATCTGGGTTTGTTTTATAGAAAATCTAGTGATTACAGCTTAGTAGGCTACTGTGATGCTGATTTTGCTGGAGACAGAGTGGAACGTAAAAGTACTTCTGGAAGCTGCCAGTTTCTGGGAGAAAATCTGATCTCGTGGTCCAGCAAAAGGCAATCAACAATTGCTCTGTCAACAGCAGAAGCTGAGTACATAGCAGCAGCAGGATGTAGCACACAAATGCTCTGGATGAAAAGTCAGCTTGAAGACTTCCAGATTTTTGAGAGTAACATTCCTATTCTTTGTGATAATACTTCTGCTATTTGCTTAAGTAAGAATCCTATTTTACATTCTAGAGCTAAGCATATAGAAATAAAACATCACTTCATTAGGGACTATATTCAGAAAGGTATTTTAAACTTAAAATTTATAGATACAGACCATCAATGGGCTGATATCTTTACTAAACCCCTTTCAGAAGATAGGTTCAATTTCATTCTGAAACATCTCAGCATGAAAGTATGTCCAGAGTGAAAATGTTTTAATTCCATATATTTACTTTCAGAATGTAATTACTTTACTGTGAACTTCTGATCAATCTCCTTTCAGAAAGATAGAACATGCAGATTGTATCAGATGCAAGTCTAAAGATCTGAGAGTCTAATCTCAAAGACAGACGTGCTGATCACTACATCAAACAAGTGTCATCCAATCATCAGCAAATCTCTGAAGCAGAACGCGTGCACGCTTCTGAGAAGGCAAAGCGCTGATTGGGTGCATTGAGACACATGTCTGGTAACCGTTTTTAAGTATCTTTCTCAAATCCCCCAAAATCAGCAAGCATTTAATGAAAAGTAATCACGCTTGTTAAATGGCAATCATTATTTTTTTCTCTCTCTTAAAAACGTTTAATTTTTCAAAATAATTTTTGAAAACTCTATTTAAGCAAGAATGGATGTACAGGACAGCAAAATTGACACTGTTGTCAACATGGTTCAGAAGCAGAATGAAACTTCTGAAAAGATTCAAGCGATGCTGGAGAGCCTGTTCTCACGCATGCCCCCTCAACCTTAAAACTTTTTCATGCATGACATTCTCTATGTTTTCTTAATTCTCTAAAGTACTGTTTTGACTATGTTTTGTAATGTTCTTTTGCTCTGATTCTGAACTATTAATATGATTAGTTTTTCTGATCTAAATTGTTTTAGCACATCACCAACACTTTTTGATTGCTGACAAAAAGGGGGAGAACAAGAATGATATTTAAAATCAATAACGGCTAACTAGACTGAAATTCTCAAACATTCTAACTCTATTACTTGAAATATTTTTTCTGTTTTGTTTAAAGTCTACAGGCACAAGGAAGCTCCTGAACACTATGAAGACTAGAAGCTCTGATCAAAATGTAGAAGCTCATGTTGCTCTGATCAAATATGAAGTTCTGATCGACCTAACACTCTGATCCAAAGCAAAGCTCTGACAGGAAAAGCTCTGAAGCTCTGCTCTCTGATAAGTCAAAGACTCTTATAATCTGATGTTCAAAGAAAGAAAAAGATCTGATCCTGAAGAACACGTATATCAAAGGGAAGTAACAAACTCAGGGGGAGTATCTCTTAACTCTGATTTCTCCTTACTTCTTAACTCTGAAACATTTCCCAGATACCTTTTCACGTTATTTTTCATTTAAAATATCTAGTTTTTGTCATCATCAAAAAGGGGGAGATTGTTAGAACAATGTTTGAATCTACTACCCTATATTTGAGTTTTGATGATAACAAAGTGAAAAGATATAGTATTTATATGTTTCATGTTTGAACTATATGCTGCCTAAAATTACTATGCTCTGACTTGCAGATACGCTGATTAAAATAAGCAAGATCACTTCTTCAGCATCAGAATTTGATTTCATACACCAGCATCAGAAGTTGCTGAATCAGAACGTCAAGATCAGATGATCAACTCACGTACATGCTGAAGCTTGATGAACAGAACTGCGCGTAAACACTCTGATACAGAAACACAATAGTTCATCAGCAGCGAAGCAGAATCAGAATGAGCCAAGCCAGAACGTGCATTGAAGAAGCAACGGCACTGTGCATTGAAAGCTAATTAATCCCAACGGCCTCATTCTAGACAAGATCTGCTCAAAAAGGAAAGCTTGTTATTAGCATTGAATCAAGAATATTGCATTCAACGTTCATCTTCTCAAGTGCTATATAAACAAGGCTTCTAAGATTATAATGGCTAATGCTCTCCAAATCTCTACACGCACAAAGCTGAACAATAATCTTCATCTACCAGTTTTGCTAAACCACAAACTCTGATACTCCATTAGTGTTTAGCAATCTAGTTTCTAAGCTTCATTTTGTGTATACATCACAGTTGTGATAAAGTTTTGTAAAAAACATTCACACACATTGTTTTATACCTTTGTAAGAAAGTGTTGCCTTGACAAACCGGATTGTGGTTTGAATCAAGAAGGCTTTAGCAGTTGTTAAAGCAGTCTGTAATATTCAGTTGAATATAGTGAATTAAGACCTCGTTGGAGAGAGGCGAAATCACCTTGACGGGTGGACTGGAGTAGTTTGAGATCAAACGAACCAGGATAAAAATATCTTGTCAATTGCTTTAAGATTTCAGTTTTACAATTCAACCCCCCCTTCTTGTGTTTTTCACCCCTTCATACTACTCCTGAACAAGTTGAGAATGATAATTCTAGACCTGAGGCTGAGGGAGTCATGGTACTTTCGACTTCACTTTCCTTTTAATTTCGTCACACCTTTTATTTTTGCCTATTAATAATTCTTTTTTCTCTTTGCAGGGTGATCAAGTTGGTTCTAAAACTTCCAGCATCAAATATGATATTCTTGTAAGCACTCGATCTTCTTCTCTCCACCCTATATCCAACAAAGGGCCGAACAAAGGATCAAAAAACGAAGTTAACCTTCTTGGCGAAGTTCAACAACCCATTCCACCTCTTGTTTCACGTCAATCATCTCAATCATCTGAGTCTGGAAGTCAAAGTGAAGATGCAGAGCACGTCGACATGGAAATTCAAGACACAAAAAATCAAGGTCAAGCACAATTAGATGATTCTTCACCAGTGATCCCCAATCAGGACAAAGGTGAGCCAATCAATGAGGATGGACCTACACCCAACATTACTACAGAACCTCAGAGTGAAGAAGGACCTCAAAATGAAAAGGCCCAACCATATAATGCAGGTGATCCTTACCAACATTTTAGGAAGGTTAATGACTACAGCCCCCTTCGAACATAACTATCATTCCTTTTTACCAAGAAGAATTTGATGACTTAAAGGAAAACAATCCTGATAGATATTTAAAGGTTATGATGAACATAAGAGCAAGTTCTTCGGAAAAAAGGTTTCAGCTCTTCGACTGCTTCTGGTGGCCATCCTTCTATCCAACCTACTGATCAACGCCTTTGACAAATAAAAGAATTTTTTTTTGATGTCGACTTGATTCAAGTGCTCGAAAATAACACTATGCCCGCTACAACATCAAAGAATTACTGATACTGTTGATATTTTAAACATCTCTCCAGAGGCTGCGGACATCATTGTCGAACTTGGGTTTCTCTTAGATCATGCATCTGCATATCTCTTGCAAAAACAAGATTTTGCAAACAAGATTGGAAACAAATTGGAAACTCAAACGGCTGAGTGGGAAGCTGACAGAGTGGAACGCTGCTATTGAATCAACCATTAAGGTTGAAGTACTGGAAAAATCCTTCTCATATAACAAAAAGGAATTCGGCAATTGTGCTGCTAACATTTCTGCTTGGGAGGAACGGATTAAAGTGCCACAAGCCATCATTCATAAAGCCAAATATCATCAGAAAGAGATCAAACAGTTCAACCGTTAACAACTCGATGAGGAGATCAAAGTGGGTGTCCATCATGTTGAAAGAGCTCAAAAACTGGGAGTTGAGATTTATACCCTTACTTTGAGAAAATTTATGGTCGAACGCCTTCTGTTGGTGTCTATTGGGAATTACAAGTGAATGAATGCTTCTCCCCCACATGATTTTTGAACTTGATGAACTGTTGTCTTTATTTTCATCTTTATGAACTCGAATTTTTGAATTTTTTTAACTAACAACTAAGCCATTTTTGCAAATTTATATTACCATTTTGGCTTCTATTTAACACAAGCATTTATTTTGTCAATATTTTAACTTCCTGAAGTATAGGTTTATATTTCTTCAAATATTTCCCATTTACTCTCAGGAGTCTTCCATCTTCTGCTAACTCTTCGATTTCGCAAGCATTATTCGAAAAGACTTGGATGATTTGGAATGAACCTTCCCAATTTGGAGGCCATTTACCCAGTGTTCTATCTATTCGATCCATATGTGGGATTACTTTCTATACAAACTCTTCAGTCAAATTTTTTTAAACCTTAACCTTTTTATTATACGCTTTTTCTACTCTATTCTTCTTCCTCCATAATACTTCTAAGACATTTAATCTTTCTTCGTCTAACTCAACCAACTCATCTAACATCATGTTTTAGTAAGATTCAGATGGAATTTCATACTGTCTCTGAATTCTAGTTGATTGAAGACAAATTTCGAATGGTAACACTCCTTCATACCCATAAGTCAATCGAAAAGGCATAGCGTTTGTGGACTCATTTGAAGATGTTCGACAAGCACAAAGAATTTTCTCTAAAGTCTTATGCCAATTCTTTGGCTTTTTCCCCATATTCTTCTTAATGAAACCAATCACTACCTTATTTGCCGCTTCGACTTGACCATTCTCCTGGGCATAATAAGGTGTAGATGTTAGTAGTTTAATCCCTACTTCTTTAGCAAATTCTTGCATCTTTCGACCTGTAAACACTTACCCTTGATCAATCGTAATGGTCTTAGAGATTCCAAACCTGCCAATTATGTATCTTTGGGTAAACTCAATCACCACTCATTGATCAACATTTACCAAAAATGAATGGCCCCGATACATTTAGTAAAGTAATCAATACCTACTAAGATGTATCTTTGATCTTTGGATGATGCTGGTGGAATCTCACCGACCAGTTCTAAGGTCCAACCTCTAAAGGGCCACAGTTTGATTATGGAATGTAACTTGCTTGTAGGAACATGTTGAATTCCTACATGTATTTAGCATTCTTGTAATCCCTTAGCAAACTCAATTCAATCTTTCAACATTATTGGCCAATAAATTCCTTTTTGAAACCACAACCACTTCATTTTAAGGCCAACTTGATGAGCCGCACATTTCCCATTATAGATATTCGACAGAGCCAAGTACGCCTCACTTTCACTAAGGCACTTAAGTAAGATTCCTTCAGGAGTCTTTTTGTAGGATTCTCTAGATAATCAATTATTCTCTTTCTCCAATATTTGTCTGTCAAGTTATCAATAACCAAAATTTTGAAATTTTCTTCATCTGTTTTGTACCCCAAAATTTTCCCTCTCATTTCTCAAGGCATTTTCTCATAAGGACTTTCAAAAGTCCAATTTTACACAAGTACAATTGGATTTTTGGATTTCAAGCATCAAATCAAAGAAAAGTAAGCTTCGATTGGGCATCTGAAATCCTTCGAGCGAGCTTCTGTTTCAAAATCTCCGATTGGGCATTTGGCCTCCTTCGATGCAAGCTTGGCTCACCAGTATTCGATTGGGCAATTGGCCTCCTTCGATGCATGCCTGATTCACAAGCTTCGATTGAGCGATGGGCCCCCTTCGATCAAGTTCAATTCACAAAGCTTCGACTGAGCATTAGATGCTTCAGTCTGGCCTTCGATTCACAAGGCAAAAAACCCCTACAAGTTTGCTTCGATTCACCAACAGTGGCCTCCTGCATGTTTATTTTGATTTACAAAGAAGTGGCCTTCTGCATGCAAGCTTCATTTAGGAAAACGCTTCTTCATGCTTGCCTTTGATCCACAAGGCAAAGGCCTCTTCATGCTTACCTTTGATCCACAAGGCAAAGTCCCATTTAACTTACCTTCGATTCACTAGACAAATACTTCCTACATTCCTCCCTTCGATTCACAAAGCAAGAGCTTCTTTCATGTGTTCTTCGACCCACAAGGAAATGACTTCCTATGTGCGTGCCTTCAGCGCACAAAGAAAAGGCCTCTTCATGTTTGCCTTTGATCCACAAGGCAAAGGCCCCTTTCATATGTGCTTCGATTTATTAAGAAGTTGGCTTTCCTCATGCTAGCTTTGTCTCCACCTTTAAACTCTTCAACACACAGTTTTCCATACTTTGACACACAAGAAAGTTCATTCGAAGAAACATTTCAAAGGCTCATTCGAAGGATACACAAATGGTGTCTTCGAAGGACCTACAGTTGGCCCATTTGAGGGACACATTATTATGGGAAACCAGTTTGTTTTATGATGAGTCTTGGTCCAAGATGTTTGCTGGCTAAAGTCCAACATGCTGCCAAGCCCAAGCCTCTTGCGCAATTGCATTCGAAGGAAGTGACAAAAGAAGCTTCGACTGGCCAGAGTGAAGTGTTTGATTGGGCTAGTTGGGTATTTTCAGAGCCATTGAAAGGAGAAATTCATAGCCAATCGAAGAACCAAGCATGGGGGGCATTCGAAAGAGTCAGGGGGAGAAACATGTCCAGGTTCACTCAAGATTTCAAAATGGAAAGAATTATCTAAATATGGCAAACTTTCAATATGTTGGGTTTTTGTCTCATGGCCTTGAAAGCCTTTGCCTCTTGCCATACTTGCGCTCATCACACCCCTATAAGGGCACATTACCAAGGGGAAAGAAGACGAAAAAAAGGGATAAGAAACACACTGCCTCAGAAAGTCACACCAAAAATCTCAAAATCTTCACAAAGTGATCCAAAATCGAAGCAACCTTCACAGGCCTCTTCAACAAGCGCTCCACTCACTCCTTGAAGGTTGCAGGACGCGCTCCCAAGCACTAGGAAGGTCCAACGTACACTGGAGTATCACTCACATAATCTCTCCATTGGTAATTTGCTTTTGATCTCAAACTAGCTAAATATGCATTTTTTTTAAATTCATGTTAATCATACATTCATGTTATTGCTAATGTTTATGATTGCTTTCATGCGTTACATACAAGGTTAAGCGCAAGGATGAGATCGTGCCATTGCTAAGGCACGATCTATATTTTCTTTCGAATCTCATGATGTAGGATGTTGCAAGACGAAATAGCTTTCGATTCAAACTCAGGGGATTCGAACTAGGATGATGCAGCCATGGGTTGTCGAATCCAAGACTAGATTCAATCCAAGTCTGGATTTTTATTTTGTTTCTCTAATAAGTTTCCTGCAGATCCAGTATTCCCAGATCGAAGGACTATATCATGCACCTTCGACCAGTTTCCTCATTGGATCGAAAGGTAGCTCTAGGCTCCTTTTCAATCCAGACATGCATTCTACAATTTTCCTAGTTTCCTTCACTATCCTGACCCTTTAAATTTTTTTTTTTGTGTTATTAACTTATTTCTTTTATTTATTTACTCAGCAAAATTATTATATAAAAAAATCACAAAAATTAGGTATAGTCTTTTATAATTAAAATTAATTCTATTAACTAATTAATTAATTATTTTAACATTTTCTTTAATTTAAAACTAAATAGACTTAGGATTTTAATTAAATCATTTTCCCAAAATAAAAACAAACAAAAAAGATTTTTATACCTTAGGATTTTTTAGACATTCTTTTCCATTTCGCGTGTGTTTACATTCATATTATTGTATATGTCTACTGTATGTAATAGAATTGATTAGGACTTTTACTGTTTTATTTATTTTTCCCCAGTTTTGGATATGTACATAATCCCCCTCCCCGAAGCCTTGTAATATCTAGGATTTACTCTCCGCGTTTTAATTTCATGTACATATTAACTGTTAGATGTATGGTAATAGGGTTCTATGGCAATAAACTAAAAGCAACGTTAGCAAACCTAACATCAAGGAAAAATAACTGAAAACAAACACACTTGCACATGCGCACCTCTAGGGTACTCCCACTTTGGTTGCCTTCGGAAAATAGTCATAACTCTCGAAACGCGAGATATTTTAGTGGCTACCCTCTGGTTTAATAAAATATCATAAGTCCCTCAATGACCCTCTCGACGTTGCCTTGGTAAAAAATAATCTTATAACCCTAGGGTAGTTACTAAGGTTTCTTGCCCAGTTTCCTTTGTAACTATAAAATGTCCCTTCGAATGTCCCTCAAACACCCAACAATAGGGCTAACTACTCACTAATAGTAGGATAACATTGTCTAAAGTAAAATAGGAAAAGAACGACCCTTTCAAGTAGAGTAGATAGTTCCTAGATGCTATGCTCAAAAAAAACTTTTTACACCTACACAAAAACATTTCAAAAAGCATTTACAAAAACACTTTATCAACACTCTTGAGGACTGATACAAGAGTTATCATAAAACGAATCGCCGCACTAAGGAACTTTCAAAAATACTTTTCAAAACACACAAAAAGCACAAGGTATTTTTTAAATTAGCTAAGCATCTAAGAGCCCGTAGATAAACTACGGATGAAAAGGGTGCTAACACCTTCCTTTTCCATAATCTACCCCCCTTACTCAGAAATAATCTCGAAAGGTATTTTTCTGTTCTTTTCACCCTTTCCTTTGTTGGATAAAAGAAAAGTCGGCGGCGACTCTTGCTTACCGCAACATTTGCAAACACAAACGCAAAACCAGTATAACAGTCGATTCTGCCACCGTATCACAATCTGCATAACCTAACTTTATCATTTCTAAATCTGATGGAGATGACCTAGTTGTCACCAATCTTCCTAGAACTTTGATCAAATCCTCTAACTTCTCTTTTGACACCCTATATCCCGATGCAATTTGAGCAAAGTCGTTAGCCTCTTGATTTTTAAGTCAAGGGATGTGTCTAATGTTCATATATTCAAACTTTCGTAGCAATCAAGGCCATCTATCAAAGCGTCATACTCACCCTCATTGTTTGAACAAGAACCATCTATCATGTACTTGAATTTTTTTGGAATTTTATTAGGAGAAATAATTATAACTCCAATTCTAGTCCATTCTCTATGACTACAACCATCAAAGTACAATTTCAAAGGTTTAAGTTCAACAAAGTCTTAGGGAGCTTCCCGCATAGCATGATCGACTATAAAATCTGTAACTACCTCCCCTTTCATAGCTTTTAAGGGAATGTAAGTCAAAGAATACTCAGTTAAAGCTAGTGCCCATTTCCCAATTCTACTATGCAAAATTGGTTTGGAAAACATGTTCTTTATTATATCAAAATGAGATGAAACGTAAATTGGATTATATAATGCTTCATTTTAGTACAAGAGAAGTATAGACACAGACACAACTTTTCAACCATACTATTGTTAGACGATGACAATTTATCTAGAGGGGGGGGGGGGTAATAATTACCCGATTTAAAAACTCCAAAAAATTCTAGTTTTGAAAATTATTTATTAAAGAGTTTAAGCAGAAGCTTTTCAAAATAAGTCGTCTATACAAACAGTTATTGGAAACTCGAATATGAAACTATATAATAAATTGAAAATGGAATGAATATGATAAACTGAATTAATTGTACTTTAATCAAGTAACACATTATCAATCGTTTGTAGACAGTTACTTGAAATTATATTTCCAATGTCAATATTCAAAAGAACAAACAAAATCAATATGTCGAACACTTGGTGTGCAATTGAATTTTCAGAATTTTCCCTTAAGTTGTGTTGATACATAAAATCACTTATAATCAAAAGTGATTATAAGCAATATCAACACTTGATATAAATCAAAAACAGTCCAGAAAATTTCTTACAATTCAATTGATAACGCAATACTATTAGACAACTTCATTGATGAATATTAAAGCAAGTAAAAGCGATAAGAAAAAGAGACACAAGGATTTGTCTTCACAGTTCCCCAATTTCTTCCTTGCGAGTGGGTACGTTTGCACCTAATTATAATGGAATTAGAATTCTTACTATGCAAAAAGGTTGATACAAGAGAAGTGTGCAAGAGCAACTCCATAAACCCTAATGCTTGTTGTTGTTTCAACCCCTTCTCTTTCTTTGATCTTGAGAAAGACTAAGACACAATAGATGCAAATTGACTATCTGGATCTTACTACTCCTTTGCGTGTTTTATCTCCAAAGCTTTCGCTTACCGTCAAGTTCACCTATTGTAACACAAGACTTAAATTGTCATTCACCTTTCTATGGCTACTTCCTTCGCGTTCTTTATCTCCAAAGGATCTCTTGCATTCTTTATCTCTATGGGACTTAACTTGGCTGCAATTACCTCTTGAATGCCTTGCACGAAAACCCCTAAATCAATCAATGATCTTAGAGGACTAACCTGGGGTTTTTCTGGATGAAGACCCATACAAATCTCAACTCAATATTCTTGACTACACAAGCACCTAATCAGACATTATCAAACCTCGTCTAGATGAAACCCCAACAGAAGATCATTACAATGGAATTTTAATGTGTATGCATAGATTGGAGATTGAAGACAAAGAGAAAATGTAGGTTAATTTTATGGTATCATCAAGTTATGAATGATGCATGAATGATGTACTTATAGTTTTGTAAATTTAGGGGAAAAAGGACTTATTCGTAATTAAAAAGATTTAAAAAATTGACCAAAACAATCAGTATGTCTCGACCTATAAATCATATGTGTCGACACATAAGTTAAGTTTAATTTATATGTGTCAACCGAAAAAAGTCCGAGGCTACATGTTTTAAAACAACAGTAAATATGTCAACCTGAAATTCGTATGTGTCGACACATAAAATAAGAATTTCTTCAATTTCAGAAATGCTTCAATATGTGTCGACCTATGCAATGCATGTGTCGACCTGAGCCTTCCAGAGGCTACAGGCTTCAAAACTGGGTTGCATGTGTCGACCTGAAAATTGCATGTGTTGACACATGCAATGAAAATTTATGCAGAAACTTGTTTTTAATGACCTGGATCAATTTCAAAATTATTTTTAATGATTCCTAATACTACTAATGCAGAGGAGTTCCACAAGACATAGAGATATCGTCCAATGTACATAAGTGCTAGTTTTTCCCAGCTTTAACATCGTGCAAAACATCTACTGATGAAGTTGTACTCACAACTATATCTAGTTTCCACATTATTAAGGACTCGACAAAGATAATAAATGGCTATTTCGACGCCATTCTCATCCTCTTGAGAAAGCATAGTGACATCAGATGCAGAAATATGCAACCTCATACTTTTAATTCTATAAGGAGGCGGTAATATTGGAGGATGAACAAGATAATCTTTGATTTTGTCAAAAGTTTCCTGCTGCATTTGTCCCCACTCGAAACCTTCATTTTTTTAGTCGAAGAAGATGTGAAAAGGCTTGAGCTTTGCCACTCAGGTTTGATATGAACCTTCTTAAAAATATAAACTTGCCTAGTAAATACTACAACTCCTTCTAGTCAATGGTCCTTTCCCCTCCAAGACAACCTTGGTGTTATTCTGGTTTATTTTGATCCCTTTTTATGGACCATAAAGCCTAGAAAGTCTCTAACCTGCACAAAAAAGAACATTTGAGAGGATTCATATCTAACCCATGATTTCTCATTCTTTCAAATGATCGTCGCAGATGGTCTAGATGATTTTTCCTTGATACAGATTTCAAAACTATATCATCTATGTAAATCTACATAAATGTGTCAATAAAATCATGGAAGATTGAATTCATTGCTCTTTGGTAAGTTTCTCTAACATCCTTTAAACCAAAAGGCATAACAACTTATTCATAGGTGCCTAAGGCTCCAGGGCATCGAAATGCCATTTTAGACACATCTTCGTCAGCAATGAAAATCTGATTGTAACTAGAGCATCCATCAAGCATACTTAGATAATCGAAGCCAACGGCTGAATCAATAAGAATTTCTGCCACATGAACTAGATATTTTTCCTCTGGGGTTACGGTATTTAGATCTCTAAAATCAATGCAAACCCTCAAAGTTCCATTCTTTTTAGTAACATGCACAATGTTAGTCATCCATTCGACGTACCTGGTAGTTCTGATGAACTTACATCTTAATAGCCTTTCAATTACTCTTTGATATTTATCAGGATCTCTGGTGCAAACCTTCACAGAGTCTACTTGATGGGCTTCTTGCCATCCTTTATAGGAAGTTTCAGTTCAACTAGATCTCTACTAAGTCCAGGCATCTCATCATAATCCCAGGCAAAGTAGTCCTTGTATTCTTTCAGCAACTAAGTTACTTTGCCTCTAAGTTCTTTGTCGAGATTTATGCTGATGTAAGTAGGTCTTTTGTTTGTCCCATCTCCTAAGTCTATTTCTTCGAATGGGTCCTACGCTATCATCTTTATGTTTGTTGTTGTTGGATCTTTTTCAAACCCTAAAGGCTCTTCGTCATAAATAGCATCCAGCCTTTGGTGTGTTGCTTCAATTTGTTATATTTTATCCAGAGGTTCTGGCTCAAAATCTATCCCAAGTCTCTCTAAATGGACTTCAACTTTATTGGCTTCAACAATCATGTATTTAACTTCGGCCTCTAAGGTCGTTTTTAACCTGTTCTTGGCCACATAAACCTAAACATTTCTTAATGCTGGAGATTCAGACATAATGGTTATCTTCTTCCTCCCAACCAGTTGGTTGGACTCCAGACAACCCCTTTATATCTTATTCTTCTCCCATGATCTCTTGATCCTAATAGAATCCATGGGTGGTGTAACACCCCAATTCTACCCCAAGCAATTATGCAAAATAAATCAGAGTTATAAAATTTCATTCATACAAACGAATCGGGACGTCACAAATTCTTCTAACAAATTCATTGCATTCATCATGGATATATAACACTTTTAATAAAACATCAGATGAACCATCAACATAGCATCTTTGATAAAATAATTCAACAACTACGCAGCGGAATTCTTCAATAACATCTTTAAATAAAACAGCAACTTCGAAACATCTTATATTTAGTAAATAAACAATTTAAAGTCCAACAACTAAAAATCAGCAATCAAAAATCAGCAAGCGTTCATCCCCCCGAGTGTTACATATCAGAGCAATGCCACCGACTCGATCTATTGAAGGTATACGACCTTTACTCTCGATTACCTGCACGTTACCAACATAAGGGCAACATTCAAATAGAAGGGGTGAGATATCTAACAATATAATAAAGCGCATGATAATTAATATATTAAATTAGATCAATAATATCACCACTTCTCATCTCATAATCAACAATAATTGCAGCATATATACTCATTCATCAACATCAAATACATTTCATTATTCAATCATATAATGTGACTCAAAACTATGCAAATGCATGTGGTACCATTGGAGCAGAACTCCCATCTCAAAAATCTACCAATTAATAGAGGCATCAACAAGGCATAGCCTTCATCTCAAAATTTGCCAATCCAGGCCATCTCAACGAGCATAAGCTCCATCTCAAAAATGCAATGTATGCGACTCATCATGAATGTAATAACAACACCCAAATCATCTTGAAACACATCTCAAAACATCTCAATTATCATAATAACATCTCAATCATCTCGAAATAACACATCTAAATCATCTCAAAACAACAACATCTCAATCATCTCAAAACATCTCAATTACAGCATCTCATAAACATCTCAAAATAATTTATTAAACATCATAAATTATCAAACACCACTTTATTAATAACATCTCACTAATACTCAGCTGTATATTAGTACTACAGTAATCCCTACTATTATTCTACTACTGTACATCATTACTGTTATTAATCCTTCTGTCATATTTCTAACAACAGTCTCTAACATCTCATATTCATCATTATGTCCAAAATACAGCATAACTGTCAATCACGGGAATTAATACTAAATCCTAAATTAGTTACTAGGATTACACTTTGTATCCATCGTTTTAATCATCTAGAATAATATTCATCGCGTTAGCTAATCAACACTTTGAACGACATCTCAAACAGCATCTTAAAACTCAAGTTACAGCAATTTAAAAACTGATTATGTCTAAAATTAGTCAGTATGGGTCGACACAAAACCCTTGGGGTCGACGCGTAATGCTTCTCCTGCACAGCATGAGTCGACACATCCTCCTCATGGATCGACTCATCCTGGTCCTAATCACAACATGTATCGATGCATGCTCCTCTCCGATCGACTCATCCTGAGTCTTGTACTCGTCATGCATCGATGCAAACCCTCCATGGATCGATTCATCCTGATTCTAACAGTTCCTATGTATCGACTCATCCAGCTTGAGGTCGACACATCCTGGTTCCTCCTGCATAATTCTGCGATTTCCTCTGTATTTTCACTACGGGAATTCATATTACAGCCCTACAAACCTTATTATAAACTTAATAAATCATCACCTAACATTAACCTATAATACTACATCGATTACACAGCATCATAGCATCATTATTCATCCAAAATTCATCAATCTTCATCATACGTCATCATACATACATCCAATTCAAGAACAAACAACAATCACATCTAACCCCGTATATTAAACATCATGAACCCAATTATAAAGCCAGAACCCCACCCTTACCTTGGATTGAAGGTCGCTCTACAATTTCCGGGTTGAATCTTTGTTCTTGCCGTCTCCTTCTATTTCCAGCAGCTTCATGTTCTTCACAATCCTTAATTCCTCTACTGCTTCTCTCTTCTATTCTAACAACAAATAATAATATAACCCTATTATTATATTATTCTTATTGGGCTCAAAACCTACACCCCCTTATTACTTCCACTCACACCATATAGGCCCACATTTAAATAATATTAACTTCTAACATTATTTCACCAAATAATAATATTATACCTCTAATATATTATTATTTCTCCATTTAATAAAATAAATCCAATTATAATAACACTTCTTCACAAATATTCTAAAAATAATTTAATTAAATAATTAATTAAATTACGGGAGTTACAGGTGGGGTGCAAATATAAAGAATAAAATGCCTGATCATAAAGCATATAAGCAAATCTAGGTGGGAACAATGAGATATGTTTGCCAAGTTCCTGCCAAATGTCTCTTATCCACATGGTTTATTTCTGCCATGTAGTAAGTTTGACCTGCTTTGATATTCTCCACTATTCCATCGTCTCTCCTTATAGAAATCCTTTGGTGCAAAGAAGATGGCATTGCGCCAACACCATGTATCCATTCTCTCCCCAACAATAATTTATAGTTTTCCTTCAAGGATATCACCATGAATACAATAGGTTTGATGATTGAACCAACTTTTAAATCCACCTGGAGAACACCTAATATGGGACTACTTTTCCTTTCATAGTTGGAGAGGAGCATGTTATGGGGCCTCAAATCAATGTCTAATTTTCCAATCTTCTTCAATAAAGAATATGGCATCAAGTTAACAGTTTCCCCACCATCAACCAGGATCATATCCACCCCGGTTTTTTTAAATTTTCCTTTTGATGAACAAAGGTTTAAGGTGACTCTTCATCCCTTCGTTTGGCCTTTAAAAGAATGAATTTTTCTATTCGATGTAGTATTTGCTCATCACATAGTAGCATACTGGCCTAAGTTTTGCCATTTCCTCCTCGTTGATCTCAATTTCCTCAATTTTAGTAATTTGGTCATATCCCTTCGTTGCAGTTTTTGTAGAGTGAGGAGTCTGAATCTGAATTGAAGTCGTCCGTTAGCATGTAATAATCAATCACTGGCTGCTTCATTGGTTCCTCCTTAGGTTCTTCTATTTTTTACACTAATAATTTTCTACCAGCTGGCTTTTTCTCTTCAATTTAACCCTAGTATGGGGCTTGTTACTACTTGATTGTGCCGCCCCTTTCTCAGCAGCTTCACGCTCAACTTTCTTCCTTCTTTTCTGGCACCTCCACTGTGATCTGGACATAGGATTCTTTCCCTTATAATTTTCAGATCCATAAGTTTTTGTTTTGACACTTGAAGTTCTCTTTGATAAGCAATGGAGAAGCCTCTTCCAAACTCAAAACTACGCCATTTTCTCCATAGGACTGGTCCACCTCTCTGTTGGAGCATTCGAATTTTTTGCACCCTAAAATTTGACCTCCTAACTTCTTTTATCAGGCTTAGACTTAGCATCACATTCACATCTTTTCATTAGGTCATTTACATAGCATACATTCACATTCAATAAATACCCTGAGTTTCAAAGGATCAACTGATTATGGAAGTTAGGGTTGTTAGTGGTTGCGGTGAATGTGTTCAATAAAGCCTAATTCTTATGGTTATTATTTAAGCTATAAGGCTATTTTCTACTTCTCAACATCAAATTGCCAGGTTTTCCTCTCCAAGGTTAAAGAGTGGGCTTTTAACTTGTGCGTATAGGGTTTCATGTCAAGGGTATTCTTCCATGTTTCAAGCCTTATCATCCATCTTTAGGACTTTCCTCATGACATTAATTTTGGGTTGAGATAGCTGGTTATTAAGGATTGAGGATTAAATTGTGAAGCATGATTCATGGCATAAGATATGAATTTTTGGGTTTATTCTTGATCAATGCGATTTTTATTCTCATCGTTGTTATTTGTTGTTTACAATACAAGTAGATTTGGATTGAATACATTGAATACCTGAGGAAAGTATCATTGAATTTAAGAGGTTTCAAAAGTTACATACAAAGATCCACATCATTGTTAAAAATCGTATAACGTTGCCATTCATCATCTTGATATGTTCAAACACATTATTATCTAAATCTTTTCACTCATTCAAGTTTCGAGCAAGTTCATTTACATTGTGTTGAAAAGATTATATGACAAAGGGAGATTCAAAATTCAAAAATTTGAATTCTAAACATGTCCTCATCCTCAATTTCATCAAATCTTCAAGCCTTGTCTAAGTCTTTGCTTCATGTTACAAACCCATCAAAACTCATGTCCAAAAGTTACTATCCAAAACAGCACTGACTTGCTTAAACCTGTTCGAAGCCATTCCAAAACCGAAGTATCAAAAACCTGTAATATAGTGCTAAACTTATTCAAAACAGAAAAAGAAAGAGAGAACTAAAGTAGTCCACATCAAAAAAACATTTAAGCCCATAACTGATTTTCGTTCATCCATAAGCCAACTTACACAATCAGGAAATACCAGAGAAATCAGAAGTAAAGAAAAAGAGGAAAATCGTGCCTTGCATTAAAAAACCTACAAAAAAAATTAGCTCACCTATTGCAACTGGTTTTAAATACAGAGTTGCCACCCTTAATATTTATCCTAAGGAAGGGAATATAAAGGATAACCCTAAAAGTTAGAGATTCTAGGTTGTTTGGACTCGGTTCTAGACGAATGGGAGGTGTTAGGCACCCCTCATCTACCTTGTTCACAAGGATACTAGGGTTAGAAGCACGGTCTTTAAGAAATAGGGTTTTAATATTTTATTAGGGGAACTCACCATGATTTTTAGTCGTATGCCTACGTATCCTCTTGGGAGGAATCAGAGTTCCAATTCGTAGTTCGCGGGGGGTTTGTGTATTTTTATGGATTACGAAGATATTTTAATTCTCCTCTTACTTAGTTTGAGTGTGTGAATAGCAGAGATTTTGGACCCAGTGCACAGTTAATTAAAATATGCATCGCAATCCTTTTCGAAAATTAATTATTGAATTAATTTAATTCACGAAAATAACTTGTGGTTGGTTAAGTATTTTTTATGTGTTAATTAAAAAAAATATCTTATTTAAAATACATGATTAAAAGATAATTTAATGCAAATAAAATAAATAATATTTTTTATGGGTTGGAAAATAATATATTTGATTTATAATAATAAAAATATTAAAATTATAAATATATTTAAAAATAGAAAATATTAAAAAAATAAATAAAGAAAATAGATTAAAAACGTAGGGGGTGTAAATTATGCTAAGCTAGTAAAATATGGGTTGTTAATAGCATGGGCCTGAATTTAGATATTTAATTCAAGCCCAAAGGACATGGGGTTTATTCTTACACGGCGCAGCAAAATGGAGGGTGCAGGGAGTATGGGTCCAAGTCTAGATATTGGACTTGGCCCGTTTGGCCAGGTGGTGTGAATTTGCGTGTGTAATAAAATAAAAACATGAGGGACGTGTGAATAGCTAATGGGTCAGGCCCAAGATGGTTTTGGGACAGATTTGGCTAGGCTTTATGCGGGAAGTCGCATGGTAATATGGTGGGGCATGTGTTTTAGTCTGTTTGATTGAAATCGTGTGGCTATGATGGGGTAGCACGATAACGGCCATGGGGGAGGGGGGGGGGGGAAACATTGGATCACAATGATATTATATTTTCGTTTTTCATAGAACAAAACCATTTCATTTTTTATATCTTCTTCACTTATCTCTCTCTCTGAGAGCTCTCTTCTCTCTCTCTCTCTCTCTCTCTCTCTCTCTCTCTCTCTCTCTCTCTCTCTCTCTCTCTCTCTCTCTCTCTCTCTCTCTCTCTCTCGCCTAACCTTCTTCTCCCTTCTCACCATAAACCTTAACCTTCCAATCTGCGGCAGCGCCGATCGTCCCACTCCTTTTCCAACACAACATCGACAAAATATAACCCAACAATAACCCCAAACCCCAAACCTACAAAACACAACAAGAAATCCCCCTAAAGCTAAGTGTTCACCTCAGTCATGTTTGTTCTTGTTTGCTTCTGAGTTTTTTTTATTGCTTCGTCTAATCCCTCTTCTCTTGGCCCTTTGCAGGTGCAACGACGATAGAGGATTTCTTAGGGTTTCAGATATTGAAACCCTAGGTGGCGGCGGTGGATACCCGGTGTTGAGATAGATTACAGCGGAGAGGCTTCCCTGCTCTTCTTTTGTTAATTTTTCTCCCTCCATTTCTTCCCCCCTTATATAACCGCTCCCTTCCATAAATCCCTTTCTGTAATAATTTATTTTCTCTGTCTATCCCCCCCTCTGTTCTGTTTTTTAATCTTAGGTTTTCTAGCTTTTTTATGGTTTATTGTTTAGGAAATATAATTACGTGGTTCGTTATTTCTGATTCTGATTAGGGAAATACAAGATTGTATTTTGATTTGTTTCAGATTCTTTATAAAGTCTAGATTTAGTTATTATATTTGTGTGATTCGGTTTCTGTAAAAGTTTGATTTTGTTCAATTTTGTATTAACTAAGAACAAGGGAAATATATGATTTGATTTGGTTAAATGTTGTTTCGATTCAATGCAAAAATCTCAATCTGAGTAGTAACGGTTTTTTCTTACAATATGCGTTATGGGTTTTCTTTTGTTTTGGGCTTGGGCCTGTTACGCGTTTGAGGGTTTTAAGCCCTTGGCCTCTTAACCCAACGTTTATAAGATTAACACAATAAATATACTACTAATAATAATAATAATAATAATATAATACTAATAATAATCAATTATAATAAAAATAATTAATAAAAGTAATTATAACAAAATAATAGCAATAATAATAATGTTATAACAAAACATTTTTTTCCAAAACAAATCCAAAAAAAACTGAAATGGGTCATACTGCTTTGGGCCTACCAATTCAATCTTTTTTTTCAAAATTAATAAAACAAATACCTTAATAATAATTCAAATCAATAATCAATAAAGCAAACACAGTCTCTAAAAAAACAGAAATGGGCCAAATGTTAATTATTGGACTTTAAACAAAAGGAATGTTTTATATACCTTTCCATCTAAATGGGCCATTATGGTTTAGAAATGGCCCAAGATGTTTTGAATAGTGTGCACCCCCTTTTCAACATTTGAATTGGGCTGGAATCTTTATATGGACCTTTTTTATTTAGAAAGGCCCAAAAATTCTTGATGAGGTAGAATCTTCAAGTTTTGAAATGGGCTATTATACTCTAACAAATATACCCCTTGCAAAACAAATGGATTTTAATAATTCACATGGGCCTTCTCTGATGCAGAAAGGCCCATGGCTTTTTTAATGATAATTCTGGAAAATAAGAGATAGAAACCAGTAGGGAAAATTTGGGGTATGACATCACCATAATGCCTTGCATCAGTTTTTATCAAAAGAGAATATCAATAAATCGAACTTTAACAGAAAATACAAAGAAAATAAATAAGAAAAGTCAAAGAAATTAACTCAGTACAAAAGATAACTCAACAAAACTTGCTAAAAAAGCCTCATTTCAAATTCAATCTCAGCCATCTAAATTTCTAACAGAAATTCAAATTGACAACTCAGATGAAGTCTCACATAACAAACTTCTCTAATCTCTACCAGCTACAAAACACAAACTCACCTTTGTTGAGAATGATTCTTCAATCTGTGGAAGAATCACCAAAAAAAAACTCTCAGAAAAACTCTCTGCAACTTCTTTACGCCATCGTCATATTTCTAACGCAACCACTTCTCAACTTTGTTCTCTATCATCATCTTCAACCATCAATCTTATCTTCCAACCTCTGCAACACACACAACTTCATCATGTCAACGGTTCTGCATCGCAACTCCAACCACAAAGATACGTAATGCATTGCACATCCTCAACCACCTCACAAACTCTTCATCGCTGTAACTCTTCATCAACAGTCCGGTCATCGCCACATATTCCTTAGCATAATTTCTTCTGCATCAATAACAACAAGCGATGAATCTCACACCTAAAGGACGATAGCAAGCAAAATAAGAGCAGGGGAAGATTCGATAACAAAGAGGCATACCTGAACCTTCTTTGGTCCACTCATTGGTGTTCTCCCGAGTGAAGAAACACCAGATATCTCTCCAACAGGTAAACTCATGTATCCACCATCTGTTATCATTTTCGTCATGTGAGATCAATGAAAAGGGCAAGATGAATGGAAATTGAAAACAGAGTGATGATGAAGATGTCGTTACGGAAATGAAATCGAAGCATAAGAGGTGAGGAACCACGAAGTTGGGAATTAATCAGAGGTTGAAGACGAGTGTGATGCGGTGGGAGAACTGACTTGGAGCTTTGCGTTTTATCGCAAATGTTGTGGTTTAGCAAGAGTCGCCACCGAATTTTCTTTTATCCAAAAGGAAAGGCTGAAAAGAACAGGAAAGACCTTTGAGATGTTTTCTTGAGTTCAGGGGGTAGGTTATGAAAAGGAAATGTGTTAGCACCCTTTCCATCCATGGTTTTCCATGGGCTCTTAGTTACTTGCTAGTTCACTTGCTTTTGTTTGAATGTGCTTGTGGTGTGAGTTTTGAAAGTATTTTGAAAATGTCTTTGTAATGGTTCTCGTTTCTATAAGAACGCATACAAAGTTTATTTAGAAAATAGTTCAAAGAAGTGTTTGTGTCTTTTAAAAGTGATTTTTAAAAAGGTGTCTTTGTAACGGCTCTCGTTTCTATAAGAACGCGTACAAAGTATTTGTCTTTTGAAAATGTTTCAAGATGAAAGTGCTGGTGTAAAAATGTTTTGTTGTGAAAAAGCGAGGAACTAGGAGTGAATCTACTTACTCAAAAGGTCTTGGATGTTATTTTCCTCCTCTTTTAGATGTTGTTATCTTACCATTGTTTTGGTAAGAAGCCCCATCATTGGATGTGAAGGGACGGGCATGAGACGTTTTGTATAGTTATAGAAGGCAACTTATGGGACGTTTTAGCAATATCGTTTAGGGACTAGATCGTTTACCGAAGGAAACATTAAGGGTCATCGAGGGACTACGATCTTTCATCGAGGGTCTTTGCTAAAACGCCCATATTCGAGGGACATGACTAATTTCTGATAGGAAATAAGTGAGATTACCCTAAGGGTGCATGTGTGAATAGTGTGTTTCATGGCATGCATTTTAGTCTTTTATTTTTAGGTTGTCTATTTGTTGTTTTTATCTTGCCATACACACCTTAATTACTAACAATATATGAAAGCAATAAAAGTGCGGGAAAAGTAATGTCCTACACTATTACATCATTAAGGGGATGGGGGTACAAATTTATGAATGGGGGGTTGCAAGAATTTAAATCCTATTTAACTATTATAACCATATTGAAATATACAATTCAAGAAAGAAAAAGGACTTGTTTTGTAAATGTTTTTTTTGTCTTAATGAATTAAGAAAAAGAAATAAATTAATTAATAAAAAAAGAAAATATTTTTATGTCTTTTTTATATTAATAAAAACGGTATTAATATTGAAAATGATAAAAAAGGGAAATAATGAGAGATAGAATTAGCATGCTGCTGAAAGCAAAACAAAGGGGATCAGAAGTTCTGATGCTGGGCACGCAGTGGTTCAGAAAGAAGCGTCAGAAGTTCTGGATTGATACACTCTTAGGTCTTGCAAGACACGTTAGAGGGAAAACACAGAAGTTCTGGGTTGCTATGTGTTAAACTTCTGAGTGTTAGAACAATGAGAAAGTCTTAGAAGTTCTGTGTATTAAAACAATGAAGAGAACTCAGAAGTTCAGTATGTGCTAAGACAGTGAACATCAGAAGTTCAGTGTGTGTTAACAGCGAGTGAACATCAGAAGTTCAGTGTGTTTAAACAGTGAGAAAATCATAGAAGTTCTGTATGTTAAAATAGTAAGGAGAACTCAGAAGTTCTGTGTTGTGCTAAAATCGTGAGTGAAAATCAGAAGTTATGTGCCACATTTTAACTCTTTCCTCATATTAATCAACACATCAACAATTTATTCAGTTCTTAACAAACAGCAAATCAAAAGGATAAAAGCACAACAGTTTATAGAAGCTCTAATCCTAATTATAAGCCTAGCCTTAATCAAGAAGTTCTGATCCATAGTTTTTCTACTTATGCAATGATATGGACAACATCAATACTATGATATTTACATATTTAATGATGTTCTGAATGAAAAGATGCAAAGTCATAAAGACTTACCTTGAATCTGGAGCGTGTGCTTGGAACTTAAACTGTTGTCCTCAGATGTTCTGGAGTCAGCAAGAGCAACGTAAGAGAAAATGCCAAGTTCTTTGATTCAAAGGGAAAAACAAAGGTTTGGTTTTTTGTTTGGGAATTCTAGATTTTTACGAAGGTTTCACAGTTTTCTTTTCTCTCTTTTGAAAATTCTCTCTCTCCAAAAGCCAGCCCCTTGAACATGTGATGGAGCAACTTATTTATAGGTGAGATTGTTGTGGTTTTGAGGGGGAAAACAAATGGGATTTTAAACCTTTTTGACATACTGTTCCATTTCTTTTTACACACAGTTTTCATATGCTAGTTTGGTGCAATTCTGGGGTTTGGAAAAAAACGCAGGCGTGGACTGGATCAACAGCACCTTGGAGTGTTGTGGCAGTTGGTGGCAGGACTGTTCTATAGCAGCGCAGCAGGTTGTTTAAACGAGGTTTTGGGATTTGGTGATGTTCTGACTGAAGCGTTGAACATAGCTTTCATATGCTAGGGTGCTGCCTTGTTCTTGAAGAAAGTATGGTGGTTAGCAGCTTTCAGTCGTGCCTAAGATGGATTTGTAAGCATGAATTAAGGAAAAGTACCCTCAGAGGCAAAAGCAAAGCATGTGCCTAGCATAACCTTGTACAAAAGTTTGTTTTTTCAAGGACAACAATGGTACTTCTATCTCACACGTGGGGAAATCCTTTGGATACAAACTCAAAAGTGGTTGGAGCATTAAATGATGATGAGATTTATTAAACCAGAAATCCTGCGCTATGAGATTGTGCATCATAGCTTAGATCTGGGCCAGAAGTTTAGCATCAGTGAAACTTAGAATAAACATCCAACTTCTGATCCCTGAATCCCTTTGCTCCAGCATGTTCTGAGCGAGTTCTCAGACTTTTCAGAAAGCTTGTGACATGCTTTGTAAGCCCTCTTTGAATTACTCTTGCAACTTCTGACTGAACCTATGTGAAAACTGGCCCAGAAGTTGTAGACAACTTCTGACTTGAAAATGCTCAGAATTTGCTAAATGCCTAAGCTTCAGAGACGTGCCTTTGAGGATGTATAACTTGAAATCCCATCATTTCTAAAAGAAGTTCTGTTTTTCCATGTTTTGGATCTCATTGAAATCTATAACTTTTGTGTCAAGTTCTTCCAGAATCAGCTTGCATCATGGTGATAATCTGATCAGAAGTTCTGAGCTTGTCATATTTCTTAAACACTTAGAAAAATTCTAAGTATTTAGAAATTTGACTTTTCCAAAGTAATTTTGACTTTTGAATTTCTTGATGAAACAAACTTCATATTTCAACATGTCTTGATTAAATATGATTCTTGAAACTTGATTTTGATCTAAAAGTCAAAGTTTGGCTTTTCAGTGTGCAAATGACCATTTTGCCCTTGTGAATGACTTTCTTGGAAAATTTGTAATTCAAGGCTTGGAATTGGATGGAAACAAACCTGAGGGTCCAGGATGATCCTTTGAGAAATGAGAGGGTAAATTTTGGGGTACAACATCTGCCCCTGTTCAATCTTCTTAAACCTGAAGAGTTAGATTGGCGGATCCGCCATTCGTGACTTGAAGGTGGAAGATGATTGAACACTAGAGTGCTCAGAAATTTGCACTCGCAGATGAATTGTGAATGGGCTTATAGATTCCATTTGGAGGAAACGAGGGATAATTATCGTAGATGGGATTATAGATGCCATCCAAAGGTGATTGTTGACAGAAATTAGACTAAGTCTAAGCTTGATTTCAACTGGAAAAGAATCAGAATAAATCCTGGAGTGATTTATCTGAACCGGGAGAAATGTCTACCGGAAAGAATCAGGATAAACTATTGATAGATTTAAACTGAAACAGCAGAGGTCTTGAATTAACTTTGACTGGATAAGAATCAGAAAAATATTAGGATTGATTTAACTGAAACAGACGAAAGTCTCAGAATATCTTCAACTGGAATAGGAATCAGAGAGATCTTAGTGTTGATCTGACTGAACCAGAGAAGGTGTCTGCGGGAAAGTATCAGCATAAACCGTTGAGAGATTTAAACTGAACGAGCGGAGATTTTTTTGATAATGATGTGTGATGAAGGAATCTGAGACGATTGCTACTCCAAAAGATGATGAAGGAATCTTGGACGATTACTACCTCAAAAGAATGATGAAGGAATCTTGGGCGACTACTACCTCAAAAAGATGATGAAAGAATCTTGGACGATTACTACCTCAGCAGAATGACGAAGGAATCTTGGACGATTGCTACCTCAAAAGAATGATGAAGGAATCTTGGATGATTACTACCTCAAAAAGATGATGAAGGAATATTGGACGACTACTACCTCAGCACAATGATGAAGGAATCTTGGACAATTACTACCTCAGTAGAATGATGAAGGAATCTTGGACGATTACTACCTCAAAAAGAATGATGAAGGAATCTTGGACGATTACTACCTCAAAAAGATGATGAAGGAATCTTGGATGACTACTACCTCAGTAGGATGATGAAGGAATCTTGGACGATTACTACCTCATCATAATGATGAAGGAATATTGGACGATTACTACCTCAAAAAGATGATGAAGGAATCTTGGACGACTACTACCTCAACAGGATGATGAAGGAATCTTGGATGATTACTACCTCAGCAGGATGATGAAGGAATCTTGGAAGATTACTACCTCAACAAGATGACAAAGGAATCTTGGATGATTGCTACGTCAAAAGAATGATGAAGGAATCTTGGACGATTACTACCTCAAAAAGATGATGAAGGAATCTTAGACGACTACTACCTCAGCAGGATGATGAAGGAATCTTGGACAATTACTACCTCAGCAGAATGATGAAGGAATCTTGGACGATTACTACCTCAACAGGATGATGAAGGAATCTTGGACGATTACTACCTCAAAAAGATGATGAAGGAATCTTGAACAACTACTACCTCAAAAAGATGATGAACTTCAATTGTTGATTTATCTTTCCTGAAAAGGTAAAGAGTTAGTTGTATGCAATGTCATGATGTATGAATTGCGTAATGATGTTCTCAAAATAAATGAGATTTGTGAATTTTGTATGCATATGCTATGAACATTGTTGAAATGTAATTTTGTCTTGGAAAATAAGTCCTTGACAAGTGTTGGGGAGTCATTAAATCCCAGACTGCTATTAAAGAGTAGGTGTCTTCAAACTTTTCCTAGAATGTTTCCACTGAGGATTCCTATTTTGTTGAGGAGAACTCCGCTGGGGAAAATTGACTTTGTTTGGGATACTCTGTTAGAAAGTGTTGATTCCTGCCTGGGGAAAAGAGATCAGGAGTCTCGGTTGTCCGTTGCTCTACTGAGAGTTATCTCTTGATGGACGAAGTTGAAATGATATTTGGTCGGGTCCAGGCTTCATAGTAACTTACTGGGGATTGTAGAGTAGTCTATAGGGGAAGAGAAGTCGTGGTCCTTTGATTTGTAGTAGTCGGGGAGGCAAACTCAAGTTGGGGAACCCTGTCTTTTGTTGGGGAAATAAACCCTGATTCTTAGTCTGTTGGAGAGGCGGAGACTTCACTGGCAGAAATATTCGAGGATTCTTGAAATCGACTCAGTTGGGAAGAGGTTTTCAAAGGTTAAAAATCTGGTTGGGGAAACATCCTATGAGAAGGATTCTGGGGAGATTTATCACTGCCCCTAGTAGCAAGTGTTTATGGCACTTCCAGTAAATGTTTGACTGTACGCAACCCTTTGCTGAGATTGGCGTTCAATGCCCCAAGTAAAGGAGATGGAGACCTGCCCCTGGTTATTCTGCACTTCTTGAGAGATTTCTTGGAATCTTGACTGGACTTCCCCAGGTGTGCTGGATAGTGACATGTCATGCCCCCTTGTTGATAGGAGATTTGTCATTTGGAAGTGTCATCCTACTTGAAGTGATTTTGTTCAGTGAGAGAGCTTTCGTTCACTGGATATTCGTTTGTGTGAATTTTTCTGTTGTCAAACAAATAGCCATATGCAAACAGCGATATTCAAATAATGCAAAGTTTATGCTTGTCTTGAAATTTTGAAAATGCGTTTTAGCAAGTAAAGAAGTTTTGTAAGAAAATTCAAACTCGGGATTTAGAGTAAAGCCTTACAGGAGTCAGGATATCTTTTGTAATAGTATGCTTTTGAACTAACCCATGCTTCAATTAGGACTTTTTAAGGGTTGTAGCGTGGCTTGGTTCATGGTTTAAGAAACAAAATATAAAGGATCAAAGTGTATTTGCACCCACCCTCTCTTCATGATGTTCTTCAGTCCTAAATTCAGTTAATTGTGCGTTCGAACTCCAATTACGTCTGGAATGACGTTTTCGTGATGGTTCAGACAAGTTTAGTCTATCGGAGGGCAGTTATTTCTTGCAACATTTTTCATGTTGTTGAGGATTTGTAGTGACCTCTTTCTTTTGATTTGTTATCCCTAATTTTTACCTGACTGTTCTTGTTTTGAGATTACAGTCAGCGGGATGCCCCCATTTTTCTTAAGTCTCCTTTGTAGGTTTTGACTTAGTGGGCTTTTCTTTTTTGAGAGATAATGACTGCCTATTGGGTAGGGAATCATCATTGTCTTTTAATTCTATAGGAATGTTTTTGTTGTTATTCGTCGTATTACGAGATGAGAGTTTGCGGCTAAATGCGCGTTTGAATCAATTGAGAGACTACCATGCCCCAGGTTTTGATTAAAGGTTTAAAATTGTGCAAAAAAGAAAACTTCTACTTCTTTGGCTCAAAGGGGTTGACTAGGGATTATCTTCCTTATAACTCCAGTGTTTAGCACTTGAAAGAACACATGTACATCGTCAGCAAGGTCCGTCCAAAAGCATATTGTATGAGATTATGGCATTGTTTTCGTCATCCTCCCTCTAAAGGCTTGTAACTTTTAGCAAGAGTTGAGAGTAAAAAGCATAGTTTAAATATAGAGAAACGAATGGATAAATTCAAGACAAACATATGCAATGCATTAATGAAACAAAGTTTGATATTAATAGATAATTGTTTGAATAACAAAAGGAACTACAATTGAAAATTCAAAATGAACAAGACGCTCTCAATGATTCGGCAGAGGAGCAGTGATCACGTTTGGAGTCTCCGGAGGGTCAAACTCGATCTCCTTGGCGTCAATCAAATCTTGAATCTTGTTCTTTAAAGTCCAACAATTGTCAGTGTCATGTCCGGGACTATCAGAATGATAGGCACATCTTACGCTTGGATTGTACTTAGAAGAGGAGGTATCGGGATTTTGAGGAGGATCCTTTGATGTGATCAACTTCAACTTCAACAGATGTTGTAACGCTTGAGATAAAGGCATGTTGATGTTAGTGTACTGTCTTTCTTAATATCTTACCCTACGCCTATTTCCTTGTCTTTGTTGAACAAATGTAGGATTAGAGATCAGGATTGCCGCTACATGTTGATCATGACGACTCTTTTGACCATGCACAACATTGGACTCTTTCTTCCCACTGTATGGCTTTTTCTGAGCATCAGAAGGTGGAGCTCCTTGGATATTTCCACTTTTGATGCCAGCTTCGACCCTTTTGCCGATCAGTATTAACTCGGTGAACCCGACTGAGGAACTTCTGATTAGGTGATTGAAGAAAGGTCTCGTCAAGGTTCCCATAAAGATGTCAATCAGCTCCCTATCAGTTAAAGGGGGCTACACCCTACCATCCAGATCTCTCCACTTTTGGGTGTATCCTTTAAAGCTTTCGTTGGAACCTATGGTCATGTTCTGCAACTGCACACGAGTTGGTGCAAGATCAGTGTTGTATTGGTACTCTTAGATTTTCTCGTCATCGGCTATTTTTTAGTCTCCAAGTGAACCCATGGGGCAAAGCTTGTCATCATAGATAAAAGAAATATGAGAAGCATGTTGATACAATCTCTATACCTTGCATCCAATTACTTCCTCGTGTGTTGGAAACTCAGTTGATTAAGCTTCATGCTTTGGGTCATCCTCCCATAAATTTCTCTCCTGATTTCGATGCAAATGCTAGACGTGCCTCCCATTCTGGGGCACCTAGTTATGATATTGAAGATTTCAAGAGGTTGAAGTATAAAGTGTGGCAATATTTGATGTCTATGATGTGCTTGTTGTTGGTAATCTTTGATGTTGTAGTGTTGTTCATGAAATTCCTAATTTGAACTTGTAGATCCAGAGAGATATGCTGATAAGTGAGGTTTTTTGGTAGAAAGTTGATATAGAGTAATGTTTGAATGAAATTGGATTAGGCCTATGAGTTATTATGTGTGAAAACATTTTTTTGGGTCAAATTGGTAGCTTAGAAGTGTGTAAAATGCGCATAATTCGTACTGGTGTGAAAAACAAGATTTTTATGTTGCAGACTGGTCATACGCGTATGAGGGAGACCATACACGTATGGGGGACATTCCCATAGTGGCGTACGCGTATGGTACGCGCCCTGTCCCCAAGCCAGCACGACTTTCTACTGGAACGCGTATGATACGCATATGAGAGGAAGGCCATACGCGTATGGGCTAGCTGTTACGTGTATGGGAAGTTTAGGAGAGGGTTTGGGCGAAATTTATCTCTGGTGATACGCGTATGATGCGCGTATGGGATATGGTTGTTTTGGCCTTACATGTTTGGTACGCATGAAGTTGGGAAATAAAAAGGCCATACACATATGGGGCAGGGCCATACGCGTATGAGCAGGTTGATGTGCAGAAAATTTTGTTTTCATGATTTCTTCCCTGTTTTCGTGTGCAATGTAATTTCTCTTGGTCTGTATTGACTAGTATGACTTAGATGGATATAAGAAGGTTTGTGATAATGGGAATTATGTTGAAACGTAGAACTTAGTGGGAATTTTGTATGGTGTTAATGTTGAGTGATGTGACCTAACATGTGGTTGTTGTACGAACGATGTATGAAGGAATAGCTTAGGATGTTGTGAGTACAACTTTAATATATGGTGTTTTGCATGATGTCAGAACCGGGAAAGATGGCATAACGGTAAAATCAATTGTATCTGTTTGTCTTGTGGCACTCCTTAGCATCATAGGTCTTAGGAACCACCAAAAAGCACTTTGAAATTGACCAAACTCATTGAAAAACACTTTCTGCATGTTTTTGCCTTGCATGTGTCGACACATTCGAGTTTCAGGTCGACACATCTAACTTCATTTTAAATCCTGTGAGCTTCTGTAAGTTACAGGTCGACACATGTATCATATGGGTCGACACATACTGAAAGATTTCTGAAATTGTAAAAATTCTTATTTTATGTGTCGACACATCCATATTTCAGGTCAACACATTTACTCATGTTTTAAAGCTTATAGCTACTGACTTGCTCAGGTTGGCACATAGAGTCTTGAGGTCGACACGTGCAACCTTTTTATAAAGTATGTGTCGACACATAAGATTTTGAGGTCGACACATAAATTTTATTTTGGTCAAATTTTCATTTTCTTTTATTCAGAATTTTTCCTTTTTGCCCTAAACTTTTCCAAACATTAAATACCCATTCATGCATCATTTCTAACTTGATGATACCATAAAATTAGCCTAATTTTTCTCTTCATCTTCAACCTTCCAATCTATGCATACACATCAATATTACATTGTGATGATGTTTCATCGAGGTGCCATCTTGACGAAGATTTGAAGATTTCTAATTTGTTTAGGTTGAGTTCTTGTAGGGGTCTTCATCCAAAAAAACCATCAGGTTTGTCCTCCAACATCATTTGTTAAATTGGGGGTTTTCGTGCAAGATCGTGCGAGAAGGAATCGTCCCTGAGAAAAATCCCTTGGAGTGTTTGAAACCTTTTTAAGGAACCTTAGAGTGGTTGGAATCTTTTTAAGGAAGTAGAAATAATTGGATGATAGCATCAGTGATCTTGTGTTAATAGTTTGCAATCAGATTTACTCTAGTGAAAAATCCCTTGGAGTGTTTGAAATCTTTGCAAGAAACCTTGGGGTGTTTGAATTCCTTTTAAGAAAGTAGCTTAAGCGGTAAATATGTTGCATCTATTGGTTGATTTTATCTTGCTTAAGATCAAAGGTTGGAAGAAGGAGTATCAACATCAAATTGGAGAGTTTTGTATTGTTGTTTCTAAGTCTTCCAATATATTAAACATTTTTCATATAATAATTATCCTAGTTTCATTGGAATTAGGCACAGACATACCCACGTGCGAGGATGACAGTGGGAAACTATGTAGACAAATTCCTTGTGTGTTTTTACTTTTCCGCTTTTACTTGCTTTCAATTTCATCAATCTTTTTATCAAATATCATTGTGATAGTAATTGAATTGTAAGAATTTTTCTCTCAAAATTTGTTTTTGAAATAGGTGTGGATATAGCTTATAATCAATTTTGATTATAAGTGGTTTTGTATATCAACACTACTCAAAGAGAAATTCTGAAAATTCACTTGCACGCCAAGTGTTGGATAAAACAATGAAGTTAGTTCTTTGATTATTTAGCCTTGGAAATAGAATTACAAAGTGATTGTGTTCAAACAATAAATAAGTAGATTATTGATTTGGGTTTGTATTAATCAATTACTCAATTTTGTCTCACAGATTCATCTTTCATAATTTTTATATTCGAGTTTCCAATAAGTTGTTTTTAGACGACTTATCCAGTTAATTACTTCTGCATCAAAAAGTGTTGAAAACAAATTAAATTCTAGATTTGTATCTAGAAATACTTTTTGTTCCTCTATTCACCCCCTCCCCCTCTAGATACGCGCCATCGTCTAACAAGTGGCATCAAGAGCCCGATTCATTCCGGCCTAAGAACACTCTTTAGAAAATGGCTTACAAACCTAAGGGGGGTCATTAGAGAGCTCCAATTTTCTCGGGAAAAAATTATACTTATTGGAAAACTTGTATGCAAATTCATATCAAATCATATGACAAAGGTGTTGGGGAAGCCATTCAAAATGGTATAACAATGGTGACATATGATCTTGATGGTATTACTATGCCTAAGCCGAAAAATCTATGGGATGATAATTAAAATAAAAAGTGGTCTTATGATTGGAAAGCTAAGAACATCATTGTATCCGCACTTGGTGTTGATGAGTTCTATCGCATTTCCCATTTCCAAACTGCTAAGGATATGTGGGAGACTCTACAAGTTACCTGTGAGGGAACTAATGAGGTCAAACAAGCTAGGATTAATACACTCACTCAAGAGTTTGAACTATTTTGCATGAAAAATGGTGAAAATGTTGGGGAAATGCAAAAGAGATTCTATCATCTTATTAATCGTTTGAACTTACTAGGTAATCCTATTTATAATTCTATTGCTACTAATAATATTTTGATATGTCTTACTAGATGTTGGCAACCTAAGGTCACCGCGATCAAGAAAGCTAACAATCTTGAAACACTTGATCTCACTGCACTTTTTGGTAAGCTTGAAGAACACGAACAAGAACTCAATATCTTGGAGAAATATGAAAAGAAGCTTGAGAAGAAAAAAAAGAATAAGGAAAGTCACAAGGAAGAAGTTATAAAGTCCAAATATCTTAAGGCTTCTAGCTATAAATCCTTAAAAGAAGAGTATAATAAGGATAATGACTCTAATGATGATGATATTTTAGATGATAAAGAAATGGGACTATTTATGAAGAAATATAATCGGTATGTTCAGAAAAATGGAATTAAACATTCCAACAAAAATATCATGAAGTTTAGAAGGCAATCTTCCTCCCTCAAAGAAGAGAAAAATAAAAAGGACAAAGGAAAGGTTATTTGCTACAAATGTGGTAAACCCGATCACTACAAACCAGATTGTCCATATCTTGCCAAAAAGAAATGAAAAGGCCAAAGAAACAGCCCTAGACATGCCTATGTTTCTTGGGAATGTGAAAGTGAATCCTCAAGCGATGAAAACTCGAGTGAGAGTGATGAAGAGGCAAATTATTGTTTCATGGAAAATCATCGACAAGGCAAGAAAAAGGATGTAAGTTCTAAACACTATAATATTTCAACTTTGTCTTATAATGAATTAGAAATGGAATTTGAAAAACTACAAATATATTTTTTTAATGCTAACAAAAGATTGGCCTTCCAAGAAAAAGTCTTCACATTTTTAGAGGCCAAGGTTGATGAAACCAATGATGAGTTAGAAGCATTAAAAGAACTTATTGTAGATAGTTCGAATCATGAAAAAGTGGACGAGTATTCTTACAAGTATGGCTTTGACACATGTCAAATTTGGCAACAAGAAGTGTGTACTCTTGCTACCAAATTAGATAGTCTACATCATCCCATGGAGAACATTTCTATTAGGTCCTTGAAGGTTGAAAAGCCTCATAAAAATTTCTCTTGGATTAAGAAAGTACCTAATAGCATTATTAATTCTCATCATAAAATATTTTGTCACTATTGTTGTAAAAAGGGTCACACTATTGAAAAATGCAAGCTTAGGACTTCTTTGATTCCTAAGGGTGATTTTCAATGGTTGCCCAAATGCAAAATTTATTTAACTCACTCTTAAGGACACAATGAGAATTTGGTACCTACCACCCTTATTTTATTTTTGTAGGATGAATGTCATGATGCTATAACGGGAAACTGGATTCTCGATAGTGGATGTTCAAGACATACGACGGGAGACATATCACTCTTCTCCGACTTTATGGTGAAGAAGAAAAGATTTGTTTCCTATGATGATGACAAAAAAGGTGAAATACTTGGAAAAGGTAGTACAGATAATCCCTTAACTATTATTATCTCAAATGTTATGTAAGTTGAAGATATTAGACATAATCTTCTTAGCATTAGTCAATTATGTGATAATGGATATAAAATGTCCTTTTCAAAAGATTGTTGCATAATTGAACATAGTGAAAAGAAGGATTGTATGTTTAATGGTTTGAAGGTTAGTAACATTTATATTCTTGACTTAAAATAGATTTCCTTGAATAATGCTCAATGTCTTGTTACCTTGAGTGAAGACTCTTGGCTATGGCATAGACATTTAGCTCATATCAACTTTGACTTACTTAATAAAATTGTCTCAAAACATTTAGTAATAGGTCTACCAAAAATAAAATTTTCTAAAGACCATCTATGTGATGCATGTCAAAAGGGTAAGCAAACAAATGCCTCTTTTAAATCTAAGAAAGTTATTTCTACATCAAGGCCAATTGAGCTCCTTTACATGGATTTGTTTGGTCCCTCGCAGACTAAAAGCATAGATGGAAACTACTATGGTTTAGTGATTGTAGATTATTACTCTAGATTTTGTTGGACTTTTTTCTTACGTAGCAAGGATGAAACATTCATAGCTCTCACATATTTTTCCAAGATTTCTCAAAACAAAATGAACTCAAAGATAGTTTTTATTCAAAGCGATCATGAAGGTGAATTTGAAAACCACCTCTTTGAAGAATATTGTGATAAATTTGGTATTTAACATAACTTTTTAGCTCCTAGAACTCCACAACAAAATGGTGTTGTTGAGAGGAAAAATCGCATTTTAGCGGAGTTGGAAAGAATAATGCTCAATGATTGTGGTCTACCAAAATATTTTTGGGCCGATGCTATTAGCACGACATCTTATGTCTTAAATAGGATAATTATTCGTCCAATTCTTGACAAAAATCCTTATGAACTTTTAAAAGGTAGAAAACCAAATTTATCTCATCTTCATGTCTTTGGATGTAAATGTTTTGTTTTAAATAATGGAAAAGACAATCTTAGAAAATTTGACGCGAAAGCCGATGAAGGTATTTTTCTTGGATACTCTCAATCTAGTAAAGCATGTAGAGTTTATAACAAGAAATTAATTATCTTGAAGAGTCCATTCATGTTACTTTTGACGAGACTTCCCCAAATAGTGTTGGGAAAGGTAGTTCTTTTCATGGTGTAGGTGAATCCATGAAAGACAAACTCAAATACACTGACAGAGGAGTTGATAAATCTAAAAAGTGGTGGAAATGGAGGAGGATGGGGATAGCTCCCAAGAAAATAAAGATTATAAAGGCCAAGAATAAAATGATGGTCTTCCTTTGGAGTGGAAAACCTCCAAATATCATCCACTTGACAACATTATAGGTGATATCAAAAAAGGGGTAACGACTCGCTCTAAAATAAGTAGTCTTTGTTGTCATCATGCTTATGTATCACAAGTTGAACCTAAAAACACTAAAGATGCTTTACTTGATGAGCATTGGATTATTGCCATGCAATAAGAATTAAACCAATTTGAAAGAAATGACGTTTGGGATCTTGTCCCTCGTCCTACAAATTATCAAATCATAAGCACCCGATGGGTATTTATGAATAAACTTGACGAACATGGTGTGATAATAAGAAATAAGGCTTGTCTTGTGGATCAAGGGTATAACCAAGAGGAGGGCATTGACTATGAGGAGACTTATGCTTCGGGGCCCGACTTGAGGCTATACGCCTTTTATTAGCTTATGCTTGTTCTAAGAATTTCAAATGGACGTAAAAAGTGCATTCCTTAACGGATACATAAGTGAATAGCTGTATGTTTCTCAACCTCCCGGATTTGAAAATGATGAGTTTCCTAATCATGTTTTCAAGCTTAAATGTGAATTTTACGGCCTTAAACAAGCCCCTAGGGCATGATATGATAGACTTGGCAAATTTTTGTTTGAACAAGAATACTCTAGAGGAAAAGTTGACAATACTCTCTTTATTAAACTTCAAGGAAAACATATTTTATTAGTTTAAATTTATGTAGATAATATAATTTTTGGATCTACTAATATGCATCTTGTCAAGGAGTTCTCTAAGCTTATGCAGGGAGAGTTTAAGATGAGCATAATGGGGGAGTTGGATTACTTCTTGGGCTACAAACTAAATAACTCAATGAAGGAATGTTTGTATGTCAAACCAAGCACTGTCTCGAATTACGTAAGAGATTCATAATGGATAGTTCTAAGGACATTGACACTCCCATGGCAATAAACAGTAATATAGACAAGGATGATAAAGTTAAGGACATTAAGGTAACAAAGTATAGAGGTGTGATTGGTTCTCTTCTCTATCTTACAACATCTCGTCCCAATATTATGTTTAGTGTTTGTATATGTGTATGATATCATGTGGTTTCCAAGGAATCTCATTTAAAAGCCGCAAAATGAATCTTTAGATACCTTATTGGTACCTCAAAATTCAGGCTTTGGTATTCCAAGGGAAACCATTGTAATTTGGTTGGTTATTCTGATTCTGATTTTTCCGGTTGCAAATTGGATAGGAAAAGTACTAGTGGAACTTGTCACCTGTCTGCAAAATCCTTGGATAGTTGGCATAATAAAAAGCAAGTTTCCGTAGCTTAGTCAACTGCTGAGGTGGAATACGTGACAGCCGACAGTTGTTGTGCTCAAATTTTATGGCTCAAACAACAACTTTTGGACTTTGATATTAAACTATCACGTATTCCTATCATGTGAGACAACACTAGTGCCATAAATCTAACCAAAAAATCGGTGCTACATTCAAGGACTAAACACATTGAGATACATCACCACTTTCTTCGTGATCATGTTGAAAAAGGAGATGTTACGTTTGAGCATGTTGTAGTAAAAATCAACTTGCCGATATTTACATTAAACCACTCGCAACCGAATCTTTTGTCAACATACACGGAGAATTAGGGATCATTGATATCTCAAATGTTACCTAGTCCTCTCTTGTTAATTTCACTTTAAGTATTCATTCTAACTTTGTGTTTGAGTGTGTTATGTTTTGTGAGCGTAACTTCCAATCCTTCAAGAATGAGGTAATATCGTTTCAAGTTCTCCTTGAACGCAAGTGTTTCCTTAATGAATATTTCTAGGCTTCTTTAAAAAATGATTCATATACTTTCAAATGATGAAAACCATGAATGTTCATTTCCAAAAATTTCTGATCAACAACCATTGTGTGTTCTTGTTCTATATGCTTACAATGACTTCATGTATCAATTCTTTCACATTTGTATTGATTTGTTCTCAATATGTAAGCATGTGATGTGGTTATTTCCCTTATTTTATTTTGCAATGTATGGTTCACATTTTCATAGTTAATTTATTTAATAAACATTTTCATTTTGGTCTTAGTAGTCATATTATGTTGTTGCTATGGTTGACACATGCATGTGCGACATCGGGAGTTCCATTATAAAATTTACATTATCATGACACTCAAATTGATTTTTATTTATTTTGCATTACATTAAATTTGTTGTGATGTGTGTTTCTCGTTATTTAAAAGTTTGCATCATTACATATATATAGGGATATGTAATTGTTTCTCTTATATGGAAAATTTTCCTCTGTTTGGCATTTATTAATTTTTTTGGAAACTTTGGTACTTCTAATCGGTTGCTATCTTCTTTTGATGTTGTAAAAGGGGGAGAAGCATATGCAAGATGAGGAAATAAAGCATAAATATAGGGGAAGCCTTTTTAATGCATTATTGAAAGTTTTGCCATCATAAAAAAGGGGGAGTTTGTGAGTACAACTTCAATATACGATGTTTTACATGATGTCAAATCGCGAAAGATGGCACAGAGGTAAAATCAATTGTATCTCTTTGTCTTGTGGGACTCCTATGAATCATAGGTCTTAGGAACCATCAAAAAGAAATTTGAAATTGACCAAACTCATTGAAAAACACTTTCTGCATGTTTTTGCCTTGCATGTGTCGACACATCCGAATTTCAGGTCGACACATGTAACTTCATTTTAAAGCATGTGAGCTTCTGTAAGTCACAGGTCGACACATGCATCATACAGGTTGACACATACTGAAAGATTTCTGAAATTGCAGAAATTCTTATTTTATATGTCGACACATACATATTGTAGGTCAACACATTTACTCACGTTTTAAAACCTATAGCTACTGACTTGATCAGGTCAACACTTAGAGTCCTTCAGGTCGATACATGTAACCTTTTTATAAAGTATGTGTCGACACATACGATTTTGAGGTCGACACATAAATTTTGTTTTGGTCAAATTTTCATTTTCTTTTATTTCAAAATTTTCCTTTTTCCCTAAACTTTTCCAAACTATAAATATCCATTCATGCATCATTTCTAACTTGATGATACTATAAAATTAGCCTACTTTTTCTCTTCATCTTCAACCTTCCAATATATGCATACACACCAATAATACATTGTGTTGATGTTCCTTCGAGGTGCCATCTAGATGAAGAATTGAAGGTTTCCAATTAGTTTGGGTTAAGTTCTTGTAGGGGTCTTCATTCAGAAAAACCATCGGGTTTGTCCTCTAACATCATTTGTTGAATTTAGGGTTTTCGTGCAAGATCGTGCGAGAAGGAGTCGTCCATGTGAAAAATCCCTTGGAGTGTTTGAAATCTTTTCAAGGAACCTTGGTAGAAATCTTTTTAAGCAAGTAGCAAGAATTGGATGATATAATCGATGATCTTGTGTTGATAGTTTACAATCAGATTTACTCGAGAGAAAAATCCCTTGGAGTGTTCGAAATCTTTGCAAGGAACCTTGGGGTGTTTGAAATCCTTTTAAGGAAGTAGGTTAAGCGACAAATAGGTTGCATCTATCGGTTGATTTGATCTTTCTTAAGATCAAAGGTTAGAAGAAGGAGCATCAACACCAAATTGGAGAATTTTGTATTGTTGTTTCTAACTCTTCCATTGTATTAAACATTTTGCATATAAGAATTATCTTAGTTCCATTTGAATTAGGCACAGACGTACCCACATGCGAGGACAACATTGGGTAACTATGTAGACAAATTCCTTGTGTGTTTTTACTTTCTCGCTTTTACTTGATTTCAATTTCATCAATCTTTTTTATCAAATAGCATTGTGATATTAATTGAATTGTATGATTTTTTTCTCAAAATATGTTTTTGAAATAGGTATGGCTATAACTTATAATCAATTTTGATCATAAGTGGTTTTGTATATCAACACTACTCAAAGAGAAATTCTGAAAAATTCACTTGCATGTCAAGTGTTTGATAAAACGATCAAGTTAGTTCTTTGATTATTTAGCCTTGGAAATAGCATTGCAAAGTGATTGTGTCCAAACAATAAATAAGTGGATTATTGATTTGAGTATGTATTAATCAATTTTGTCTCATACATTTTTATCTTTCATAATTTGTATATCTGAGTTTCCAATAAGTTGTTTTTAGACGACTTATCCAGTTAACTACTTCCGCATCAAAAAGTGTTGAAAACAAATTAAACTTTAGACTTGTATCTAGAAAAAAAATGTGTTCCTCTATTCATCCCCCTCTAGATACACGACGTCGTCTAACAGATGTTTTGTTGTTGTGAACTTTGTTGCTATCGAATAGACATGATAAATTGATAACACGTTTAGTGGTTGTCATGCTATGATGTTATGTTGTTGTAAATGTTGTTGTTGTTGAATGTTCATAATGGATTGATAATATGCATAGTGGATTGTGATAGTAGGACATTATGTTGTTGAAATGTTGTTGTAATGTTTGATGAAGTGTGATACAATGATGTTGCATTGTTGGATGTATGCAAGTATGTTTTAACTATTTGTTATTGCTATCGTTGCATGTATGGTGAGGACTTATGCTCTATTGGTGGCCTGTATTGGCGTAATGTTGTGGGCTCATGCCTTGTGGTTGCATAATTATGTTGTTGCACTTTGGTGTTGCATGTATGCATTGGTGAGGGCTTATGCCCCGTTGTTGGCCTATAATGGTGTTATGTTGAGGGCTTATGCTCTGTTGCTGCCCTATCTGGCATTATGGAGAGGGCTTATGCCCTGTTGGTACCATATGTATTGATTTGTTTTCGGTTGCATTGCATTGCAGTATCTTGATTTGGTGTTGTGACGAATGTGTTGCAAAGTATTGTGTGAAATATGTATTTTGTGAATCATGTGAATTGTGTGAGTTACTATTCCTTAGCATGTGATATTCACCGTGTATTTATTGAATGTAATTCTCACCCCTTTTCTGTTGTTGTGTATGTGCTTCTCCAGGAGTACAGATAACCAGATACCTGAGTCATGCTTGAAGTATGAGTTGTCTGATCCAGTCTTAGGAGTCACTCTGATACGTAACACAAGATATTATAGGAATTTGTTTATGTTTTGTATTTGTCGTATTTGTTACGTATCTTAACTTCAAATTTATGTTGAACCACGAGTATTATGGAGAAAGTTGTTATTGAAGTCGTAGTGATATGAGAATGAATAATTGGATATTTCTGTTTTGTAAATAATTCTTTTATGAAAAATAAAGTAATAAAATGATTAGAAATTGTAAGAGTTTTTAAAAGATGTGACATCCTACTTGTGTACTCTAATTTTTTTCATATATTATATTATAATTATTCTTGTGGGGAAAGTGGGGTGTTACACTGATTCCTATTAACCATCACAACCTTGGGGGTTCCCTATCCATAGGAACTTGTTGTTCGATTATACGGGGTTCAACTCGTTGTTTCTGGTTAACTTCGACCATATTGGGTGCAACTGGATAAGGTTGGTTTACGATGTCCTCCTCTAGAATTACTCCTTAATTTTCTACAAGCCACTTTCGTCGAGGTTGAGCGGCCTGTAGAACTGGCGCCTGGGAAGCGCCAAAGAAGTCTGCAATTCGTGCCATCTGCACAGCCGATTACTGATTTGTTTGAGTATTTTATTGGTTACTTCTATCAATATTTTGGATCATGGGGTTGAATATCGTGCCTATATGTTGGGTAAGCATATTAACCATTTTATGATTGCTTTTATCCATTTGTTGTCTTAATAAGGCTGCAGAGTTTGTAGTAAAAGTGGGCATTGGATGGGTAGGAATCCTACCTCTGGGGTTGCACATTTCGACCCAAATTATTAACATCCAAACCTGACCCTTGTAATGGCGAATAAGTGCTCACCAATGAATGAAATAAAGTTGATGCATTATTATAAAAACTTGCCATCACTGAAGTTGACATGCCATATGGTTGTTTGCGACCATTCACAAGCATAAAAAATACATACACATAAGGCTTTATACTACTAGTCCCCATTGTTCTTGGGGTCACTGGGTGACTTTGTACTCTTACAGAGGATAATACTGGTCCACTTTGAGTGTTTGACGGTATGGCCGTCGTGCTCATCATAGAGGGTGATACTTCGGTCACAATCGTTGTGATTGTACTTTCCCCTATCGAAGGGGGTTGCTCTCCATGATTACTTGGTGGATATACCATATTTCTAACGTATTTATTTTTTGGCAATGGTTCTTTATTTCTGACTATCCTAACGCTCACCAATCTCAGGAAATAGAGTTTGAGACTTTTATATATGAAGAATTAAATACAAATTTTTTCCCAAAAAGATTACGTAAAAATGACTAAGCAGAGGGTCCTATTGGGCGTGCCAATTTGTTTACCATGAATTTTGGTAAACAAACACTGGTCTTCCAAATCTATTGTTTTGGTTAGTTACATGATCGACTAGATTGATCTTAGGACATATGTGCATAGAATTTCTTAAACCTTCTTGATAATAGTTACTTTGATGGAAATTAGAACTTTAAAAGTAATACGAAAATGGTTGATAAACAATGCAGTAAAGTAAATAGATTTCGACGGGAAATGTAAAGAAATGAAAATGATGTTGAAATAAGTAACTTGATATTGAATAAAAAAATGAAATGATTCATACATACATTTCTCAGAATTTTTTTTCTCAATAACAATTAGATACTTCGAGAATTTGTGAGTTTTAGTACAATGTGAATGTCAAAATCCTAATGCTAAGATTTCTATTTATACTACTTCGATATTAACGATAACAAACACTCTTTTCTTCATAAAATGACACATTTTCGCTTGCATGTGTTTTACCCTTCGTAGACTTCCACATGTCCTATTTCAAAGAACGAATAAAGCCAAACTTCAGTTATTAACCTAGTTTTAATGTATTCTTGTCAAACTCACTTCGAATCTTTTCCAAGTATTCTAAGCCCCATCATTGCACCATTTCGCCACTTCAAAGCTTCTTTGCCAGACTTCGATTGAAATGTTATCCAAGTTTTTCGTCGAATGAAGCTTGTTTACTTCAAATATTTTTCCTCAACAATCCTCTTGACATTTCTTATTCCTTTTGAGCGTCGAATTTACAACTAACAATCATTATATGTTATTAAAATGTATGTAGGTGTTATTAAAAGGTGAACTTAAATACATAATTATAAAAAAATTAGTTTGTATCCATGAAATGACGGACACCAAAACTACTCATTTGTCGTCTAATGACAAAATGTCATTGAAGTTGTCAGAATATCTCAACCTCCTTCTCAAAGAACGAACAATCAAGTCCAGAACAATCAAGTCCAAATGGTTGATCAATCTGTTCCTCTACCGTAAAATCTTATCCAACCTACAACTTTACACCACAGTTTCACTATTTTAGATTAGTAAAAAAGCTATTGTGAGAACTAATTACATATTATGTACCTCTCATGATAATTTGATTTACGGTGTCTCATGACAATTAAAAGAAAAAATAACTTTTACAAAAACTTTTAATTTTTATTTACTTATATTATTATTTTTAATTAATTTTTCAATAATATATTTTCCCAAAACATTAACAAACTAATAGATATTAAATCTCATTGAAATGAATGCTTGTCAAATCTTGTAAATTAAGAGCATTGAAATTGTATCTAAAAACAATAGGTCATCGCTCAATTCATACCCTAGATTTCTGCAATTGCCACTTTATTAGTCTTAATAGCTCATAGATATCACCTACCACGTTGTGAAAGGAAATCAGTAAATCTATAATAACTATAAGAAGAATTCGATGGCCTTTAAAAAGTAAATAAATCTAAAAAATGTCCAATTATATAAAATTAAGAGAAATATGACGACGAGGGTACGTCAAAATCGAATCTGCATGGAAAAGAACTTATTAGAATAATAAAAAATATAATGTCTTATAATTAATTCTACACTAAAATTTATATGCATGAAAATGATTACAGCATATAACTTACATATCCAACTTGTACATATTTCAATGCATACTAAAAAGTTCCCACGTGTCTCTTAACACTTTTTTTTCTTCATCTTCTATGGTTTTAAATCCATAAAATATTTAAATCATTAAAGAAAACATTGATAAAATATTCAACTAAAATATTCACTAAATAGACACATAAAAATGAAAAATTAACTCTTGATAAAAAGGATTTAAACACAATTGTAGAACGGATTATTTTTGTCCCATTTTCATTTTTTAAATAATAAGCATTGTTTCTAAATATTAAAAAACTAAATAAAAGGCAAGCCTGTGAAAATAGAAAATTTTACCACTTAATTAATTATTTCATTGTTTTATATGACACAAAAATTAAGTTAAAAAATGAAATAAATACACAACCAAATAAATAAAAAACTCATTCACAAATTAATAAATAAAATAATTTAGATCTTATGTTGAAAATATGAAAACTAACTGATTTCATAGTTTTTTACTCTCATTTGTGATAGATTATACTAAAACTAAAAATAGTACACTCTAATAATTGTGACAAATTATCTTTAAGTTGAAAATAGATTTAGGTTAAAAAGAAAGAAAATATAAAAACAAATTTCAAAATTTTCTTTAAAAAATGATAACTTCAACATTATACTATAAATGTTGGAAAAAAAATTACAAGTGAGTAATATGATGAAGTTTCACGTTAGTTAGAAATGTGGTGACTTAAGCATTTATAAGTGAGAGAATTTACACATCTATCACCTTAATGTTTTGAGTGAGTATGTGGTGTGTCTCTCATAAAGATGTATTGTTCAAAAGAAAAGTCACCAGCATTAAAAATGCTCCCTGGTAATGAGCCCTCTGAATTACTCCAATAAATGATATTAGAGTCTGTTTCGAGTGAAGGGACTGACTTACTTGTATCAAATGTACGTAAGAGGTATCTCGTTGATAAATGTGCCAACGATAATACAAGTACACATGGATAAAAGAGCTTCCACTTGAGAGGGACATTGTGGACAGACCCACACTTGAGGAGGAGTGTTGAAAAATAATTACAAGTGTGAGTAGTGTGGAGAAGTCTCATTAGTTAGGAATATGGAGACTTTCAGCATTTATAAGTGAGAGAACACACACCTATCACCTTAAAATTTTGGGAGAATATGTAGTGTGTCTCTCACAAAAGTGTGTTGCTCAAAAGAAAAGTCCTGAAAGTTAAAAATACTCCTTCGTGTTGACCCCCTGAATTACCCCCACAATAAATAAATAGATTTTATTAAGCATAATAGGCCATGCGACTCTTTTGGAAACAACACAAAAATATTCAAATAAGGTAAAGTACTAACTATTTATCCTTTAATAAGCAAAAAAAGTCTTTAAGCCTAACATATAATTTTATTTTTCTAATGAATTTATTGGGCGACATATTTTTCTTATAAATACTCATTAGGCCCATTAAGAACCTTGTCCTCAAGGTTCAACTCAATAGTGATACATGGTGGGTTAGGAGTGTAAGCTTTGTTTTGGCATATTTTTGGGGGTGTTTCATGTGTCAATTAGAGAGGAATTTGCTAGAATGTCAAATATTTTTAGTGGATCCAATGTTGGGTTAGTGGGAATAAGAGAAATATTTGTGGGGAAAATTGGTTAGATTCAATAGTGGTGCTTGGATCAAGGTATTTAAGAGATAATGCGTCAAGATTTGGTCTGAAAAGGTGGAAGTGTGAGAATCTTCTCAGGGTTTTATGGAAAATAAATGGATGGCAGATGTTTGGTTGTAGGAAGAAAATGTAGATCGGAGGGCGGGGAATGTTCACATGTGGAGATGTTGACAATAGCTGGGGAAATACATGGAGAAGAACACACCAGTTGAGTATTGACATTAGAATGTGTTGCAGACATCCTCTCTGAGACGTATTATGCATGGCCAAAGTACATTGCTCGATGCCAATAGTTTGATGGTAGGTATCTTACTATCAATTTACCATTTGGATTAGACATTCACTGAATATGGTTTTAACAAGTTAAAAATAATCAACAAATGAACCAGGTCGTCACGTAAATTTGAACTATAAATCAAGATATCATCAAAGAAATCTATAACAAACCGTTAGGTAAGAACATAGTAAATCATTCATAACAAATTAGAACGTGGAAGGTGAATTTTAAAGCCAAAATACATCACTTAAAATTTATATTGACCATCGAAAGTTTGAAAATCAATCTTATGTGTATCTTCAAATGCAACCCTATTCTAATGATAGCATGAACATAAATCTATCTTGATAAAAATTGATGCACCATCAAGCTCATCCAACAATCTATCAATTATGGAAATGGATAATCTATCATTTATCGTAAACATGTCTAGAGCTATGTAAACAACATAAAATTGCCAAGTTTCATTTTTAAACTTATAGAGTCAAGGAGGAAAAAGGATTGTTACTAGGTATAATGATATCTTCCCTTAACATATAATGTTTGATGAAGTCATGGACTCTTTTTGGGAGTGATGGTAACAACTTGGTTTCACATTGATGGTTTGTGTATATGGTAGGAGAGGAATTTGGTGGTCACGTGGTCTTGAAGGTTGGAGGCCATGTAGACCTTGAAAAACAATTGGGTAGTGTAGTGTTATATTTTTAAGGGACTCACACTTAAAGTGATGGCTTAGGGACTCACACTTGTCATTGATGAGGTAATTTCGTTAGTCAAAGGAGAGAGATTCCTCCACCATCACCTGAAGGATAGGTGGTCAAAAACTTCTCCTGAACTGGAGGAAGTTGTTGTCGCCACACAGGGTTACCTAAATCCTAGGCCTAAAAGGTCTCTATAAATGCTTCTCTCCCAAGTGAGAAAGTCAGACCATTACACCCTAAGCATGATGCTTGGACATATCATTGTAGCAACTGATTTTTTAATCAAGAGTCGCCACTATTAGTTTTTATCCTAAGGAAGGGAACCTAACAGAAAACCCTAATTCATGTACAGAGATTCTAGGTTTCGGACTCAATTAGACGAAAGGAAGGTGTTAGGAACCTTTCGTCCACCTTGTTCAAAAGGATATTAAGCTCTAGGTTTAGGTTTGGGCTAAACAGGATTTTAAGTTTTAATTAGCAAGACTCGCCACGATTTTAGATTGTGTGCCTACGTATCCTCTTATGAGGAATCCGAGTCCCAATTCGTAGTTCGTATGGGGTTGGTGTTTTTAGGGGTTTGCAAGCATATTCTGAATAACTTCACACTCGGTCAAGAGTATTGATTGTGGAGATTTTGACTGAGAACGCATTAAGCAAAAACTTGCTTGAAACCCATTTGCAAAAGGACAGTTGATTAGCTTAGTTTATTTCTAAAAATAGTTTGTTGTTTGTTGAATGTTTTTTATAATATTAATTGTGAAATTTTTGGTTAATGCATGAGTAAACATATTTTAGTGCAAATGATATAGAAAAATAATATATGCATTTGATACAGAAAAACTTATTTTCATGATATAATAAATAATAATATATATAATAATAATAAATATAAAAATTAATAATAATAATAATAATTGCAAATATAAATAATAATTATTATAAAAATATAATAAGTATAAGAATTAAAAATAGATAAAAATATAATGTATTAAAAATAATAAAACAAATAATTGATTAAACCTGGCGGGTGCATTTCCAGTTATGGAGTAAAAGGATGGGGGTGCTGAAATTAGATTGAATTAGGCCCATTGTACCAGCTGGACAGGGGGTGTGCTGTTGCATGATAATTTAGTAAAACTAGGGATGGGGGGTGTTAAAAGGAAATGGGCTTAGGCCCATATGTAAAATGGAGCCCGATTGGATCAAGTGTGGCGAGGGAGTATGGGTTACCGTGTGACTTGGCTAGATGACCGTCAGGTTAAGATCTGATGGATGAAGTTGAAGGTGCATATTAGTTATTGTAAGTGAGCGCACATTGGATCCACGAGCCATATTATTTGTTATTTACATTTTTTATGAAACCCATCTTCTGACTTTTTGTATTATTGTTCATCCCTTTCTCTCCCTCGTGATGCAAAACACGGACCCTTCATCTTCTTTTTCACAACCCAAGCACCCACCACCACCGGCGGCGTCCCCTTTACTCCCATAAACCCTTAGTCAAGCATCAAACAAACAACAAAAAAGGAAATCGAATTATTTTTACCGCTTTCCGATTTAAGCTTTCGCGTTCTTTAAATGTATTCTCTAATCCTTCTTCTTCTTTGATGTCGTAGGTTGCTGGTGTTGGTTGAAGATGGCAGCGACGGTGATAAGGGGCAGAAGACGATGGCTTAAGGGACGATTAAGGTTTCCGATCTGGAAACTCTAATCATCTTCCCTTCTCGTTCTCAACGGTGCAAGTGGCTCTGTGTTTCAACTTCTCCATCTCAATTTTTCTTCTTCGTCCTCAACCTTCGTCTCAGCATCCGCTTTCGGTAAAGACTTCTTCCGCTCTGTTCTTGTTCTGCCCAAAAGATCCCCCTGTTCTTCCAGTTTCTGCCCCCTCATTTTTGTATGTTTTATTATATATTTATAGGCATAGTTTTAGGGTTTTTGATTGCCTTAGAATTAAGGATTAGATTAGGTTTCTGTAATTGATTGAGAGATTGTAATGGATTATTGAAGATTCTTTAATATTGATTCATTGTAAGATTTTCCATATTTTGTATTATATTAGATTTGTATTTAAGTTGGTTTGCAATTTGTACTGTTGTTTTTTTCGGATTTGATACTGTCAAGCATTGATTTTTCCAGATTTTGTAATGTTTTGGAGATTTGATTTTGTTCTCAATCTCTACAGTAGCTGTAAAGAAGCAACCATACGCGTTAATTTAGGCATGATCTGTACAGTGCATGTTTCTCCTTTTTTTGTTTGGCCATAATTTGTTATTTCCTTCTGGGCCTGTGTTAATTGACTATATTGGGCTTGCATGTTATTATTTACTCTTGCCCAGCAACATTGTACTTTGTTACAAAATGTTGTTTTTTTTCCTTTTTTAGATACAAACTAAACCCAACTACTTCTTTCTAAACAAAAACCTTTTGATATTAAGAAAACATGATTTATTAATATTAATAATAGATGACAACATTAATCAACGATAATCTCGTTTCAAAAATACAAAGTGGGCCACCAACATCTTTTCCAGCAACAATATTTTATATTACAGCAAGCTGTTATTTTTTTTAGTGCAACTAGGCCTAATTGTTGTTGTTTTCAAACAACCTTTAATAATTAAATAAATCTTACAAATAATATCTGTTAATAATATAAATAATCTCTACTGAATTTATTTTTTAGTAAAACACTATTATGATAAAAATTTCCCTGCAAAACACCTTGCATTTTCTTTTAATAAAGATACATATATATTTTTTATTAAACAGTAATAGCAAGGTGTGATCGGTGGATCTGGAACTGACTGTTTAAAGCTGGTTCGCGAAATGTCGCGGAAGCAAGAGTCGCCACCGTCTTTTATTTTCTCCAAATGGAAAGGACAAAAGTACAGAAAAATTCCTTAAAGAGATTGCTCTCGGTTCGGGAGGTAGGTTATAGAAAGGGAAGGTGTTAGCACCCTTTCTATCCATGGTTATCCATGGGCTCTTAGATACTTGCTCATTGTGTTTTCAAAAATGTTTCGTTTGCTTTTCAACTGTGGGTTTTAAAAAGTTTCTTTGAAAGTTTCAGTTCGACTCTTGTATCGGTCCTCAAGAGTGTTTGAAAAATTTGCTTTGAAAGCTTTTGAAAAGTGTTGGTGTGAAAAGATTTTAGTTTGTTTTGAAGAGAGCAAGTATCTACGAGAACCTACCTACCCTAAGGAATTCGTCTGTGTAAATGTCCTTTAAAGTAGTGTCATCCCACCATTGAGAGGTAGGTAGCACCACCGTTGGAGGTGTTAGGGTCAATTCGAGTTTGTAGGGACATGGTGATCACCAGAGCAATGGGAAGACACCTTAGAAGCTACCCTCATGCCAGGTTCCCGGATCATGAGGACTTACTAAGACATCCTCTACTCGACGATCACCTTTCGAGGCAAGGCAACAGTGAGGCGTACCCTAGGGGTGGTGTGTGATTTGTGTGTCGTTTTCATTGATATTTGTCTTGTCATGTTTGTTGTGATCTACGCTTGATTTTATTTAAGTCCATTCATTCTTTCATGCTTTTTGTTAACAGTTTAAAAAGTTTGCGAGAAAAGTAAATCTAAAGCTATTACAAATGGCGCGGGTCCACATCGCCAAAATTAAACCAGACCCGATTTGACGGAAAGTAAATAAAGCAAAAGAGATAAAAGTGCGAGAAGTAAATGTTACAACGCTTTGGGAGAAGTACATAATCATTTAAACGACATAAAATAAATGTGCGAAATTAGACAATTAAAAATATGGGCGTTGGACCCTTTTGCAAAATTAAAATTAATCATGGAATTAAAATTAAGAATTAAAAGAGAATGTTTTTGGTATTTTTAGTGTTTTTTAGATTTAATAGAAAAAAGAGAATTAATTAAAATTAAAATAAAAGGCAAACCCTAATTCTAATGGCTTTTAAATTTATTATGAAAATATTGAATTTTAACCTAATTTAAACCTAAGTTAATTTACAATTTTAATTATGAAAAATAAATAAATAAGTATCATTATTGTGAAAGAGAAAAATTAAAAAAAAAGAATAAAAATTGATTAAACCTAATTCTATATCTTTTTGATTTTTTTTTATGAAAAGAATTAATATTAAACCCTAATTTATACTAAATTTATTTATATGCAATTTGCTTATGAAAATAATTAAAATAAAAAATATTATATATTTTTTCATCTTTTCTGATTTTTTTTTGTGTATTTTTATATTTTATAGCAATAATTAATTAAATTAAACAATCAAGAAAATAAAATAATAATTTAAATAAAATATAAGAAAAGTAAAAAGAATTGCAAACCAGGGGGGGTAGTCCCCAAATAGAGGTATGGATCCAGTAATTTGGCCCAGTTAAGTGTTGATCCGTTTGACTTTTTGAACAGCCTACAGCAATGTTGACCTACGTCCATGGTGTGCTTTCAATCTATGCCCTTGACTGGATCTCAGCGCGCACGTGGATGGTTGATCAGGAATGTGTATGATGCACCTTAACCCTTGAAACTGCATATGAACATTTGGTGAAAAATAATATTGGGATAACGTAGACCTGGGACTTGAACCCAGGTCATGAGCATCACCAGCTAACACCTGTACCGCTGAGCCACTATCACGCATTCGTTAGCTAAATAAACAATAAATATAATGAAAGAAAACAACGTGTTATTGGACCCACGCGCGAAAATATTTGAATGTGCCAATCAATTCTTGCCACGACTCCGTCTTCCTCATGGCCCTTTTTTATTTTTCTGAAACGAAACCATAACGCAACGGTTTTCACGCGTGGGTTTAGAGATGTTTTAAGAAAATAACGATTAGCCCCTCAACGCTCATAAATTGAGCGCGAGGGTTCCATCCTCTTCGTCTTCCAGCGCTGAGTTGAATGGCATTGGTCTGGAGTTCTAATTTTGCCTCGTTACCAAAGCCCTAAATTGACAAACCTGTAAACCCTAGAAATCGCGCATGGTAAAACCTCATATACGGCATAAAAATCAAATTGAATGCATTGGTTAGTTTCAGGACAAGATGATAAACATGAATCAACAATTAATTTTCATAAAAAATGCCTAGAACATGATATGCGATTATGAGTTTCATGCTGTACAATTTCAGTTTAATCTACCAATTCTTGAGGTTTTGGTTGTTGTTTTTGATTGGAATGCGTTCAGGGGACCACAAGGAAGCTTTTGGAATGAATTTCGTGCCTTGAATTCCTCTCTAGGGTGGTTTTCAGTTTTGAGTTTTATGGAGAAAATTTCAAGTTTGGTAGGGGAATTGCTGCGCAGTTTTCAGTCTATTAGCATTAGGTTTGTGTTCCTGTATTTGTATGGAGTCAATTAGGTTAAGAATATTGCACAAAATCTCTTGAATTCAATGGTTTTGCAAATTGATTTTCCAAGATCTTTTTCATATCTTTTCCTCATGCTCTTGTATCAATTAGGCTCAAATCAATCCAATTCTTTCCTATTTAGCATGTGCACGAAATATTGACCTTAAAACATGTATAAAAAGATTGGTTTGGTTCATTTAGATATTTTCCACATATTTAATTGATTTAATTGAATTAATATTAATAGAAATTCAAATAAATAAATAAAAAATAAGAAAATACTTCCCTTTGGGCCAAATGGTCGTGCACCTGTTTAGAATGATGAATCTTGGAAGAAAAATGGGCCCATTAGCATTTTTAGGTCATTTGGATCAATGTTGACTTTTCAAAATATCCAAAAATTTCCCAACTTCCACAAGGCATAACTTGCTCAATTTTTAATCTTTTCTCATGTTCTTGGACATTTTGGAAAGGTATTTGAGTCCTTTAACCAATGCCTTTGGTCCCATGTCATTTTGATTTACCAATCTCAAGTTATGGCCTTTGACTTAAAGTCCCTTTTTGTTGACTTTTGAAAATGACCTATAATGTTGAAATTGATAACTTTTTGTGAGAGCATTTCTTGGACTTGAAGTATGAAGATGAGTTGTAGGAAATGTCTTTCTCTTCAAAATGAGCTTTGGATGGAATTTTTCTGATAATCCATGTGAAAGTTATGCCCTGGTCAATTTCAGTTGACTTTTTCAGCTGTCCAAATATAGTAACTTTTGTATCTTTGATGATTTCTGAGCCAAATTTTGAGAATCATGGTCAAGCATTGATCAAATGATGTTTGTGGCTTCAAAATGATATGTTGACCAAAAATTTGAACTTTTGACTGTCAAATGACCATTTTGCCCCTACAGTTGACTGTAGTGCAATTTAGGGTTTTGACTGTGCAATTTTGAGCTGAATGCCTTGAAACTTGATATGAGGATGCTTGACCATCTTTGTAGGCATGTGAGACTTGATTGGGCCTTTGAAAACTTCATTTTCTTGATCAGAACCCAAACCTTAGTTTTGACTGTATAGGAGACAGTTGGACTGCACAACCCTTGGGGAATTTTGTGACTTAGCTTGGCAATTTCTTGAAGAATATGGGAGGGCAAATTTTGGGGTACAACAGTTGCCCCTGTTCAATCTTCTTAGACCTGAGGATGCAGATTGGCTGACGTGCCTTTCGTAATCCGAGGGTAGAAGATGATTGGACACTAGAGTGCCCAGAAATTTGCGCTCACATAGTAGCCGTGTGGTGGGAATGGGCTTATAGATGCCATTTGGAGATTGCTGGATAGGATGATGGGCTTATAGATGCCACCTGGATGTTGATTGCGTAGGAGATTCCTTAGCGAGAACCTGCATACCTGCAAAAGAACAAATGAGTACCTGACATGTTGCAGGAGCTGATTTTTAGATGCTTGGTATAGATGTGTCCTGACTGGTTACAGGAGCTGGATCTGGAGCTTCAAACGGCGATGAATGAACCAGGTATGGTTACTGCTTTAGCATGAATGGTAAGAGAACCTTGGGTGATTTTAACTTCAACAACGCTCGTTGAGAAAAATCTTGGCGGGAATTACCATCTTTGCAATATCAGGAAGAGAACCATAGAAAATTATAATCTGAAAGGGAGTCACCTCACACTCATCGTCGGAGAAGGGAATCATAGGAAAAGGAATTGTCACCTCACACTCATCGCCGGAGAGGGAAACATCTGAAAAGGACTTACCACCTCACACACCGTTGGAGAGGGGACCATAGGAGACTATCACCTCACACTCATCGTCGGAGAGGGAAACATCTGAAAAGGACTTACCACCTCACACACTGTCGGAGAGGGAACCATAAGAGACTATCACCTCACACTCATCGTCGGAGAGGGAAACATCTGAAAAAGGAATTACCACCTCACGCACTTGTCGGAGAGGGGACCATAGGAGACTATCACCTCACACTCATCGTCGGAGAGGGAAACATCTGAAGAAGGAATTACCACCTCACGCACTTGCCGGAGAGGGGACCATAAGAGACTATCACCTCACACTCATCGTCGGAGAGGGAAACATCTGAAAAAGGAATTACCACCTCACACACTTGCCGGAGAGGGGACCATAAGAGACTATCACCTCACACTCATCGTCGGAGAGGGAAACATCTGAAAAAGGAATTACCACCTCACGCACTTGCCGGAGAGGGGACCATAAGAGATTATGATCTGAAATAACTGATCGCCTCACACACCGTCGGAGAGGGAACCATCTGGGATAACTTCTACTGAGTCTTTGTCAGAAAAATCTGTTGGGAGTCGATTTAGCTGGACTAGAGAAGGTTTTGAAATACGTTTGAGCATTTTAACTGCGTCTTTCCTGAAAGGTAAAGGTCAGTCATATGCAATGCATGATATGGATCAAGCAATGATGTTCTCAACATAAATGAGACTTGTATGATATGATGCGTCTATGCATGCTATAATGGTGTATGTGATGTTTTATGTATGTGTTTTTTCGTCTAGGAAAGTAAATCCTTGACGGGTGCCGGGAAGTCACTCCTGGGCTGCTGTTGGAGAATAGATTTTGCTTCCGCTGGGGATGATAACTGCAAGAATACCGGTAGGAGAAGATGACTCCGTTACGGAATAAACTTGGCAAATGGAAGATTCTGCAGGGAGAAAAGATACTCTAGCGACCATGCTGGGAAGCAATACTCTGTGGGGAGAGATGCCTTGCTGAGTGTTGATAACTTGCTGAGGATATCCTTGTTGTTGGAAGTGTCGATAGACTTCGCTGGGGTAGGAAGACTTTGTCGACGACACTCTTTCCGTGGCTTTTGGCTGAGGATAACCCAGTTATATCCTGTTAAGGAAATAACTCTTTAAATAAAGCCGGACGACGCGTTCGTGCTCTGCGAGGGGATAAGCTTCCAGAATATACTGGGGATAAGCTTACTGCTTGGGGATATGGGGATTCCAACCTTCCTGGAAAAGTTTTGATATGCTGTAACTTTGTAAGTTGAAAGAGGGAACCTATGTAGGGTTGTCTGTTGACGAGCTCGTGTAAAGCCGTATCTGAAATGGAGAAAGAACCTGGGTAGGGTTACTTTGATGATGAGTTCGTGTAAAACTTCGTTCTTGGAAAGGGAGAACCTGTGTAGGGTTTCTGGGTGACGAGTCCATGTAAAACTGCATCTTGAAGAGGGGGAACCGGTGTAGGGTTGCTTGGTGAGGTAAGTTCATGTAAAACTTCTTGATGAATCGGGGTGAGGTTATTTTGAACTAAATCCATGTAAGACTTCGGGAGGAACCGGGGTTAGGTTACTTTGGGGTAAATCCATATGAGATTTCTTGACGAACCGGGGTAAGGTTACTGGAGACGAGTCCATGTGAGACTTCTGGGGGAACCGGGGTTAGGTTACCTTGAGATAGATCCGTGTGAGATTTCTTGACGAACCGGGGTAAGGTTGCTTCGGGATAAGTTCGTGTAAAACTTCTGGATGAACCGGGGTAAGGTTGCTTGAGATAAACCCATGTAAGATTTCTTGATGAGTTTGTGTAAAAACTTTTTGATGAACCGGGGTTAGGCCATCTTGAGCTAAATCCATGTAAGACTTCTGGAGGAACCGGGGTTAGGTTACCTGGATAAGTTTGTGTAAAAACTTCTTGATGAACCGGGGTTAGGTCATCTTGAGATAGGTCCATGTGAGACTCTAGGAGGAACCGGGGTTAGGTTTCTTGGATAAGTTTGTGTAAAAACTTCTTGATGAACCGGGGTTAGGTCATCTTGAGATAGGTCCATGTAAGACTTCAGGAGGAACCGGGGTTAGGTTACTTGGATAAGTTTGTGTAAAAACTTCTTGATGAACCGGGGTTAGGTCATCTTGAGATAGGTCCATGTAAGACTTCGTCTGAAAATTGAGAAGGAACCGGTGTAGGGTTACTTGATTTTGATTAAGTGGATGATTGTCCTGTTTGGTTTCGGATGTTAACCCACCATCTGGAATTTATAAAGGTAGATGGTAATCATCCTTATGTTGATTTTTCCTTTATACTCTGGTTGACAGAGCAATTAGATCGCCTGGATAACTCATTATTGCCCCTGTTTCGGAGGTGAGGGAAGAGGATACCTGTGGGGGTAATTGACAAATCTTCGGGTAGACAAGTGACGAGATGCCGGGACATAGTCGTACGCTTTGATCCCTAACTTTTGCCTGGACCGCCCTTTCGGGTTTTCAGTCCACCGGGATACCCATTTTTGCCCAAGCCGCCTTTTCAGGTTTTCGGCTTGCCGGGTGTACATGTTTTTTCGTTTCATCCCTTCATTTTGCCCGAACTCTTTTGGTTCGCCGGGAAGCCCTTATTTTTGCCTAGGTATGTCAACCTAGCGGGTCTTTGATTGTGCGTAGTATTTTTCGACTATGTCCACGCTCTCAGGATGTAGGGAATTGCCCCTGTTGGAAATATTTTGCCATGCCCCAGGTAATGGGCAATGCTCCTACCGTGCCCCTTGATTGGAGGTACTTCTGTTCACAGGGTGTTCATCGTGCGAATTTCCCTGTTGTTCAAACAAATAGTCATATGCAAACAAGGTTATTTTAAGAATGCAAAAGTCTATGTCTGTCTTGAATTTTGAAAATGCATTTTTTGTAATACAGTGCGATGTCCACTCAATATTTTACAGCAAACCTTCAGGAGTCAGGATACTTTCGTAACAGTATGCTTTCGAACTGACCCATGCTTCAGCTAGGACTTTTAAGGGTTATATCGTGGCCTGGTTCACGGTTTAAGAAACAAAGGATAAAGGCTCAAATTATTTGTACCCACCCGCTCTTCGTGATGTTCTTCAAACCTAAACTCAGTTGATCATACGTTAGACCTTGTTCGAGTCTTTGTTTTGATATTCCAATGATGGTTCAGATGTTGATGATTTATTTTGAATAGGCAGTCATTCTTTTTTGTTGAGGGTTTGTAAGACCTCTTTCTTTTTGATTTCATTATCCCTTTCTTTTTTGCCTGAACTGTTTCCTTTTTGGAATTACAGTCAGCGGGATGCCCCAGTTTCATAAGTCCCTTTTTATAGGTTTTGACTTCTTGGGTTTTTCGTTTATGATTTTTTTTTGATAATGACTGCCTGTCTTTATGATTGTTCTGAATCATCACTGTCTTTTGTTTTTTTGAAAAAAAAAAAAAAAAAAAACTCATTTGGTGCCATTCATTGTGCACTTGGATCAACTGAGAGAACTACCCTGCCCCAGGTTATGATTAAGGGTTTTGATTTTCGAAAATAAAAACTCCTACTTCTTTGGCTCTGATGGGTTGACGAGGGATTATCATCCTTATAACTCCAGTGTTTAGGGATTGAAACAATGCCTGTACCTCATCAGCGGGGTCTGTTCAAAAGCATACTGTAGATTGTGGTATCATTTTCGTCATCCTCCCTCAAGAGGTTTAGAATTTTCAACTAAGAGTTGACCATCGCAAAAATATGAAAGCAGTTTTAAGCATAGTAAACATAATTAAATCAAGACAGACATGTGTAATGCATTCATGAAATAAAAGAGTTTAACATGATAATTGTTTATCTGAACAAGAAAAGAAAAATACAACTTGAATTCAAATGAACAAAAATCTCTCGATCCTAGCCATGTTTTGGCAATGGAGCAGTGATCACGTTGGGAGTCTCGGCAGGCTCGAACTCGATCTCTTTGGCATCGATCATGTTCTGAATTTTGTACTTCAGTGCCCAACAGTCTTCAGTATCGTGCCCCGGGCTATCGGAATGATAAGCACATCTAGCTTCTGGATTATAGCTAGGAGAGGAGGTCTTAGGATTGGCAGGAGGGTTGATCACTGCAATCAGGTTCATCTTCAACATGTGTTGCAGTGCTTGTGACCATGGCATGTTAATATTGGTGAACTGCCTTTTAGGCCCGTCCGGCCTTTGCTGGTTTCCCTTTTGTGGTTGACGGCGTGGTGCAGAACCAGAGATCATGACTGCCCCTGCATGTTGATCACGGCGACTCCTTTGACTGTATGCAGCATTAGATTCCTTCTTTCCCGTGTAAGGCTTTTTGTGGGTGTCAGAAGGTGTGGCCTCTTGAATTTTCCCACTCTTGATACCAGCTTCAATTCTTTCGCCGGTCAGGATGAGGTCGGTAAATCCTGCAGATGAGTTACCAATGAGGTGATTGAAGAACGGCCCGGATAGGGTCCCCAAGAACATATCAACGAGCTCCCGGTCAGTTAATGGAGGTTGTACCCTTCCAGCAAGGTCTCTCCATTTCTGTGCATACTCTTTGAAACCTTCGCCTGCACCTATAGACATTCCCTGAAGCTGAGTGCGTGTGGGAGCAAGGTTGGCATTGTACTGGTAATGCTTGTAGAAAGCAGTGGCTAAGTCTTCCCAGGTACGGACGTTGGCTCCATTCAGTTGATAGAACCACTCGAGTTGAGTCCCCGAAAGACTCTCTTGGAAGAAATGGATCCATAAGTTTTTGTCAGCTGTATAGGGCTGGATCCTCCTTGTATAAGCCCTGAGATGCAACTTAGGACAGGATGCCCCATCGTATTTAGCAAAGGCAGGTACCTTGAATTTGCGCGGGATCACTACCCCAGAAGACAGACCTAGATCCTCGAAGTCCAGGCCAGGCACTTTTTGTATCTCCATAGCACTGAGCCGGTCTTCCAACTGTTTGTACCTGTCCTCAGCCGGAGGGTACTGTTCATCGTTGAAATCTGTCTCATTATCGGAGACCACTGGGCTGGGAATCCTTTCTTCTTGGTGACTACTTTTCCCCACAGATGGAGTTGTCCTCTCAGCTTGGTCCTGCAGGGTGTTCCCAGATCTGCGTCTAGGGCTGAACAAGACAGTCCTCTTCTTCTTCTTTTCCTTCTTCAAGAGCAGAGCCTTCAGATCTTGCTGCCCCTGGGTCAAATTCATGATCAGCTCTTGGAACTGGGCGTTCTGAGCCTGGAGGGCCTTGATAGTGTGCTCGGTTGAGGATTCAGGATTCATGACGAGAATGCTGAAATAAACAGCGAAGAAGGTAAGCAACCTGCAGAGAAAGGGTACCTGTTATGCAATGATATGTATGATATGCATGCAATGATTTCAAGGACCTCGAGGGGTAAACAAATTGTTAGAGTTGGAAACTGGTAACTTGATTGAAGGTACTTCATGTTGTTGAGAGTCCTTCTTCCAGGGTCAAAGGCTCACCATATCCAGTGGGTCATAGCCTCTGACAACCTTGGCTAGAGGAAAATAAATCCTCTCTGCCCCTTGCTGGGATAGTTGATTCACCATGACCTGCATCACAAGCCCTTGAGATCCTTGAAATGGGTTAGGATGTATGCAATGGTATGATGTCATGATGCATGGGGTAATGTGAGTAACCCTGTTAGGAGTCCAAATTAAGGACTGCAAAAACCTGCAAGAAACTTAGGATACCCTGTTATGAGTCCTAATTAAGGACTATAAACACAACCTGCAAGAGATAAATGTCAGGTAATAAGCATGCAAATAGTCAAGTACGAAGGCACACAAGTCACACAAGAGAAGCCCTTAAAGTTTAGGCCAGCATGGGGTCTGGGTAGTACCCTCTTTCAGTTGGTGGGTTCAACCTGTCCTAATCAAAGTAACCGGGTTCTAAGGTTCCCAATATCACGGGATTTCTTTCATTGTTCATCGTTTCGATTTAGCCACTGAACTGGCGACCGAAATATTCCAGGAAAGCAACCCTCAATTGAGCGTAGTATCGAGTATCAACCAACCTCGGACTGCACCAAAGTCAGTTATCTCACTACCCTAAAGAGGCCAAGATTGTTCAATTAAGGTTCCTAAGGCCTGTTGATGCTTCACGACACCACGCGGAGGCCCCGTACTCTCCTTGACTGAACTCAAGGGTTACCGGTACACACCAAAGTGCCACATCAACGTAGCAGACTGTTTCAACCATGTCGGTATACCCCGCACAGTTCCCTCACAGTCTTGTTGCTACTTTCTAAGAAGGTATCCCTAGATCCGGGTTAGGATCTATAGAACTCCCAAGCAACCCACAATAATAAAGCAAGCAAAGAAGACAATTGAAAACATAGTCATGAGCTAGCCCTAAGGTACACCTCACTTTAAGTATTATCCCCAGCAGAGTCGCCAGTTCTGTGATCAGTGGATCTGGAACTGACTGTTTAAAGCTGGTTCGCGAAATGTCGCGGAAGCAAGAGTCGCCACCGTCTTTTATTTTCTCCAAATGGAAAGGACAAAAGCACAGAAAAATTCCTTAAAGAGATTGCTCTCGGTTCGGGAGGTAGGTTATAGAAAGGGAAGGTGTTAGCACCCTTTCTATCCATGGTTATCCATGGGCTCTTAGATACTTGCTCATTGTGTTTTCAAAAATGTTTCGTTTGCTTTTCAACTGTGGGTTTTAAAAAGTTTCTTTGAAAGTTTCAGTTCGACTCTTGTATCGGTCCTCAAGAGTGTTTGAAAAATTTGCTTTGAAAGCTTTTGAAAAGTGTTGGTGTGAAAAGATTTTAGTTTGTTTTGAAGAGAGCAAGTATCTACGAGAACCTACCTACCCTAAGGAATTCGTCTGTGTAAATGTCCTTTAAAGTAGTGCCATCCCACCATTGAGAGGTAGGTAGCACCACCGTTGGAGGTGTTAGGGTCAATTCGAGTTTGTAGGGACATGGTGATCACCAGAGCAATGGGAAGACACCTTAGAAGCTACCCTCATGCCAGGTTCCCGGATCATGAGGACTTACTAAGACATCCTCTACTCGACGATCACCTTTCGAGGCAAGGCAACAGTGAGGCGTACCCTAGGGGTGGTGTGTGATTTGTGTGTCGTTTTCATTGATATTTGTCTTGTCATGTTTGTTGTGATCTACGCTTGATTTTATTTAAGTCCATTCATTCTTTCATGCTTTTTGTTAACAGTTTAAAAAGTTTGCGAGAAAAGTAAATCTAAAGCTATTACAAATGGCGCGGGTCCACATCGCCAAAATTAAACCAGACCCGATTTGACGGAAAGTAAATAAAGCAAAAGAGATAAAAGTGCGAGAAGTAAATGTTACAACGCTTTGGGAGAAGTACATAATCATTTAAACGACATAAAATAAATGTGCGAAATTAGACAATTAAAAATATGGGCGTTGGACCCTTTTGCAAAATTAAAATTAATCATGGAATTAAAATTAAGAATTAAAAGAGAATGTTTTTGGTATTTTTAGTGTTTTTTAGATTTAATAGAAAAAAGAGAATTAATTAAAATTAAAATAAAAGGCAAACCCTAATTCTAATGGCTTTTAAATTTATTATGAAAATATTGAATTTTAACCTAATTTAAACCTAAGTTAATTTACAATTTTAATTATGAAAAATAAATAAATAAGTATCATTATTGTGAAAGAGAAAAATTAAAAAAAAAGAATAAAAATTGATTAAACCTAATTCTATATCTTTTTGATTTTTTTTATGAAAAGAATTAATATTAAACCCTAATTTATACTAAATTTATTTATATGCAATTTGCTTATGAAAATAATTAAAATAAAAAATATTATATATTTTTTCATCTTTTCTGATTTTTTTTTGTGTATTTTTATATTTTATAGCAATAATTAATTAAATTAAACAATCAAGAAAATAAAATAATAATTTAAATAAAATATAAGAAAAGTAAAAAGAATTGCAAACCAGGGGGGGTAGTCCCCAAATAGAGGTATGGATCCAGTAATTTGGCCCAGTTAAGTGTTGATCCGTTTGACTTTTTGAACAGCCTACAGCAATGTTGACCTACGTCCATGGTGTGCTTTCAATCTATGCCCTTGACTGGATCTCAGCGCGCACGTGGATGGTTGATCAGGAATGTGTATGATGCACCTTAACCCTTGAAACTGCATATGAACATTTGGTGAAAAATAATATTGGGATAACGTAGACCTGGGACTTGAACCCAGGTCATGAGCATCACCAGCTAACACCTGTACCGCTGAGCCACTATCACGCATTCGTTAGCTAAATAAACAATAAATATAATGAAAGAAAACAACGTGTTATTGGACCCACGCGCGAAAATATTTGAATGTGCCAATCAATTCTTGCCACGACTCCGTCTTCCTCATGGCCCTTTTTTATTTTTCTGAAACGAAACCATAACGCAACGGTTTTCACGCGTGGGTTTAGAGATGTTTTAAGAAAATAACGATTAGCCCCTCAACGCTCATAAATTGAGCGCGAGGGTTCCATCCTCTTCGTCTTCCAGCGCTGAGTTGAATGGCATTGGTCTGGAGTTCTAATTTTGCCTCGTTACCAAAGCCCTAAATTGACAAACCTGTAAACCCTAGAAATCACGCATGGTAAAACCTCATATACGGCATAAAAATCAAATTGAATGCATTGGTTAGTTTCAGGACAAGATGATAAACATGAATCAACAATTAATTTTCATAAAAAATGCCTAGAACATGATATGCGATTATGAGTTTCATGCTGTACAGTTTCAGTTTAATCTACCAATTCTTGAGGTTTTGGTTGTTGTTTTTGATTGGAATGCATTCAGGGGACCACAAGGAAGCTTTTGGAATGAATTTCGTGCCTTGAATTCCTCTCTAGGGTGGTTTTCAGTTTTGAGTTTTATGGAGAAAATTTCAAGTTTGGTAGGGGAATTGCTGCGCAGTTTTCAGTCTATTAGCATTAGGTTTGTGTTCCTGTATTTGTATGGAGTCAATTAGGTTAAGAATATTGCACAAAATCTCTTGAATTCAATGGTTTTGCAAATTGATTTTCCAAGATCTTTTTCATATCTTTTCCTCATGCTCTTGTATCAATTAGGCTCAAATCAATCCAATTATTTCCTATTTAGCATGTGCACGAAATATTGACCTTAAAACATGTATAAAAATATTGGTTTGGTTCATTTAGATATTTTCCACATATTTAATTGATTTAATTGAATTAATATTAATAGAAATTCAAATAAATAAATAAAAAATAAGAAAATACTTCTCTTTGGGCCAAATGGTCGTGCACCTGTTTAGAATGATGAATCTTGGAAGAAAAATGGGCCCATTAGCATTTTTAGGTCATTTGGATCAATGTTGACTTTTCAAAATATCCAAAAATTTCCCAACTTCCACAAGGCATAACTTGCTCAATTTTTAATCTTTTCTCATGTTCTTGGACATTTTGGAAAGGTCTTTGAGTCCTTTAACCAATGCCTTTGGTCCCATGTCATTTTGATTTACCAATCTCAAGTTATGGCCTTTGACTTAAAGTCCCTTTTTGTTGACTTTTGAAAATGACCTATAATGTTGAAATTGATAACTTTTTGTGAGAGCATTTCTTGGACTTGAAGTATGAAGATGAGTTGTAGGAAATGTCTTTATCTTCAAAATGAGCTTTGGATGGAATTTTTCTGATAATCCATGTGAAAGTTATGCCCTGGTCAATTTTAGTTGACTTTTTCAGCTGTCCAAATATAGTAACTTTTGTATCTTTGATGATTTCTGAGCCAAATTTTTGAGAATCATGGTCAAGCATTGATCAAATGATGTTTGTGGCTTCAAAATGATATGTTGACCAAAAATTTGAACTTTTGACTGTCAAATGACCATTTTGCCCCTACAGTTGACTGTAGTGCAATTTAGGGTTTTGACTGTGCAATTTTGAGCTGAATGCCTTGAAACTTGATATGAGGATGCTTGACCATCTTTGTAGGCATGTGAGACTTGATTGGGCCTTTGAAAACTTCATTTTCTTGATCAGAACCCAAACCCTAGTTTTGACTGTATAGGAGACAGTTGGACTGCACAACCCTTGGGGAATTTTGTGACTTAGCTTGGCAATTTCTTGAAGAATATGGGAGGGCAAATTTTGGGGTACAACACAAGGGGTTTAATAATAATGCATTTTTTCCTTTAAAACAAAACAACCACGAGATATCAAATGAACTTCTGAGTTTTAATGGACTTGTAACTTGCACACCCCATCCCTTTTTGTTAGCAACAGCCAAAACGTTAATGGACCCAATTCTAATGGGCTTGCATATTTGTAACTTCAACCTTCCCTTTTACTAACGAAAAAAATGGGATAAGTCATTTAATTTTTAATTAAGAGCAACTTAAACTTAAGTCACCTTAATAATTTAATAACTCAGTAATTATTAGAATAATTTTTATTTTCGAATTGCATGGGTTGTTGGTCAACATGCCTCACGAACGTTCACGGATACATGAGTCTTCCTGACTTAGAAATCCCCATTTTCGCGAATTAAAATACACCCCTAGTTTTGGATAAAGATGGGCCAACATATACTGTTGTACCATCCTTAATTAAATATTTCTTCTATTTTAATCTCGAAAAATAAAATCATCGAGGTAGGACAAATTTGGGGTACGACAGTTGCCCCTATTCAATCATCTTCCAGTCGAATAGCGTGAGAAAACTCAAGTCTTGTGCATTCTGATTGGAAGTTTATTGAATACTTGAAGTATCCCAAAATTTGTCCAACGAACATAAGATTACACTGATATAGCATACCCTTACAAGTCTCAAGGAAGTAGGCAAAGCTGATGATGTATCGCTTACCCGGGTTTGATAACGAGGCAGATGGTTTCTGATATTAAAAACGCAATTTTGTATGTCTTGGTTTGGTTTTTCTTATTCACCCATTTGGAGGATGAATACAAAATAATTGATGATGCATGGTTGCTTGAAGACTGGGGCCATGGATTACGTTTGTGAATCGCTGCGTGACGTCTGAGGTGATGTTTTGAGCATGAATACATCACGACTCAGAGGCTATGTGTTTGAGTTTGAATAATGCATCGCGGCTTAGAGGCAGTGTGTTGGTTTGGATGATACATTGCGGCTTAGAGGCAATGTATTGAGTTTACAAATACATTGCGGCTTAGAGGCAATGTGTTGAGTTTGCGGATACATTGCGGCTTAGAGGCAATGTGTTGAGTTTGCGAATACATTACGGCTTAAAGGCAATGTGTTGAGTTTGCGGATACATTGTGGATTAGAGGCAATGTGTTGAGTTTGCGAATACATTGCGGCTTAGAGGCAATGTGTTGAGTTTTTTTTCTTCTTTTGAGCATTGCAGCATGAAGTCTGAGGCGATGATCGGTGTTTATGGAATAAAGAAATGTATTGTTGCATGAAGTCTGATGTAAGGGGTTAAAAATTTTGTTTTCTTTTGAGCATCGCAACAGGAAGTCTGAGACGATGATCGGTGGTTATGGAATAAAGTAAGGTATTGCTGCATGAAGTCTGATGCAATGGTTTTGAAATTTTGTTTTCTTTTGAGCATCGCAGCATGAAGTCTGAGACGATGATCGGTGTTTATAGAATAAAGGAAGGTACTGCTACATGAAGTCTGATGCAATGGGTTTAAGTTTTTTTTTCATCGCAGCATAAAGTCTGAGATGATAAGCTAGATTTGGTTTTCGGACATCGATGCAGGAAGTCTGAGGCGATGGTTTGTGTTACGGAGTAAAGGGATATACATTGCTGCATGAAGTCTGAGGCAATGAGTTTGGTTCACAAATCGCTGCGTGAAGTCAGATGCGATAGGCTGGATTTCATGGAATAAATAAATACATCACTGCATGAAGTCTGAGACGATGGTCTGGTTCGCCAATCGCTGCGTGAAGTCTATTGTGATAGGCTGGATTTTGTGAAATGAAGAAACACATTGCTACATGAAGTCTGAGGAAATGGGTTAAGTTCACAAATCACTGCGTGAAGTCTGATGTGGAAAGTTAAGTTTGATTTTGAACATCACTGCATGAAGTCTGAGATGATGGTCTGGAGTTTGGAACACATTATTGCATGAAGTCTGAGGCAATGGTTTGGTTTGTAAATCATTGCGTGAAGTTTGATGTTATAAGCTAATATGGTTTCGAACATCACTTCCTGAAGTCTGAGACGATGGATTAGGTTCACAAATCACTGCGTGAAGTCTGAGGCGATAATCTAGGTTTTGCAAAAACATTGCGGCTTAGAAGCAATGTAATGAGTTTGGAGAACGCATTGCGGCTTAGAGGTAATGTGTTAACTTGGATAATACATTTAGAGGTAATGTAATGAGTTTGGAGAATTCATTGCGGCTTAGAGGCAATGTAATGGGTCTTTGAGAATATGTTGCGGCTTAGAGGCAACATATGGATTTTGGAGGATATATTGCGGCTTAGATGAAATATACTGAGTTTTGACAATGCGTTGCGGCTTGGGGGCAACGTACAGAGTGTTGAGAATCCATTGCGGATTAGAGTTAATGTAATGGGTCTTTCAGAATATGTTGCAGCTTAGAGGCAACATACGAATTTTGGAGGATATATTGCGGCTTAGAAGTAATATACTGAGTTTTGACAATGTGTTGCGGCTTAGGGGCAACGTACAGAGTGTTGATAATCCATTGCGGCTTAGAGGCAATGTAATGGGTTTTTGAGGATATGTTGCGACTTAGAGGCAACGTACGGAGTTTGTGAATATATTGCGGCTTAGAGGCAATGTGTTGAGTTTTGGGGATGCATTGCGGCTTAGAGGCAACGCCCTGAGTTTGTTAATACATTGCGGCTTAGAGGAAATGTGTTTGAGTTAGATGATATATTGCGGCTTAGAGGCAATATACTGAATTTTGTGAATACATTGTGGCTTAGAGGAAATGTAATGAGTTTTTTTTTTGCGAATACGTTGCGGCTTAGAGGCAACATACTGAGTTTGTATGGAGCTCATCACTGCAGGAAGACTTAGGTGATGGGTTGAATGTGTCACGGCATGAATACTGAGGTGACGGGTTGAATCGTAGGATAAGTATTGCGTTGGTCAACCCTTAGATAGTTGTATTGAGAGTGAGATTATTTTTCTATTTGCTAGGCGATACATGTGCATGCATGCATATTGAATGTTGTATGTATGCGAAATGTATGATGTTTGAAATTGATATAGAGCCCTGACTATATGCGTATTATATGTAGGAACGCATAGTGTATGTATGCTTGAGATATGCAAAATGTGTATGAAATATGTGTAAGATGTACGTATGCCTTGAAATGTTATGCAGACTATTTCCGGCATTCTCTCCTTTAGACCATTGGCTCAGAGTTACCAACTCCTGGCGTTGTATGTGGTTTCATCGTAGTATTGTTGAACTTGAAAGCGGTGGGCAATGTTAGCAAAAGTTGAGCGTTGATTTTGTATTGCAGGCGTAGACATAGACGTAGACGTAGGTAATGGCCTATGCGTAGATTTGTATGTTTGTAAGCGCAGGCGTAGACGTGTGTATTGGCATATGTGTGGCCTTTTTGTTGTAAGTGCAGGCGAAAGCGTAGACGTATGTGGATTCATATGTTGTGAGCATAGGTGTAAGCATAGACGTATGTATATAATTTCCAGGAGTACACCTGTGTGTGGAAGCATGTGAGGACGTAGACTTTGTGTTGCAAGCGTAGGCATAGGCGCTGACATGGACGTAGACTTTGCATAGGGACGCGTAGATATATGTATAGACTTTGTATTGTTAAGTGCAAGTATAGGCGCAGACATGTGTATAGATTTGCAAGACATAAGAGTAGCCATGTGCGTGGACGTAGACGTGGATTTTCTTTTGATATTTTTCTAACCAAAATGTTTTTTCGATGTTTTGTCAAATGCTTTTATTTTGTTAATTCTCCGAAATGATTTCAAGACAATATTCACAAGTAATGACCGTAGTATTTTATAAACAAGTCTGAGAAAATAAAAAACACAATTTGAAAAATGCAAAGAAAGCCAATGTTGTATTGATATGCCGCTGAATAGGCGAGAGTATAAGATGCAATTCCTAAAAAGAGGTAATTACAGAAAGCTTTAAAACTGTTAATGGAAATGAAGAATGATAATTGCTACTGTTGTTCTCCAATATCCTTTTAATGATCTTATCTCCTTTTCTTCTGAGTCGTATGATTCAGATCTATCTCTCCCTTCGTGGTTCGTAGTCGTAGTTCTTAGATCGCAGTCTTTTTGTTCTTTATTTCTTTTTGAATGATCCCTAATTTTTTCCTGGATTTCCCTTTAGGGTTTTCAATCCACCAGGATTATTTTTTGGTCTATATGCCCCTAATTTTTTCCTGGATCTCCCTTTAGGGTTTTCGATTCATCGGGGCACTCCTTTTTGCCTAAGTCGCCTGTTTAAGGTTCGAGCTTAGCGGGCTTCTTATACATAGTGTTTTTGACTGTGTATGAACTTGTCGGGTGCGGTAATTCTTCCTCATCCATTATTGTGGGGACTAGATTACCATCGGGGGATGGTGTTTTGACTACATACGGACCTTCGTAATTGGGGGTCCATTTACCACGTGAGTCGAGGCGAGGTAGCAGAATCTTCTTGAGTGTTAGACCATGTCGTGGTTCATCTTGTACAATATACCGTTACTCTAGAAGAATTCTGAGGCTAACTTCCGTAGAGTTCATTTTGTCGATGCTGGAGGCATTTCCTGGATGTCGTGAAATCAAGGCTTGTTATATAGCAAGGCAATGTGTGGGCTCTTAGAAGTGTCTGCTTGTGATGCGCGATTCGTTATTTGACCAAGTTACTTTGAATATAGACGATATAGTTTCCAAGGTGTTTGTCATTCGATCTCCTTTTCGTGGTACGTGACTGAAAATGATCTTCGTGAATTTCGTAGTTGATTTTAAAACATGATCTTGATAAGGAATCAGTTTTGGTTGTTTAGTATCACGTTCACCATTGAATTGGTATATGGCTTATGAGAATTCTTTGGGGGAGTCAATACTGCCCCTATGTCGTGCCCTAGTGTATTTGAAGCTTCATTGAACGTGGATACCCAATGTGTCCCTGGCTCAGGTTCTTCGTCAGTTCTTAGTATTTTGTAGTTGTTTATTTTTACGGCACTGTCTGCATTCGAATTTTGCCTGTTTCCGTAGATATACGCAATAACTTGATCAACTTCTTTGTGGCTCCACTCTAATATTGCCCCCTTAGCTTGGTTTCTTCCAGGTCTTCCCATATACTCAGATTAACAGTCTGGATAGTGTTAGAACATAGTTTTATTCTACAACCCTGAATTATAGTTTTGATGATAATAAACAAAAAGAACAAATATGCACTCTAAATTTGTGTTATTTTGTATGCAGAAGTTCTGACCGAAACAACATCAAAAATTAAGCTACAAAAGCTTTCAAGCTGAGGTAATCAGAATCTGTGTTGAAGAATGATGATCAGAGAATCTGCACTGAAGTGAAGAATACTCTGATTCTGAACAAAAGGTTCATATACCATCAGATCCTCACATCTCTGATTCATCAATATTCTGAAGCAATTGCAGCATGCAAGAATCTAAGTTCTAAAGCGTTACTATTCAATCAAGACATCATCATATGCAACGACTTCATTCAGACAAGAATCTTCTCAATATGGAAACAGCATTGAATGTCCATTATCACGTTTTATGTTGGACAGGATTTTCATGCCTATATAAACAAGCTTAGAGGAAAAATCGTTTACGATTTTGATACCACTGCAACATGCCACTAAAATGCTGCAATCTTACATATTCATATATGCGCTCAAAATTGTGTAAAATATCACAGTTGTGATACAGTTTTTGTAAGGAAAAACAACAATATACAGTATAGTCTTTTATCTTAATTAAGCTAGTTTTCCTTGAGATTAATCGGGTTGTGGTTGTACTCAAGAAGACTTTGGCAGTTGTCAAAGTAGTGTTGTAATCAGTTTTTGATTATTGAATTAAGTCCTCGTTGGAGAGAGGAGAAATCACCTTGGCGGGTGGACTGGAGTAGTTTGAGATCAAATGAACCAGGATAAAAATATCGTGTCTACTGTGCTTTTGATTTTAAGTTTCAATTCAACCCCCCTTTCTTGTGTTTTTCACTTCTTCAATTGGTATCAGAGTGCCTTGTTCTGAGTTCATACACTTAACCGTGTTAGTACAAGATCAAAGCTTTAGAAAAACACTATGGTGGGACCAAGCCAAAACATCAACAATCACTATCATGAGGACAAGGAAAGAATCATCGGCAAACCTCCAGGCTTTGATGGAGAAAATTTTGACTACTGGAAAGGCAGAATTGAGAGCTTCTTTCTTGCTCATGATGCTGATCTATGGGACATGGTAATTGAAGGATACACACATCCAGAGGATGAAAGTGTTCAGAAGATATACAGAAACGCCCCTAAGGTTTTGCATCCACTAGTTCTAATTGAAGGATACATACATCCTGCTTTTAAATCTAAAAATGTTGTTTCCACCTCTAAGCCATTAGAACTTCTGCACATAGACTTATTTAGACCAGTAAAAATTGCATCTGTTAGTGGCAAGAAGTATGGGTTAGTGATCGTAGATGACTATAGAAGATGGACATGGGTAAATTTATTAAGTCACAAGGACGAGTCACATTCTGTGTTCGTTGCATTCTGTAACCAAGTTCAGAATGAAAAGGATCTTAGAATTGTCAAAGTCAGAAGTGATCATGGTGGAGAATTTGAAAATAAAAAATTTGAAACATTTTTTAATAAAAAGGCATCTTGCATGACTTCTCTTGTCCTAGAACTCCCCAACAAAATGGAGTTGTAGAACGAAAGAACAAAACACTGCAAGAAATGGCCAGACCCATGATCAATGAAACTAACATTGCTAAGATCTTTTGGGCAGAAGCAATTAACACAACGTGTTACATTCGGAATAGAATATCTATAAGACCTATTCTGGAAAAGACTCCATATGAATTGTGGAAGAACAAAAAGCCCAACATTTCTTATTTCCATCCTTTTGGATGCACCTGTTTTATTCTGAATACTAAAGATCATCTGAACAAGTTTGACTCTAAAGCACAAAAGTGTATTATGTTAGGATACTCTGAATGCTCAAGAGGGTACAGAGTATGCAATACAGAAACACATATTGTTGAAGAGTCAATCAGTTTAGATTTGATGATAAGCTTGACCCTCAAAAGTCAAAGCAGAATGAATCTTTTGCAGATATACAAGTTGAATTCACAGGTAATAAAGAAAATCCATCAGAAGTTACCAACAGAGATGCTCCAACAACTCCAGCAAGAAATATTACAAGTGATCTTGTACCTTCTATTGATCAACTCCAAAAAAGGTTATCCAGAAGCAGCATAGCTTACCCAGAAGATAAGATCCTCGGAAAGAAGGATGATCCAATCAGAACAAGATCCACATTTAGAAACTCTGAAGAATCCCTCATGGGATTGGTCTCTCTGATTGAACCAACAACAATTGGTGAAGCTCTTCTGGACAATGACTGGATTCTGGCAATGCAGGAAGAATTAAATCAGTTCACCAGAAATGACGTATGGGATCTGGTTCCCAAACCAAAAGGATTCAACGTTATTGGAACAAAGTGGGTGTTCAGAAACAAACTGAACAAGTAAGGAGAAGTCATCAGAAACAAAGCACGACTGGTGGCACAAGGTTATAGTCAGCAAGAGGGGATAGACTATACAGAAACCTTTGCTCCAGTCGCCAGGTTAGAATCTATCAGACTCTTAATCTCATTTGCTGTAAACAATGGCATCACTCTATATCAGATGGATGTCAAAAGTGCATTCCTAAATGGCTACATAGGTGAAGAGGTATATGTGCACCAACCCCCTGGGTTTGAAAATTCCAAACACCCAAAACATGTTTTCAAACTAAAGAAGTCACTCTATGGTCTGAAGCAAGCTCCCAGAGCTTGGTATGAAAGACTAAGTAACTTCCTGTTAGAAAAGGATTTCAACAGAGGGAAAGTGGACACAACCTTGTTCTGTAAGACATTTAAGAATGGCATTTTAGTTTGTCATACTTATGTAGATGATATCATTTTTGGATCCACTAAACCTTCTCTGGGAAGAGAATTTGCTAAGTGCATGCAGGCAGAGTTTGAGATGAGCTTAACGGGGGAGCTCAAATTCTTTCTGTGCATTCAGATAAACCAAACTCCAGAAGGAACTTACATTCATCAGAGAAAATATGTCAGATAACTTATGAAGAAATTTGACTTCTCAGAATGTAAGCCCTCAAAGACTCCAATGCATCCCACGTGCATTCTGGAAAAGGAAGAGGTAAGTAAAAAGGTAGAGCAGAAAATCTACAGAGGTATGATTGGCTCTCTCCTTTATCTGACGACTTCAAGGCCTGATATTTTATTCAGTGTTTGCTTATGTGCTAGATTCCAATCAGATCCTAGAGAATCTCACTTAACAGTAGTTAAGCGAATTTTCAAGTATCTGAAAGGTACTACTAATATGGGTTTGTTTTATAGAAAATCCAATGAATACAACTTAGTAGGATACTGTGATGCTGACTTTGCTGGAGACAGAGTAGAGCGTAAAAGCACTTTTGGAAGCTTCCAGTTTCTGGGAGACAATCTGATCTCGTGGACCAGTAAGAGACAGTCCACAATAGCATTGTCAACAACAGAAGCTGAATACATAGCAGCTGCTGGATGTAGCACTCAAATGCTCTGGATGAAAATTCAACTTGAAGACTTCAACATATTTGAGAGTAACATTCCTATCTTCTGTGATAACACTTCTGCCATATGTTTCTCTAGAAATCCCATTTTGCATTCTAGGGCTAAGCATATAGAAATAAAACATCACTTTATTAGGGACTATATTCATAAAGGAATTCTTACGTTAAAATTTATTGACACAGACCATCAATGGGCTGATGTATTTACAAAACCCCTTTCTGAAGATAGATTCAATTTCATTTTGAAACATCTCAGCATGAAATTATGCCAGAATAAAATGTTTTATTTGCATATCCTAACCCTCATAACTTTATTGTTTTCTGTGAACATCTAATCAACTTGTCTTCAGAAGTTAGAAGTACAGTTGTATCAGAATCTATCTATGAAGACCTGAATGTTTCATTTCAAGGATAGAGGCGTGCAGTTCACATCATCAAACACTATCATCCTCTCACAAGCTACCTTCTGAGGCTGAACACGCGTTCAAATTCTGAAGGGTCCAAGGCTCTGATTGGATGCATTGAGACACTTGTCAGTGGTAACTGTTCAATATCTCTCTAAATCCCCTATTTTAAGGTTTCATTAATGCATATAATCATTACTTATTTTCTTTCTTACTGATTACATTTTCAAAAAAACTATATAAACTCAATTTACTATTTCATTCATTCACGTTTTACCCTTTTCTATATTCTATCTTGTTCTAGTTTCTTTTTCAAAAAACCTCTCCATTAATTTTCTTCAAAGAATCCTGTGAACAATGGCATCATCATCAAGTATCAAGAATCTCAGTGCTCCTGAATCTTCATCAACGGAACAATATGAAGAGCCCATTAGAATGCTACTCACTCCGGTTGACAACCTTGAAGTTCTCTGTGAATTGATCGTTAATTTTGAAAGCTTACAAGAAAATGGGTTTAATCTGTATGAAGATGTAACTGCACAGGGATGGAATAGATACTTTGATCGTCTGTTGGGTCCAACTTTTCCCATTACTGTTAAAGAGTTCTGGATTCATGATACCTCATCCAACCACCAGGTCACATCATATGTTATGGGGAAGAAGATAGTGATGACAGAAGATTTGATTGGGAAACTCATTGGATACAATGGCGGTGGAGTTAGGTGCATTGATATGGCTGATAGGTGCTCTGACCTAAAATCTATTGCTAGGGAAATCCTCACTTCTGGACAGCCATCTAGCAAGATCAGAGACTTGAATGATCATCACATAATCTAGGCTAGAATAATTCTGGGATGTATCAATCACAGGAAGCCTACAAGCTCTCCTGATTACATCAATATTGATCAGCAGTTTCTGATTTACTTTATTTCAAAGAAGACCAAGATAAACCTTCCACACTTGTTCTTCAACCATCTTAGAACAAGTGTGAAAGAGACAAGAGAAGAAGAAAGAACTAAGAGGTATTGGATTCCTCTAGGAAGATTGATTTCAGATATTCTAACAGAAAACAGACTGATAGAACATCTGATAGAGGCTCAAGAAATCAGCACTCTAGAAGCAACCGCTGGGAAACCTTTGAATGCCAAGAATCTGAAGAAAATGAAGATTATTGAGAACATTAAGAAGGAACCAACAATTGCTTCTCATGAGACCATCACTTCTAGGAGAATCCCTCTAAAGGATTTTCCACTGTTTTCTGTGATAGATGCCACTCCAGAAATCATAGTCAGATATCTTGAAGCTTGCAAGGCTGATGGGACTATTCCAGAAATCAACATCCAAGATTTGCACAAGCCAGCTCCAGAGGTTGTGCTAAAGAAATCCAAAAAGAGGAAGGCAGCAGGAGAAGGATCCTCTCAGAGGACACCTAAAGCCGTGAAAAAGAAAGGTAACACATCTTCTGTTTCTGTTGTAGAATCAATAGCTATTCCAACATCTGAAACCATTCCCCCTCAACCAACAGAAAATCCTTCACCCCAAACATTTGAAGATTTTGACATAGAGTTTGACCCATCTGTAACTCTTGGAAACTTCTTGAATGAACCTCACTCCCCCAATCCAAATCCAAATCCAGAATAACATCAACCAGAACTTACTAGAGTTCTATCTGATATTGAAATGTTTAATCAAGACTTTTCCTCACCACTCCCAGAAAATCCAAACACTCAACCTCAACAACCAGAAAATCCACAACCACACTCTCCTCAACTAGAAAATCTACAACCACACTCTCCTCAACCAGAAAATCCACAACCACACTCTCCTCAACCAGAAAATTCACAACCACACTCTCCTCAACCAGAACATCTGAACCTCAACTCACCTCAACCAGAGAATGAAAACCCTCTCACTCCTCCTTCTGAAAACCCATCTTCTGAAATTCCTGAACCAGAAATTCAACACGCTACCGCAAACCAATCAGAAGACTCCCCTTCAGATTCTGATACCATTACCCCAATTCCTGGGATAACAGAACCTCTTACAGTTCGTTTACCTCTCACTATTCATGATATTCCAAAAATCCCTTCACTATATGAATCTACACCACCAAACACCCTAACTCATCAATCCTGATTTATGAATCTTCCACTCCATCACCCATCAACCGTCCAGCTGACAACCTTAGATTTGTCATTGATCCACAAGTGTTGGACCAACTAGCTTCCACCTCAAACAAAATTGCCACTCCCAGACCTAAACCAACCTCAACCAAATCAGATGTTGGTAAGAATTTATTGATTTTGAAACAGAAATGTAGGAATGGATTACTTCTTTAAAGCAAGCAAGTCAAGAGATTTCTAATCATGCTGCTTCTGATTCTCTGTGGGAAAGATTTAGAAAATGGCTCAACTCTAAAACCCAGAAGCTGAAAGAATTGGGCTATGAAAGGGCTCAGCAGAACTTCAGTGATCAGCTGAAAGCCTTCCAAGATCAAGTTCTGAGCCAATGGTACAAGAAAGAAATTCTTTCGCTGGTGTGATCGGTGGGAATAGAACTGACTATTTTTTAAGCTGGTTCGCGAAATGTCGCGGTAAGCAAGAGTCGCCACCGTCTTTTATATTCTCCAACATGGAAAGGACAAAAGCACAGCAAAATTCCTTATTCGAGAATGTCTCTCGGTTCGGGAGGTAGATTTATAGAAAGGGAAGGTGTTAGCACCCTTTCTATCCGTGGTTATCCACGGGCTCTTAGGTACTTGCTCTTATGTTTTCAAAATATGTTTGCTTTTCAAGTGTGAGTGGGTTTTGAAAAAAAGTTTCGTTTGAAAAAGTTTCTAAGTAACTCTTGTATCTGTCCTCAAGAGTGTATGAAAAATTTGTTTGAAAACTTTTGAAAGTGTAGGTGTGAAAAGTTGTTTTTGTTTGTTTTTGAGAAGAGCAAGTACTTAAGAGAAATCTACCTACTCTAAGGAATTAAGCTGTGTAAGAGTCCTTTAGATAATGCTATCCCACCATTGAGAGGTAGGTAGCACCATCGTTGGAGTTATTCGGGTCAATTCGATTAAGGGACAGTGTGGTCACCAAAGCAATGGTAGGACACCTTAGTGGTAACCCTAATGTCCTAGATCCTTTTATCCGAGGCAACCGTTTCGAGGAAACTGGATCTTTAGACAAAGGGCGACCTCTAAGACACCCTATACTTGATGACCACGTTCGAGGCAACCAGTGAGGCGTACCTTAAGAGTGGCATGTGCTTTGTATGTTGTTTTTCAGTTAATGTTATCTTTGCATGTCATTTTGTGAGCTACGGATTGATTTTATTTACATACATTCTTACATGCATTTAACAGTTAGGGGTGCGGAAAGTAAATTGCAGAAATGTAAATTCTAACTATTACAAGGCGCGGGTCTATACATCGCCAAAAAACAAAGACCCGTTTTGGTAAATAAGTACGAGAAATTAAGTAAAGCGGTAAAATTCCTATTTAACTATTACATATCTGGAGACAGTTACATATATAATCAAAATAAATAAATGCGCGCGAGCAAAAATTAATCGGGAACGTCCTAAGGGTTTTGACCCTTTTAAGAAAAGAAATGATGTTTTTGTCCTTTTTTGTGATTAAATGGAATTAAAACTAATTATGAACTAATTAATTTAATTAAAAGAAAAAATATTTTTTTGTGTTTTTATGTTTTTAATGAAAATAAAAATAAAAATAAGAAATTTAAAGTTAAAAGAAAAAAAAACCTAAGTCTAATTCATTTTTATTTATTGGAAAAGGAAATTAAAATTACCTAATTAAACTAAATCAATTTATTAGTGTTTTATTTACAAAAATAATTAATAGTGAATAATAAAAAATATTTACATTTTTTAGTTTTTTTTTTGAAATTTTATGAAAAATATTAATTATGTTAATTTTGGTGGTAATAATAATAATTAAAAAAAACAATTAATAACTAAATTAGAAAATATAAAACAAAAAGAAAAAAGAGTGAACCAAGGGGGTGTTGGACCCTTAAGGAGGTGAATCTGGAAATTTAGGCCCATTAACCAGCCAAGCCACGTTGACTTTCTTGCTTGCCTATGCACAAGGTTGACCAAGAGCATGGTGTGCGTCATCTTTAGGCCACTGGATGGACGCTTGAGGACACTTGACGTCTGGATGAGGAAGGTGTATGATGAACCTTCTTTTGGAACCTACACACAAGCATGTAAAGAAAAAAATGTATAGAAATTTTGGGGGACCTGGGAAGAACTTACAGCGCGGTATGATGGATCTTAGGACGTGGCAAGGGTTGCTTTAGCTTCAGGGGATGGCAAAGAAGAGAGTCACGTTCTCCTTTTGGCCTGAAAATGCTTGCAATACTCCTTTTGATCTCACACTTTTTTTGACACTTTTTGGATTTTGCTCTGGCCGTTTTGTGTAAAGTTCTAGGTTGTGAATGAGGCTTGCAAGGCTTGTATATATAGTAATGAATGAGAATAAGTCACATTTAAGAGCCTTTAACCATTGCAATTAAGCTTTGGATTTCCTCATAACCACCATTAAAGAAACTTGCCATTTTTGTTCAAAATTTGAATTTCATGCTTGAAATGGACTTTACACGAATTTGGCATGTGTATTATGATGCATCAAGGCCATTCAAACCACAAGATATCACTTAATTAATTTTTTTTGATTTTTATTTGAATTTTATGGATTTAAAATGAATTAAATCAATAAAATTAAATAAAAATAGAAAAAATAAATGTTTAATCTTGAATTTAATCATGGGACATGTGGGTGGCATGACAAGGCTGAACCAAGTGGAAAAAAGTGGGCCCTTTTGTCAAAAATTGAAGTTTCAAGGATAGTTGACTTTTGCCATTTTACAAAAATTTCCCAACTTCTCCAATGCATATCTTGCTCAATTTTGATCATATGAACATGTTCTTAGACATTTTGGAAAGGTTTTGAAGTCCTCTAACCAATGCCTTTGGTCCCATGTCATTTTGATTTACCAATCTCAAGTTATGATCTTTGACTTAAAATGCCTTTTTGTTGACTTTTGAAAATGACCTATAATGTTGAAATTGATAACTTTTTGTGAGAGCATTTCTTAGACTTGGAATGTGAAGATGAGTTGTAGGAATTGTCATCCCCTTCAAATTGAGCATTAGATGGAATTTTTCTGATGAACCATGAAAAAGTTATGCCTTGGTCAAGTTACAGTTGACTTTTCAGCTGTCCCAAAATAGAAACTTTTGACACCTTGATGATTTTTGAGCCATTCTTGTGGAATCATGATCAAGACTTGATCAAATGATGATTGTGGCTTAAAAATGAGATGTTGACCAAAACTTTTGACTTTTGACTGCCAAATGACCATTTTGCCCCTACAGTTGATTGTGAAGCAATTAGGGTTTTTAACTGTGCAACTTGACCTCGTGAGTCTTGAAACTTGACATGTAGATGCTTGACAATGTGTATGAGCATATGGGACTTGATTGAGCCCTTGAAAACCTCAACTTCCTTGCAAGAACCAAAACCCTAATTTGACTGGCTTAGGAGGGTGTTTGAGTTGTGCAACCCTTGAGTAGACTTGAGCAAATTGAGATGATGCTTGTCAAAACTTTGAAGAATATGGGAGGGAAAATTTTGGGGTACAACAGTTGCCCCTGTTCAATCTTCTTAGACCTGAGGATGTAGATTGGCTTGTGTGCCTTTCGTGATCCGAAGGTGGAAGATGATTGAACACTAGAGTGCCCAGAAATTTGCACTCACATAGTAGAATATCAGTAGTGTGATGGCAGGAATGGGCTTACAGATGCCATTTGGAGAGATGGTGGATAGGAGGATGGGCTTAAAGATGCGATCTGGTGATGTGACAGGACCTTGTCGGGAATGGCCTTATAGATGCCATTTGAAAATGCAATGGATAGTTGAATCTGAATAAGAAATAGAATAGCGTCCGGATCTGGAGCATCTCTAGGCCATCTTCAGAGAGAAATCTGAATAAGCAGTAGAATAACATCCGGGTCAGGAGCATCTCTAAGCTATATCTGAAAGGAAATCTGAATAAGTATCAAAATGTCGCCATGTCTGGGTTTCATCTGAACTATCTCTAGACGGAATCTGGAATAAGTATCAGAATGTCGCCATGCCTGGGTTGCATCTGAACTATCTCTAGAAGGAAATCTGAATAAGCAATAGAATAGCATCCGGATCTGGAGCATCTCTAGGCCATCTCTGAAAGGAATCTCTGAATAAGCAATAGAATAACATCCGGGTCCGGAGCATCTCTGAGCTATTACTGGAGAGAAAATCCGAATAAGTGAAAGAATAGCATCCGGGTCTGGAGCATCTCTTCGCTATCTCTGAATAAGCAAAAGAAACATCATCCATCTCTGGAGCATTTCCCAGCTATATCTGAAAGGAAACTCTTGAATAAGAAAAAGAATAGCATCCATATCAGGAGCATTTCTTAGCTATCTCTGAGAGGGAATCTGGAATAAGTATCAGAATGTAGCCATATCTGGATCGCATATGAACCATCTCTAGAAGGAAGTCTGAATAAGCAATAGAATAGCATCCACGTCGGGAGCATTTCCAAGTTATCTCTGAATAAGCGAACTCTGAATAAGCAACAGAATAGCATCCGGTTCTGGAGCATATCTGAACTATCTATGAGAAGAAACTTTGAATAAGCAAAAGAATAACATCCATATCTGGAGCATTTCCAAGCTATCTCTGAGAGGGAATCTGGAATAAACAATAGAATAGCATCCGTGGTTGGAGAATCTCTAAGTTATCTTTAGGAGTTTGAATTTGAATAAGCAATAGAATAGTGTCCGGGTCAGGAGCATCTCTAAGCCATCTCTGAAGAGAAATCTAGAATAAACAATAGAATATCATCCGTGGTTGGAGCATCTCTAAGTTATCTTTAGGAGTTTGAATCTGAATAAGCAATAGAATAGCGTCCGGGTCAGGAGCATCTCTAAGCCATCTCTGAAAAGAACTCTGAATAAGTAAAAGAATAGCGTCCATATCTGGAGCATTTCCCAGCTATATCTGAAAGGAAACTCTTGAATAAGCAAAAGAATAACGTCCATCTCTGGAGCATTTCTAAGCCATCTCTAAAGAGAAAATCTGAATAAGCAAAAGAATAGCATCCATATCTGGAGCATTTCCAAGCTATATCTGAAAAGAAACTCTTGAATAAGCAAAAGAATAACGTCCATCTCTGGAGCATATCTAAGCCATCTCTGAAGAGAAAATTTGAATAAGCAAAATAATAGCATCCATATCTGGAGCATTTCCCAGCTATATCTGAAAGGAAACTCTTGAATAAGCAAAAGAATAACGTCCATCTGTGGAGCATTTCTAAGCCATCTCTGAAGAGAAAATATGAATAAGCAAAAGAACAGCATCCATCTCTGGAGCATTTCCAAGCTATATCTGAAAAGAAACTCTTGAATAAGAAAAAGAATAACGTCCATCTCTTGAGCATATCTAAGCCATCTCTGAAGAGAAAATATGAATAAGCAAAAGAATAGCATCCATATCTGGAGCATTTCCCAGCTATATCTGAAAGGAAACTCTTGAATAAGCAAAAGAATAACGTCCATCTCTAGAGCATTTCTAAGCCATCTCTGAAGAGAAAATCTGAATAAGCAAAAGAATAACATCCATATCTGGAGCATTTCCCAGCTATATCTGAAAGGAAACTCTTGAATAAGCAAAAGAATAGCGTCCATCTCTGGAGCATTTCTAAGCCATCTCTGAAGAGAAAATCTGAATAAGCAAAAGAATAGCATCCATATCTGGAGCATTTCCCAGCTATATCTGAAAGGAAACTCTTGAATAAGCAAAAAGAATAACGTCCATCTCTGGAGCATTTCTAAGCCATCTCTGAAGAGAAAATCTGAATAAGAAAAAGAACAACATCCATCTCTGGAGCATTTCTAAGCTATCTCTGGAGATAAATCTGAATAAGCAAAAGAACAACATCCATATCTGGAGCATTTCTCGGCTATCTCTTAAATCTCTTTAATGTAGATATGCCCTGGCTGGATACAGGTGTCGAATCTACTCACAGATATGCCCTGGCTGGATACAGGAATCGAATCTGGAATTGCGACAGTTGATAGTAATCATCTTTGGGATTGACCTTTTTCCTGAAAAGGCGAAACATCAGTTGTATGCAATGTCATGATGTATGAAATGCATGATGTCATGATGTCCCAAAATAAATGAGATAGTGTGTTATGATGCGTATATGCATATGTCATGATGTATGTCAATGTGATGTTTATGAATGCATTTTTGTCTAGGAAAATAAATCCTTGACGAATGCCGGGAAACTGAATCCTGGGCTAATGTTTGAAGAGTAGAGTTCTTCATTTCCGCTGGGGATGATGGTTGCAAGAATAAACCGGTAGGAGAAGATGACTCTGTTGGGGAATAAACTTGTTGGAGTGATACTCTGCGGGGAATACTCTGTGGGAAGAGACACTTCGCTGAGGTTTGATGATAACTCCGCTGGAGATACCGTTGATGAGCTATGTTGGGGAATTTGAGGAACTCCGCTGGGGGATAGGAAGAACTTTGCCGAGGACGATCTTTCCGTGGTAATTAGCTGAGGATAACCCAGTTATACCCTGGTGGGGAATAACCTTTGAATAAAGCTGGGGAGACGCGTTCGTACTCTGCAGGGGATAAGCTTCCAGAATCTACTGGGGATAAGCTTCCAAAACCTACTGGGGAGATTGATTCAACTCTCCTGGGGAAACTTTTGGACTGTACTAGGGAAATGGCTCCACTAGGGTGTCTTGTATTCCACCGGGGAACAATCTTATATTAAGACTGTCGGGGATGCTTGCTTAGGAATATCCGTATACTCCGCTGGAGAATATTGAGATCTTCTGGGGATGCCCAACTTCCTTAAGGCTGACAGTAGACTAACTCTGCTTGGGGAGAGTGTTGCTAAGTTGCTGGAGATACAGTGCCTTGTTAGGGATGACGGGAGACCAACTCTGCTTGGGGAGAGTGTTGATGACTTGCTGGAGATATTGTGCCTTCTCGGGGCTGATTGGAGACCAACTCTGCTTGAGGAGAATTGTTGAATCTTGTTTTACTCGACGGGGAGTGAAGGTATCCTGGTCGTTCTTCAGCCGAACCTACCTTGGTACCTTGGTGGATAGAGCAACTAGATTGCTTAGACAATTCTTATTGCCCCAGTTTCTGCGGGAGAAGAAGGCCTGTGAGGTGTCTGATGACTTCCGATTGACGAATCTTCTTCTGGTAGGCAAGTGACGGGATGTCGGGACATAGTCGTACGCTTTTGATCCCTAACTTTTGCCTGGACCACCCTTTCGGGTTTTCAGTCCATCGGGATACCCACTTTTGCCCAAGCCGCCTTTTCAGGTTTTCGACTTGCCGGGTGTACAGATTTTTTCATTTTCATCCCTTATTTTTGCCCGAACCCTTTTGGTTTGTCGGGAAGCCTTTATTTTTACCTAGGTGTGTCAACCTAGCGGGTCTTTGATTATGCGCAGTATTTTTCCGACTATGTCCGTGCTCTCAGGATGTAGGGAGGTGCCCCTGTTAGTAGTGTTGCATTGCCCTACTACCAGAAGATCTTCGTTTGATCGTCCAATGCCCCAAGTGATCCAGATGGAGATTTTCCCCAAGTTGGTTGGCCTTTTGAGAGATTCTCTGAATCTTGACTTAACTGCCCCAGATAATAGACCATGATCATGCCATGCCCCTTGATTGGGAGTGTTTCTTCCGCTTGAGGTGACCTTTTGGTTGAGAAGATTCTTGTTCACTAGACATTCGCCGTGCGAATTTCTCTGTATGTTCGAACAAATAGTCATATGAAAACAATGTTATTCTAAAAATGCAAAGCTTATGTCTGTCTTGAAGTTTTTGAAAATGTATTTTTTTCAGTAAAACAAGCAAATTTTGTAAAATGTGATGTCAACTCAGGATTTTACAGTGAGCCTTAAGGAGTCAGGATACCTTTGTAACAGTATGCTTTCGAACTAACCCATGCTTCAGCTAGGACTTTTAAGGGTTATAACGTATCCTGGTTCACGGTTTAAGAAACAAAGGATAAAGGCTCAAATTTACTTGTACCCACCCTCTCTTCGTGATGTTCTTCAAACCTAAACTCAGCGGATCACGCATTAGACCTTGTTTGAGTCTTTGTCCTGATGGTTCGGATATTGACAGTTTATTTTGAATAGGCAGTCATTCTTTTTGTTGTTGTTGAGGGTTTGTAGGACCTCTTTCTTTTTGATTTCGTTATCCCTGTTTTTTGCCTGACTGTTTCTTTTGTGGTTACCGTCAGCGGGATGCCCCAGTTTTGTAAGTCTCCTTCATAGGTTTTGACTTAATGGGCTTTAGTTTTTTTTTGTAATGACTGCCTGTCTTTATGATTATTCAGAACCATCATCGTCTTTTGTTTTGGAAGGACTTCTTTGGTGCCACTCGTAGTGCATCTGGATCAAACTGAGAGAACTACCCTGCCCCAGGTTATGATTAAGGGTTTTAATTTTCGAAAAGAAAAACTCCTACTTCTTTGGCTCAGAGGGGTTGACGAGGGATTATCTTCCTTATAACTCAGGTGTTTAGGAATTGAAACAATGTATGTACCTCATTAGCGGGGTCTGTTCAAAAGCATACTGTAGATCATGGTATCGTTTTCGTCATCCTCCCTCAAGAGGTTTAGAATTATTAATCGAGCGTTGATCATCACAAAAAATTTGAAAGCAATTTGAATATAGTGAAAATAATTGGATTAATTCAAAAACAGACATATGCAGTGTATTAATGAAATAAAAGAGTTTGCTATGACATTAATTGTTTGTATAAGCAAAGAAAAATACAACTCGGAAATTCAAATAAACAAAAGCCTTCAATGATTGGGCAAAGGAGCAGTGATTATGTTTGGAGTCTCTGGTGCTTCAAACTGAATCTCTTGGGCGTCAATCATGTCTTGAATCTTGTTCCTCAGGCTCCAACAGTCGTCAGTGTCATGTCCAGGACTGTCAGAATGGTAGGCACACCTTTCATCAGGATTGTACTTCAGGGAGGTTATGTTGAGATTCTTAGGAGGATCTTTTAAAGCAATCAGCTTGACCTCCAACAAGTGTCTCAGTATCAGTGATGATGGTATACCAGTCTCCGTGAAATGTCTTCCAGACGTATTTCGCTTACGCCGATTACCCTGTTGACGCTGGTGAGGTTGATGCTGGGCTTGTGACCCTGAAGCAAACTGAGGAGCTTTTCCCTTGTCTTCTTGCACCACAGGTGGTTGAATGATGGCCTGCTCTTCAACCTTAGATGTTTGCCCCAGTTGGTTATCCCGAAGCAGTTGGTTGATGAGAACCCTGAGCTCTCCTTGTCTTTGAGATAAGTCTTGGATAAGAGCCATTTGCCCCAGCATCTGGGTTCTCATTGTATCCACCTCAGCTTGTAGATGTTTCAGCCGTTCGTCCTTATCGTCTTCGGGACTGTTCCTGACCAAAGTCCCCATGAGGAGCGTTCTCAGCTCTTCCTGCCCCTTGGATAGGTTTAGGAGGATCTCCCCGAATCGGGTCTCTTGAGCATGAAGATCCGGGTTGTCTGGTTGGAAAGCCATTGCTGAAATAAACAACGAAGAAGGTAAGTGACCTGTGACAAGGGTACCTGTTATGCAATGACGTGGATGTATGCATGCAATGTTTTCAAGGATCTCGCGAGGTAAACAGAGAAACTTGTTAGAATTTGAATTCGGTAGCTTGATTGAAGGAACTTCATTTTGTTGAGAGTCCTTCTTCAAGAGTCAAGGCTCACCATATCGAGTGGGTCATAGCCTCCTGACTCAAGTTATCAACCTTGGCTAGGGGAAAATAAATCCCCTTTGCCCCTTGCTAGACATTTGATTCATCATGACCTGCATCACAAACCCTTGAGATCCTTGAAATGGATTAGTCCTTATGTAGGATGTATGCAATGGTATGATGTTATGCTATGCATGGAGTGATGTAAGTAGGCCCTGTAATGAGTCCCAATTAAGGACTGTAAACAAAACCTGCAAGGAACTCGTGTTGTTAGATAACAAGTGTGCAAGTAATTCAAGTTTGAAGGCACACAAGTCATACAGAGCCCTTAGAGTTTAGGCCAGCATGGGGTTTGGGTACTACCCTCTTGAAGTTGGTGGGCTCAAACCTGTCCTATCAAAAGTAACCGGGTTCTAAGGAGCTCAATATCATTGGGTTGTTTTCTGTGTTCATTGTTTTAATTTAGCCACTGGACTGGCGATCAAAATATTCCAAGAAAACAACCCTCAATGAGTGTAGTATCGAGTATCAACCAACTTCGGACTGCACCAAAGTCAGTCATCTCACTACCCCTAAAGAGGCCAGGATGGTTCAAGTAAGGTTCCTAAGGTTAGTTGATGCTTCACGACACCACACGGCGGCCCCGTACTCTCCTTGACTTGACTCAAGGGTTACCGGTACTCACCAAAGTGCCACATCAACGTAGCAAACTGCTTCAACCGTGTCGGTATACCCTGCACAGTTCCCTCACAGTTTGTTTCTACTTTCTAAGAAGGTATCCCCCAGATCCGGGTTAGGATCTATGAAATTCCCAAAACAGGCCCACAATATTAAAACAAACAAAGCAAGCAATTGAAAACACAAGAGTGGTCTAATTCCTAAGGTACACCTCACTTTTATTTGTCCCCAGCAGAGTCGCCAGTTCTGTGATCGGTGGAAATAGAACTGACTGTTTTTTAGCTGGTTTCGCGAAATGTCGCGGTAAGCAAGAGTCGCCACCGTCTTTTATGTTCTCCAACATGGAAAGGACAAAAGCACAGCAAAATTCCTTCTTTGAGAATGTTTCTCGGTTCGGGAGGTAGATTTATAGAAAGGGAAGGTGTTAGCGCCCTTTCTATCCGTGGTTATCCACGGGCTCTTAGGTACTTGCTCTTATGTTTTCAAAATGTTGTTTGCTTTTCAAGTGTGTGTGGGTTTTGAAAAAAGTTCGTTTGGAAAACTTCTAAGTAACTCTTGTATCAGTCCTCAAGAGTGTATGAAGTGTTTTGTTTGAAAACTTTTTGAAAGTGTGGGGTGAGAAAAGATGTTTTTGTTTGTTTGAAAAGAGTAAGTACTTAAGAGATCTACCTACTCTAAGGAATTAAGCTGTGTAAGAGTCCTTTAGATAGTGCTATCCCACCATTGAGTGGTAGGTAGCACCATCGTTGGAGTTGTTCGGGTCAATTCGATTAAGGGACATGTGTGGTCAACGAAGCAATGGTAGGACACCTTAGAAGTAACCCTAATGTCCTAGATCCTTTTATCCGAGGCAACCGTTTCGAGGCAACTGGATCTTTAGACAAAGGGCGTCCTCTAAGACACCCTATACTTGATGACCACGTTCGAGGAAACCAGTGAGGCGTACCCTAGAAGTGGCATGTGCTTGTGTGTTATTTTCATGTTATGTTTATCTATGCATGTTATTTGTGAACTACGGATTGATTTTATTTACATACATTCTTTCATGCATTGTTAACAGTTAGGAGTGCGGAAAAGTAAACTACGGAAAGATATATCCTAACTATTACAAGGCGCGGGTATATACATCGCCAAAAACAATAACCCATTTTGAAAATAAAAGTGCGAGAAATAGTAAATAAAGCGGTAAAATTCCTATTTAACTATTACATATCTGGAGACAGTTACATAAATAATCAAAATAAATAAATGCGCGCGAGAATTAAATCGGGAACGTCCTAAGGGTTTTGACCCTTTTAAGAAAATAATTGAATTTTTTTTTGTCTTTTTTTTTTGTAATTAATGAAATTAAAACCAATAATTAAACTAATTAATTAATTAATTAAAAAAAATAAAAGATTTTTTGTGTTTTTATGAAAATAAAATAAAAAGAATTAAAATGTCAAAAGAAAAGCCTAAGTCTAAGTTGATTTTATTTATTATAAAAAAAAGGTTAACATTAAACTAATTAAACTAATTGACTTGTTAGAATTTATTTACAAAAATAACATGAAATTAATAATAATAATAATGTTAGTTCTTCTTTTTTTGATTTTTTTTTTATAAAAAATATTAATTATGTTAATAGTTAATAAAAGGGAAAAAAATAAATAAGACAAATAAAATATAAAATGACAAAATAAAATTGCAAACCCAAGGGGGGTTTGGGCCAGATTTGGGAGTTTGATTTAGAAATTCTGGCCCAAGAACACTCCAAGCCTTGTTGACTTTGGGAATCTCCTATGCCTGCTTTGACCTGAGAACATGATGCTCCTTCCCTTGTGTCCATTGGATTTGCACTTGGAGACACTTGGCGCGTTGGATATGTGGGATGCATGGTGGTACGCTTTGGACTGCCTGTACATGAACATGTTAAGAAAAAATGAAACAATTATTTGGGGGACCTGGGAAGAACTTACAGTGCGGTATGATGGATCTTAGGACGTGGCAAGGGTTGCTTTAGCTTCAGGGGATGGCAAAGAAGAGAGTCACGTTCTCCTTTTGGCCTGAAAATGCTTGCAATACTCCTTTTGATCTCACACTTTTTTTGACACTTTTTGGATTTTGCTCTGGCCGTTTGTGTAATGTTCGGGTTGTGAATGAGGCTTGCAAGGCTTGTATATATAGTAATGAGTGAGAATAAGTCACATTTAGGAGCCTTTAACCATTGCAATTAAGCTTTGGATTTCCTCATAACCACCATTAAAGAAACTTGCCATTTTTGTTCAAAATTTGAATTTCATGTTTGAAATGGACTTTACACGAATTTGGCATGTGTATTATGATGCATCAAGGCCATTCAAACCACAAGATATCACTTAATTAATTTTTTTGATTTTTATTTGAATTTTATGGATTTAAAATGAATTAAATCAATAAAATTAAATAAAAATAGAAAAAATAAATGTTTAATCTTGAATTTAATCATGGGACACGTGGGTGGCATGACAAGGCTGAACCAAGTGGAAAAAAGTGGGCCCTTTTGTCAAAAATTGAAGTTTCAAGGATAGTTGACTTTTGCCATTTCACAAAAATTTCCCAACTTCTCCAATGCATATCTTGCTCAATTTTGATCATATGAACATGTTCTTGGACATTTTGGAAAGGTCTTGAAGTCCTCTAACCAATTCCTTTGGTCCCATGTCATTTTGATTTACCAATCTCAGGTTATGGTCTTTGACTTAAAATGCCTTTTTGTTGACTTTTGAAAATGACCTATATTGTTGAAATTGATAACTTTTTGTGAGAGAATTTATTAGACTTGGAATGTGAAGATGAGTTGTAGGAAATGTAATCCCCTTCAAAATGAGCATTGGATGGGATTTTTCTGATGAACCATGAAAAAGTTATGCCTTGGTCAAGTTACAATTGACTTTTCAAGTGTCCCAAAATAGAAACTTTTGACACCTTGATGATTTTTGAGCCATTCTTGTGGAATCATGATCAAGACTTGATCAAATGATGATTGTGTCTTCAAAATGAGATGTTGACCAAAAATTTTGACTTTTGACTGCCAAATGACCATTTTGCCCCTACAGTTGATTGTGAAGCAATTAGGGTTTTTGACTGTGCAACTTGACCTCGTGAGTCTTGAAACTTGACATGTAGATGCTTGACAATGTGTATGAGCATATGGGACTTGATTGAGCCCTTGAAAACCTCAACTTCCTTGCAAGAACCAAAACCCTAATTTGACTGGCTTAGAAGGGTGTTTGAGCTGTGCAACCCTTGAGTAGACTTGAGCAAATTAAGATGATGCTTGTCAAAACTTTGAAGAATATGGGAGGGCAAATTTTGGGGTACAACAGTTGGATAATGCTCCCTAGAAAGAGCACCATCCTTCAGAAGTCTCTGAACCAGATTCTGATAGTCACCCTCTGACTACTGCTCTAGAAAACATGATTGCAACAGAAGAAGTGGTTCAATCAGAAGAGGCTGCAGAATGTTCTAATTACATGCAACCCCTGAAGATACACCAGCTTCGTCTCTAGTCATGCAAACTCTGGAAGAGTTGAAGAAGGAGAATACCTTAATCCATGCCAGACTGGATAAGCAAGAGAATACAAACAAAGAGATTAAAGGTATTTTGGATAATCAAGAAGATACAACAAAAGAAATCAACGACATTCTGGGAAAGTAGGAAGAATCAAGCACTCAGATTAAGAGCTTGTTGGAAGCGTTGTTCACACGTCTCCCCCCCCCCCCCCCCCCCTCTTAGATTTTATTTAAACTGTTTATCTGTAATTTTTCATCTTATCCTCCTTGTTTTCTGAAAATTTTCATTGCATTATGTTTTCTAATTCTTTTTTTGACTTTGATTATATTTATTTTTGATACCTGACAAAAAGGGGGAGAAAGTAAGATATTTTTAATAACAGTATATCGGGACAAAGTCTCAAACATTCTGAATATCTTAACCTCTATATTTTCTCAAAAGCTTGAACAGGAATACATTCTGATAAGGACAGAAGGAGATGCATCAAAAGCTCTAACGAGAAGGAACTTCAGGGAAGTAATCAACTCAGGGGGAGTCTCTCTTAAGCTTTTTGTTCTATAGCTTTTCATTAAAAATCCTAGTTTTTGTCATCATCAAAAAGGGGGGAGATTGTTAGAACATAGTTTGATTCTACAACCCTTAATTAGAGTTTTGATGATAACAAACACAAAAAACAAATATGCACTCTAAATTTGTGTTATTTTGTATGCAGAAGTTCTGACCGAAACAACATCAGAAATTAAGCTACAAAAGCTTTCAAGCTGAGGTAATCAGAATCTGCGCTGAAGAATGATGATCAGAACCTGCGTTGAAGTGAAGAATACTCTGATTCTAAACAAAAGATTCATATACCATCAGATCCTCACATCTCTGATTCATCAATATTCTGAAGTAATTGCAGCATGGAAGATTCTAAGTTCTGAAGCGTTACTATTCAATCAAGACAACATCATATGCAACGACTTCATTTAGACAAGAATATTCTCAATATGGAAACAGCATTGAATGTCGATTATCACGCTTTATGTTGGACATGATTTTCATGCCTATATAAACATGCTTAGAGGACAAATCATTTTCAATTTTGATACCACTACAACATACCTCTAAAATGCTGCAATCTTACATATTCATATATACGCTCAAAATTGTGTATAATATCACAGTTGTGATACAATTTTTGTAAGGAAAAACAACAATATACAATATAGTCTTTTATCTTAATTAAGCTAGTTTTCCTTGAGATTAACCGGGTTGTGGTTGTACTCAAGAAGACTTTGGCAGTTGTCAAAGTAGTGTTGTAATTAGTTTTTGATTAGTGAATTAAGTCCTCGTGGCGGGTGGACTGGAGTAGTTTGAGATCAAACGAACCAGGATAAAAATATTATGTCTACTGCACTTTTGATTTTAAGTTTCAATTCAACCCCCTCCCCCCTCTTGTGTTTTTCACTTCTTCAGATAGCCTCTAGATACGATTGTGGATTGTCAGCTTTTTTATTTCCCTCGCCATTTTCTCAGAGAGTTCAAGATCTTCGTCATCTTCCGCTTCAGCTTGGTGGATAGGAACATCAAAATCGTATCGGGTCACAACAATAGCATTATCGGTGGTTTTGGGCATGAATTTGCACCTTTATCATGTTTTGGTGCAGCTTTAGTATTTGAATATTTGAAAATACATATGTAGAGAAAGTATTGACATTTTAACATTAAGACATGAATGCAAGAGAAAGACAGGGATCTTAATTGAAAACAAAATATAACTTTCATTAATCGTAAATATTGTCTGAAACAAAACAGGGAAACCCTTACAAGCAACCCCTATGTCTCGGGCTTGACGTAGGTTCTTTCAAAAACATAAAAAATTAATTAGGAAAGAAAAAGATCTCAGGAATCTCCACGGTCGTCCATCTTTTGAGTTTTTTCTCCTAGGGCACATTCTCGGATGACTTCAGTTTCCCCTTTGGTGTTGGCTTCGTTGGATATTCTTACCCCATGTCCGCCATGCACTAATCCATTGTTGACAAAGGTCTCTTGGATGGGATGAAAATGTGCTTCGCCCTTTAGAGCAGCTTTATATTTTTCTTCAGATTATTGTCCGAACTGGACTATGCTCTGGTCCCCTAGCCTTTGTAGAGCTCTTTCGAAAGCTTTATTGTGTCCTAGCGGGAGTCTGCATTATTGGTTGAAACTTGTAGGATATGAGATGCCCCTGCTTTTGGTGGAAGTAGGATAAACCCTTCAGTTTTAGCTTCTTGTTGGGCCATGACAGACTTCTAGAGTTCTGCCTCTGACTATTTCCTTAGTTGGTGACCGCTTGATGCACCAATAGTCTGGGCTACTTCCTCGAAAGCTACCCTGGGAATTTAGTCTTGCCTGTCAATAATGTTCTTCAAAGCCGAAAGAACTTGACTCAAATCTCCTTTCATTGACCTTACGTCGCCTTTTACTTGGTTGAGGTCCTCTTTGAATGCAACCTGCGTTTCCTCGATTTACTCCATTGCTTTTTGTTGATAGGCCCTTGTTTGATATGGAGGCCAAGGAGGTGGAGACCTTCTTTTACCAACGGTTCAACTAGAGAGGTGTTTTTGAAAAATGAGTTTTGACATGACATGCAGGTGTTCGTGAATGCATGAGCACGAATGAATGTGTATGAATATGAAATGGTTGATTGTCTTATTCACTTGGTTATGTATTCGTCTTTTTGCTTATTATTTTACTTAGCGACTATCTTTAAAATAGACACGCAAACAAGATATGGAAACAAAATGCCTTTATTGAAAGTAATGTAATTCAGATATTGAAAAATATTACAATCTTAAGCCAAAACTTTATTTGCGTGAAATCAGGAAAAAATGAAATAAATCTTCTAGGTGCGCCTGCGGATATCTGATCTTGAAACTATCCATATTTGCTTGACAAAGCTTGGGAAAGTCTTTAGCACATTATTTCCCTTTTGTGGCTTTGATTTCAGACATGTAAGTTGTTTCCTTCGGTATTTATTTTTTAAGACAGTCACCAAGATCCTGAGTTTATTATTATCTTTTATACCCCATGTGAATAAGACAAATGTAGGGTGGCGAATATATGAAATGCATGACGAATACGTGAAATGTATGAATGCGTGGGTGTAAGGTTGAAGGATGGGACTTTTGTAATAAGCACCCCTATAAGGTAGGTGTTGTACCCCAAAATTTACCCTCTCATGTTTTCCAAAGTCTTCCCCCTGCATGGTTGATCACAAACTCTTGCCTAAGGAAAAGGAAAATTTTTTAGTGTTTGTTGTACCCCAAAATTTGCCCTCCCATATTCATCAAGAATTGTCAAAGTCCAGGTCACAAGATTCCCCAAGGGTTATGCAGCTCAACTGGCTCCTATACAGTCAAAACTAGGGTTTGAGTTCTGGCCAAGCAAAGGAACTTTTCAAAGGCCCAATCAAGCCTCATATGCTTACAAAGATGGTCAAGTGTCTCCATGTCAAGTTTCAAGGCATTCAGCTCAAAATTGCACAGTCAAAACCCTAGATTGCACTACAGTCAACTGTAGGGGCAAAATGGTCATTTGACAGTCAAAAGTTCAAATTTTTGGTCAACATACCATTTTGAAGCCACAAACATCATTTGATCAATGCTTGATCATGATTCTCAAAATTTGGCTCAGAAATCATCAAAGATGCAAAAGTTGCTATATTTGGACAGTTGAAAAAGTCAACTGAAATTGACCAAGGCATAACTTTCACATGGATTATCAGAAAAATTCCATCCAAAGCTCATTTTGAAGAGAAAGACATTTCCTACAATTCATCTTCATGTTCCAAGTCCAAGAAATGCTCTCACAAAAAGTTATCAATTTCAACATTATAGGTCATTTTCAAAAGTCAACAAAAGGTGACTTTAAGTTAAAGGCCATAACTTGAGATTGGTAAATCAAAATGACATGGGACCAAAGGCATTGGTTAAAGGACTCAAAGACCTTTCCAAAATGTCCAAGAACATGTGAAAAGCTTAAAAATTGACCAAGTTATGCCTTGTGGAAGTTGGGAAATTTTTGGAAATTTTTGAAAGTCAACATTGATGCAAAAGGCCTAAAAATGCAAATGGGCCCAATTTTCTTCCAAATTTCTTCATGCCAAGCCTATGCACGACCACTAGGCCCAAAGGGAAGTATTCTCATATTTTTTAATTATTTATTTGAATTAATATTAATTTATATTCATTTAAATGATTTTAATATATGAAAAATATCAAACCTAATCTAAAAAATCTTTTTATACACATTATAGGCTCAATATTTCGTGTGAAGGCAAATGAGGAAAGATTTGGGGTGATTGGATGCAAATTGGTACAAAAGCCATAGAAAAAGATTCAAAAAGATTTTTAAACAAATCAAATATCTTAATCCATAATTGCAAGGGATTTGTACTAAGTTTGTTGACCTAATAGCCTCTATAGATACTCAGAATGAGAACCCTAATGTTCTTGGACAGAAAGCTGCGCAGCAAACCATACACAAAACTTGAAAAATAATCCAAAAACTTCAAAACTGAAATCAACCTTGGAGGACGTTTCAAGCCATAACACTGTGTCCATCTTATTCCTGAGGCTTCAAGGATCACATACCAGTCAAAACCATTCATCCTAGCATCAAGAATTGGTAAAACGGGCATACCCTGTACCGAAAATAATTGACACTCTTGCATATTGATTCATACGTTTTCTATAATTTTTGAGATTTGATTTGTGTTCCTGACATGATTCTTGTGCTAACTGTATAACTCAATTGTGTTTTCATCGCCTCTAGACGAAATCGCCATTAAAGCTTTCTAGGTTTTCAGGCCTGTGAAATTAGGGATTCCTTTATCTGGTAAAATTGAAACACCATAATGCCAGGATCATAATCAGGAGGTTTGGACGAAACGGTTCCCATGGTCGCGCCAAATTTCTGAACCAAAGCGTGCTAATCGCTATTTTTAAAATAAGCGTATATTGAGGGGGTTCAAAACCCCCGTTAAATATTTGTTGTTTTTCAGGGAAACGAAGGCAACGAAGAAGAAGCTGAGTTGGCAAGGCGTGAATGGTCCTTTTAAATTTCGCGCTAAAAACCTCCACTAAGACCATATTTTCTTTATTATATTTATTTGATATCATATATTAAATTGATAGGGCTTGGTTCAGTGGTTAAGTGGTTAACTGGCAACGTCAAAGACCTGGGTTCAAATCCCAGGTCTGTATACTTGCTATATTATTTTGCAAACCAAATTCCCATGCAGGCATCATCATGAGGCATACCATAGACCTCAAAGCGTGACCATCCATGCGTCCAGAGGGCAGCAAATCAATGGCCAAGATTCAATGCGTATCATACAGCAAGTCAAGGCACTAGCATACGATCCAAAAAGTCAAGGAATTCAACACAAATGGGCTTGAATTACCAGGCCTGAACCTCCACTTGGGGACTACCCCCCCCTGGTTTGACTTTCTTTGTTATATTTCATTCTTTTTTTAATTGTTATATTATTTTCTTATTTTATTGGTTTTAATTAACTAATTATTTTTATCAAAATACAAAAACATACAAAAATCAGAAAATATCAAAAAAATATAATATTTATTTTATTAGGATTATTTTCAAATAAACATGTATATAATTTAGTAAATTAGGTCATAATTTAATTCTTTTTTAACAAAAATGCAAAAAATACATAGAGTTAGGCTAATAAACATCTTTATTCCTTTTTAGTTTTTTCCCTTTTTCTTCCACAGCAATAATTATTTATCTATTATTTTATTTTTATAATTAAATTGTACATAAATGAATTAGGGTTTAACTTAGATCATATTTTAATTCTTTCTTAATAATTAAAAATATTAGAATTTAGGGTTTACCGTTTAACCTAATTTCAATTAACTTCTTTTTCTTTTAAGTCTTAAAAACACAAAAACATCATTTTTATTTAATTTTTAACTTTAATTTTCATTAATTAATTATTTGCAAAAGGGTCCAACGCCCTAATTTTGTTAATTTCATTATTTCTCGCATTTATTTTATTATCGCTCATTATAATTTTGTAAATATCCCAAAGCCATGTAATTTACTTTTCGCACTTTATTTTCTTCGCATTATTTATTTTTCCGCTAAATCGGGTCCGGTTTAATTTTGGCGATGTGGACCCGCGCCTTTGTAATAGTCGTAGATTTATTTCCTCGCAAAATATTTAACTGTTAACCAAGCATGAAAGAATGAATGTCTAATTAAAATCAAACGCTAGATCACCAATGACATGACAAGACAAATAACTGAAACATGACACACAATTCGCACACACCACCCCTAGGGTACGCCTCACTGTTGCCTTTCGAAAGGTGATCGTCGAGTAGAGGATGTCTTAGTAAGTCCTCATGATCCGGGAACCTGGCATGAGGGTAGCTTCTAAGGTGTCTTCCCATTGCTCTGGTGATCACCACGTCCCTAAAAACGAATTGACCCGAACACCTCCAACGGTGGTGCTACCTACCTCTCAATGGTGGGATGGCACTACTTTTAAGGACTCTTACACAGACGAATTCCTTAGGGTAGGTAGGTTCTCAAGGATACTTGCTCTAATCTCAAAACAAACTCAAAAATACTTTTCACACCAACACTTTTCAAAAGCTTTCAAAGCAAATTTTTCAAACACTCTGACGTACGAGTCGAACTGAAATTTTTCAAAAGAAACTTTTTAAACCCACATTGAAAAGCACGCAAAACAATTTGAAAACACATTGAGCAAGTATCTAAGAGCCCATGGATAACCATGGATAGAAAGGGTGCTAACACCTTCCCTTTCTATAACCTACCTCCCGAACCGAGAGCAATCTCTATAAGGAATTTTTCTGTGCTTTTGTCCTTTCCATTTGGAGAAAATAAAAGACGGTGGCGACTCTTGCTTCCGCGACATTTCGCGAACCAGCTTTAAACAGTCAGTTCCAGATCCACCGATCACAGAACTGGCGACTCTGCTGGGGACCTTAAACTTAAAGTGAGGTTTACCTTAGGGCTAGCTTATAACTATGTTTTCAATTGTTTTCCTTGTGTGCTTTAAATTGTGGGTTGCTTGGGAGTTCTATAGATCCTACACCCGGATCTGGGGGATACCTTTCTTAGAAAGTAGCAACAAGGCTGTGAGGGAACTGTGCGGGGTATACCGACACGGTTGAAACAGTCTGCTACGTTGATGTGGCACTTTGGTGTGTACCGGTAACCCTTGAGTTCAGTCAAGGAGAGTACGGGGCCTCCGCGTGGTGTCGTGAAGCATCAACAGACCTTAGGAACCCTAATTGAACTATCTTGGCCTCTTTAGGGTAGTGAGATCACTGACTTTGGTGCAGTCCGAGGTTGGTGGATACTCGATACTACGCTCAATTGAGGGTTGCTTTCCTGGAATATTTCGGTCGCCAGTTCAGTGGCTAAATCGAAACGATGAACAATGAAAGCAACCCCGTGATATTGGGAACCTTAGAACCCGGTTACTTTGATTAGGACAGGTATGAACCCACCAACTCAAAAGGGTACTACCCAGACCCCATGCTGGCCTTAAACCTTAAGGGCTTGTCTTGTGTGCCTTGTTTGCCCTACATGTTTGTCTTTGTAAATATCTGTGTTGTGTTTAATCATAGCATCATGACATCATCCAGCATCATATGCATTGACTAACCATTTCAGGGGTTCGAATTTTCATCTTTGTTCTTGTTTTGTAGGACATGGAAACTGCTCGTAGAAAGACAATTCAGGTCAATCTTGTAAGGATCCCTCCTCAGCTTAAGGAGCTTATATCCAGGATTCCCGAGAACTCCTCATTCAGTGACAGGCATGGAAGTCTCATCAGCTTGGTCAACACCAACATTGAGGAAGATATGATAAAGGTCTTGTTCCAATTCTTTGATCCCCTGCATCACTGCTTTACCTTTTTGGACTATCAGTTGGTACCTACATTGGAGGAGTTCTCCCGGCTCCTGAAGATCCCTATCCTTGATCAGCTGCCTTTCAACGGCACAGAAAAGGAACCTAAGTTCGAAGAGATTGCTAAAGCCTTGCACTTACAGTCATCTGACCTTAAGGGACATTGGGAAGTTAGAAGTGGTATCAAAGGGTTCTTAGCCAAGTTTCTGTTTGAAAAAGCCCTTGAATGTTGGAACTCCCTTGACTTGCAAGCTTTTGAAGAAGTGGTAGCCCTCCTTGTTTATGGTTTGGTATTGTTCCCTAATCCAGATCATCTTATTGATATCAGTGCCGTTCAGATCTTTATGTCCAGGAATCCTATACCTACATTGCTGGGGGACATCCTTCACTCATGTTACACTCGAACCATGAGAAAAAGAGGTGTCCTTATGTGTTGCACTCCTCTCCTGGGAAGGTGGTTTATTTCGCACCTTCCCCAATCAGTCCTGAAGAATGAGCGGGGTTTGAGATGGTCACAACGGTTGATGACTCTTACACATGCAGATATACATTGGTGTCCTAGATCCAGAGGAGATGTCACTATCATTGATCGTTGTGGGGAATACCCTAATGTTCCTTTACTTGGAATCAGAGGAGGTATTACTTATAGCCCATGCCTGGCTTGGAGACAGTTTGGTTATGCTCGGAGGGATGGTCCTCATGACATGTTAATTCCCGACATAGTTTTTGACTTCGACAGTGATACTCAAGGACTTCGTCAGAGATTTATCAGAGCCTGGAGGATGCCCAGTAGGATAGACAGCAAGACACTGGGGCACAGGAATTCCATCCCTTTGGAACCCTATCTCAAGTGGGTACGGGCCCGTTCTCAGAAGCTAGTCATGCCTTATCCTCACATGCTTCCAGTAATCAAAGAACCTGTCTTGGAAGGGGAGGTGTCTCATGTTATTCAGCACCCTGATATGCCCACATCTTGGGAAGAGATGCAGAAGAGCTGGATTCAGCTTAAGGAGGAAAGGAATTCTTTGGAGACTAGTCTGCACGCCAGTGAAAAGAAGGTCTTGGAGCTCACCCGTCTGTTGCATGAGGAGAGGAACCTCAACACCTACATAGCTCCGAAGAGGATGCGCAGTGTATTTTGGGATTGACTTGACTTTTGTATTTCCTTTTTGCCCATGAGGCCTTGATGTATTAAACAATGATTTCATTAATGATAACGTGTGTTCTTTTCTTGTCTACAACGAATTTGAACTTTCGAACCCTTGAATGCATCGCATACACATTTCATACATCATGTGCATAGCAGGTTTTTCCCTTTTCAGGTTGCTTACAGTTCTTCGCTGTTTATTTCAGCATCATGAATTCCGGATCTGAATCAACTGAGGCTTCAATCAAGGCTCTCCAGGCGCAGAATGCGCAGTTCCAAGAAATGATCATGGGTCTAGCTAAAGGCCAAGAAGAATTGAAGACTATGCTCCAAAAAAAGAAGAAGAAGAGAAGAACTGTTCTGTTCAACTCGGGCCGAAGGTTGGGTAATACTCTGCATCAGGAAGAGGCTGGTTCTTCTGTTGGCAGGAGTCCTTCTCAGGCAGAAGTCAAGGTTCCTACTCCAGTGGTCTCCGACAACGAGACGGATTATGATGAAGAGCAGTACCCTCCTGAAGACAACAAGTACAAACAACTGGAGGACAGGTTGAAGGCTATGGAGGTGCAACAGACACCTGGGCTGGATTTCGGAGATCTGGGTTTGTCGACTGGTGTGATCATTCCACATAAATTCAAAGCTCCCACCTTCTCCAAGTATGACGGGGCATCCTGTCCCAAGCTGCACTTGAGGTCCTATGTGCGAAAGATTCAGCCGTACTCTGCGGACAAGAATCTATGGATCCACTTCTTCCAGGAGAGTCTTTCAGGGACTCACCTCGAATGGTTCTATCAGCTGGATGGGACCAAAGTTCGTAACTGGGAGGAGCTGGCCACTGCTTTCTACAAGCAGTATCAGTATAATGCCGACCTTGCCCCCACGCGTACCCAACTCCAGGGTATGTCGTTGGGCGTAAGCGAAGGTTTTAAAGAGTACGCGCAGAAGTGGAGAGATCTGGCTGGCAGGGTGCAGCCACCTTTGACTGATCGAGAGTTAGTGGACATGTTCTTGGGGACCCTATCTGGGCCGTTCTTCAACCATCTCATTGGGAATTCTTCTGCTGGTTTCACTGATTTAATCTTAACTGGAGAGAGGATCGAAGCTGGGTTGAAGTCTGGGAAGATTGCCAAGGCTGCATCATCATCTGGAACGGACAAGAAACCGTTTAAAAAGGAGTCTAGTGCTGTGTATGGCTCCAGAAAATCAGAAAGACCTGATCACCGCCAATCTGTCAGCGCGGTAATGATCGCTAAGCCTGCTGCCGCTCCCCGGCCAAACAATCCTCAAAGGGTTGATAGACCCCGGAGAGAGTTTACCCGGTTAAGCATGACCCTATCGCAGATTCTGCCACAGCTGCTCGCAACCAATTTGGTATCTGTCAAGGAGGCACCAAAGTTCCCTAACACTACCTCTCCTAAGTACAACCCGAATGCCCGTTGTGCTTACCATTCAGACAGCCCGGGGCATGCCACTGATGACTGTTGGGCACTAAGGAACAAGCTGCAGGACCTCATTGACGCCAAGGAGGTACAGTTCGAGGCATCTGACAAGCCTAACGTGGTGACAGCTCCCCTGCCTGCTCATGGAGTTAATGCTATTGTTGACGAAGAGGAAGTTGATGAAGCTGAGTTTGATAGCTGGATCTACCCGGCTGCTGATGGTGGACTTAACAATTGGAGCGCCAAGGACAATCTCTCTGTTTCTTTTGACACTAAGTAATAAATTTCTTTGTTTTGTTATTTTGTAATAGACAATGATAAACTCTATGGCCCGGTGTCTTACCCGAGGCACCGCGGTTCTATTTGTGAGGGCATATGAACTGTCATTTTATACATCATAAATGAAAATCTTGGACTATTTTCGCATTGCAAATATTGTGTTCCTTTTTCCTCTTTCATTTCCTTTACATAATTTTCAAAACAGCTGTATTTACACACACACTCACTCATACAGGTTCCAATCCACTCTGGATCTCACTGATAACAGCACTGCTAATGCCAATTATGACTTCGAAAATCCGATCAACTTAGCCGAAGACGAAGGTGAAGATGATTGCGAAGTGCCTGGCGAGCTTGCAAGACTGTTGCTTCAGGAAGAGAGGGCAATTCAACCCCATGAAGAGCCAGTGGAAACTATAAACCTGGGTACTGAGGCAGACAGAAAAGAGGTAAAGATTGGTGCTAACCTAGAGCTCAGCGTGAAGCAACGGTTAACCAAGATGTTACACGACTATATGGAGATCTTTGCCTGGTCCTACGAAGACATGCCAGGGTTGGATACCGATATTGTTGTCCATCATTTGCCAACTAGGGAAGACTGCCCTCCAGTTAAACAAAAGGTCCGTCGGATGCGTCCAGAGATGTCAGAGAAGATTAAAGCCGAGGTGATGAAACAGTTTGATGCCGGGTTCCTTGCAGTGACTTCTTATCCTCAGTGGGTTGCTAATGTGGTGCCAGTACCTAAAAAGGACGGCAAGGTCAGAATGTGTGTCGATTACAGGGATCTAAACAGGGCCAACCCCAAGGATGACTTCCCCTTACCTCACATTGATGTCCTTGTGGATAATACAGCTCAACACAAGGTATTCTCTTTCATGGATGGTTTTTCAGGTTACAATCAGATCAAGATGGCACCTGAAGACATGGAGAAGACTACATTTGTTACTCAGTGGGGCACCTTCTGTTACAAGGTCATGCCGTTCGGGTTAAAGAATGCTGGGGCAACCTACCAGCGTGCCATGGTTGCCTTATTTCATGATATGATCCATCACGAGATCGAGGTGTATGTGGACGACATGATCGCTAGGTCCCAGACTGAGGAAGAGCACCTAGATCATCTGCAGAAGTTATTCGACCGTTTGAAACTGTACAAACTGAGATTGAACCCGAACAAGTGCACCTTCGGGGTAAGATCTGGGAAATTGCTAGGCTTCGTGGTCAGTGATAAAGGTATTCAAGTGGACCCTGCTAAGGTCAAGGCTATTCAAGAGATGCCAGTTCCTAAGACAGAGAAGGAAGTCAGAGGCTTTTTAGGACGCCTGAATTACATCGCTCGATTCATATCTCATTTGACTGCTACCTGTGAGCCAATCTTCAAGCTACTGAAGAAAGATCAGGTAGTACGTTGGAACGATGAATGTCAGGCTGCTTTCGACAAAATCAAAGAGTATCTCCAAGAACCACCTATCCTTATGCCACCGGTTGAAGGGAGACCTCTGATCCTATATCTGACAGTGCTAGACAACTCAATGGGGTGTGTGCTGGGGCAGCATGACGAGTCTGGCCGAAAAGAGCATGCCACTTATTACCTTAGCAAAAAGTTTACCGACTGTGAGACCCGATACTCACTGCTTGAGAAAACTTGCTGCGCTTTGGTATGGGCTGCTCGCCGGCTGAGACAGTATATGCTGACTCACACTACCTTGTTGATCTCAAAAATGGATCCGATAAAGTATATATTTGAAAAGCCTGCTCTGTCTGGGAGAATTGCAAGATGGCAAATGATCTTGACGGAATATGACATTCAGTACACCACCCAGAAAGCCATCAAAGGGAGTGTATTGGCAGACCACTTAGCTCATCAAGCCGTAGATGACTACCAATCAATGAACTTCGAGTTTCCGGATGAAAGCATCATGATTGTAACTGATTGTGAAGTACCTGGACCGGATGAAGGACCTGAACCAGGATCCCGATGGTCTATGCACTTTGACGGGGCTTCCAATGCTTTGGGAAATGGTATCGGCGCCATTATCATATCTCCACAGGGTACTCATACTCCACTCACTGCCCGGCTATGTTTCAACTGTACCAACAACATGGCGGAGTATGAGGCGTGTATCATGGGTCTTCAAGCTGCGATCGACTTACGGATCAAGTTCCTCAGTGTCTCCGGAGATTCCGCTCTAGTGATCAATCAGATCAATGGAGAGTGGGATACGAAACATCCAAACTTGATTCCTTACAGAGAATGTGTGTTGACCATGATTCCCCACTTTACAGAGATAACCTTTGAGCACTTTCCAAGAGAAGAGAATCAGTTAGCGGACGCGTTAGCTACTATGTCTTCAATGTTCAAGGTTAAATGGGATAATGAAGCTCCCCAGATCACCATCTGGAAACTGGACGAACCGGCATACTGTTGTGATCTCGAAACCGAATTGGTAACTGAGAAGCCCTGGTACCATGAAGTGAAGAGATATCTGGAAGCTCAGGAATACCCTGAAGGTGCCTCTGTCAACGATAAGAAATTCCTGAGGAGGTTCGCAGCAAAGTTCTTCCTAAGCAACGGCATCTTGTACAAGAGAAATCAGGATTCAACCTTACTGCGTTGTGTAGACAAAGCTGAAGCGGAAAGAATCATGGAAGAGCTACATGAAGGGACCTTTGGTACGCATTCCAGTGGACACACTATGGCTAAAAAGATCCTACGGGCAGGATATTACTGGTCTACCATGGAAGCCGATTGCTACCAACATTCTAGGACATGCCACAAGTGTCAGATCTATGCAGATAAGGTGCATGTTCCTCCGGTTCCTCTGAATGTTCTGACTGCACCTTGGCCGTTTGCAATGTGGGGCATAGACATGATCGGCGAGATAAGACCTACGGCATCCAATGGACACCGCTTCATCCTAGTGGCGATCGACTATTTTACGAAGTGGGTTGAAGCAGCATCCTATGCTACAGTAACCAAGACTGTTGTGGCACGGTTTATTCGGCATAATCTGATTTGTCGATACGGCGTCCCTGAACGGATCATTACAGACAACGGTACCAATCTGAACAATAAGATGATCGCTGAGCTCTGCGAACAGTTGTTGGCTCCTAAATTCGACACCTTTGTTTCAATTGATGACAGCCATTAAAAGCTGAAAGATGCTTTCGACTGGCTAAGCTTGTCGAAGTGACCGTCGAAAGATGGCCAAATACTTAGAAGATTTCTTCCAAGGAAGGAGGCTGATTGCCTTCGACGTCGAAGGAGTTTTCGTCGAAGACGTCTCTTGACGAACGTGTTCGATGGTCCAGAGTGGAGCAGTTTGAAATTCAAAGCTTTGGAGGGAAAACGGTTTCCAGCAGTTACTACGTGCGAACGTGCAAGGATCTGGAGCGTCGAGCATGGAGAACGTGACAAGTGGCTTGATCTCGAAGCAGTGTAACTGCCCGACGGTTACTTGGAATGTTTTTGTATAAATAGGAGTAGACGTGTAGTTTCTCGCGGGTGTTCACAATAGATACATAGTCACTCATTTAGATTCAAGTACCCAGTGTGAGCGAACGAATTGTTGAGAAATGTATGTGTGAAACACCAATTTAATCAATTCAAGTCATTTACTTTTTCAGTATTTTACATGCTTTTCCCTTTAAGATTCCTGTCGAACCTTTACATTCCAGCCTTGTTTATTTTACCAAGCCTTTTCCTTTATGCAATTTACTTTAACCAATTTACTTAAAGCCTTATCCACACTAATTAAACTTCAAAATCAACCTATGTCCATAGGATCAATCTGATCGATCCTGCGAGTAACCAAATAAGTAACCATTTGGAGGATCAGCGTTTGTTTACCAAATCCCCAGGTAAACAAATTGGCACACCTGATGGGACTGTGTGTTGATTGTTGAAAAATCTCATCTTTTCGAGTTGTATGTTATTGAGGAGTGGTAGAATATACACCAACGATAATAATACTGCCAGAAGAAGGGAAGAAATGGCGAATCCGCCAAACAACAATGAAATCCCACAAACAAGTGTGGGAGCAACGGTTAATATGACCGTGAGTGAAGCGACGAATGCTGGTTCGATACCAGCGGTGTCAGTCACAACCACGGGGCCAACGACTTCGTTTGCAGGCCCCAGAATGACTTTGGGAACTCCCCCTCCAAGGGGAAATACTGGCCCAAGGCCAGTGGTTCCCCCAGGATTTATTCCATTCTATGGTATGCCAACTTCTGAATTGGCAAGCCTGACGAATGCTGCGTCCACTTATTCAGAACCTTTCGTGAGTGCCACTTCGCCACTCCAAGGCTCTGGAGTAGGCATGGCGAATAGAAATAGGACCCAACTCTTAGGAGGAACGGCCCAAGTAGCCCATGGCCTTACAAATGCCTCGACAGCAGTCTTGAGGCAACAGATGGACGAAAGCAACCATGATATGGTGCAAATGTTGGCACAAACTTTGAGTACAGTGCTAAATCCTCTAATACAAAATACTACTCAGTCGAATCAGCAAGTTACTGCGCAAATGACGCGTTTGGCTGACTTCTTTGGAGTACCCCCACCTATTCGACAGCCCCAAAGGGCGCAAATAAGAGGAAATCAGGGGATATTTGTAGAGGAGGAAACCACCATTAATCAGGCCCAACAGCCTGTAGAACAACCTGTCGAAGAACCTAGGGTAATAGCCCCAGAGGTTAGGTTAGTTAACAGAAACCAAAATGCTGACGAAGTGGTTCAGCAAGTCCAATACCAAAACATGAGGTTGGAAAACAATCTGGCAACCATGATCGAAAGGATCATGACTCAGAATGGAATGAACATGGGCTTTCGAAGGCCCAACTTTACATCTCCATTGTCAGAATATGTGTTACAAACTGACTTACCCCCTAGAACCAAAGTCCCCAAATTTACTAAGTTCTCTGGGGACACGACAGAATCTACTGTCGAACATGTGGCTAGGTATTTGATCGAAGCAGGAGACATTTCAAATAATGAAAACCTAAGGATCAAATACTTCCCAAGTTCCTTAACCAAGAATGCTTTTACTTGGTTTACAACTCTCCCCCCCAATTCGATCCACCATTGGACCCAATTGGAAAGATTGTTCCATGAACAATTCTATATGGGGCAAACCAAGATAAGCCTGAAAGAACTGGCGAGTGTTAAGAGACGTTTCACTGAACCTATAGACGAATATCTAAATAGGTTTAGGTTGCTTAAGGCGAGATGTTTCACACAAGTGCCAGAACATGAGCTGGTCGAAATGGCCGCGGGAGGTTTAGACTATTCCATTAGGAAGAAGCTAGATACCCAGTACCTAAGAGACATGGCCCAACTGGCCGATAGAGTTCGACAAGTCGAACGCCTTAAAGCTGAAAAAGCTAAGGCAACAAAAACTCACAAGAGAGAGAGAATAGCTTACGTTGAGATGGATGACGAAGAGCTAGAATCCTTCGACGATACTTTAGCTGTCGAGGAAGGAGAAGTCGATTTAGCAGAACTGAAACAAGGGCCTCCATACTCTTGTAAACAGTTAGTCCCCTCAAATGGGAAAAATCCCATTGGTCCAGACAAGACCAATGATAGGTTCCCAAAAAAGACTTATAGTTTTGACATCACAAAATGTGATGAAATATTCGACTTGCTAGTTAAAGATGGCCAAATGATAGTACCCCCTGGGGTAAAAGTGCCTCCTCTTGATCAAAGAAAGAAGAGAGGTTTTTGCAAATATCATAATTTTTTGGGCCATAAAACTTCTCAATGTTTTCTTTTCAGGAATCTTGTCCAAGACGCTATTGAGGAAGGGAGATTAAAGTTTGCTGACAAATCCCCCATGGCTGTCGACTCCAATCCAATGAAGGCTGAAGCCCACTATGCAGAACCCTCTGAGGTGAACATGATAGAGGCTACCAAGATCCAGTCGAAGAAGCCAGGCATTAACATGGTCGAAGTCTCTAAGGACCACATCAACATGCCAATCTTTGGCAGTTTTTCTGGAAACCTATCCAGGAAGACAATTGAGGCTGTCCAGAAAGCGGTCGAAGACCCAAAGTCGAAGACTGCTGAAGTACAAAAAACTGGACCAAAGCCCAGTTCCCAATTGGCCACTGTACAAGGCCAGACGGAGAAACTGGAAACACAAATGAAACAACTAACTCTTGCTACTAAGGATACCATGAACATCAACATGGTTGAACTTTCTGACCCTAAAGCTTCAGAAGAAGCCATAAGGCAAGAGCAGGCGAATAAAACGGCTTTCCCTAAGGAAAACGAAAACTTGGCAGATTTTTTACAAAGATGCCAGAAGAAAAAATCAGAGGTTATGCTATGTCCAAGATGTAGTTCTATCTTTGATAAAAAAGCTGCTGAGCACATACAAGGCGTGAGAGCAGCGAACAAGAGAAGGGAGAATTCTAACCTTCGACATGATCCCAGAAGGGGTTCTAATCAAGACAAGAGGCCTTTGACTTTTAGGCCTCCAACAAATGTACCAGTAGACACTTGGTACAAAACATCTGGCCGGAAAAGGCCAAGTGAAGACAAATGGCATTCTTTCGAAGTGCCAAGAGGTTCCTCTTTAATCCAGAAGAAAGATCCTCAAGTTGCTGCACCCAAAGTTGCTCAAGTGTCCAGCAACTACAAGGGAAAAAATCCTATGTCGAGATCCCAATGGAGGAGGTATCAAAGAAGGCGAAAAGCTGAAAGAGAGGCTGCAAATGAACCTAAGGCTGAAACTAGTTCGAATGTGCCTCAAAGGAAACAAAGAAAGCCTCTTGAGAGAGAACCAGTTACCAACAGGCTAGTTTGGCCTAACCAGAGCGAAGTCGAAGACGAAGATGATGCTGAGTCCGACGATACCCTGGACATAATGGTGAACGTTGTTTCAATGCTGCCTAGGGAATTCAATCGACAAGTAGAAGTCGAAACCAGTGACTGGGAGATGGAACAAGAAATGGCCAGACACAGGCCAGTGTGCTATTTTGTCATGAACAATGGCACTACAGAAGAACAAAATGGCTTCTTCGAGCCACCCACAGAGGCGATGAAGAATCACCTCAAACCTTTGTTCATAAGGGCCAAGCTCGAAAAGACCACTGTGAACAAGATATTGGTCGACTGTGGGGCCACTATCAATATTATCCCTCATTCGGTGCTAATAAAGATTGGCAAAAGGGATGAAGAAATAAAACCTCACAATATGGTCCTGTCCAACTATGAGGGAGGCATTGGGACCACCATGGGAGTGATCCAGCTCGACATAAAAGTTGGGTCGATCCTTCGACCAACAATGTTCATGGTCATTTCAGCCAAACCTAACTACAACCTTTTGTTAGGTCGTGAGTGGATACATGGTGTGGGTGCTGTGCCTTCATCGATGCATCAAAGACTGCTTCTATGGCGCCCAGATGGGTTGGTCGAAAACATAGAGGCTGATCAGAGTTACTACCTTGGCGAAGTAAACCACTTGGGTGTAACAGATTTCGACAAAAACTTGGCTCACATAGGGCCATGTCCAGCTCCTGATTTCGACATGGCGCCAGCGCCAAACACCTTTTGTTCCCTATACCTGCATCCTGAGCATGGTTTCCAATGGGACAGAGAGGATGTGTCCCACATAGAATTCAGTGGGCTAACTGGTATCCAACCAACTGGTTGGGGAAGTGAATTCAGTGATAATGACTGAGTCACAATCTCTGAAGCGAATTTCGGCCTATGTGGCTGAAACCAAGATGATAACGGCTCTCGAAGCCGAAGTAAAATATATGGCCACCAAGGCCAATGACCAAGTACTACCTTCTGCAGGTCCTGGAAAAGATTTCGACCCAGAGCCACCAGATATAGGTCCTGGAAAAGATTTCGACCCAGAGCCACCAGATATAGGTCCTGGAAAAGATTTTGACCCAGAACCTCCTGACATCTCGACAGAAGGAATGCAGGAACAGAGGCTCGACGCGATCTATGACGATGAGCCTCTGGGCTTCGAAAAGGATCCCTTGGCGAACAACATTAAGATGTTAGCACAAGACCCTTTAGAAGAAATCAACTTAGGCGAAGGATCAGAGAATAGGCCAACTTACATCAGCGCCAAAATTGATCCAGAACTTAGGTTGGAAGTAATCCAATTGCTGAAAGAGTTTAAAGACTGTTTTGCATGGGATTATGACGAAATGCCTGGTCTCGACAGAGGATTGGTAGAACTTCAGTTGCCAATCAAACCTGGAAAGAAGCCAATCAAGCAAAATCCAAGACGCTTCGCTCCAGAAATATTGTCGAAGATCAAAACGGAGGTCGAAAGACTTCTGAAATGCAAGTTCATTCGTGTTACAAGGTATGTCGAATGGATTGCCAATATAGTGCCAGTAATTAAGAAAAATGGCACATTAAGGGTGTGCATAGATTTCAGAGATCTGAATGCTGCCACCCCCAAAGATGAATATCCTATGCCTGTGGCGGAAATGCTAGTCGATTCTGCCGCTGGCTACGAATACCTGAGTATGCTCGATGGTTATTCAGGATATAATCAAATTTTCATTGCTGAAGAGGATGTGTCGAAAACAGCTTTTCGATGTCCTGGGGCCTTAGGCACTTACGAATGGGTAGTGATGCCTTTTGGCCTAAAGAACGCTGGGGCAACGTACCAGCGAGCAATGAATACTATCTTCCATGATTTTATTAACACGTTTATGCAAGTTTATATTGATGATATTGTTATAAAATCTGTTTCCAGGAAGAGTCACATTGACCACCTTCGACAATCATTCGAAAGAATGAGAGAACATGGTCTGAAGATGAACCCTTTGAAGTGTGCGTTCTGTGTAAAAGCTGGAGATTTCTTGGGCTTCGTTGTCCACAAGAAAGGGATCGAAATCAATCAGAACAAGACGAAGGCAATTTTGGAAGCGAAAGCGCCATCGAATAAGAAGGAATTGCAATCTCTCTTAGGCAAGATAAATTTCTTGAGAAGGTTTATATCTAACCTAAGTGGGAAAGCTCAGGCCTTTTCACCCTTACTTCGACTGAATAAGGAGGGGTTCGAATGGGGGCAAGAGCAACAAGAAGCCTTCGACAAAATCAAAGGGTACCTCACTAAGCCACCTATTTTGGTGCCTCCTTGTAGCAATAGGAGTATGAGATTGTACATAGCTGCATCTGACAAAACTCTGGGAAGTATGTTAGCCCAAGAGGATGAGAATGGAGTCGAAAGACCCATTTATTATCTCAGTCGAGTTTTGAATGACGCAGAAACTAGATATAGCGAAGTTGAAAAATTGTGTCTATGTCTGTATTTTTCTTGTACAAAGCTCAAACAATATATAAAACCAGTTGATGTTTATGTTTCGTCTCATTTTGATGTTTTCAAATATATGTTGTCGAAACCTATCTTGCATAGTCGAATTGGCAAGTGGGCATTAGCATTGACTGAATACTCCTTGACCTTTATGCCTCTTAAGGCAGTAAAAGGACAAGTGGTTGCAGACTTCATAGTCGACCACTCTATTCAAGTCGAGGATATTAATTATGTGGAGATAGAACCTTGGAAATTCTACTTCGATGGTTCCAGCCATAAAAATGGAACAGGAGTAGGAGTCTTACTTATTTCTCCAGACAAAATTCCAACAACATTCAAGTACCAAATCGAAGGTTCTTGTTCGAACAATGAGGCTGAGTATGAAGCTCTAATTACTGGCCTTGAAATATTGTTGGAATTGGGGGCAACTCGAGTCGAAATAATGGGAGACTCAGAGTTAGTCATCAAGCAAGTCACAAAGGAGTATAAATGCATAAGAGAGAATCTCATTATGTACTTTGTGATTGCAAATCGTTTATTGAAACAATTTGAAAGTGTCAATATTCGACACATACCCAGAGTCGAAAATCAAATAGCCAATGACTTGGCACAGATTGCATCTGGGTATAAAATTTCAAAAACGAGATTACAAAGAGCAATCGAAGTTCGAGAGAAGATAAGAGCGACTTGTCTATCACCAACAGACTTGGAGTCAACAAGGTTAGGATACGCTGATCACTCAAACTTCGAGATTTCGTTCATTGATAATTTGTCAGACCAGGATTGGAGGAAACCCATTGTGGACTATCTTCAAAATCCAGGAGCTCCGACAGAACGAAAAACAAAATACAGGGCGTTGAGTTTTGTACTCATGGGTAATGAGTTATTCAAGAAGACGCCTGAAGGGGTGTTGCTGAAATGTTTAAGTGAAACTGAAGCATACATAGCCCTTTCGACTACGCATGCTGGGGCATGTGGGGCTCACCAAGCAGGCCATAAGATGAAATGGTTGTTGTTTCGACAAGGACTATATTGGCCCACTATGTTGAAAGATTGTGTTGAGTTCGCCAAAGGTTGCCAAGAGTGTCAAGTTCATACAGGCATCCAGCATGTACCAGCAAGCGAACTTCACTCGATAGTGAAGCCTTGGCCCTTTCGAGGATGGGCGTTGGATCTAATTGGAGAGATTCGACCAGCATCATCAAAGAGCCAGAAATACATATTGGTAGGCATTGATTATTTTACTAAGTGGATCGAAGCAGTCCCTTTAGTCAATGTAGACCAAGAAAATGTCATTGAATTCATTCAAAAGAACATTATTTTTAGGTATGGAATCCCTGAGACAATAACAACTGATCAAGGTTCAGTTTTCACTGGTCGAAAGATGCAGGAATTTGCTCAGGAAACAGGTTTCAAACTCCTAACATCCACGCCTTACTATGCACAGGCGAATGGTCAAGTCGAAGCAGCTAACAAAGTGGTAATTGGCTTGATAAAGAAGCATGTTGGGAAGAAACCAAAGAATTGGCATAAGACGTTAGACCAGATTTTATGGGCTTGTCGAACGTCCCCAAAAGAAGCCACTGGTACAACACCATATAGGCTAACTTTTGGCCATGATGCAGTATTGCCAGCAGAAATTTGTCTTCAATCTGCAAGAGTTCAGAGGCATTATGATATTCCTTCTGAGGTTTATTGGAACATGATGTTAGATGAATTGGTAGATTTAGACGAAGAGAGATTACACGCTCTCGACTTACTCAGGCTTCAGAAGAAAAGAGTCGAAGACTCTTATAATAGAAAGGTAAAACCTAAGGCATTTTTGCCTGAAGATTTAGTTTGGAAGGTAATTCTTCCCATGGATCGACGGGATCGAAGCATGGGGAAATGGTCACCCAAATGGGAAGGACCCTTCAGAGTTATCCAAACTTTTTCTGGTGGAGCCTATGAAGTCGAAGAGATAAGTGGTGATAAAAGACTTTTGAGAGTAAATGGTAAATATTTGAAAAAATACAAGCCTATACTTCAAGAGATAAAAATAAAATAATAAACTAAATTAACCATAGAAATGCCAAAATGGAAATTTTTATTAATTTCTGCCAAAATGGCAATTGTTGTCGAAAGCGATTACAATAGATGATTACAAAAGAGAATCAAAAAGAAAGAGAATTCTTCAGTCGAAGATACTTAGCATGCTGCAAGTCCAACCTCTTCTTGCACCAAGATTTCTCTTGCTCCAGTTTGGCAATTTGAGCATCGAGGCTTTGCGCCCTCTCAGCGAACTCCAGGCCTTGCTTGACCTCAGTCTGGCTCTCAGCGTCTGGGATGGTCGAAAGAATTTCCCCTTGGAGCACAGTGTTGGCGTTTATCTTCGCCTCTATCTCTGCAATTTGTGCTCGGAAGGAGACATTCTCTCGCTCAATAGCATCGAACCTTTCCTGTGCAGACGCTTTCTGTTTCGACAACTCGGCAATTCGAGAAGTCGAACTTGTGACGGCAGTCCATGCAGATAAGCTCCTGCCATGCAACGTTTCGAGCTGACTGTTGAAATTTCGTTGGCGCCGGTAATCCGCTGAGACTTGGTCAATCATAGAATGTAATTCCATGATTAAGTCTGAGATTTCTGGAGCTACAGCATCGAAATCAACAGCATTCAGAACCTCTTTCAAGCAAGATGGAGCAGTGGGGTCACCCTCTAAAGCCTTCATTAAATCTCTCTTGAAGAACTGGGCCTTGACCTTCGCCAATGCATCATCAAGAGGAGAAGTCTCAGTAGATTTCCCCGACAAAGTAGGAATTTCCTGACTGGTGTCGGAGGAACTCTTACTCTCAACGATTGCATTGAGGTAGCTGATAGGGTCAGTTCGCTTCAAGATTTCCAGGTCTTCTTTCGACCTATGCTTTGAGGAGGTGACCCTTGCCATAGCATTATCTTGGACTGGAGGCTGTTGAATGCTGAGTGCCTCGTTTGGTTGTTCTTCGACTCGAACTGAGGCGGTACTAGCGTCGACTCGTGGTTCTTCGTTAACTTCACCTTGGGGTCTTTCGCCAGCATCATTCTTTGGTTCTTCGCTGGCGTCATCCTGGTGTTCTTCGCCAGTACCACCTTCATGCTCTTCGTCGACAGCATCTTGACTCTCTTCGCCATTACCTTGGTCTCTTCCTTCAGGATTCTCTTCTGACGACAAGACCACCACAGGAACCGTTTTTGGCTGTGTTTCCTCCGCCATAGGTTCTTCAGTTGTCTTCTCCACTGTTTCAGCATTGGCCTCATGCTCAGTGTGGGCTTCGTCATTGCCCAAATCTTGCACCTGAGGCCTGCTAAGGTCAGCAGATTCCAGAGTTTCTGAAGTCCTTGGTGGGGAACTTCCAGTAGTTTCCTGAAAAAGAGGAAGAAGACAAATCTTCAGATGTCGAAAGAGATATAATCAAATACTGGTATTTATGCCTAAGTTACAAGAAGGGTCCAATAGATTACCTGTGGATTGGCTTCAGCCCCAGGGCTGGAATTATCACTTTCGACAGGATTGTTAACTAGAGCGTTCAGTTCCTCCTCAGTTGGTTCTTCGATGACCACTGCAGGCGGCCTAGGCTTTCTTGCACCAACCTTTATTCTGACGGTTCGACCTTCAGGAGCTGGAGTAGGAACAGAAGCGTCCTTCGTTAACTTTCTCCTCTTTAAGGGAGTAGGAGGGGCGTCGCTGTCGTCGTCACTCCCCGATTCGATCACCAAGGCTGCCCTTTTCTTGGGCGAAGGGGCCTATAAAACCAATAGGAATTCGATTGAATAATTACGTCGAAAATAAAGAATCGAAAGCCAGATTGCAAATGAAGAAAATCTGGTTACCGATGCAGGAGGCCTCATCGAAGAGCCTTCCCCCTGTTGGTTGCCTGTTGTCTTCGCCGGCGCTATAGTCTTCGCCGGCGGTGGAGATTTGGTCGAAGGGACTCCTCCTTGTGGGCCTCCTGGAGCCTTCTTGACCAAAGGTTTTCGAACAACTGAAAGCGAAGAGGAAAGTTAACAAGCTAACAGTCGAAGAGAAAGATAAAAAGTAATGTGAGAGTATGAACTTACATTTCTTTACTTTGTCAAATACGAGGACAAAAGACTTCTGCAACTCTGCTGTAAAGTCCTTCTCGTCGAAGAAGTACTCAGCGTAATAGCTTCTCCACCATTCTTCAAAAGATGGCGAACAAAGGAAGTTAAGCTGGTAGTTGAACAGCGAGAGGATGGTTCGACCAGCATATCTTCCAATATGCTTGGTAGCAGCGTCTTCTGTATAATCGTTGCAGAAGTACAACATTGACTTCTCTTTTTGGAAAATGGGAGAAGGCAGGGTTTGGATGATACCAAACTGGCGAGATACCAGGTTTGGTTGATAGGCCAGCAGACTCAGATGAGTCTTAGAACTTTTAAATCGAAGAGGCATAATCCTTGGAGTAAGGAATGCCTCCCACAGTATGGTGTGCTCATCAACATTGGGACCACTCGATTCCTTGGGATTGCCAATAGTTGGTAAAAAGCAACAAAAAGTGCACAAGTTAACTTGTGACTCAGCGTGGACAAGCAGGTGTCGAATGGCGTTTTCAAAGAATGCCTTTTTCTTTTCAAGAGTCGAAATAAGGCATTCTTGGGGGGCAATTTATTGGCTCCTAAATTCGACACCTTTGTTTCAATTGATGACAGCCATTAAAAGCTGAAAGATGCTTTCGACTGGCTAAGCTTGTCGAAGTGACCGTCGAAAGATGGCCAAATACTTAGAAGATTTCTTCCAAGGAAGGAGGCTGATTGCCTTCGACGTCGAAGGAGTTTTCGTCGAAGACGTCTCTTGACGAACGTGTTCGATGGTCCAGAGTGGAGCAGTTTGAAATTCAAAGCTTTGGAGGGAAAACGGTTTCCAGCAGTTACTACGTGCGAACGTGCAAGGATCTGGAGCGTCGAGCATGGAGAACGTGACAAGTGGCTTGATCTCGAAGCAGTGTAACTGCCCGACGGTTACTTGGAATGTTTTTGTATAAATAGGAGTAGACGTGTAGTTTCTCGCGGGTGTTCACAATAGATACATAGTCACTCATTTAGATTCAAGTACCCAGTGTGAGCGAACGAATTGTTGAGAAATGTATGTGTGAAACACCAATTTAATCAATTCAAGTCATTTACTTTTTCAGTATTTTACATGCTTTTCCCTTTAAGATTCCTGTCGAACCTTTACATTCCAGCCTTGTTTATTTTACCAAGCCTTTTCCTTTATGCAATTTACTTTAACCAATTTACTTAAAGCCTTATCCACACTAATTAAACTTCAAAATCAACCTATGTCCATAGGATCAATCTGATCGATCCTGCGAGTAACCAAATAAGTAACCATTTGGAGGATCAGCGTTTGTTTACCAAATCCCCAGGTAAACAACAGTTCAAGATACAGCACCACAATTCTTCTCCTTACAGACCGAAGATGAATGGGGCTGTAGAAGCAGCGAATAAGAACATCAAGAAGATCGTGCAGAAAATGACAGTAACATACAAAGATTGGCACGAGATGTTACCGTTCGCTCTGCATGGGTATCGTACCTCAGCAAGGACGTCAACCGGGGCAACTCCGTTCTCTCTGGTTTATGGCATGGAGGCAGTCTTGCCAATCGAAGTGCAAATTCCCTCTCTCCGGATAATGAAGGATGCAAATCTGAACGAAGATGATTGGATCCAGACACGACTTGACCAACTCAATCTCATTGACGAAAAGAGACTTGCTGCTATCTGTCATGGTCAGACGTATCAGAAACGGATGATCAGGGCATTTAACAAAAAGGTCAGACCACAGGAATATCAAGTCGGGGATCTGGTTATCAAGAGAATCATCCTTCCTCAGAGTGATCCAAGGGGCAAATGGACCCCTACATATGAAGGGCCATTTGTGGTTAAGCATGTGTTCTCAGGAGGAGCAATGATCTTAACCAACATGGATGGTGACGACCTTCCTCACCCCGCCAATGCAGACATAGTTAAAAAATACTACGCATGAAAAGAGACCCGCTAGGCTGACATGCCTAGGCAAAAATTAGGGCTTCCCGTCGAACCAAAAGGGTTCGGGCAAAATGTAGGGATGAAAATGAAAAAAATCTGTACACCCGGCAAGTCGAAAACCTGAAAGGGCGGCTTGGGCAAAAATGGGTATCCCGGTGGACTGAAAACCCGAAAGGGCGGTCCAGGCAAAAGTTAGGGATAAAGCGTAAAACTATGTCTCATTGATCACTTTGCATCCAGAATCCGGTATCTGCATCAAGTTCAAAACGGTATCGATCAGTCAGCTTCACCTTCAACCAAGGTCATCAAGTGATGAGACGCTCGGAGTTATAAAGGCAATAGCAGAGTTGAAACCCAGTGGATCATTCATCTTTCACACAGCTGTTTTATTTTCTTTTGTACAAAACATTGTATAAACTCTTTTGCTCGGCGACGTACCTCTTACTAGGACGTCAGCCTCTTGTACACAAAACGCCTATTTCAGGCCATTCAAAAAATCAATAAAAATATATCTTCAGTTAAATGTGCCAAGTGTTTTTCTTTTTCTGTTTTGTTTTGCGAAGAACGTCCAAGGTTCAATTTTTGATGTATGCATTGACAACAATTTGCTAACTCATAAATATCTGCATACGAAACGAAGGAATTCATCGCAGGTGACACTAGAAACAGGGGCAATAAAGAGTTGTCCAAGCGATCCAATTGCTCTATCCTCCAAGGTACTAAGGTAGGTTCAGCTAAAGAACACGGCCAAGTGTATCTTAATCCCCCAGAGAGTGGTTCAACAAGTCAATACATTCTTCTCCAAGCAAAGTCATCAAATATCAAGGAAATTGAGTATCCTCCCGTAGATCTCAATACTTCCCCAGCAGCAATACACAAACATCCCCGGCAGTCTTGGTCTAAAGATTGTTCCCCGGCGGTATACCACTATTCAAAGGAATCACTTCCCTGCAATTCAAAACTTCCCCCAGGAGAGTCCAATCCAGTTTCCCCAGGAAAGTTGGAATTCATATCTCCCCAAGCAGCAAGCTTATCCCCAGTAGATTCTGGAAGCTTATCCCTCGCAGAACACGAACGCGTCGTCCCGGCTTGATTTAAAGAGATTATTTCCGTAACAGGATATAACTGGGTTATCCTCAGCCAAAAGCCACGGAAAGAGCGTCCTCAGCAAAGTATCCTCCTACCCCCAGCGAAGTCTATCAACACTTCCAGCGCAACAAGGATATCTCCCAGCATAACTCATCAACGGTATCCCCAGCGGAGTTATCTTCATCAACTCAGCAAAGCATCACTATCCCCACAGAGTAACACTCCCCAGCATGATCGCTAGAGTATCTTTTCTCCCGCAGAATTATTTCATTTGCCAAGTTTATTCCTCAACGGAGTTATCTTCTCCTATCGGTATTCTTGCAACAATCATCCGTAGTGGAAGCAAAATCTCTTCCTCAACATCAGCCCAGGATATAACTTCCCGGCACCCGTCAAGGATTTATTTTCCTAGACAAAAACATACATGAATCATCACATACATCATTATAGCATGCATAACGTATTGCATCATACAAATCTCATTTATATTGATAACATCATTGCTTGATCCATACCATGCATCGCATATAACTGACCTCTACCTTTCAGGAAAGGTGCAGTTGAAATTCTCGAACATATTTCAAGGGTTTTCTCTAGTCCAGTTAAATCGACTCCAAACAGATTTTTCTGATAAAGACTCAGTAGAAGTTCTCTTATGGTCCCCTCTCCGACGATGAGCGTGAGGTGATATTCTCTTATGGTCCCCTCTCCGACGATGAGCGTGAGGTGATATTCTTTTGTGGTCCCCTCTCCGACGGTGAGCGTGAGGTGGTAATTCCTTTTTCAAGATGTTCTCCTCTCCGACGATGAGCGTGAGGTGATATTCTTTTGTGGTCCCCTCTCCGACGGTGAGCGTGAGGTGGTAATTCCTTTTTCAAGATGTTCTCCTCTCCGACGATGAGCGTGAGGTGATATTCTTTTGTGGTCCCCTCTCCGACGGTGAGCGTGAGGTGGTAATTCCTTTTTCAAGATGTTCTCCTCTCCGACGATGAGCGTGAGGTGATATTCTTTTGTGGTCCCCTCTCCGACGGTGAGCGTGAGGTGGTAATTCCTTTTTCAAGATGTTTTCCTCTCCGACGATGAGCGTGAGGTGATAGTCTTTTGTGGTCCCCTCTCCAACGGCGTGTGAGGTGGTAATTCCTTTTTCAAGATGTTTTCCTCTCCGACGATGAGCGTGAGGTGATAGTCTTTTGTGGTCCCCTCTCCAACGGCGTGTGAGGTGGTAATTCCTTTTTCAAGATGTTTTCCTCTCCGACGATGAGCGTGAGGTGATAGTCTTTTGTGGTCCCCTCTCCAACGGCGTGTGAGGTGGTAATTCCTTTTTCAGATGTTCTCCTCTCCGGCATGAGCGTGAGGTGATATTCTTTTATGGTCCCCTCTCCAACGGCGTGTGAGGTGGTAATTCCTTCTTCAGATGTTTCCCTCTCCGGCATGAGCGTGAGGTGATATCTCCTTTCAGATTATAATTTCCTATAGTTCCCTCTCCAACGTGAGTGAGGTAACTCCCTTTGAGATTGTAATGTCCTTTGGTTCTCTTCCTGACACTACGAAGATGGTAATCCTCACCAAGATTTTCTCAACAAGCGTTGTTGAAGTTAAAATCGTCCAAGGTTCACTTATCATTCATGTTAAGGCAGTAACCATCCCTGGTTCATTCATCAGCGTTTGAAGCTCCAGACCCAGCTCCTGTAACCAGTCAGGACATATCTATATCAAGCATCTAAAATCAGCTCCTACAGCGTGTCAGGTACTCATTTTTCTGTTTTGCAGGTATGCAGGTTCTCGCTAAGGAATCTCTTACGCGATCAACATCCAGATGGCATCTATAAGCCCATCATCCCATCCAGCAATCTCCAAATGGCATCTATAAGCCCATTCCCTCATCATCACTGCTACTATGTGAGCGCAAATTTCTGGGCACTCTAGTGTCCAATCATCTTTTACCCTCGGATTACGAAAGGCACGTCAGCCAATCTGCATCCTCAGGTCTAAGAAGATTGAACAGGGGCAACTGTTGTACCCCAAAATTTGCCCTCCCATATTCATCAAGAATTGTCAAAGTCCAGGTCACAAGATTCCCCAAGGGTTATGCAGCTCAACTGGCTCCTATACAGTCAAAACTAGGGTTTGAGTTCTGGCCAAGCAAAGGAACTTTTCAAAGGCCCAATCAAGCCTCATATGCTTACAAAGATGGTCAAGTGTCTCCATGTCAAGTTTCAAGGCATTCAGCTCAAAATTGCACAGTCAAAACCCTAGATTGCACTACAGTCAACTGTAGGGGCAAAATGGTCATTTGACAGTCAAAAGTTCAAATTTTTGGTCAACATACCATTTTGAAGCCACAAACATCATTTGATCAATGCTTGATCATGATTCTCAAAATTTGGCTCAGAAATCATCAAAGATGCAAAAGTTGCTATATTTGGACAGCTGAAAAAGTCAACTGAAATTGACCAAGGCATAACTTTCACATGGATTATCAGAAAAATTCCATCCAAAGCTCATTTTGAAGAGAAAGACATTTCCTACAATTCATCTTCATGTTCCAAGTCCAAGAAATGCTCTCACAAAAAGTTATCAATTTCAACATTATAGGTCATTTTCAAAAGTCAACAAAAGGTGACTTTAAGTTAAAGGCCATAACTTGAGATTGGTAAATCAAAATGACATGGGACCAAAGGCATTGGTTAAAGGACTCAAAGACCTTTCCAAAATGTCCAAGAACATGTGAAAAGCTTAAAAATTGACCAAGTTATGCCTTGTGGAAGTTGGGAAATTTTTGGAAATTTTTGAAAGTCAACATTGATGCAAAAGGCCTAAAAATGCAAATGGGCCCAATTTTCTTCCAAATTTCTTCATGCCAAGCCTATGCACGACCACTAGGCCCAAAGGGAAGTATTCTCATATTTTTTAATTATTTATTTGAATTAATATTAATTTATATTCATTTAAATGATTTTAATATATGAAAAATATCAAACCTAATCTAAAAAATCTTTTTATACACATTATAGGCTCAATATTTCGTGTGAAGGCAAATGAGGAAAGATTTGGGGTGATTGGATGCAAATTGGTACAAAAGCCATAGAAAAAGATTCAAAAAGATTTTTAAACAAATCAAATATCTTAATCCATAATTGCAAGGGATTTGTACTAAGTTTGTTGACCTAATAGCCTCTATAGATACTCAGAATGAGAACCCTAATGTTCTTGGACAGAAAGCTGCGCAGCAAACCATACACAAAACTTGAAAAATAATCCAAAAACTTCAAAACTGAAATCAACCTTGGAGGACGTTTCAAGCCATAACACTGTGTCCATCTTATTCCTGAGGCTTCAAGGATCACATACCAGTCAAAACCATTCATCCTAGCATCAAGAATTGGTAAAACGGGCATACCCTGTACCGAAAATAATTGACACTCTTGCATATTGATTCATACGTTTTCTATAATTTTTGAGATTTGATTTGTGTTCCTGACATGATTCTTGTGCTAACTGTATAACTCAATTGTGTTTTCATCGCCTCTAGACGAAATCGCCATTAAAGCTTTCTAGGTTTTCAGGCCTGTGAAATTAGGGATTCCTTTATCTGGTAAAATTGAAACACCATAATGCCAGGATCATAATCAGGAGGTTTGGACGAAACGGTTCCCATGGTCGCGCCAAATTTCTGAACCAAAGCGTGCTAATCGCTATTTTTAAAATAAGCGTATATTGAGGGGGTTCAAAACCCCCGTTAAATATTTGTTGTTTTTCAGGGAAACGAAGGCAACGAAGAAGAAGCTGAGTTGGCAAGGCGTGAATGGTCCTTTTAAATTTCGCGCTAAAAACCTCCACTAAGACCATATTTTCTTTATTATATTTATTTGATATCATATATTAAATTGATAGGGCTTGGTTCAGTGGTTAAGTGGTTAACTGGCAACGTCAAAGACCTGGGTTCAAATCCCAGGTCTGTATACTTGCTATATTATTTTGCAAACCAAATTCCCATGCAGGCATCATCATGAGGCATACCATAGACCTCAAAGCGTGACCATCCATGCGTCCAGAGGGCAGCAAATCAATGGCCAAGATTCAATGCGTATCATACAGCAAGTCAAGGCACTAGCATACGATCCAAAAAGTCAAGGAATTCAACACAAATGGGCTTGAATTACCAGGCCTGAACCTCCACTTGGGGACTACCCCCCCCCCCCCCCTGGTTTGACTTTCTTTGTTATATTTCATTCTTTTTTTAATTGTTATATTATTTTCTTATTTTATTGGTTTTAATTAACTAATTATTTTTATCAAAATACAAAAACATACAAAAATCAGAAAATATCAAAAAAATATAATATTTATTTTATTAGGATTATTTTCAAATAAACATGTATATAATTTAGTAAATTAGGTCATAATTTAATTCTTTTTTAACAAAAATGCAAAAAATACATAGAGTTAGGCTAATAAACATCTTTATTCCTTTTTAGTTTTTTCCCTTTTTCTTCCACAGCAATAATTATTTATCTATTATTTTATTTTTATAATTAAATTGTACATAAATGAATTAGGGTTTAACTTAGATCATATTTTAATTCTTTCTTAATAATTAAAAATATTAGAATTTAGGGTTTACCGTTTAACCTAATTTCAATTAACTTCTTTTTCTTTTAAGTCTTAAAAACACAAAAACATCATTTTTATTTAATTTTTAACTTTAATTTTCATTAATTAATTATTTGCAAAAGGGTCCAACGCCCTAATTTTGTTAATTTCATTATTTCTCGCATTTATTTTATTATCGCTCATTATAATTTTGTAAATATCCCAAAGCCATGTAATTTACTTTTCGCACTTTATTTTCTTCGCATTATTTATTTTTCCGCTAAATCGGGTCCGGTTTAATTTTGGCGATGTGGACCCGCGCCTTTGTAATAGTCGTAGATTTATTTCCTCGCAAAATATTTAACTGTTAACCAAGCATGAAAGAATGAATGTCTAATTAAAATCAAACGCTAGATCACCAATGACATGACAAGACAAATAACTGAAACATGACACACAATTCGCACACACCACCCCTAGGGTACGCCTCACTGTTGCCTTTCGAAAGGTGATCGTCGAGTAGAGGATGTCTTAGTAAGTCCTCATGATCCGGGAACCTGGCATGAGGGTAGCTTCTAAGGTGTCTTCCCATTGCTCTGGTGATCACCACGTCCCTAAAAACGAATTGACCCGAACACCTCCAACGGTGGTGCTACCTACCTCTCAATGGTGGGATGGCACTACTTTTAAGGACTCTTACACAGACGAATTCCTTAGGGTAGGTAGGTTCTCAAGGATACTTGCTCTAATCTCAAAACAAACTCAAAAATACTTTTCACACCAACACTTTTCAAAAGCTTTCAAAGCAAATTTTTCAAACACTCTGACGTACGAGTCGAACTGAAATTTTTCAAAAGAAACTTTTTAAACCCACATTGAAAAGCACGCAAAACAATTTGAAAACACATTGAGCAAGTATCTAAGAGCCCATGGATAACCATGGATAGAAAGGGTGCTAACACCTTCCCTTTCTATAACCTACCTCCCGAACCGAGAGCAATCTCTATAAGGAATTTTTCTGTGCTTTTGTCCTTTCCATTTGGAGAAAATAAAAGACGGTGGCGACTCTTGCTTCCGCGACATTTCGCGAACCAGCTTTAAACAGCCAGTTCCAGATCCACCGATCACAGTGTTGCTCTAAGTACATTTCGATTGGCATTCTGAAAGATCCTTCGATTGGCATTCTGAAGGAGCACTTTGATTGGCATTCTGAAGGAGTATTTCGATTGACACTCTGAAGGAGCATTTCGATTGGCATTCTGAAGGAGCACTTTGATTGGCATCCTGAAAGACCCTTCGATTGGCACTCTGAAGGAGCATTTCGATTGGCATTCTGAAGGAGTACTTTGATTGGCAAAGTCTTCCCCCTGCATGGTTGATCACAAACTCTTGCCTAAGGAAAAGGAAAATTTTTGAGTGTTGCTCTAAGTACATTTCGATTGGCATTCTGAAAGATCCTTCGATTGGCATTATGAAGGAGCACTTTGATTGGCATTCTGAAGGAGCATTTCGATTGACACTCTGAAGGAGCATTTCGATTGGCATTCTGAAGGAGCACTTCGATTGGCATCCTGAAAGACCCTTCGATTGGCACTCTGAAGGAGCATTTCGATTGGCATTCTGAAGGAGTACTTCGATTGGCATTATAGCAGTGTCCTTCGATTGGAATTCCAAAAAGATACATTCGAAGAAGCTTTCAAAGGGTCCATTCGAAGAAGTTTTCGAAGAGCATTCGAAGGAGGCCATCAGCCCATTCGAAAGGGAGCATTCGAAAGAAGCCATCAGCCCATTCGAAAGGGAGCATTCGAAGGCCAGCTGCTTGTCATTCAAAATTCAAAAAAGGACAGAATCCCATGTGTTTAGCCAACGTTACAAACTCTCATTCATGGCTTTCAAACACATGATTAACGTTACAAATCCTCCTTCATGGCTGTCAAAACACATAATCAAGGTCATTTAAACCTTTGTCTTCCTGTCCCCTCCACCCCCTCTATATAAAGAGATCACAATTGTTGTAAAAGGACACAGAGGACGAAAATATATAGAAAAAATAGAGAAAAGAAGCATTGGAGAGACGCTGCCCAGAATTTTCCAAGCAAAGCCACCCTTCAACAAAAGCATCCACACCCAGAAACCTGAGATCAAAAGTGCCTGCATCCAGGAAGTGCCCAGATCGAAGGTGCCTACATCCAGGAAACACCCAAATTAAAAGTCCAATCTGCTGGTAAGAAAGGGTAAACTATCCAACCTCATATTTGCATAATACATCCATACTGGTTGTTACCTTCGATTTTCTATCCTAGACAGGATCAAGAGGCCTGGGTTTAGCACCCAGGCCATGTCCATCATTTGCTAATATTTGCTGCAGACATAGCCTGAAGAGACCTAGCAAGCGCAGGATCGAAGGGCCTGGGGTTCAATACCCAGGCCCTGCATTTTATTTCGCTAACATGCTTTTGCAGGTATAACTTCCCAGATCGAAGGAGAGCCCTTCTCTGGATCGAACCCATTAGCATGCTGGATCGAAGGAGGAATCTCATTCCTGGATCGAAAGCCACGACCCCCATGATCGAAGGGCAATCCTCTTCCCTGGATCGAAGGCTACTCACGCCTTACTGTCTGGCCCAATCGAAAGGACCATTTCCCTCCCTGGATCGAAACTCCTTTTTTTTCCTAGATCGAAGGATCCCTCCTGCATGTTATTTTTGTTTTTTTTTTCATAGACTTCTTTTTATCTTTTTAATCAACATAAAAATCATAAAAAATAAATAACTTAGAATTAGGGTTTAATTTAGTTAACCATTTTAACTTACTTTCTTCAATTTTTAAAATCAGTAGATTTAGGATTCAATCCTTTTCATAAACAAAAATATAAAAAAATATTAGGTATGCTTTAGAGTTAATTTTAATTAATTAAATTTGACTTAATTGAACATTTAGCATTTTCCCAAATAAATAAAGTAAAACAACAAAAATATTTTATTCTTAGAATTTTTTAGAGTTTATTTTCAGATTCACGCGCGTTTATTTTATTGTAACTGCTTACTGGGATGTAATAGCTTAAACTAAGACCTCTTTACTGTTTTTTTTATTTCCCCAATTTTTGGACATGTAAATAATCCCCCTCCCCGAAGCCTTGTAATAGCATAGTATTTACAGTTTCTGCACTTTAAATTCCTGTACATATATTAACTGCTTAGATGTATGCTAACTAGGATTGTATGACAATATCTAAAAACAAGTGGTAGAACACCTAAAAATACAAAGATAATATAAACTGAAAATTGACACACTTGCACATGCCACTCCTAGGGTACACCTCATTTGGTTGCCTAAAATATGGTCATTAAGTATATGATGTTTTAGAGGTCGTCCTTTTGTCCCAAGATCATAAGTTTCCTCAAAACGGTTGCCTCGGAAAAATGATCTAAGACATTAGGATTACCACTAAAGCGTCCTAACGTTGCTTTAGTGACCACAAGTCCCTTAAATCGAATTGACCCGAAAACTCCAACGACGGTGCTACCTACTTCTCAATAGTGGGATAACACCGTCTAAAGGACATTTGCACAATTAAATTCCTTTTTGAGTAGGTAGAGGTTCCCAAGTACTTGCTCCTTTTTAAAAATAAAAACAAACTTTTCGCACTTACACTTTCTTCAAAAACAAAACTTTTTTTTTCAAAACCCACAATCACAAAGAAAAGAAAACCTTTTTGAAAACACAGTGAGAAAGTACCTAAGAGCCCGTGGATAACCACAGATAGAAAGGGTGCTAACACCTTCCCTTTCTGTAATCTACCTCCCGAACCCGAGAAACATCTCGAAAAGGAATTTTTTTCTGTGCTTTTGTCCTTTCCCTTGTTGGATAAAATAAAAGACGGTGGTGACTCTTGCTTACTGCGACACTTTGCGAAAACAAACGCAAATGCGAACCAGCATTAAAAAACAGTCAGTTCTCGTTCCCACCGATCACAATAGGGATGTATGGTTTAGTGACGGGGTTGTTGTGATAAGTACCCTTAGAAGGTAGGCTCCTTAATTTTTGACCTATAGTTGATCTACCCTCCCGAAAGGTGGCTTCCTTAAGGGTATCATGAATAACACCAGAGGGAAAAGGCACAAGGGCCTCCCATAGGCGGAGCCTCTTTACGGACCGAAACTTTCGTCTCAAAGTCGTGAAAGGTCTCGTCACGAGATTTTAGGTTAAGGTCGTTACAAAGAGTCATGGGTGACCTTCCAAAGTCCTACTCATCAAGAGGATATCTCTCGATAAGTATTCCTTTTTCGGAAGTTCACTGAATCTAGGCGAAGTCGTCACATAAACTCGCAGGGATGATGTACCCCCTAAGCTAATAGACGAACCTTCACTCTAAGGGTTATATTGAAAATATTTTTTTGAAATAAAAACCCGCCACATAGTAAATATATAATAGTAAAGAAAAATAGACAAGAAAATAAAAAAATGCAATAAATAAATTAATTCAAATAAATAAATAAAAATAAAACCCAAAAGAGACCTAAAACCTAGGGTTAAGGAGAGTCCCCAACAGAGTCGCCAACTGTAGCAACTGGTTTTTTAATCAAGGGTCACCACTATTAGTTTTTATCCTAAGGAAAGGAATCAAACAGAAAACCCTAATTCATGGAAAGAGATTCTAGGTTTCGAACTCAATTAGATGAAAGGAAGGTGTTAGGCACCTTTCGTCCATCTTGTTCACAAGGATATTAAGCTCTAGGTTTAGGTTTGGGATAAACAGGGTTTTAAGTTTTAATTAGCAAGACTCGTCATGATTTTAGATCGCGTGCCTACGTATCCTCTTATGAGGAATCAGAATCCCAATTCGTAGTTCGCACGGGGTTGGTGTTTTTTAGGGGTTTGCAAGTATATTTTGAATCACTTTGCACTCAATGGGGAGTAGTGATTGCGGAGATTTTGACTGAGAACGCAGTAAGCCAAAACTAGCTTGAAACCCATTTGCAAAAGGACAGTTGATTAGCTTAGTTTATTGCAAAAAATAGTTAGTTTTTTGTTGAGTATTTTTTATAATATTAATTGCGAAATTCTTGGTTAATGCATGAGTAAACATATTTTAGTGCAAATGATATAGGAAATAATATATGCATTTGATACAGAAAGACTTATTTTCATGATATAATAAATAATAATATTGTTGTACCCCAAAATTTGCCCTACCATATTTCTCAAAACATTGCAAGAAAAATCTCCAAGTTGCTCAAGGTAGTCCAAGGGTTGACCAAACAAGTTATCTCCTAAGGCAGTCTATCCCAAATTAGGGTGTTGTGTTGCATCAAGATCCTTGAGTCCAAGTGACCCCAAGTGCTCACCAATTTCCTAATATGTTCTCAAGATCATCCATGTCAAGTTTCAAGCCTTGCAGAGGAAGTTTGCTCAGTCAATTGCTCAAAAGTCCAAAAATCGACTATGCTAGGGCAAAAGCCAACTGTGACCCAAATACAGTCAAACTTCAATATTTTTTGTCAACATTATCATTTTTAAGGATATTTCATCATTTTATCAAGGGTTGATCATGATTCATCAAGGATTGCTCATAATTCATCAAGATTCAAAAGTTGCTAAATTAGGGTTTTATAGGAAAAGTCAACTCAACTTTGACCAAGCATAACTTTCTCATAATTTATGAGAAATGACACATCCAAAGCTCATTTTTAATAGGATGCAATTCCCTACAATCCATCTTCATACCCCATGATTAAACAATGCACTCACAAGAAGTTATGAATTTTGACATTATAGGTCATTTTTGAAAGTCAACAAAAACACCTTTTTTGTCAAAGCTTCTAACTTGAGAATGGAATATCAAAATGAGATGAAACCAAAAGGGTTGATTATAGGACATCTCAATATTTCTAAAAAGTCCAAGAACACCTCAAAAAGTTCAAAATTGAAGAAGTTATGCATTATTGAAGTTGGACTTTTTTTGCAAAATTGCCAAAAGTCATCTATCCCCAAAACTTCAAATTTTGCCAAATGGGCCCATTCTTTTTCACTTGTTTTAAGTTTTCATTGTAGCCCACGTGTTCCAGCCTTGGCCATGTGTCCATATCATTTTTTTATTAATTATTTTGATTTTATTTGAATTAATTCGATTTAAATCAAAATAAATCAAATTTAAATCCAAAGGCATTGATAACAAAGATTTTGTGGTGATTTCAGGTTCCATTATACAGCTTGCCATCATCAAATTTGTATCAAATCAATTGTGTGCAAAAAAGATTGAAATCAAGCCAATTTGGAAAGTTTGTAAAAGCAAATCAAATCCACATCAAGAGCATTGATAGAGCAAGATTTGGACAAAGAAAACAACCCTAATGTATTGTACAATACATAAGGAAGCGATGCACACAAGAATCAGGTTTAGAGAGCAATTCTAGAGGCAGAACAAAACTTGCAAAAATAAGGAAAAAGTGTGGGATCGAAATCAAGGTTAGAGGTTGTTTCAAGACTTGATACTTGTCTCAATCGATTCCTAGCCATCTCCAGAAGCTAAACAAATCAAAACCACGCGTTTTCCAGCCTCCCAGAGCTCTTTAAGTCTCACGCGAGGTAGCCCTGTTCTTGATTTCGTATCTCAGAAATTAGGCATTGTTATAACGAAATAATTGCACATTTGTAATCACCACATCATTTACAAGCTTTTGGCATCATTTGATTTTGTTTATCTGACCTGTAGCAAGATCCACCATTATTAGGGTTTTGTTCTTGTTTTTGGGGTTTCTTATTTCAGGGATAATTGGTGCCAGATATGGGCATGGTTGCATCCAGGAGGTTGAGACGAACTCAACCCTGGCCTTAGAAACCATTTTCATGGCCGGTACAAAGTTTTAAAGGTGGACAGGCTTGTAGCGACGAACCTCTGTCTGTTGGTATAAGTGTTTGTATCTTTTAGCCACGGTTGGAGGTCAGGGACGAGGCGTGTCACGCTACCACTCGCCCATTCAAATCTTGGAGCGTTTTTTTTATATTTGTCCAATGAAATCTGTTTTATTATATTATCTTTTGTTTGCATTATATTGACAACTAAAAACAAACAGCGTAGTGGCAAGCTTGGCATTGGATATCCCTTCAGGACCTGGATTCGAATCCCAGGTCCCCATATTTTCTCCATATTATTTATTTTCAGATAATCCAGTATGTGCTCAAGCCTAAGACCCATCATGGACATTCATTATCAAAGCGCCAGATGGCCACATCTGGTGGCCAAGCCTTGAGGGCACACCATGGATTCAGTCAACGCTCATGCATTGGATCACAAAAGTCCAAACGGACACGCTTAATGGGCCAGCAAAAATTGCTTTCAGCACCTCCCATATCAGGCCCAGATTCTCTTTCTCTTATATTTTCTTTTTATTAATTTAGTTATTTTATTTTATTTTAATTAATTTCCAACCAATAATTAATTTTCCTTTTATCAAAAAATCACAAAAAAATAGTTTTACCCCGATGAAAATTCAGAACTTTATTTTTCTTTAATAAATTTTAATTAATTAAATAGGTTTTTAATTCTAGGAAACTTTAATTTATCTTTGTAAATAAATAAAATTAATTAGAGTTCATTAGGTTTTAATTCATTTAATCATTTTTTTTATTTTCTTTCTTAAAATAATCAAAAACTCCAAAAACATGTCATTAATTATTTTTTTCATTTAATTTATTTAATTAATTAATTTAGTATTTAATTTTAGGATTAATCTCTTTTCTTAAATAAAAACAACAACAAAAAGAGCATTTTCTTTTAAAAGGGTCAAAACCCTAATCCCACATTGGATTTAATTTCGCTTCGCGTTTTATTTTCTTTATCCAATTAATGTATCTGCTTATGGTTTGTAATAATAATTAGGACATTTAATTATTTTACCGCATTATTTTATTTTCGAAGGGTTGCTTTTGGCGATGTAAATACCTGACGCCTTGTAATTTAATTTCTGCATTTTAATTCCGCAAATTATATAACTGCTAGATGTTTGATAATAGGGTTTGCATGACAAGACTGAATGTTTAATCTTAAAATCAAATTAGATCACCCTGAACATGTGCAAAGATAAAAATAACTGAAATCAACAAACTCGCACATGCGCACTCTTAGGGTACACCCCACTTGGTTGCCTTCGTACACGATCATTGAGTATAGGTTATTTTAGAGGTCTCCCTCTTGTCTAAAAGATCATAGTTGCCTTGAACGGTTGCCTCTGATATTGTTGCCTCAGACAAATGATCTAAGACATTAGGGTTACCGCTAAGGCGTCCTAACATTGCTTTAGTGACCGTATGTCCCTCATTCGAATTGACCCTCAAACTCCAACGACGGTGCTACCTACTCATTAATAGTGGGATAGCATTGTCTAAAGGAAATTACCATAGAATGATTCCTTTTTCGAGTAGGTAGATAGTTCTTAGATACTTGCTCATCCAAAACAAAACAAAATTTTCACACTTACACTTCTTTTCAAACAAAGTTTTCAAAAACACTTCATTACACTCTTGAGGACAGAAGCAAGAGTTAAATCGAAGTTAAAAAAAACTTTTCAAACCCACAAGCACAAAGAAAACAATTTTGAAAATGATGAGTAAGTACCTAAGAGCCCGTGGATAACCACGGATAGAAAGGGTGCTAATACCTTCCCTTTCTATAATCTACCCCCCGTACTCAGAAAAATCTCGAAAAAGGAATTTTTCCATGCTTTTTTATTTTCCTTGTTGGATAAAATAAAAGTCGGTGGCGACTCTTGCTTACCGCGACATTTTGCAAAAACAAACGCAAAACGCAAACCAGCATTCCAAAAAACAGCCAGTTCTTCCCACCGTATCATAGAACTGGCGACTCTGCTGGGGAACTAATAAGTGGGGTGTACCTTGGGAATAGTTCATCATAATGTTTTCAATTGCTTGATTTGTATGATTTATCTTTGTGGGCTTGTATCAGAGTTACTATAGATCCTAACCCAGATCTGGGGATACCTTTTAGGTAAGTAGCAATAGACTGTGAGGGAACTGTACAACATAGACCGATACGGTTGAAGCAGTAGCTACATTGGTGTGGCACTTTAGTTTGTACCGATATCCCTTGTGGTGGAACAAGGAGAATATGGGTATTCTAAGGGGTCATTAAGCACCAACTGACCTTAGAACCTATAATTGACCAACTTGGCCATAGAAAAGTAGCAGTATGCTACACTCATTGAGACCAAACTTTCGCGATGATTCTGGATGCAAGAAAAGGTTGCCAAACTGGAATTATGACCGATCGAGGGTGGTCAGTGATATTGAGATCCTCTAGAACCCGGTTACTATTACTAGGACAGGTTTGAACCAACTAAATTGAAAGAGTGTAATACCTAAACTCCTTGCCAGCCTGAAATCTAAGGGCTATCTGTGTGACTTGTTTTCCCTTACCATGTTTGCTATCTGTGAATACTTGTGGTGTGTTTCTATCATGACATCATGCATCATGAAATTGCATTCATATTGCATTGGACTAACCCATTTCAAAGACAGAGGGATTCATCTTTGTTCTGTTTTGTAGGTCATGGCACCTATGCGTAAAAACACTATTTGGATCAGCTTTGTACAGATTCCTACTCAGCTTAAAGATTTAGTTACAAAGGTTCCTGACACTTCCTCTTTTATCAGAAGACATGGGAACCTCCTTGGTTTGATCATTTCCAGATTAGATGAACATATGATGAGTATTTTGTGCCAGTTCTTTGATCCATTATACCACTGCTTCACTTTCCCGGACTATCAGTTAGTCCCTACACTGGAGGAATTCTCTGATTTACTTGGTATTTCCATTCTAGAGCAGAAGCCATTTACAGGTTGGGAGAAAGCCCTTAGGCCGGAAGAGATTGCTTCATCCCTCCATCTTACAAAGGCTGAGGTAATGTCTAATTGGGACACTCGGAGTGGGACAAAAAGCTTCTTGGCTAAATTCTTGGTTGATCGGGCTAATCAGTTTTGGGACAGTTTGGATTTTCAAGCATTCGAGGATATCTTGGATCTTCTCATATATGGTCTGGTTCTGTTTCCTAACTCAGATTCTTTCATCGACGTGAATGCAGTGAAGATTTTCATGTCCCATAATCCAGTACCCACTCTCTTGGGTGACATTCTGCACTCTCTTTAGGCCCGAACTGCTCGGAAACGGGGAACCCTTATGTGTTGTGCACCATTGCTGGCGAGGTGGTTTATTTCTCACCTCCCCAAATCAGTTTTGAAGAACAAGGAAGGCATGGGATGGGCCTACAGGATTATGTATCTCGCTCACACTGGCATTATCTGGAGCACTAAAGACATGGAAGAAGTAGCTATTATTGATCGCTGTGGGGAATACCCCAATGTTCCACTACTTGGAATTCAAGGAGGGATTACCTATAATCCTTATTTGGCCTTACGTCAGTTTTGGCGAGCTAGGAGCGACGGACCTCATGAGTTGCTAATGTCGAGCATTGTCTTTGACTTCCAAGGGGATAGTGAGGAGCATCGCCGCAGGTTCATACGAGCTTGGAACAGGGTACACAGGTCTGATCTGCACAAGTTAGGGATGAAGACCTCTCTTCCGATGGAACCATATCTCCGATGGGTTCGAATCCGTGCCCAAAAGCTGGGAATGTCGTACGAAGCTGTCTTACCGATAATTGTTGAGAATGCTGATGAAGAAGGGGTTCCTCCTACCATCCTCCATCCACACATGCCTACTGATATTGGGGAATTAAAGAGGTCTTGGATGCAATTGAGAGAAGAACGGGATACTTACAGAGAAAAGTATCACGAGCATGAGCGGAAGATTCTAAAGCTTACAAGACAGCTGGAGAATGAGAAGGTCCCCAATGACTATGTCAGCACAGGAGGCAAACGACCATGGGAGCGCTGATGTCTTTTGTTATTTCTAGTTTTGATTTACTTTTTAGTATTTCTTTTTGTAACGCCTTAAGGGCATTTTTCGAACATTGTTTCAAATTTATCTAATAAAAGTGTGTTTCATTTTGGTTTACGAATTTGAATCTCTCGACGTCTTTGAAATTATATCATATGTATTTCATTCCATGCACCTCATCATAGGTACCCATTACAGGTCTCTTATCTGCTTCGCTGTTTATTTCAGCACATCATGTCTTCTGAAACATCAATTTATTAAGCTATCAAGGCTCTACAAGCTCAAAACGCTCAGTTCCAGGAAATGTTCATGAACTTGGCTAAGGGTCAGCAAGATCTGAAGACTCTTATCTTGAAGGACAAGAAGAAGAGGAAGAAGAAGATGAAGAAGAAGAAGAAGAAGAAGAAGAAGACGGTCCTACTGAATATGGGTCGCAGATTCAGAAACAATTTGCGAGAAGAGGTTGATTTGACTCACTCACCTGTAGGGGAAGAGAATCAGGAAGAAAGGAGGGCTCCTAGCCCTGTGGTTTCTGACAACAAGACTGACTTTGACGAAGACCAGTATCCTCCGGCTGAGGATATGTATAAGCAACTCAAAGACCGGTTGAGCGCAATGGAGGTCCAGAAAGTGCCTGGTCTGGACTTTGGAGATTTGGGTTTGTCATCTGGGGTGGTAATCCCCCACAAGTTTAAAGCTCCAACTTTTGCTAAATACGACGGGGTTTCTTGCCCAAAGCTGCACCTCCGCTCGTATGTTAGAAAGATCCAGCCATACACTGCTGATAAGAACCTCTGGATCCACTTCTTTCAAGATAGTCTTCCAGGGACTCAACTTGAATGGTTTTACCAGCTGGAAGGAGCTAGTATTCTATAATTGGGAAGACCTTGCGGCTGCTTTTTACAAGTAGTACCAATACAATGCCGACCTCGCTCCCACGCGTACCCAACTTCAGGGTATGTCTATGGGTGCGAGCGAAGGTTTCAAAGACTACGCTCAGAAATGGAGGGACCTTGCTAGAAGAGTATAACCCACTTTAGCTGACACGGAGTTAGTAGATATGTTTCTTGGGACCTTGTTTGGTCCGTATTTCAACTATCTGATTGGGAGTTTATCGTCAGGTTTTACTGAGTTAATAATGACTGGGGGAAGAGTTGAGGCCGGTATCAAGAGTGGTAAAATACAGAAGGGTGCTTTATCAAGTACCGAGAAGAAGCCTTTTAAGAAGGAATCCAGCACTGTTTACAGTTCAAAAATGCATAATAGACCTGAGCGCTACCAAGCAGTCAATGCGGTTGTTATATCAAGACCTGCTGTTGCCTCACAACGCAACAATCAACCAAGAGCCGAGAGGCCACGAAGACAGTTCACTCAGCTCCATATGACCCTGTCTCAGATTCTGCCGCAGTTGTTAAAGACCAACTTGGTGATTTCGAAGGAAGCCCCGAAGAATCCCAATACAACATCACCGATGTACAACCCGAACGCCCACTGTGCTTTTCATTCCGACAGCCCGAGGCACGACACGAATGATTGTTGGGTCTTGAAGAATAAAGTACAGGATTTAATTGATGCTAAAGAGATTGAGTTCGAAGTGTCGGAAAAGCTTAATGTTGTGACTGTTCCTATGCCCAAGCATGGAGTGAATGTTGTAGATGAAGACTCGTTTATGGTTTCTGTGGAAGACATTGTTACTCCATTGATGACTGTGAAGAAGAACCTTCTGTTAGCCAGTTTATTTCCGGGTTGTGGCGAAGGTTGCCGTTTGTGTTCTGTCCTACCTACTGGTTTCCATCTTTTGAAGTCAGGTGTCCAACGCCTGATGGATAATAAAGAAATTCTGTTTGAGAAGACTGTTGTTCCTTTGGTTCCTATTGAAGAAGTTGCTATAATCACCATTTTCGACAATTCTTCCAAGGCTTCCTCGAGAAATCCTGTTAGAATTACATCTGTTCCGAGAATCGCTCCCTTGATCATTACTGTTCCTGGGCCTATCCCTTATACATCAGATAAAGTTGTCCCATGGCACTACGGGGATGACGTGTATTATCACGGGGTTAAACAAGACTTGAGTACTGCAGAGGCTGATACTAACGTCAGCAATATTGTTGGATCTAGTAAAGTCACCCGAAGCGGAAGACTTTTCTCCCCTGAGATCTCTCCACCAATTGTTTAGAATCCTGTTGTTATTACACCTGCCAATGCACCTGCTACTATTCCTGTTCATGTTCCAATTCTTACCCCTGTTACCGAGTCAGTTGATACTTGGGGAAAAGGGATCACCGGTGAGCCTACCCAGACGGAGGCACCGAAGAAGATTACTGTTGAAGCCTCTAGACAGGAGATAGAGGAGATTTTAAAGATCATCAAAAAGAGCGACTACAACATAGTCGAGCAGCTGGGGAAAACCCCGTCGAAGATCTCTATGTTGTCCTTATTGTTGTGTTCAGAGGCCCATGTTAAGGCTCTGATTGCTTTCTTGAAGACTGCACACGTGCCGCAGGAAACATCTGCTGACCAGTTCAAAGATTGTGTGGCTAGTCTAACAGCAGATAATGGGTTGGGTTTCTCCAACGCAGACTTGACTGCTAAGGGGAAGAATCACAATGACGCTCTGCATGTCTCCATTGAATGCATGGGCACTACTCTAGCACATGTATTGGTGGATACTGGGTCCTCGCTGAATGTTTTACCTAAGAAGGCGTTGGACCGGTTAGACTGTGAAGGGTTGGAGCTTAAGCCAAGTAACATTGTAGTTAGGGCCTTTGACGGGTCCAGGAGAATGGTACATGGAGAGGTGGATATTCCAGTCAAGGTTGGTTCTCATATTTTCGCGTCTACATTCTATGTGATGGACATTCGGCCATCTTATTCTTGTTTGTTGGGTCGCCCGTGGATCCACAAAGTTGGGGCAGTAATCTCTACGCTCCACCAGATGCTGAAATATCCAATGAAAGGGAAAATTGTTACGGTACGAGGAGAAGAGGAGTAAATGGTGAGCCACCTCAACTCGTTCCGATATGTAGAGATGGATGGGGAGTTCATTGAGACCCCATTTCAACATTTTGAAGAAGTTCCCCAGACGCTGGCATCAACTGAAACAGTTACTGAAGATCCTCCAATGAAGATGGCTTCCCTCAAGCATGCTCGGGCTATTGTTGAGAAAGGTGGGTGTGCAAATTGGGGCCAACTCCCTGACTTTTTCCAAAAGAATAACAAGTTTTGTTTGGGTTTCACTGCAGAAGCTAAAAGGGTTGTTCGGCGTACGCGGATCGAAGGACCTCTCCTATTTATCAGCAATTCAAGAGTGAATGCCATTAAAAACGATGATGAAGAATCTGAGTTTGACAGTTGGATCTACCTGACTACTGATGGCGGACTAAGCAATTGGATGGCAAAGGACTTCGCCCCAATTTCTTTTATTACCCAGTAATGAAAATTTTGTTTTGAGTTTGCAATAGACAATTTTTTGAACTTTACGGCCTGGTGTCTTACCAGAGGCACCGTGGCTTTGTTTGTGAGGGCTTGATATTTGTCATCTCCATATATCATTAATAAAAGCATTGGACATTTCTTGCATTTCAAATTTTGCGCTCCTTGTTTTTCTTTTATCTTGCAAAATAACTATTTTACACACACTCACATATCACGATCTACATCCACTCTGGGTCCCGCTGATAACAACTCTGCTACTGCCAGTTATGACTTCGAAAATTCGATCAACCAAGCCGAGGACGAAGGTGAGGACGATTGAGAAGTGCCTGGGGAACTTGCTAGACTATTGCTTCAAGAAGAGAGGTCCATACTACCTCCAAGCCACCAATTTTGATGCCTCCAATTGCAGGGAGACCGTTGATCTTACACTTAAAGTGCTGGATAATACAAAGAGGTGTGTGTTGGGGCAGCATGACGAGTCTGGCCAAAAAGAGCATGTTATTTACTACTTTAGCAAAAAGTTTACCGACTGTGAGATGCAATATTCACTGCTCGAGAGAACTTGCTGCGCTTTGGCATGGGCTGCTCGCCGGCTGAGACAGTACATGCTGGCTCATACTACCCTTTTGGTACCAAAAGATGTGAACATCCTGACAGCTCTGTGGCATTTTGCAATGTGGGGTATCGACATGATCGGAGAGATCAGACCTACGGCATCCAACGGGCATAGTTTCATTCTGGTGGCTATTGATTACTTTACGAAGTGGGTTGAAGCAGCTTCCTTTGCTACAGTAACCAAGAACGTTGTGGCACGATTTATTCGGCACAATCTGATTGGTCGATATGGTGTACCAGAGAGGATCATTACAGACAACAGTTCAAATATCAACAATAAAATGATCACCGAGCTCTGCAAGCAGTTCAAGATACAACATCACAACTCTTCTCCTTACCGGCCGAAGATGAATGGGGTTGTAGAAGCGGCTAATAAGAACATTAAGAAGATTGTGCAGAAGATGACAGTTACATACAAAGACTGGCACGAGATGTTACCTTTTGCTCTTCATGGGTACCGTACCTCAGCACAGACGTCAACAGGGGCAACACCCTATTCCTTGGTATATGGCATGGAGGCAGTCTTGCCCATTGAAGTTAAGATACCCTCTCTTTGGATTACGAAGGATGCAGGTTTGAGCGAAGATGACTGGATCCAGACACGGCTTGATCAACTAAACTTAATCGACTAAAAAAGACTTACTGCTATTTGTCATGGTCAGACGTATCAAAAACGGATGATCAAGGCATTTAACAAGAAAGTCAGACGACAAGAGTATCAAGTTGGGGACCTGGTTATCAAGCGTATCATACTGACACAAGGTGATCCCAGGGGAAAATGGACCCCTACTTACGAAGGGCCATTTGTGGTTAAGAACATTTTCTCAGGAGGAGCTATGATTCTAACCACCATGGATGGTGACGACCTTCCTCACCCAATCAATGCAGACATAGTGAAAAGATACTATGTATAATCAAAGACCCTCTAGGTTGACTGGCCTAGGCAAAAATAAGGGCTTCCCGACGAACCAAAAGGGTTCGGGCAAAAATAAGGGATGAAAATGAAAAAAATCTATACACCCGGCAATTCGAAAACCTGAAAAGGCGGCTTGGGCAAAAATGGGTATCCCGGTGGAGTGAAAACCTGAAAGGGCGGTCCAGGAAAAAATTAGGGATCAAAGCGTAACACTATGTCTCATTGAATCACCTTGCAACCAGACTTCGGTATCAACTATCAAGCTCGGACGACACTAATCAATCTGATCTACCTTCAACCAAGTAGCAAAGTGATGAGATGCTCGAGGACATAAAGGCAATAGTAGAGTTGGAACCCAGTGGGATTATTCATATAGCTGTTTTTCTTTGTTTTTTTACAAAATTGTATAAACTCTATTGTTCGGTGGCGTTATCTTACTAGGACGTCATCCTCTTGTACAAAAATGTCTATTTACAGGCCAAACTTCAAAATAAATACAATTCATCTTCATAGAAATTTCAAACTGTTTTTCCTTTTTCTGTTTTGTTTTGCAAAGAACGTCCAATGTTCATTTTGGATATATGCATTTGACATTAATTGCCTCTCATGAATATTTACATACGAAACAAAAGACGATTACTTGTAATATCAGAAACAGGGGCAATAAGATTTGTCCAAGCTTTATGGCTGCTCTATCCACCAGGTACAAAGGTAGATTCAGCTGAAGAATATGGCTAAGGTAGATTCACTCACCGCAGAGCAAGAAAAGATAATGATGTTAGCTCTCCCCAACTGAGACTCACAACTGTGAATGGATCGGTGATATTCTCCCCAAGCAGAGTTTATCTACCATCAGCACTGAAAAGTCTTATCATCCCCGACGGAGTATAAAATATCCCCAACGGAGTTTGAAATTTTTTCCCCAGCGCAGTCTGAAAAAGCTTCCCTAGTGGAGTATGGAGAATCATCCCCAGTAGACTCTGGAAGATCATCCCCAGCGGAGTTATTTCCTTTCACAAACAGGAATTCAATCCCCAACAGGATTCAGTATCACCAGCAACAATAATTCATCCCCAGCGGAATTTATCGGTGGAATCCTCAGCAGAACATCTCTTCCCCACAGAGTAATCTACTCATCAGTATATTCCCCAACGGAGTTATCCTCTCCTTCAGGTTTATTCTCACAATCATCTTCATTCGCTATCCCCATCGGAAACGAAGAATTCAACTCTTTTTTCTCCAGCAGCTATCCGGGATTTATTTTCCCCAACTAAAAACATTACATTTCCATACATCATGACACATGCATATACGCATCATACAACACAATTTCATTTATTTTTGAGAACATCATTGCCTGATACATACCATGCATTACATACAACTAACATTTACCTTTCAGGAAGAATGCGGTTAAATTCTCACAAAATTCAAAGTTCTGAAGCTTTTACCTCAGTCGAATTACTGACAAGTTCTTAAATCTTAACAGAGTTTTTCTCAGTTGAATTACAGACAAGGTCCTAAATCTCGACAAAGTTCCTCCGTTGAATTACAGACAAGTTCCTAAATCTCAGCAGAGATGTTTTCTCAGTTGAATTAAGGGCGAGTTCTTAAATCTCGATGAATATGTTTCCCTCTAGTCGAATTACTGACAAGTTCTTAAATCTCAACAGAGAAGTTTTCTCAGTTGAATTACAGACAAGGTCCTAAATCTCGACAAAGTTCCTCCGTCGAATTACAGACAGGTTCCTAAATCTCAGCAGAGAAGTTTTCTCAGTTGAATTATGGGTGAGTTCTTAAATCTTGACGAATATGTTTCCCCTCAGTGGAATTACGGGCTAGTTCCTAAATCTCGACACCTCAGTTGAATTACGGACAAGTTCCTAAATCTCAACGAAGATCAGAATTCCCCAGTGGAATCTTCCACAACAAACAGGTATGCAAGCTCTCGCTAAGGAATCTCTTATGCGATCGACACTCCCCCAAATGGCATATGTAATCCCATTCCCGACATCACAAAGCAGCTACTACTTCATGCGAGTGCAAATTTCTGGGCACTTTAGTGTTCAATCATCTTCCACCTTCGGATCACGAAAGGCATGAAAGCCAATCTACATCCTCAGGTTTAAGAAGATTGAACAGGGGCAGGTGTTGTACCCCAAAATTTTCCCTCCCATATTTCTCAAAACATTGCAAGAAAAATCTCCAAGTTGCTCAAGGTAGTCCAAGGGTTGACCAGACAAGCTATCTCCTAAGGCAGTCTATCCCAAATTAGGGTTTTGTGTTGCATCAAAATCCTTGAGTCCAAGTGACCCCAAGTGCTCACCAATGTCCTATTATGTTCTCAATATCATCCATGTCAAGTTTCAAGCCTTGCAGAGGAAGTTTGCTCAGTCAATTGCTCAAAAGTCCAAAAATCAACTATGCTAGGGCAAAAGCCAACTATGACCCAAATACAGTCAAACATCAATATTTTTTGTCAACATTCTAATTTTGAAGGATATTTAATCATTTGATCAAGGGTTGATCATGATTCATCAAGGATTGCTCACAATTTATCAAGATTCAAAAGTTGCTAAATTAGGGTTTTGTAGGAAAAGTAAACTCAACTTTGACCAAGCATAACTTTCTCATACTTTATGATAAATGACCCATCCAAATCTCATTTTTAATAGGATTCAATTCCCTACAATCCATCTTCATACCCCAAGATCAAAACATGCACTCACAAGAAGTTATGAATTTTGACATTATAGGTCATTTTTGAAAGTCAACAAAAACACCTTTTTTGTCAAAGCTTCTAACTTGAACATGGAATATCAAAATGAGATGATACCAAAAGGGTTGATTAGAGGACATCTCAAGATTTCTAAAAAGTCCAAGAACACCTCCAAAAGTTCAAAATTGAAGAAGTTATGCATTGTTGAAGTTGGACTTTTTTGCAAAATTGCCAAAAGTCAACTATCCCCAAAACTTCATATTTTGCCAAATGGGCCCATTCGTTTTCACTTGTTTTGAGTTTTCATTGTAGCCCACGTGTTCCAGCCTTGGCCATGTGTCCATATCATTTTTTTATTAATTATTTTTATTTTATTTGAATTAATTTGATTTAAATCAAAATAAATCAAATTTAAATCCAAAGGCATTGATAACAAAGATTTTGTGGTGATTTCAGGTTCCATTATACAACTTGCCATCATCAAATTCGTATCAAATCAATTGTGTGCAAAAAAGATTGAAATCAAGCCAATTTGGAAAGTTTGTAAAAGCAAATCAAATCCACATCAAGAGCATTGATAGAGCAAGATTTGGACAAAGAAAACAACCCTAATGTATTGTACAATACATAAGGAAGCGATGCACACAAGAATAAGGGTTAGAGAGCAATTCTAGAGGAAGAACAAAACTTGCAAAAACAAGGAAAAAGTGTGGGATCGAAATCAAGGTTAGAGGTCATTTCAAGACTTGAGACTTGTCTCAATCGATTCCTGGCCATCTCCAGAAGCTAAACTAATCACAACCACGCGTTTTCCAGCCTCCCAGAGCTCTGTAAGTCTCACGCGAGGTAGCCCTGTTCTTGATTTCGTATCTCAGAAATTAGGCATTGTTATAACGAAATAATTGCATATCTGTAATCACCACATCATTTACAAGCTTTTGGCATCATTTATTTTGTTTATCTGACCTGTAGCAAGATCCACCATTATTAGAGTTTTGTTCTTGTTTTTGGGGTTTCTTATTTCAGGGATAATTGGCCCCAGATATGGGAATGGTTGCATCCAGGAGGTTGAGACGAACTCAACCCTGGCCTTAGAATCCATTTTCATGGCCGGTACAAAGTTTTGAAGGTGGACAGGCTTGTAGCAACGGACCCCTGTCCGTTGGTATAAGTGTTTGTATCTTTTAGCCACGGTTGGAGGTCAGGGACGAGGCGTGTCACGCTACCACTCGCCCATTCAAATCTTGGCGTGTTTTTTTATATTTGTCTAATGAAATCTGTTTTATTATATTATCTTTTGTTTGCATTATATTGACAACTAAAATCAAACAGCGTAGTGGCAAGCTTGGCATTGGATATCCCTTCAGGACCTGGGTTCGAATCCCAGGTCCCAATATTTTCTCCATATTATTTGTTTTCAGATAATCCAGTATGCGCTCAAGCCTAAGACCCATCATGGACATTCATTATCAAAGCGCCAGAAGGCCAGATGGCCAGATCTGGTGGCCAAGCCTTGAGGGCACACCATGGACTCAGTCAACGCTCATGCATTGGATCACAAAAGACCAAACGGACCAGCTTAATGGGCCAACAAAAATTGCTTTCAGCACCTCCCAATATCAGACCCAGATTCTCTTTCTCTTATATTTTCTTTTTATTAATTTAGTTATTTTATTTTATTTTAATTAATTTCCAACCAATAATTAATTTTCCTTTTATCAAAAAATCACAAAAAATAGTTTTACCCCAACGAAAATTCAGAACTTTATTTTTCTTTAATAAATTTTAATTAATTAAATAGGTTTTTAATTCTAGGAAACTTTAATTTATCTTTGTAAATAAATAAAATTAATTAGAGTTCATTAGGTTTTAATTCATTTAATCATTTTTTTTATTTTCTTTCTTAAAATAATCAAAAACTCCAAAAACATGTCATTAATTATTTTTTTCATTTAATTTATTTAATTAATTAATTTAGTATTTAATTTTAGGATTAATCTCTTTTCTTAAATAAAATCAACAACAAAAAAAGCATTTTCTTTTAAAAGGGTCAAAACCCTAATCCCACATTCGATTTAATTTCGCGTCGTGCTTTATTTTCTCTATCCAATTAATGTATCTGCTTATGGTTTTTAATAATAATTAGGACATTTAATTATTTTACCGCATTATTTTATTTTCAAAGGGTTTCTTTTGGCGATGTAAATACCCGACGTCTTGTAATTTAATTTCTGCATTTTAATTCCGTAAATTATATAACTGCTAGATGTTTGATAATATGGTTTGCATGACAAGACTAAATGTTTAATCTTAAAATCAAATTAGATCACCCTGAACATGTGCAAAGATAAAAATAACTGAAATCAACACACTCGCACATGCGCACTCTTAGGGTACACCCCACTTGGTTGCCTTCGTACACGTTCATTGAGTATAGGTTGTTTTAGAGGTCGCCCTCTTGTCTAAAAGATCATAGTTGCCTCGAACAGTTGCCTAGGATATTGTTGCCTCAGACAAATGATCTAAGACATTAGGGTTACCGCTAAGGCGTCCTAACATTGCTTTAGTGACCGTATGTCCCTCATTTGAATTGACCCTCAAACTCCAACAACGGTGCTACCTACTCATTAATAGTGGGATAACATTGTCTAAAGGAAATTAGTATAGAACGATTCCTTTTTCGAGTAGGTAGATAGTTCTTAGATACTTGCTCATCCAAAACAAAACAAATTTTTCACACTTACACTTATTTTCAAACAAAGTTTTCAAAAACACTTCATTACACTCTTGAGGACAGAAGCAAGAGTTAAATCTAAGATAAAGCAAACTTTTCAAACCCACAAGCACAAAGAAAACAATTTTGAAAATGATGAGCAAGTACCTAAGAGTCCGTGGATAACCACGGATAGAAAGGGTGCTAATACCTTCTCTTTCTATAATCTACCCCCCGTACTCAGAAATATCTCGAAAAAGGAATTTTTCTATGCTTTTTTCCTTTCCTTGTTGGATAAAATAAAAGTCGATGGTGACTCTTGCTTACCGCGACATTTTGTGAAAACAAACGCAAAATGCAAACCAACATTCTAAAAAATAGTCAGTTCTTCCCACCGTATCACAAATATATATAATAGTAATAATAAATATAAAAATTAATAATAATAATAATAATTGCAAATATAAATAACAATTATTATAAAAATATAATAAGTATAAGAATTAAAACTAGATAAAAATATAATGCATTAAAAATAATAAAACAAATAATTGATTAAACCTGGGGGATGCATTTCTAGTTATGGAGTAAAAGGATGGGGGTGTTGAAATTAGATTGAATTAGACCCATTGTACCAGCTGGATAGGGGGTGTGTTGTTGTGTGATAATTTAGTAAAACTAGGGATGGGGGTGTTAAAAGGAAATGGGATTAGGCCCAGATGTGAATTGGCGCCCGGTTGGATCAAGTGTGGAAAGGGAGTATGGGTTACCATGTGACTTGGCCAGATGGCCGTCAGATTAAGATCTGATGGATGAAGTTGAAGGTGCATATTAATTATTGTAAGTGAGTGCACATTGGATCCACGGGCCATATTATTTGTTATTTACATTTTTTCTGAAACCCATCTTATGACTTTTTGTATTATCGTTCATCCCTTTTTCTGCCTCGCAATGCAAAGCACAGACCCTTCATCTTCTTTTTCACAAGCCTAGCACCCACCACCACTGGCGGCGTTCCCTTTACCCCCATAACGCTTAGTCAAGCATCAAACAAATAACAAAAAAGGAAATCGAATTATTTTTACCGCTTTCCGATTTAAGCTTTTGAGTTCTTAAAATGTATTCGCTAATCCTTCTTCTTCTTTGATGTCGTAGGTTGCTGGTGTTATTTGGAGTTGGCAGCAACGATGATAAGGGGCAGAAGACGATGGCTTAAGGGACGATTAGGGTTTCCGATCTGGAAACTGTAATCATCTTCCCTTCTCATTCTAAATGGTGCAAGTGGGTCTGCGTTTCAACTTCTCTGTCTCAATTTTTCTTCTTTGTTCTCAACCTTCATCTCAGCATCCTCTTTCGGTAAAGACTTCTTCCGCTATGTTCTCGTTCTACCCAAAAGATCCCCCTGTTCTTCCAGTTTCTCACCCCTCATTTTCATAGGTTTTATTATATATTTATAGGCTTAGTTTTAGGGTTTTTGATTGCCTTAGAATTAGGGATTAGATTAGGTTTCTGAAATTGATTGAGAGATTGTAATGGATTATTGAAGATTCTGTAATATTGATTCATTGTAAGATTTTCCAGATTTTTTATTATATTATATTTGTATTTGATTTGGTTTTCAATTTGTACTGTTGTTTTTTTCGGATTTGATACTGTCAAGCATAGATTTTTCCAGATTTGGTAATGTTTTGGAGATTTGATTTTGTTCTCAATATCTACAGTAGCTGTAAAGAAGCAACCATATGCGTTAATTTAGGCCTGATCTGTACAGTGCATGTTTCTCCTTTTTTTTGTTTGGCCATCATTTGTTATTTCCTTATGGGGCTGCGTTAATTGATTGTATTGGGCTTGCATGTTATTATTTACTCTTGCCCAGCAACATTGTACTTTGTTAAAAAACGTTGTTTTTTTTTCTTTTTTAGATACTGTGATCGGTGGATCTGGAACTGACTGTTTAACGCTGGTTCGCGAAATGTCGCGGAAGCAAGAGTCGCCACCGTCTTTTATTTTCTCCAAATGGAAAGGACAAAAGCACAGAAAAATTCCTTATAGAGATTGCTCTCGGTTCGGGAGGTAGATTATAGAAAGGGAAGGTGTTAGCACCCTTTCTATCCATGGTTATCCATGGGCTCTTAGATACTTGCTCATTGTGTTTTCAAAAGTGTTTGCTTTTCAAGTGTGAGTGGGTTTGAAAAAGTTTCGTTTAAAGATTTCAGATTGACTCTTGTATTAGTCCTCAAGAGTGTTTGAAAAATTATTTTGAAAGCTTTTTGAAAAGTGTCGGTGTGAAAAGAGTTTTGATTTGTTTTTGAGAGAGCAAGTATCTATGAGTCATCCACCTACCCTAAGGAATTAGGCTGTGTAAATGTCCTTAAGGTAGTGCCATCCCACCATTGAGAGGTAGGTAGCACCACCGTTGGAGGTGTTCGGGTCAATTCGAGGTTCGGGACATGGTGATCACCAGAGCAATGGGAAGACACCTTAGAAGCTACCCTCATGCCAGGTTCCCGGATCATGAGGACTTACTAAGACATCCTCTACTCGACGATCACCTTTCGAGGCAAGGCAACAGTGAGGCGTACCCTAGGGGTGGTGTGTGATTTGTGTGTCATGTTCATTTATATTTATCTTGTTCATGTTAAAGGTGATCTAGCGTTTGTTTTTATTTTTGTCCATACATTCTTTCATGCCTTGATTAACAGTTAAAAGTCGCGAGAAGTAAAATTCTAAGCTATTACAAAAGGCGCGGGTCCACATCGCCAAAATTTCTCGAACCCGATTTGACAGAAAAATAAAGAATTAAAAGTGCGAGAAAATTAATTACACGGCTTTGGGAGAGATACATAAATATTATAAAGAATAAACATAAATATGCGAATTAAATAAGTATTAAAACGAGGGCGTTGGACCCTTTTTTGCAAAATTAAATTAAGTGATGGAATTAATTAATAATTAAAGAAAGAACTTGTTTTTGGTATTTTTTGGTATTTTATGATTTTAATGAAAAAAAGAATTAATTTAAATAAATGCTAACCCTAATTCTAGTTGTTTTTAATTTATTAAGAAAAAATTAAATTTTAACCTAAAATTAACCCTAATTAATTTACATGCAATTTAATTACAAAAATAAATATTTAATATTTTAATTATTATGAAAGAAAAATAAAAAGGAATAACAATTATCATAAACCCTAATTCTATATTTTTTAGATTTTTATTAAAAGAGTTAAAATTAAAACCTAATTTAAAACTAGTTAATTTATGAATTTATTTATAAAATATTAATTAGATAAATATATTTAATTTTTCATCTTTTCTGATTTTTTTATTGTTTTTGTGTTTTTATGAAAATATTAAATTAATTAAGAAACAATAATTAAAAAAGTAAAAGTGAAGAAAAATAAAGAAAGTAAAAAATTTGCAAACCTAGGGGGGTTTCTGTCCCCAAAGTGGAGGTGTTTCTTTTAGCAATCTGGCCCATTTACATTCCTGGCCTCTTTGACTTTTGCGCTAGTGTATCCACGTGCTGACTCATATGTATCATGCCCTCCAAATCTGTGCCCTTGGATTGATGATATTGAACGCATGGACGGCTTGATGGAAGGACATATGATGGTCTTCAGCATATGAAACTACATGGAAACATTTATTGAAAAATAATATGGCAATAGTGAGGACCTGGGGCTCGAACCCAGGTCATGAACGTTACCAGCACACACGTATACCACTAAGCCATCCCAAGCGCGTTTAACATATAATAACTAACAAACATTATAAAAGAAAAATAGTCAGTGGCTCAAAAACGCGCGAAGAATTTGAATGTTCCAATCAGCGCCTTCCACATAACCATCTTCCTCGTTGGTAATTTCCTGAAAAAAATAGCAAACATTTAACGGGGGTTTTGAACCCCCTCAAAACATGCTTATTCTGATAATAGCGATTAGGCCATGTGGCCTCAGAAATTTGGCGCGATGGTCTCATTCTCTTCGTCCAAGCGTGCTGGTTTTGTTCATGGCATTGATGTGTCTCAATTTTACAGGGATGGAAAACGCCCAAATTGAAAACCTGGAAACCCTAGATGTCACTAATGGTGAATCTTCATATGGGGCACGAAAACAAAATTAAACCATTGGGTTAGCATTAGAATCAAACGATGAACATGAATCAAGCGTTAAAATTTACAAAAAATGCATGAATTGAGATGCACGACTATGAATTTTTTTCTGTACAGGTGAGATCATTCTCACGTTTCTGGGCACGAGAGCTTGTGGTTTTTGATCCAAATCCCTTCTTTGAATCCTCAGCAAGCTAATGGAATTGACCTTTGGCCTTGAATCGTCCTGCAAAAGTGTTTTCAGATTTGGAATTTTTTGCAAAAAATTGAGTTTTACAATGGAGTTTATGCGCAGCTTTCTTGGTTCATGGCATTAGGTTTTGCTTCTTTGTATATGTATGAATGAATTAGGTCAAAAATCTGATCAAAAGAATCCAAGAATTGATTATGCAATATTTGATTTTCAAGCATTAGTTTTTCCAATCTTTTTCATGCAATTTGATATCAAATCATATCCAATCCTTCCCTAATTGATCATGCACGAATTTGAGTGTCCAATGAGAGTATTTTCTGCACAAAAAGATTTTATTTCATTAGTTTAGCATTTTTCCATATTTTATTTGGTTTAAATGAATTAATTGTAATAAAAAATTCAAATAAATAAATAAAAAATAATAAAAAAACTTCCCTTTGGGCCAAATGGTCGTGTGCATGTTTTGGATAATGAATTGTGGAAGAAAAAGAGGCCCATTAGCAATTTTAGGTCATTTAAATCAATGTTGACTTTTCAAAATATCCAAAAATTTCCCAACTTCCACAAGGCATAACTTGCTCAATGTTTAAGCTTTGCTCATGTTTTTGGACATTTTGGAAAGGTCTTTGAGTCCTCTAACCAATGTCTTTGGTACCATGTCATTTTGATTTACCAATCTCAAGTTATGGCCTTTGACTTAAAGTCCCTTTTTGTTGACTTTTGAAAATGACCTATAATGTTGAAATTGATAACTTTTTGTGAGAGCATTTCTTGGACTGGAAGTATGAAGATGAGTTGTAGGAAATGTCTTTCTCTTCAAAATGAGCTTTGGATGGAATTTTTCTGATAATCCATGTGAAAGTTATGCCCTGGTCAATTTACAGTTGACTTTTTCAGCTGTCCAAATAAGGAAACTTTTGCATCTTGATGATTTTTGAGCCAAACTTTGAGAATCATGATCAAGCATTGATCAAATGATGTTTGTGGCTTCAAAATGAGATGTTGACCAAAAATTTGAACTTTTGACTGCCAAATGACCATTTTGCCCCTACAGTTGACTGTAGTGTAATTAGGGTTTTGACTGTGCAATTTTGTGCTGAAAGTCTTGAAACTTGGTATGAGGATGCTTGACCATATTTATTGGCATGTGGGACTTGATTGGACCCTTGGAAACTTCATTTTCTTGATCAGAACCAAAACCCTAATTTTGACTGTTTAGGAGGCCCTTGATCTGTGCAACCCTTGGGGAGATTTTGAAGCTTTGACTTGGCAATTTCTTGAAGGATATGGGAGGGTAAATTTTGGGGTACAATAGATACAAACTAAACCCAACTACTTATTTCTAAACAAAAAACTTTTACTATTAAGAAAAAATGATTTATTAATATTAATAATAGATGACAACATTAATCAATGATAATTGTTGTACCCCAAAATTTTCCCTCTCTTTTCCACAAGAAATCCCAGCTTCGGGCTTTTCCTGATTTTTCAGATTGGCTCAAGAATCGGTCAAACAGACTTTTCTCGTCAGTCAGACAAAATTAGGGTTTCCATTGATTTAGAATCAGTTCAAGCAGATTATTAGGGTTCCTATTGATTTGGTTGAGTTTGGCTCAGGGTTTGATCAGGCAGACGCTTCTTTGACAATAAATCAAGAATTAGGGTTTGCACGCACATTTTCAGAAGAATTTGAATCCATAGTGTTTTAATTGGTTGTTACACTGCTTTGACGTTTGCTCAAGATTTCTGTTTGTTTCTCAAGGTCTAAACATCTGGGATATGGGCTGAGGCTTCTGATTGAGAGATTGAAGTGTTTGGTCTAATCAGTGAAATAAAGGACATATGGACGTTGCTTGTTTAACTGTGCGATGTTTTTTTGGTTATTCGGAACGCCGGACGTTTATTGATTATTTATAATTTCTAAGTTAAAATTATTGGATAATTTCCAATTATTATAACTAAAGTAATTAAATAAATGAATGCAGAAGAATTAAAGAAATATCAGACAAAGAAGGATTTTTATTCATCTTTAATTGTTTGTTACAATTATCATTTGAACACTGTAAATTTATTTACAGATGTTTACATTAATACTGTTACAATGATTAAAGGTAATTTAAAACTATATCCTAAATCTCCTAAATCTTCATCTTCTACTGCTGCTCCCCATTGCTCAACTGATTTTTTATCTGCAAAAACAAAACAAAAAGAAAGAAGTCAGTACACATAAATTAAGAACATTCTCAGACAGTTCGCCCTCTGTGCAAATCGCAAGAAAACTCTTGGTTCACAAAGAGGGAAAGAAAATAATGTTGCAAGCATATGAATATGTACAAGGTGTTGTACCCCAAATTTTGACCTAAGATACCATCTCCCATCTGCATCATTACATTGCGAGTGTTTTGACCTATCTTTATCAATTTTCAAAACAGATTTTAAATTCATAACTTTTTCAAGTCAAGAGCTGTTTATTTTTGAAACGCTAAATTTATTAATTGATCAATGATGTTTATTTAATTATTTATCATTTTAAATTTAAATAATTGGAATTTATTTTCAGTTATTATATAATTTAAAGAATTATAAATAATAAAGTAAATATTTGAGAAGAAGTTTATTAATTGATCAACAATGTTTATTTAATTATTTATCATTCTAAGTTTAAATAGTTGAAATTTTATTTTCAGTTATTATAATTTAGAAGAATTATAAATAATGAAGTAAATAATTGAAGAGAAGTTAATTGATCAATGATGTTTATTTAATTATTTATCATTCTAAATTTAAATAATTGGAATTGATTTTCAGTTATTATATAATTTAAAGAATTATAAATGATAAAATAAATAATTGAAAAGAAGAAAAGAATTAACTGGTAAATAATAGAATTTTATTCATCTTTATTCTAATTATTACAATTGTTGTTTAAATATTGTATCATGTACAAAGTATTTACAATGACAATTATATAAAATTTTTAAAGTAAAATAAAAACTATTTTAGTTTTTCTAAGATTCTAAATCTTCATCTTCTATCCAATACTTCTTTAATGCTCATTTGATTTTACCTGCAAAGAATTAAAAGAAAACTCCGAAATGAATATATAATTAAAAGCAGACGATTAATTTAGCGTTCATCATTAAAAGCAAACGGCTGGAATCAGTTTTTACCCTCTTTGCAAATCACGGGATTTCTCCCGGTTCACAAAAAGGGATGAATTTTATTGATAAATATGAATGCACAAGTTAAAAATATGCACAAATTCACTTTTGTCAAAATTGCACATTTTAATTGTAAACTGCATAATTCAAAATCCACTGCATATTTCAAAAAGCAAAACAGCATATGCAAGTCAAGTTACATTTTCAAAGCCAAAGTCCAACGTAAACTGCCAAAAATATGGAAATATGGAAACACAAAGGCTCCATGTTGTACAATGCAGATGACAAAGAGAAATGTGCAGTTTTAAAACCAAATATGCAAGCAAAGTATTTTCTAATTCTCATCATTTTCCAGCTTTTACTTTTTCAGAACAAGTACATAACATCATATTTTAATGTCAAACTGTACTAAGGAGAGAGAAGAGAAAAAGAGTGTGGGTTTACAGGTTTTGGCCTTAGGCAGAAAAGGGATACAAAACAAAACAGCGGTAACACAGTAAAGAAAAGGAAAGCATAGAAAAAGAATATAGACAAACTGAATAAAACAGTATAGAGTGCAGAGGTATCAAGAAAAAAAATAGTAAAAAATATTCAGAACCTAAACCTCAAGGCAGCCAACTGTTATAACAACAAACCCTTCAAAAAAAAGGTAGAGAGGGAACCTTGTCAAAGCCTAAAACAAAAACTGTCAAAACCTTCAAGCCTCAAGCTTAACAAAAAGCCTTAAGCCTTTCAAACAAACATGTTGCCCAGCAAAAGCCTAACTGATAAACCAGTAAACTCATCAAAAAAGAACCTGCATAAACCAGTAAAACCTTATGGCCTAAAACCAGAAAACCAGTGTACCCTGTTAAACCATGAAAGCCATGACCAACAACATAAACCATGAAACCAAGGCCATAACCTGCATAAACCAGTAACGCCCAACCTTCCTGAAGCCTCACAAAAACCAGTAAACACAAGCCGTTACCAACAACCTTAAACCTGTCAAGCCTCAAGGCCATAAACCTTTAACTTGCCAAATTCAAAAAGACAGAAACATCCACCATCTTAAACATACTCAACAATCCAAGAGGCAACAGAAGTGAGACAAGAAGAAGAAGAGGAAAAAGCATACAAACGAAGGCAGCAGTCAAGCATCAACATTGTCAAGCTAGTCAAAACAAAATGTCTCAACGATAGCGTTATTCAATCTCAGCATATAACAAGCATTCAAAGGCAACAAAATTCTCAGAACCCAAAAGGTTCATCCTTGAAACATATCATCAACAAATAAAGGTAACTCAGAAGCATATTCAGCAAGCCAAAGAGGAAGAAGGAAAAGAAGCATACAAAGGCTACCAAGAGGAAGAGGATAAAGATTTGTTTTTTTCAGGACTTCATCACCAAACAAAAATAAGAAACGAAATACCAGGGTCAAAGCAAGCTAGCGCGCCTCCGCCGTCTTCCCCGCCGTCTTGGCCGCCACAACACCCCCAACCTTTCTTCCTCTGTCTCCAAAGGTAACGATTTCTCCCTCTCTTTCTTTCAAATACCTCAAATAACCATAATAGTTTGAAGTCAGAACCAAATGGATGAAAGATCATAACATGCAGTAATGAAAACACCAACGAAATAAAAATGAAATTGTTACCGTGAATCTGTCGCCCTAGCGTCTCGTTGGAGGGAAGAGGAATGTTGAGGACGCCGGTGGCCATGGGCAAGGAACTCAGAGGCAGAGACATTTGACGAACGAAGAAGACGAATCCACAACAAAGAGGAACGCGTGAACGAGAAGATGAGCGCCGCTCTGTACCCTTTTGGCTTAACCCTAATCTCTTTCACCAAACTAAAACATATGCTTAACCCTAACAAATTATGAAATGTTTGGGCTTAACCCTTTTCCCTGCCTTAAAGCCCAACGAATTCCTTAAGACACCTCCCCATCCTATTTCTGTTTTGGGCCCCTTGAAAGCTCTTTGGCCCATATGATTGCTTATCTACCCCCCTTTATTTCTTGGACACTTCTCTTTCTATTTTCTTTTAGCTTTTTTTAGAATTTTATTAATTTAGTTAATTAGAGTTAATCAAATAAGAGGTGTAATTTAATTAGACAAATTTTTAAAGTTTTACCCAATTTTATTAGTTTAAGTTTTGGATTAATTTAGTAATTGTTAGTTTTTTTCTCTTTAATTAGATTTAAGTTAATAACTTTTAAAGTTTTAATTTAGTTTAGATTTATTTAATAATTCTTAAATAATATTTTATATTAATACAAAAAATACGTATAAAAAAATAAAAAATTAAAAAACATTTTATTTTCTTTAATTAATTCCCTCGCTTTAATTAATATTAAACAAAAAATACAAAAATGTAAGTTCACACCATTTAGTCTGTTTATTTAATCATTGTTGTGGTTATATAGCTATTTAATCATTATCTATCTAATTTTCTGTTTGATTATTTCACCGTTATTTGGTTATTCTGTTTACGTCTAAATCCAAGAGAAAAAATGATTAAACTTGTTGACTTCATGTCCTCAAGTCCAATCACGCGAACATCTGCATTTCATTAAAACTTAAGACAATTTTTCCCCCAAATATTCAATCTTTTCAAAATTTATACCTTTTAAGCCAAAACTTCGACATTAGGTCGTCGTACCTTCAAAAACCCGTCCGTACCCCTTTTCGGCCAAAACAATTTATTTTTAGTCAAACGAACATTTTAATAAACAGATATTTCAAAAGGTTCCTATAGAGTACTATAGATACATTGGGTGCTAATACCTTCCCACTGTATAACCAACCCCCGAACCATAGATCTCTTTTCAAAAACGCCTTGTATTTTTATTACTTTTAGAAAGTATTATTTTACATTGCATACTTTAGGGTTTTATTTCGCTCTTTCCCCTTTTCCCTTGGAAATAATAAAGCGCGGTGGCGACTCTTGCTTTTGTGAGACGAATTAATCAATAATTCGATCTCCGATTTACCCCGCTACATTTTTTATCGCTACAGAATTGGCGACTCTGCTGGGGACAGATTGACCTCTTGCTGGTCCATCCCTAAGTGGGTTAAGCCTAGTTTGTTTTATTTGTTTTATTATTATTTGATTTGTTTGATTATGTGTTTAAATTGGTGTTGTTTGGGTTTTTTTGCAAAGAGCGAATCCTATACCCGGATTAAGTTACACTTAAGGAATAGGACGGGCGGTACAGTCATGTTAACTTTGAGGGAGTAATCCCGAAGAAGGAGGCATGAGATCCCCCACTCAATGGAAGGCCCTCTTGAACATAATATTTGTTTACCGAGTAATCGGGAAGACATTATTATTTTCGACCTGGGAGCCAGAGAAATTGAGAACCGTAGAACCCTGACCCATCTTGGCCTTTTAGGTGTAGCGCGGAGACTATAACAGAGTAATTCGGAAGTAGTTGTTACGCGATGCTACGCTCGGATGAGTTTCTCTTGAGAATATTGCTAATTATTGAGTAATCAAGACATTGGTAATATCCGAAGGAGGAATGTAGACTCTGGGAACTCTTAGAACCTTGTCTTACAGGTGTGATTGAACCCTTAGTACATACCTTGGGGTGGGTTTACCCTTTGAATCCATACTGAAACGTTGAACCTTTGAACCCCATGTTTGTGGACTTGTGTGTAACTGTTGCATTATCATTCATTCATGCATTCATCAACATTTTTGTAAAAAAAACTTGTTTTTCAAGGAACTTAGGAATGATTTTTGCAGACATCTCAGGTACTATTATTATGGAATTTGGAAGGAGAAACACTCGAAGTTTTAGTTTTAAGGAGCCCGAGATTGAGGAACTGAAGAGTTTAATTCCTAAGATCAAGAACCCGACGGATTTTCAGAAAAAGTATGGGTCCATTATACCTCTCATGAAGCACAAGATGAAGGAAGACATCCTTAATACGTTAGTTCAATTTTACGATCCTTTGTATCGATGTTTCACCTTTCCGGATTACCAGTTAATGCCCACCTTAGAAGAGTACTCCTACATACTTGGTTTGCCGATCACTGACTGTGTTCCTTTTTCTGGTTTGGAAGAGGAACCCAAATCTCACGAGATAGCGACCATCACCCACTTGAAGAAGTCAGAGATAGAGGAGAACATGACTACAAAAGGGGGAATCTGAGGCTTGTCTGCGCAGTTTCTGTTGAGGAAAGCTCGTCATTTCACTGAGATAAAAGATACTATTGCCTTTGAAGACGTCTTTGATTTACTCGCTTATGGTTTATTCTTGTTCCCTAACGTTGATAAGTTTGTGGATATCAATGTCATCAGAATTTTCTTGATTGGAAATCCGGTCCCTACGCTGCTAGGAGATACCTACTACTCCATCCATCTTCGAAACTCTTATCAAGGAGGGATGATTATTTGTTGTGCACCGTTGTTGTATCAGTGGTATGTTTCTCATCTACCTAGGTCTGATGTTTTCCAGGATCTCGAGAAGGAGCCGCGATGGGCGCTAAAAATTATGGCTCTCACTCATTTCGACATTGATTGGTATAATCGAGCTTACTATGACGTGAAGATCATCGATAGCTGTGGTGCTTTTCCTAACGTGCCTCTTCTTGGTACGAAAGGTGGAATTAACTATAATCCTGTTCTCGCGCACCGTTAGTTTGGATACCCGATGAGGGACAAGCCGAACAACATCCATGTGAGTGGTTTCTTTCTACAAGAAGGACAAGATCACCAGGCAGCTAAGAGGGAGATCGAAGGAGCTTGGCGCCACATCCATAGGAAAGGGAGAGACATGTTAGGACATAGGGGTGCCGTTTCTTTGGAGCCTTACCTACATTGGGTCCGTGCTAGGGCTTGTGCTCTCAAGATGCCCTATAAACCCGAGAAACCTTTATTCCCTACCATTGCATCACCATCTGTTGATATCCCTATCAAGGATATGGGAGAATACCAAGGAAATCTGGCTAGGATGAAGTCCGAGAGAGATGCTTGGAAAGAAAAGTATAATATGTCTGAATATGAGAATCGGGTCCTGGCTCGACAACTAAAGGAAAAGGAGGATTTGCTATTTATTCAAGACGGCTGGTTCATTGATCATGATGAGAAACTTCGTCAAAAGGATGCTTTACTGAAGAAGTATGCTAGTGAAAGGAAGAGAAAGAAGGAAGGTTCGGTAAGCGTTGCTCTTGTTCCTAATCCGCAAAAGGAAATTATTGATCGACTGGTAGCTGAGAAGAAAGAGATGGAAGACTCTTATGAAGAGAAGATCAGGAAGCTCCGGTTACAGTTGGCATTTGGTCCCTCATCTGATGATTCTGAGTGATCTTTAGCTTTTAGTTTTATTTTGCTGATGTCATTTTGTAAAACTCTGTAAATGGGCTTCATGTTCCAAAGTTGTAATTTACTGCTTTATTATGGGCTTCATGTTCCAAAGTTGTAATTTACTGCTTTTATTATGGACTTCATGTTCCAAAGTTGTAATTTACTGCTTTATTATGGGCTTCATGTTCCAAAGTTGTAATTTACTGCTTTTATTATGGGCTTCATGTTCCAAAGTTGTAATTTACTGCTTTATTATGGGCTTCATGTTCCAAAGTTGTAGTTTACTGCTTTATTATTGGGTTGTTATCCCAAAATTGTAATTTATTGTTTTGTTGTTCCAAAGTTGTAAGTTGTAATTTACCGCTTTTGATTAATGGATGAGTTTTTGTTGTTCCAAATTCCTTTACCATTGATGTGTGCAAAATTATTGAAGGTCCTTGAAAAACTATTAAAATGAATTATCATTTGCATCACATATCATGCATCATCCAACATTCCACTTCACATGTTTTCTAGAGTCTCATCCTTGTTTCTTTTTCCACTCCGATAGATTGTCAAGTTGTCTCATCGATACGATACTCGAGCCAATCGTCAGAGGAAGATGGAAGATCTGGAACAGGAAAACCACGAGCTTCGTGAGGAGGTCTCTACCCTTCGTGTCGGTATGGAAAAGTTAACTGCGCTAGTGGAAAGTTTGATGGTTGCTCAGAATCAGCCAACGACTACAGCTGCTGAGATTCAGACTTCAACTACTGTGGTTTCTGAGATTGTCACCGTTCCAACATCTGTGACTCAAATCAACTCTCCGCTTCAACATCAGATGCCAAAAGGTTTTCCGTGGGGAATGCCTTACAACTTTGTGCCAAAGGGGTATCAGCCTGTCGTCCAACCTTTGTTTCAACCTACTATGTCTTTTCCTCAACTGGAGACAACTACCATGCCGACTGTAATCCCGTCTGTGGCACCTTTACCGCAACCAGTGATGACAATTGTCGCTCCTGTGGTTCACTCCATGCCATACTTGAATGAACCTACTTATCCTGCCGAGCCTGCTGAAAGTTTGGGTCTTTTTGATAGAATGGAAGAATTTCAAGACCAATTCCAAGAAATTCAGAGGGAGCTCAGAGCGTTAAAGGGGAAGGATTTGTTTGGAAAGAACACTCATGACCTTTGTTTAGTTCCAAATGTCAAAATTCCAGCAAAATTCAAAGTGCCAGACTTTGAAAGATATAAGGGTGATTCGTGTCCTCGGAGTCACTTGACTATGTACGTGAGAAAGATGTCTACGTATTCTGATGATCATGACTTGTTGATTCACTATTTTCAAGACAGTTTGACGGGTGCCGCTCTAAAGTGGTATATGGGTTTAGACAGCATTCGGATCCGCAACTTTAATGATCTTAGCGAAGCTTTTGTCCATCAGTATAAGTACAACGTTGACATGGCGCCGGACAGGGATCAACTCCGGGAGATGTCCCAGAGAGACAGAGAGTCTTTTAAGGAATACGCCCAGAGGTGGCGTGAAATTGCTGCTCAAATCTATCCTCCTCTTGAGGAAAAAGAAATGACGAAGATATTCTTGAAGACTTTAGGTTCCTTTTACTATGAAAGAATGATTGCCAGCGCACCCAGCGACTTCACCGAAATGGTAAGCATGGGCATGCGGTTGGAGGAAGGGATTCGTGAAGGGCGTTTGGTTAAAGAAGGAAGTCCGTCTAGCAGTACCAAGAAGTTTGGAAGTGTTTTCCCAAAAAGAAAAGAGCAGGATGTCAGCGCAATCTTCCCAGGGAGACCGAGGAGAGGTTACTCATACATTGCGGCAGTCACTCCGACTGTCCGCCCAGCTTTGATGACCCCAGCTCATCAAACCCCACCAACTCAACAACGGCCATTTCAGCAGCAGCCTCGACAACAGGCTTATCCATTCAACAACCAGAACTGTTCACCAAGAAAACCGCAATTCGATGCCATTCCTATGACTTATACTGAATTTTTCCCTGCTCTTATCAGAAAGAACCTCATAACGACGAAGCCTCCTCCTGTCGCACCAAATAGCACTTCTCCGTGGTACAAGGCGGATCAGTATTGTGAATATCATCAAGGGTCACCGGGGCACAACCTTGAAAATTGTTTTGCTCTAAAGGCGGACATGCAGAGGTTGATTAAGAATGGTATCTTGTCTTTCAAGGATGTTAACCCAAATGTTAGAGATAATCCTTTGCCTCGACATGGGGCAGCCTCAGTGAATATGGTGGAAGGTTGTCCGGGAAAGTTTCGAGTTTTTCAAGTTGAACACATAAGAGAGTCGTTGATCAGGTTACATCAGAGCTTAAGAAGACTTGCCTTTGTTAGGCATCAGCATGATTATGATGTTTGTGAATTTTGTTCAAGAGAGGTTGATTGCCCTATTGTGAAGGAGGATATTCAAAAGTTAATAGACCAGAGGGTTATCACCATTACCTATGACAGAGATCCGGAGGATGAAGTGAATGTTATAATACCACAATTCAATTTGCCTGAATCAGTAGAGATCGTTTACGACAGTCAGACTGCACCTGTTGCTCCTTTGATCATTTATCCACCTGGTCCTGTGCCTTACAACTCAGACAAAGCTATACCGTATAAGTATAATGCCACAATGATTGAGAATGGGGTAGAAGTCCCTATACCAACAAGGCCATCTTTTGTTAACATCGCTGATGTGAGTAGAGTTACGAGAAGCGGACGTGTCTTTGCAGCAGTACCTTTGAAGAGACCAGAAGTTCAAGTCAGGAGGCCCATACCGGCAGAAATTCCAGCGAGAAATGTTGAACCAAGGGTTGAGATAGGCCGATCCAATGAACCTATCCCACATCCTGAGGATGATGAGATTCTGAAGCTCATCAAGAGAAGTGAATATAAGATTGTGGACCAACTATTGCAAACTCCTTCCAAGATTTCTTTGCTTGCTTTACTGAGAGATTCTGGTGCCTATAGAGAAGCTTTGATGAAGGTCTTGGACCAGGCATTTGTGGATCATGATGTGACGGTTGACCAATTTGATGGAATTGTGGGAAATATTACTTCGTGTAACAATCTTGGTTTCAGTGATGAAGAGCTTCCGGAGGAGGGAAGGAACCATAATATGGCTTTGCATATCTCAATAAGTTGTGGAAATGATACCTTATCAAGTGTGTTGGTAGATACAGGTTCGTCGTTAAATGTAATGCCCAAAACTACATTATCTCGACTCTCATATCAAGGTGCTCCCATGAGACCTAGTGGAGTAATTGTTAAAGCGTTTGATGGTTCTAGGAAGACTGTCATTGGTGAAGTAGATCTTCCTATAGTAATTGGTCCTCATACTTTTCAGATCACTTTTCAAGTAATGGATATTCGTGCCGCCTACAGTTGCCTATTGGGTCGTCCATGGATCCATGATGCAGGGGCAGTCACTTCCACGCTCCATCAAAGATTGAAGTTTGTAAGGCATGGAAAACTGGTAATGATTGGTGGAGAGCAGGCTATGGTGGTAAGCCATTTGTCATCTTTCTCTTTTATTGATGCTGATGAGGATGTTGGAACCCAATTTCAAGCTCTATCTGTTGCTAATAATGAAGTGAAGAAGCAAGGGACATCTATTTCTTCTTTTGTGGATGCGCGACGAGTGGTTGAAAGTGGTTCGGCTGAAGGTTGGGGCCAGGTGTTGACTTTGCCTGAGAACAAGTCTGGAGAAGGTCTTGGTTTTCATCCCGTGTCTACAAGAGTCAAGCAGGAAGTGGTTACTCGTCCGATACAAGAGGTTTTCTGAAGCGCAGGTTTTATCCATCCGACTCCTCCTGAAGTTGATGCTATAATAGGAGACGATTCTGAAGAGGATTTACCCGATTTTGTAACGCACGGAGTGGTTTTCCAGAACTGGATTGCTGTTGATGTTCCTGTTGTGATGCACATTTCTGAGTAATGTTTTGTTTTATTTTTGAAAAAAAAATTTCACTCTGCCCAAGGCGAAAAGTATTTGTGTCGGGCTATGTTGAAAATAAATCCTTTTGCTCTGCCCAAGGCAAAAGAGAAATGTTTGGGCTCTTTGTTTCAAGTATTTCCCCTCATGAATAAAAATGTTATTTTTTCCACGACCGTTTTATTTTTCACTTTTTCTGGGAAATAGTAATGAAAATTAATTGGTAGTAATAGGAAAATATAATAATATTTTGTTTCATTTGTACAACATTCATATTAATCGATTTCTAAAATAAAGCATAATCATATGTGCAGATTAATCCATGACTTAACCATTGAAAACAATGATCCTATGCCCTCTCCCGACTTTGAATTCCCTGTGTTCAGAGCCGAAGAAGAGGATAGTGAAGAGATTCCTGTTGAAATTTCCCGTTTACTTGAGCACGATGAAAAGACTATTCAGCTGTTTGAAGAACCTGTAGAGTTAATCAATTTGGGTGATGAAGAAGATAAAAAGGAAGTCAAGGTCGGAGCATTGCTTATCCCAGAGGTCAAAGGGAAAATGTTGGAGCTTCCCAAAGAGTATGTTGATGTGTTCGCTTGGTCCTACCAAGATATGCCAGGTTTGGACAACAATATTGTGGAGCATCGTTTACCGTTGAGGCCTGAATGTCCGCCGATTAAGCAGAAGTTGAGAAGGACTCGTCCCGATATGGCTGACAAGATCAAAGAAGAAGTTCAAAAACAGATTAATGCAGGTTTCCTTGTTACATCGGTCTATCCTCAATGGTTAGCCAATATAGTGCCTGTTGCTAAGAAAGATGGCAAAGTTCGAATGTGTGTTGACTATAGAGATCTGAATAGAGCTAGCCCAAAGGATGACTTCCCATTACCGCACATTGACGTATTGGTCGACAGTACCGCAAAGTTCAAAGTCTTTTCTTTCATGGATGGTTTCTCTGGTTACAATCAAATCAAGATGGCACCAGAAGATATGGAGAAGACAGCTTTCATTACACCTTGGGGAACATTTTGTTATCGGGTTATGCCGTTTGGTTTAAGGAATGCTGGTGCAACATACCAAAGAGCCATGACTGCTTTGTTCCATGACATGATGCATAAAGAGATAGAAGTGTATGTAGATGATATGATTGCCAAATCACAAACTGAAGAAGATCATTTGGAACATTTATTGAAGTTATTCCAGCGTTTGAGAAAGTATAAACTCCGTCTGAATCCCAACAAGTGCACTTTTGGTGTTCGTTCTGGAAGACTTCAGGGTTTCATTGTCAGTCAGAAAGGTATTGAGGTAGATCCTGATAAAGTCAAAGCTATTCGGGAAATGCCCGCACCCAAGACAGAAAAACAAGTAAGAGGATTCCTGGGGAGACTGAATTATATTTCTAGATTTATATCTCATATGACTTCTACCTGTGGGCCGATTTTCAAGCTTCTCCGAAAGAACCAAGGATGTGTGTGGACAGAAGATTGTCAGAGAGCTTTTGATAGCATCAAAGAATATTTACTTGAACCTCCCATTTTGATTCCTCCGGTGGAAGGAAGACCTTTGATTATGTACCTGACTATATTGGAAGATTCCATGGGATGTGTGCTTGGTCAACAAGATGAGACTGGAAGAAGGGAACATGCCGTATATTATCTGAGTAAGAAATTTACAGACTGTGAGTCTCGATACTCATTGCTTGAGAAAACTTGTTTTGCTTTAGCTTGGGCTGCTCGTCGTCTGCGTCAGTATATGATTAACCATACCACTTGGTTGATCTCCAAAATGGATCCGATCAAGTATATCTTTGAGAAGCCCGCCTTATCTGGAAGAATAGCTCGTTGGCAGATGTTGTTATCTGAATATGACATTGAGTATCACACTCAGAAAGCAATCAAATGGAGTATTTTAGCCGACCATTTGGCTCACCAACCAATTGACGATTATCAATCCATCAAGTTTGATTTCCCAGATGAAGACGTTATGTACTTGAAAGCTAAAGATTGTGAAGAGTCGTTACCTGAAGAAGGACCTGATCCCGAATCCCATTGGGGTTTAATATTTGACGGAGCTGTGAATTCTTATGGAAATGGAATTGGGGCAATCATCGTCACTCCCCGAGGTACTCATATCCCGTTCACGGCAAGATTGAAGTTTGACTGCACGAACAACATGGCTGAATATGAGGCATGTATTATGGGTCTCGAAGAAGCAGTGGATCTAAGGATTAAGATTCTTGATATTTACGGAGATTCGGCATTGGTAATTAATCAAATCAAAGGAGAATGGGAGACTCGTCATCCTGGTTTGATCCCTTACAGAGACTATGCTAGAAGATTGTTAACTTTCTTCAACAAAGTGGAATTACATCATATCCCTAGAGATGGGAACCAAATGGATGATGCTTTAGATACTTTGTCTTCAATGTTTCAAGTAAATGGTTGGAACGATGTGCCTACGATCCGAGTTATGCGCCTTGACAGACCTGCTCATGTGTTCTCAGTAGAAGAGGTCACCGACGACAAACCATGGTTCTATGACATTAAACGTGTTCTTCAAACTCAAGAGTATCCGCCTGGGGCATCCGGTAAAGATAGGAAGACATTGAGAAGATTAGAAAGCAGTTTCTTCCTCAATGAAGAAGTATTGTATAAGAGGAATTACGACATGGTCCTACTCAGATGTGTAGACAGATGTGAAGCAGACATGCTGATGCAAGAAGTACATGAAGGATCCTTTGGCACTCATGCCAACGGACATGCGATGGCTAGAAAGATGTTGAGAGTTGGTTACTATTGGATGACAATGGAATCTGACTGCTGCAAATATGTGAAGAAATGTCATAAATGCCAAATTTATGCCGACAAGATACATGTGCCACCGACCCTCCTCAACGTTATCTCTTCACCTTGGCCTTTCTCTATGTGGGGCATTGATATGATTGGAATGATTGAACCCAAAGCTTCAAATGGTCATCGTTTCATCTTGGTAGCGATCGATTATTTTACTAAATGGGTGGAAGCAGCATCTTATGCTAATGTAACCAGACAGGTGGTAGTCAGATTTATCAAGAATCAGATCATTTGTCAATACGGTATCCCGAGCAAGATCATCACTGATAATGGTTCGAATTTGAATAACAAGATGATGAGAGAGCTTTGTGAGGAGTTCAAGATCGAACATCATAATTCTTCTCCTTACAGACCAAAGATGAATGGGGCTGTTGAGGCTGCTAACAAGAACATCAAAAAGATTGTCGAGAAGATGGTGGTAACTTATAAAGATTGGCATGAAATGCTTCCGTTTGCTCTGCATGGATACCGTACTTCAGTTTGAACTTCAACGAGCGCAACCCCTTTTTCCCTAGTTTATGGTATGGAATTAGTACTCCCCGTGGAGGTTGAGATTCCGTCTCTGAGAGTGTTGATGGAAGCTAAACTTTCTGAGGCTGAATGGTGTCGAAGTAGATATGATCAGTTGAATTTAATTGAAGAAAAGAGATTGACAGCTTTGTGTCACGGTCAATTATATCAGCAGAGAATGAAGAAGGCTTTTGATAAGAAGGTTCGACCACGCGAGTTCAGAGAAGGTGACCTTGTGCTCAAGAAGATATTATCTTTCCAACCTGATTCTAGGGGCAAGTGGGCTCCGAATTATGAAGGACCGTATGTCGTTAAGAAGGTTTTCTCTGGAGGGGCCTTGATTCTCACCAATATGGACGGTGAAGAGCTCCCGCGCTCCATGAACGCCGATGCAGTCAAGAAGTATTTCGCTTAGGTTTGAGTTGACAGTTTACTAAGTTGAAAACCCAAAAGGGCGGCTTAGGCAAGCTTGTGGTCATACCAGTCTTGGCATTTGAACACATGTCGGAATTCAAAGTTGTTAGGGGAAATAGTGATCATTGTTTTGTGCAACCTTTTTCTTTCATGTACTATTTCCCAAACTTTTGTAAACCGTTGGAGTCGCGTTGTTAGCGAATTACCATCTTATTAATGAAATTTGAGCATTTACCTTTTGTGGGCAAAATTTTAATTTTACGGAAATATTTGAAACAAAGTTATTTAAAGTATTCTTATTTATTTTTATTTTTTTTTTAAAATGTGTCATGAATAATGAAAGGAATATTAACAGTTGTTCCGAGGATGGTCAAGCCATGAAATGCAAAACAATACAGTAACTTATCCTTGCATGATGAACATGTTTCGTTTCAAAATCTTCATGAGGTGTTGGTTGTGTTAAACTTGCGTTTCTCGCGGTACTAAGTTTGGTGACTCCCCAGTTGTTCCAGTTAAGCGTTGTTTTGGCTACCTTTATTTGGGCAATTTCGGAAGTGTGGTACGCTTTGTCTCATGCCAGTGGTCTATTGGTATTAGAAGATTGGATTTGAATACTTTTTTTCTCAGAAGATTTGAGCCTTGTAGCGTGTTACGTTCCGACGTTGCTTTGGGGTTCCAATTCCAGTTATTTTCTGTCTTTTTAAGATTGGCCGAGTATCTATTATGTCGTGACATCTTATTGTCTTCAAGTTATTCCATCTGTTCGTTTTGTCAGCATAACATTCATTTACTCATTTACACTTACATCAGTATGCATATTCACATTTGTCATTGATTTTGGGTTGTTTTACTTCGTTTTAAGACAATGTACATGTTTCTCTCCAAGTAGAAGGTTAGCTTAGGCAGAAAATGTGCTTCCTTTCTAAATTCCCCAACTGAGCTAATCCTCGTGGATGATTTTTTTGATTTAGCTTTCCTTGTCCATTTCTGGATAGGATGAATCCCCCGATCAAGTTACTTTCTCATTGGGTGGAGTCTTGTTTGACTGTTTTCTCTCTGGTTTATTCCTGGAGGGAGTTGTTGTCTCTTGCAGAGGCTATCTCATGATTTTCCCCAGTGTAGTCGCGACCTAGATGAATGGTGCATTTATTTTGCACATTTAAGTATGTGATCTCCTCGGGAAGGATGGATTCATGGTTCTCTTTGGCGAAGATTTTATTCTCTGGTAGTGTTATCGCAACTTTCTCCTGAAATTATTTTTGGAAAATGGCAAGCGGCGGTCTCTTCATGAGCAACTTGTACGTTATTACTTTTGGAAAACGGCAAGCGGCAGTCTCTTTATTTGAGCAACTTGTACGTTATTATTTTGGAAAACGACAAGCGGTGGTCTCTTCATGAGCAACTTGTACGTTATAGACATCGTTGGAAAACGGCAAACGGCGGTCTCTTCATGAGCAACTTGTGCGTTATTATTATTTTGGAAAACGACAAGCGGCGGTCTCTTCATGAGCAACTTGTACGTTATAGACATCGTTGGAAAACGGCAAGCGGCAGTCTCTTTATTTGAGCAACTTGTACGTTATTATTTTTCTGGGAAACAGCAAGTGGCGGCTTCTTTATTTGAGCAGCTTGTATGCTATTAACATCTTTGAACAACAGCAAGTGGCGGCTTCTTTATTTGAGCAGCTTGTATGCTATTAACATCTTTGAACGACAGCAAGGGGGCAGCTTCTTTATTTGAGCAGCTTGTATGTCATAGTATTTTTGGAGAACAGCAAGCGGTGGCTTCTTTATTTGAGCAGCTTGCATGTTATTGACATCCCTGGACGACAGCAAGTGGCAGCCTCTTTATTTGAGCAGCTTGTATGTCATAATATTTTTTGGAAGACGGCAAGTGGAAGCTTCTTTATTTGAGGCAACTTGTGTATCTACAATCTTATTATTTCAGCATTAATGAGTATATCTCCGGAAATCTCGCAGAGAAGTTTGTTATGAATCTTTACCTTCAGAAGTCGGTAATCCGTCGCCAAAATTTGATACTTTTTGTCTATCTTTGACCTTGAGTTGCGAGCTCACTGATATTTTTTGGGTCAATAATCTGTTTTTATGGCCTATGCAAGATACCTTCTTTGTTAGGGTCAGAGTCCGTATTCGCTCAAATTTTTATTCGCCGTCAAGAGTCTATTACTTGAAGTCAATGGTTTATTTCCCCAGTATTGTATAATCCTTGTCCCTGTGTTTTGTTGGTGTTTGATTTCTCCAGCATTGTCTTGTTTCATACCATATCTTTCTCTGTGAATTCAATCACTGCATTCATATCAAACATAATGGCGGTATCTTAGGGCAAAAATTTGCGTATTATGTATTTAAGTACCTTCAATCTCGTCGAGACGAAGATTTTAATCTTCATATCTCTGGATAGAAGAAACTTAAATAGGGGCAGCTGTTGTACCCCAAATTTTAACCTAAGATACCATCTCCCATCTGCATCATTACATTGCGAGTGTTTTGACCTATCTTTATCAATTTTCAAAACAGATTTTAAATTCATAACTTTTTCAAGTCAAGAGCTGTTTATTTTTTAAACGCTAAATTTATTAATTGATCAATGATGTTTATTTAATTATTTATCATTCTAAATTTAAATAATTGGAATTTATTTTCAGTTATTATATAATTTAAAGAATTATAAATAATAAAGTAAATATTTGAGAAGAAGTTTATTAATTGATCAACAATGTTTATTTAATTATTTATCATTCTAAGTTTAAATAGTTGAAATTTTATTTTCAGTTATTATAATTTAGAAGAATTATAAATAATGAAGTAAATAATTGAAGAGAAGTTAATTGATCAATGATGTTTATTTAATTATTTATCATTCTAAATTTAAATAATTGGAATTGATTTTCAGTTATTATATAATTTAAAGAATTATAAATGATAAAATAAATAATTGGAAAGAAGAAAAGAATTAACTGGTAAATAATAGAATTTTATTCATCTTTATTCTAATTATTACAATTGTTGTTTAAATACTGTATCATGTACAAAGTATTTACAATGACAATTATATAAAATGTTTAAAGTAAAATAAAAACTATTTTAGTTTTTCTAAGATTCTAAATCTTCATCTTCTATCCAATACTTCTTTAATGCTCATTTGATTTTACCTGCAAAGAATTAAAAGAAAAGTCAGAAATGAATATATAATTAAAAGCAGACGATTAATTTAGCGTTCATCATTAAAAGCAAACGGATGGAATCAGTTTTTACCCTCTTTGCAAATCACGGGATTCCTCCCGGTTCACAAAAAGGGATGAATTTTATTGATAAATATAAATGCGCAAGTTAAAAATATACACAAATTCACTTTTGTCAAAATTGCACATTTTAATTGTAAACTGCATAATTCAAAATCCACTGCATATTTCAAAAAGCAAAACAGCATATGCAAGTCAAGTTACATTTTCAAAGCCAAAGTCCAACGTAAACTGCCAAAAATATGGAAATATGGAAACACAAAGGCTCCATGCTGTACAATGCAGATGACAAAGAGAAATGTGCAGTTTTAAAACCAAATATGCAAGCAAAGTATTTTCTAATTCTCATCATTTTCCAGCTTTTACTTTTTCAGAACAAGTACATAACATCATATTTTAATGTCAAACTGTACTAAGGAGAGAGAAGAGAAAAAGAGTGTGGGTTTACAGGTTTTGGCCTTAGGCAGAAAAGGGATACAAAACAAAACAGCGGTAACACAGTAAAGAAAAGGAAAGCATAGAAAAAGAATATAGACAAACTGAATAAAACAGTATAGAGTGCAGAGGTATCAAGAAAAAAAAAATAGTAAAAAATATTCAGAACCTAAACCTCAAGGCAGCCAACTGTTATAACAACAAACCCTTCAAAAAAAAGGTAGAGAAGGAACCTTGTCAAAGCCTAAAACAAAAACTGTCAAAACCTTCAAGCCTCAAGCTTAACAAAAAGCCTTAAGCCTTTCAAACAAACTTGTTGCCCAGCAAAAGCCTAACTGATAAACCAGTAAACTCATCAAAAAAGAACCTGCATAAACCAGTAAAACCTTATGGCCTAAAACCAGAAAACCAGTGTACCCTGTTAAACCATGAAAGCCATGACCAACAACATAAACCATGAAACCAAGGCCATAATCTGCATAAACCAGTAACACCCAACCTGCCTGAAGCCTCACAAAAACCAGTAAACACAAGCCGTTACCAACAACCTTAAACCTGTCAAGCCTCAAGGCCTTAAACCTTTAACTTGCCAAATTCAAAAAAACAGAAACATCCACCATCTTAAACATACTCAACAATCCAAGAGGCAACAGAAGTGAGACAAGAAGAAGAAGAGGAAAAAGCATACAAACGAAGGCAGCAGTCAAGCATCAACATTGTCAAGCTAGTCAAAACAAAATGTCTCAACGATAGCGTTATTCAATTTCAGCATACAACAAGCATTCAAAGGCAACAAAATTCTCAGAACCCAAAAGGTTCATCCTTGAAACATATCATCAACAAATAAAGGTAACTCAGAAGCATATTTAGCAAGCCAAAGAGGAAGAAGGAAAAGAAGCATACAAAGGCTACCAAGAGGAAGAGGATAAAGATTTGTTTTTTTCAGGATTTCATCACCAAACAAAAATAAGAAACGAAATACCAGGGTCAAAGCAAGCTAGCGCGCCTCCGCCGTCTTCCCCACCGTCTTGGCCGCCACAGCACCCCCAACCTTTCTTGCTCCGTCTCCAAAGGTAACGATTTCTCCCTCTCTTTCTTTCAAATACCTCAAATAACCATAATAGTTTGAAGTCAGAACCAAATGGATGAAAGATCATAACATGCAGTAATGAAAACACCAACGAAATAAAAATGAAATTGTTACCGTGAATCTGTCGCCCTAGCGTCTCGTTGGAGGGAAGAGGAATGTTGAGGACGCCGGTGGCCATGGGCAAGGAACTCAGAGGCAGAGACATTTGACGAACGAAGAAGACGAATCCACAACGAAGAGGAACGCATGAACGAGAAGATGAGCGCCGCTCTGTACCCTTTTGGCTTAACCCTAATCTCTTTCACCAAACTAAAACATATGCTTAACCCTAACAAATTATGAAATGTTTGGGCTTAACCCTTTTCCCTGCCTTAAAGCCCAACGAATTCCTTAAGACACCTCCCCATCCTATTTCTGTTTTGGGCCCCTTGAAAGCTCTTTGGCCCATATGATTGCTTATCTACCCCCCTTTATTTCTTGGACACTTCTCTTTCTATTTTCTTTTAGCTTTTTTTAGAATTTTATTAATTTAGTTAATTAGAGTTAATCAAATAAGAGGTGTAATTTAATTAGACAAATTTTTAACGTTTTACCCAATTTTATTAGTTTAAGTTTTGGATTAATTTAGTAATTGTTAGTTTTTTTCTCTTTAATTAGATTTAAGTTAATAACTTTTAAAGTTTTAATTTAGTTTAGATTTATTTAATAATTCTTAAATAATACTTTATATTAATACAAAAAATACGTATAAAAAAATAAAAACTTAAAAAACATTTTATTTTCTTTAATTAATTCCCTCGCTTTAATTAATATTAAACAAAAAATACAAAAATGTAAGTTCACACCATTTAGTCTGTTTATTTAATCATTGTTGTGGTTATATAGCTATTTAATCATTATCTATCTAATTTTCTGTTTGATTATTTCACCGTTATTTGGTTATTCTGTTTACGTCTAAATCCAAGAGAAAAAATGATTAAACTTGTTGACTTCATGTCCTCAAGTCCAATCACGCGAACATCTGCATTTCATTAAAACTTAAGACAATTTTTCCCCCAAATATTCAATCTTTTCAAAATTTATACCTTTTAAGCCAAAACTTCGACATTAGGTCGTCGTACCTTCAAAAACCCGTCCGTACCCCTTTTCGGCCAAAACAATTTATTTTTAGTCAAACGAACATTTTAATAAACAGATATTTCAAAAGGTTCCTATAGAGTACTATAGATACATTGGGTGCTAATACCTTCCCACTGTATAACCAACCCCCGAACCATAGATCTCTTTTCAAAAACGCCTTGTATTTTTATTACTTTTAGAAAGTATTATTTTACATTGCATACTTTAGGGTTTTATTTCGCTCTTTCCCTTTTCCCTTGGAAATAATAAAGCGCGGTGGAGACTCTTGCTTTTGTGAGACGAATTAATCAATAATTCGATCTCCGATTTACCCCGCTACATTTTTTATCGCTACACAAGGCTGCATAATTCCAAAACAAGTTGCAAAGTTCAAATTGAACAAACAGGCTACATGAAAAGGGACAAGCTACTGCATATGTCAAAACAAGTTGCAAAGTCAAGCTGAAACCAACAAGTTGCAAAGTTCAAATTGAACAAACAAGCAAAGTTGTAACTAAACTGAATTGCACTATCAGGCAAAGCAAAACTAAGTCAAAATGGCCAACTAAGTCACAAGTTCAAGAACTGTCATAAAGCTGTCAACAAGTACACAGAAGATATGCAGGAAATCTGGAAAAGAAGAAAGTACACAGAGCAAAGCTAACAATGCAAGCAACTTATTTCAAATTTCCATCATTTTCCAGGCCAAACACTTTTTCAGAGTAAGTACAGTCTAAAGCAATAAAAAATGCTTTTTATCTGTGGAGAGAGAAAGAGAGAAAGAAGTGGAGAGGCTTACAGGCAGGCTTAGAAAAAGATATAACAGAGAATATCAGAACAAGCAAAGAGAGAGGCAGAATAATACACCAGAAGAATATATCACAAAAACAAGATATACCACAAGCTTGCCTCCAACTTGTTGGATCCTGCCTAACACACATAACAGAAACAACAAGCTTGCAACCCCAGCCTGTCAAACACAAACTTGTGTCCAAAGCCTAAAAACCTGCATAAATCTCAAACACAAGCCTTTCAAAACCTGTGTCAAGCAAACAAACAGCCTGTTCAAGTCTAAGCCAACCTCAGCTGGTTCAACCTCAAGCCAAAACACAAGCCTGAAGCCAGTAAACCTGTTTCAAACCACAAACATCAAAACCAGCATATCAACCTGCATAAACTCAAGACATAGTAACCCAAAGCAAACCTAACAGCCTTCAAACCAGAAGCCCACAAGCCATTCCAAATAACCAAACTCAAACAAACCTTTGTACAAACATAGGCCTGCCTTCATTCCAAAATCTAAAACATCAACTATTGCAATCCATCATCACAGAGTCAAACAAATAAGCATATCAAAATCAACTCAGATTCGAAATCATCATCATTAACAAAGAACACAAAAGTTCATCAAAAGTCAGAATCACACATATCCAAACAAGCTCTCATAACAAAAAGTTCATCATCGAGAAACCAAGCATACAGCCATCAAAGCAAGCATCTTAGAAATTCAACATTTTAAAATCATCAAAAAGTCCAAATATCTCAGAACCAAGGTTCATCATTGAGCAAACCAAAGCCAAAGATATCAAAGGCAACTCAGAATCAACATCATTAATATTCAGAGGCCAGCAATCAGAAGAAGAGGAAAAGAAATTATACAAGCGTTTTCAGAAGCAAAGCGTCATCATAAAACACAAAAGCAAGATACAAGTACCAGGAAGCCTTTATCATTGCGTCCCCGCCTCCGGCCGCCTGAGGATACCGCCGGTCCACCTCCGTCCTTTCCCCAAAGGTATCGCCTTCTACTCCCTCAGTCCATTGATATACCTCATGAACACAAACAACACGTAAAAATCAATAACATGTAGAAATTAATAACATGCGAGAGAAAGTCCGAAAACCCTAAAACATGAAAAGCAGGAACCAATACCTCCATTTTTCATCACTGCCTGAGCGATCTTAGGGAGGAGAAGGTGGAAGTAGTGTCCTAGTGGCCGGAGGCACGGAGAAAAGCGTCAGAAACCATGGCTTGAGAAAGTGAAGAGGCGAAGAAGGAGAAGATGAGAGCGCCGTTCTAAGCAAAACTGTGTAACCCTAACTCTGAAGCTAACAAAACAAACCCCAAATTCTTTGTAAAACCCGGTTGGGCTTGCCCCATGTACAAAAACCCCTTAGGCCCAATTGATTCAGGCGCCTCACCCCCCTTCTCTGACTTTGTTTTCTCTTTTGTTTGGGCCAAACAATATAACACCAAGCCCATCTAATCTTTTACCCCTTTTTATTTTATTTTACTCAAACTAATACTATTTTTTCTATCACTTTACTTTTATATATAACTTAAACAAATATTTTTGTTAAATAAAAATAATACATTAATTTCCTTTTTTTGTAAAAATATTACTAATACTGTTTATCACACTTGAAATGTAAATATTAGATTTTATTAGGTTTAAACAATTTTCTCTTTAGAACCTTTTTTTTAATTAAAATTTTTGTATATAAACTAAAATACATAAACATTAATTTTATTTAACTTAAATATTTTTCTTTTCTTTAAAACTTTTGTTTATACATAATTAACAAAAACATAAAAATAAATAAATACTTAATAATACATTAGGTTAATATTTGCATCACTTGTAAATAATCACATACACTTTCACAAATACTTTTGATACATTGATTTTATTCTTATACATTGCTACATTTTACATTGAGAATGCGATTCGATTTGGTTGTAAATATTATTTGGACATTACTATCCTGATAAGACTCATCCCATTTGTAAACATTTGTACCCCCATTCCCGGATACTTATTTGTAATAGCTTAGACTTTAAATTCCCGCAATTTATCGCTTTCTATATACTATATAGTAATTAGGGTTTGTATGCGACGATTCAAAATCAACCGCTAGATAACCTAATACAAGACGAATGCATGAAAATCAATACACAAATCACACTTGCACCCCTAGGGTAATCCCGCTTGTTGCCTTCCAAAATGGGCCATGTTTGCATGTTGGGTTCTTTGGAAAAACAAAAACAAATCAAATGATCATAGTCCCTCGATGACGCTTTCTCAAGTTGCCTAAAAAATGATCAAGTCCCTTAAAGGAAAAATTGCCAAAGACACTTGGCACTATTGCATTCATGGTCTAAACGATGACCCGCGCCCGTCCCGTTAACATCCTAACACAAGGTTGTTCACCAAATACAATGGTGAAACAACACTGTTAAAAGGGTTAAAACATAAGAAAGACCTTTGAGTAAATTTAGGGGTAGACAACTCTTAGTTACTTGATCAAACTTGCAAAACACACTTGACTACTTTCAAAACACACTCCACAAAACAACTTTCAAAACAAATTTCAAAACAACTTTCAAAACCTTGAAACATCTTTTCAAAAAGACACACACCTTTGTAAAACATTCGAGTAAAGAATTGTTACAACGGTTGCCTAGACAAGGCATCTTTTTCAAAACATTTTCAAAAAGAACACACACACACACACACACACATACACACCACCATTTCAAGCAATTGAAAATCAAAGGAAAGTGATCTAAAACAAGTAACTAAGAGCCCATGGATAACCATGGATGAAAAGGGTGCTAGCACCTTCCCTTTTCATAATCTACCCCCCGAACCCATGAAAACATCTCAAAGGTTTTTCCTGTGCTTTTTAACCTTTCCTTTAAGATACAATAAAAAGTCGGTGGTAACTCTTGCTAAACCGAACAAGTGCGAATACAAACGCAAAACCTCAAGTCAGTTCTCCCACCGTATCACAATAATCTTATTTCAAAAATACAAAGTGGGCCACCAACAACTTTTCCAACAACAATATTTTATATTACAGCAAGCTCTCTTTTTTTTAGTGCAACTAAGCCCAATGTTGTTGTTTTCAAACAAGATTTAATAATTAAATAAATCTTACAAATAATATTTGTTAATAATATAAATAATCTCTACTGAAAATCTTTTTTTAGTAAAACACTATTATGATTAAAAGTTCCCAGCAAAACACCTTGCGTTTTCTTTTAATAAAGATAGATATATATATTTTTTTATTAAAAAGTAATAGCAAGGGGTTTAATAATAATGCCTTTTTTTCCTTTAAAACAAAACAACAACAAGATATCAAATGAATTGTTGAGTTTTAATGGAATTGTAACTTGCACACCCCATCCCTTTTTGTTAGCAACAGCCAAAACGTTAATGACCCAATTTTAATGGGCTTGCATATTTGTAACTTCAACCTCCCCTTTTACTAACGACAAAAATGGGCTAAGTCATTTAATTTTTAATTAAGAGCAACTTAAACTTAAGTCACCTTAATAATTTAATAACTCAATAATTATTAGAATAATTTTTATTTTCGAATCGTATGGGCCGTTGGCCAACATGCCTCACGAACGTTCATGGATACACGAGTCTTCCTGACTTAGAAAGCCCCATTTTCACGAATTAAAATACACCCCTAATCTTGGATAAAGATGAGCCAACAGATACTATTGTACCATCCTTAATTAAATATTTCTTCTATTTTAATCTCGAAAAATAAAATCATCGAGGTAGGACAAATTTGGGGTACGACAATCATAACTCATACTAATCAAACCCTTGAGAAGCTTATACATAAGCACATCTTCCATCCACATAGTCTCTCACCTCACATGAGAAGGACTTCTAAAACCATCGTAAAACACCTTCTCGCCGCCGTAGACAATTCCTAACCACCATACAACATTACAAACCTACTAAGATCTCTAAGGCCTTATATCCTTGCATGAGGAACACACACCTGTACTTTTTAAACAATACATGTAGTTATTAATAATAATATCCATTTCTAGTTGTAGAGTTGTAGTGGACTCAATGGGGGGTTTTTATAGGGTTTATGCGTTAGAAAGTTATAAGGTGTAAAGAGGCAATGAAATTTGTGTGTATGAGTTGACATATTGATGAAAGATTTTGTATGAACAACCTCACTAACTGCCGTAATATACTCAATATGAAATGGTTGTTTTTCTTTCGTAAGTAATGGAAGTTAAAACCTCCATAACATTCACTATTTTTTAAAATAAAAACTATATTATGGCATTTTAAACCGCCACAATTTGGACATTCTTCACAAAAAAAATATTTATAACCCATCATATATAATTTGATTTTTTATAAAATACAAAATAGTATTTATTAATAAGAAGAAGCTCACCCAAGCATAAGACATGGTAATGTATTAAAACTCTTGTTCAAATTCTGAATTACTATAACATCAAACACAAATTATACAAAGGAAGCAATGAGTCATAAAAACAACACCTGCACCACAAGTACAGATAGAACAAAATACATCATTATTGAAATTCTACAGAAGTTACTCTTACAAAGTTATGATGATTAAGAAAACTAAGTGTTTCAATACAACTGTTAGACCTCTAGTGTCACTAGAAACTCAACAGGACTTCAGCCCCAAAGATTATCAGCCTATAAAATTAGTACCTCCAAGCCTTGAAATAACAAAATTTTATTAAAAACCAGCAAGCCAACTTCAAGAAATACTTGGATGATATGATAAATGCAACCTGCCAACTAAAGAAATAGATCAAAACAAATAGAATAATGACAACATAAATGATTTCATCATAGGCCGGAGTCAATGATAGACAAAAATCAGACTTACTAAAACTGAAATAGTAGGCATAAAAACACAAGAGATATTTGGGAATTGCAATAGCAGACATGCTACAATAGTAAGAAATCATCACAAAACTAAACATTTAATAATTCATAATTATTAAGTGAAGAATGGAAAAATACAAGAAGGGGGGTTTAAATTTGGGTTTTCAAAAATAAAACAATAAACACATTGGTTATCCTTGTTCATTTGAACTCAGACTACTCTAGTCCACCCACCAGGGTGATTTCACCTCTCTCAAACGAGGTCTTAACCCACTAATTAAAACTTGATTACACAAATACAATGACTATTGTCAATGTCTTCTTGAGTTTAAACCACAACTAGTTTTTATCAAGGTATTACAAGATAAATCAATTAAGAGTGTGTACAAATATGTTTTCTAAACAAAACTATATCACAACAGTGATGTATACACAATTGTAAAGCACAAGATAGAACTGAGTAATAATATTTTTCTCTTTCAGTGTGTAGTAGTGGTGTTTGATTTCTTCTTCAAGTCTTCTTTAAAAGGCGATGCATGAGAGACATGAGAATATGATTTTGGAAGGTTGATAAAGTGTTGTTAATGCACTTTCCAAAAATATAGATCTTGTCTTGGTTCAGTCGTTACTTTTTGATTTGTAATGAATGAGTTGTAATGCATCCGAACTTTTTTTCTTGGGTTCTGTTGTACCCCAAAATTTGGCCTCCTATTTTTCATTCAAGATAATATCCTAGGGTTCTCAAATACCTAATTTAGCTCAGAAGTTGATCAGACAGATTTTCTTCCTGAGTAGTAAGTCAGCAATTAGGGTTTTGCATTTCTCAAAGAAAATTGAGTCTTCAAGGTTATTTAAGTCAGTTTTCAAACCTCGCATTGCAAGTTTGCTCAATCAATGGTCCAGATAACTGAAAACGACTACATTGAATTGAAAATTTCCCTTTTGCGAGAACAAATTCAAACGATCGTAACTTCTTTATTATTCAATATTTTTGAACAGTTTTTCTTGCATATGATTCTCCTTGATGCCATCTCAAATTTCTCTTCACAAATTAAGAACTGATTACGCGTTGAGGATCACCAAAAATTTGAATGCGTTGGAAGTCGCATCATGAATTTTGACCTAATTTCAAATAACAGTCGTCTGATTTCTAAGAATTGTGATTTCTTCAAATTACAAGACTTTTAGACGATTATTTATGTTCACGATCATATGTGATGTCGCTCATGTGTTTATCTTCAAAGAATTGAAAGAAAATTATGTTTGGAAGACTTTGAAAGTTATCAAATTGTCACAAGTCATTTGTTTGATTTCGAATGTTCTTAACCACAATCTGTTGAAGTTTGTTAATTCTACAAAAATTGGCGAATGTTCTTAAAGCATGTTTATTTGACAACGAAGTCCCATTTTAATCGAGTGTGGCGTGCGATTTCATTTTGAATGCCAATTTGATTTAGACAAAATGTGAAGATTGATATTTTCATTTAAAACAACCATGATTTTGGATTCAAGTTAACCAAGTGGAATTGAATTCTTAAACATTTATTTTGTTTAGGATTTTATTTGGAGTACAAGGCGCATGGTTTATTTGATCATTTTGTGATTGCTTGAAGTTCAAGTTACCAAGCCAAGATGTTTTATTCAAAACATTCAATCAAGAATTGCAAAGTTTAAATTAAAACTCAAAGTTTTGTACGACAAATTTCACCATTTACATATTTACTCAAGTTTTGTGTTCATTACATTTTGTGGGCCATTCACAAAGAAAATTACAAATGGATTACAAGTGAAATACAAGTTATATTTGTCTTTTTACAAGGAAAGGAATGCTTCTTCTTCAAGACTCTTTGCTTCATCTTCAAGAAACTCCTCATTGCTAGCCATGGTCTTCTCTTCATCTTGTCTCGCTTGCCATTCAATTGTTTGTACATGTAACAAAAGAAAGAAAAAATTAGCAAACAATCAGCATTGAAAAATCCAAGCAAGAATGACTTTCATCATTAGGGTTTGTGACTTGGAATCAGAATGTTTGTTTGTTTCATCATAATCTATTTCCCCCAATTACAAATCACAAGAAAGTTGCCCTTCTTGGTTCACAAAAAAGGGAAATAAATGTACATGGCAGGGCAACAAACTGCCCAAAACTGCAACAAAAGCTACAAGGCTGCAAATAGCAACAGTCAAATACAAAAAAAAGGGGCAAGCCTACAGAAGATGCAAAATATCACAGCAGGATACGAGCAAAAGGAAGGCTGCTGCCCAAAAATGCAATAAAAGCAACAGGCTGCCAACAACAGCAGTCAAATACAAAAAAGGGGCAAGCCTACAGCGGATGCAACAAATATCACAACATGATCCAAACAAAACAAATAATATGCAAGCTAACATTAACTCATATCTAGAACAAATGCATCATCATTTTCTAAAGCTGCAAACCCTTCATAATTTTAAATAAAATAAGCAAAAACTGCTTTTGTTTCATAGAAAGAGGAAAGAGGTAGGGTTAGGAGGATATCACCTAGGCCACATAACCAGTCCCAAAACTGTGCAAAATTGCTATGCACATACAAACAAACTGGCAGCCCTGCAAAGCAACCCAAAACAACCAGCAAACCAACCTGCAAAAACAAGACATGCCAAAGTTCTTCTCCACATACTGTCAAACCTGCTATTAACCTGTCCAAAACAGTCCAGAGTTGCACTAAAATGGAAAAAAACATCAACTTGCACTCAAAAGCCACAGATCAGCATATCAAATCTGTTCAAAAACTCGCCAATACTTCCCCCCAAAACCCACTCTCATTGAATATAAAAGAAGAGCTTTGCCTTAACATTTGAGAAAGAAGGTTCATAACACAAATAATACCAGAAACCGAACCATTTTTGCTTTCACTAACCATTCAAAACCTCACTGTAAACCAACAACCTCTCAACCAAACAGCAAAACCTGAAAATAGGGCTAGCCAATATACAAAACCAAAACAAAAGAACAAAAAATCAGAAAATATATAAACCAAAAACTTCAACAACATTTCATCTCCTTCACTACTGCATCTATGGCACAACTTCAGATCTTCATCTATCCTTCCAGAAACAATAACCATTCGCCTCAACCTGCAACAAAATGCAGAACCAACAAAACATCAACATTGTTATCTTTCTATAACGCAACATCAACAAATCTCGCCCAAAACCTTGTTTTAAATTTTGTAGAAAACCATAACACGGATCCGAAACAACCATCAACCTTAAACTTATGAGCAAATCAAGCAGAAAAGAGAAGAGAAAATCTGAAATTGACCTTACCTACAAGTTGCCGGAGGGGATATCGTCGGACTTGCTCCGATTAGGTTGGTGATTTCTTTTTCCCTCGATTTTCTTATTGCCATCATGTTTCCATATGTGTTATTGCCTTGTTGTGCTCCATAAGAATTTGAGAGCAAGAAATCGAAAAGTGTTTAGTCGTAGTTTGTTTTACTGTATGAACCATGATTTTGAGAGAAGAGAAATAGGAAGAAACCTAAATCATGAACACAGAGGTTAAAGTGAGAAATCGAGAAAATCGCGTGAGAACACGATGAAAGCTAGAAATATGAGATGATGAATCGAGTTTAACAGAGAGAAGAGGATAAGCGTGAAATAGAAAAATGATGAGGCGTTAGGGTTTTTCTAACCTGTTAGTTTTTAGGGGGCTAGACTGGGTATACCCGACCCGGACCAATCCAAGTCCAATCCCTTTATTTTTTCTTATTTTTGTTATCTTAATCCCATATTCGGGTTGCACACCCCCAGGCCCAATATCTTCTAGTTTATCTTTGTTATCTTTTAAATAAAAAATTTCAATAATGGTTAGTTTTAGATATGTTAATTTTCTTTTCTCAATAAATAATTTCTTTACAACATTAACATAAAAATGACTAAGAAAATAGATTTAGGACTTTTATTTTCTTTTAGGATCATTATTTATTTTATAATTAAATAATTCTAAGATTTAAACTTTAATTTCCTTTTCATATAAAAGAAAAATCCCAAAAGATAATATTTTGAATTTTTATTCTTGAATTTTCATTTATAGATTTTATTTGACTTGATTTAATTACAAAAATAATAAAATAGGTTGTTATTTTATTTTCAAATCTTCTCCTAAACAAAATACCAAAAATACATATACATTTGATTTAATTTTTCTAGCTAATTATTTTCTTTAATAGAATAGAATTTTATTTTCTTTTCCTTCCAAACTTTTTACAAACAAATACTTAGAATATTATTACTATACCTTGTTAATTAATTTTATTTCATAGACTTTTATAATTTTAATTAATCGCTCAAATTCGATTTGGTTGTATTGTCTGCTATTTGGAATTTTAATCACATTCGACTCATCCCCATTTGTAAAAAATTGTACCCCCATTCTCGAAAGCTCTGTAATAGCGTAGAATTTCAATTTCCGCAATTTACTTGTTTTACTTATTATTGTATAGTAATTAGGCGTGTATGGCAAGATTCAAAAACAATCCCTAGATAACCTAATTTCAACAAAATTCAATTGAAAACAAATCACTTTGCACACGCGCACCTCTAGGGTAACCTCGCTCGTTGCCTCGAAAATACAGTCATGTCCCTCGAATATGGGATGCTTTAGCAAAGACCTTCGATAAAAAAGATCATAGTCCCTCGATGTCCCTCGATGTTGCCTTCAGTAAAACGATCTAGTCCCTTACGAAAATTGCTAAAGCGTCTCACAAGTTTCCTTCTATGACTGTACGATTGACCCGCGCCTGTCCCTTCACATCCAATGATGAGGATTCTTACCAAATTAATTGTAAGATAGCAACATCTAAAGGAGGAAGAAAAGAACACTTAAAACCTTTCGAGTAGGTAGATTTGCTCCTAGTTGCTCGCTCGCTCACGACAAAAACATTTCTACACCGACACTTCCATTTCAAAACATTTTCAAAAGCCAAAACATTTTGTATACGTTCTTATAGAGACGAGAGCCATTAAAAAACATATTTCCAAAAACCACTTTCAAAAACATATTCCACAAACACATATTTGAACTATCTTTCAAAAATAAAACTTTGTACACGTTCTTATAGAAACGAGAACCATTACAAAGATATTTTCAAAATACTTTAAAAGCCCACACCATAAGCACATTGCCAAAGTAACAGTAAGTGATCTAGCGAGTAACTAAGAGCCCATGGAAAACCATGGATGAAAAGGGTGCTAACACCTTCCCTTTTCATAATTTACCCCCTGAACCCGAGAAATAATCTCGAAAGGTCTTTCCTGTGCTTTTTTACCTTTCCTTTTGGATAAAAAAAAGTCGGTGGCGACTCTTGCTATCCGCACAAATGCGATCAAAACACAAAACACCCAAGTAAGTTCTCCCACTGTATCACAGAACTGGCAACTCTGTTGGGGAAATTTCTAAAAATGGGGTTACCTTAGGGTCAGATCACTTTTTACTTGTTTCTTTGCATGCTTTATATTTTGTTCTTTGTATTGGGCTTGCTTTGATCCTTCGCCAGGATCTGGGACACCTTTTTGGGTAAATAACAATAGATTGTGGGAACTGTACAGCGTAGACCGATATGGTTGAAACAATGGTTATGTTAGTGTGACACGTTTATGGGTACCGGTATCCCTCGTGGTGAATCAAGGAGAATAAGGGGCCACTGAGTGGCGTCATGAAGCACTAATTGACTTTAGAACCCTAATTGAACAAACTTGGCTATTAGGACGTAGTGAGATAATCGGTTTCAGTGTAGAACTAAAAATTGGTTGATACTCGATACTACACTCATTGAGGCTGGACTTTTGGGATATCACGAACGCAAGAAAAGATTGATTATGCTGAGGCAATACCTAAGAGAAAGGTCGGTGATACTGAGATCCTTTAGAACTCGATCACTATTACTAGGACATGTTGATCCAACTAAACTTCAAGAGGGTACTTACCTATAAAACCCCATGTAAGCCTAAAACATAGGAACTTGTTTGTTGTGTGTGAATATATTTACTTCTTCATAACATCATAAACATTATAAGCATCATGAGCATGCTCACTAACCATTTCAAGGATTTAGAAATTTATCTTTGTTTTTTTTTTGTAGGTCATGAATTTCGTCCGAAGAAACACCATCTAAATCAGCTTTGTAAAGGCACACCCTCAACTTCAAGAGTTAGCCTCAAGAGTGCACGGGGATTCTCCTTTTACCAAGAAATACGGTCGACTCCTCAGTTTGGCTACATCTAGTTTCCAAGAAGAGATGATGTGTGTACTGTTCCAATTTTTTGATCCTGTACATCATTGTTTCACTTTCCCGGACTATCAGTTGGTACCTACACTGGAAGAGTTCTCTCTACTCTTAGGGGTGCCCCTGCTTGATCAGATACCGTTCACCAGTCTAGAAGGGATTCCAAAAGCTGAAGTCATTGACGAAGCTTTGCATATGAAGAGAGTCGACATCATAGCCAATTGGGAGACAAGAAGCGGGGTTAAAGGCTTCCTAGCCAAGTTTCTATTGGAGAAGGCTCGTTCATTCTGGGACGACATGGATTTCCAAGATTTTGAAGACGTCCTGGCTCTTCTCATTTATGGTTTGGTTCTGTTCCCCAACCCAGATCAATTCATAGATGTTAATGCCATCAAAGTTTTTCTCTCTCGCAATCCCATACCTACCTTACTATGAGACATCTTGCATTACCTTCATACCCACACCATGAAGAAAAGAGGTACTCTCTTGTGTTGTATCCCCTTACTTGCTAAGTGGTTCACTTCATACCTACCTCAATTAGCATTGAAGAATGAGCAAAGACTGACATGGTCTCAAAGGATGATGTCCCTCACCCATTCTGACATCTGTTGGTATTCAAGATCCTTGGAAGACGTCTCTATCATTGACCGATATGGGGAATTCCCTAACGTCCCTTTGCTTGGTATTAGGGGATGTATCACCTACAATCCCTGCTTAGCTCTTCGACAGTTTGGGTATGCTCGAAGAGACGGCCCTCATGAGATGCTCATTCAAGGTCTGGTGTTCGACTATGACCAAGAAGACCAAGGTTACCGCTAGAGGTTTACACGAGCTTGGAGAATGGTGAACAAGGTGGACAGTAGGACTTTGGGACACAAAAACTCTATCCCTCTCGAGCCTTACCTTAGGTGGGTACGGGCTCATTCTCAGAGACTCGTGATGCCTTATCCTTCCATCCTCCTTGTTATCATAGAGCCTGTTGTTGAAGGAGACGTCCCATACACTGTCCTTCATCCTGACATGCCTACCTCTATCGAAGACTTGCAGAAAGCTTGGGTTCAATTGAAGGAAGAGCGAGACACCTTTGAAGCCCAATTTTGCGCCAGTGAGAAGAAGGTTCTGGAATTCACCAAGCTGCTTCATGAAGAGCGGAATCTGAACGCCTACATCGCTCCAAAGATGATGCGTTCAACCTTTCTGTCTTAAGAGTTTTTGTTATATTTTGTTCCTTTCATTGTAAGCCCAAAGAGGCATGATGTACTCAAATTTGGATTTAATATAACGTGCGTTCCTTTTTGTTTGAGCAAATTTAAATCTCTAATTTCCTTGAAATCATTTGCATATTGCATTTTCATTCATCATAACATCATACAGGTTTCTTACAACAGGTCTTCTTATCCTTCTACTGTTTATTTCAGTGAGATGGATATTGAACAGACAGTGAAAGATCTTCAGGTGCAGCACGTCCAGTTTCAACAAATGCTCTTGACTCTGACAAAAGGACAATAGGAGTTGAAGACTCTACTGGCCAAAGAGAAGAAGAAGAAAGTGAAGAAACCAACCGGTATTATGATCATGGGAAGAAGGTTCAAAGGATAAGCCAGGAGGACTTTGGACTTTGCAATATCATAGGGTGAAGGAGATAATCAAGAAGACAGGACCAAGGAAGTGAACAACAACTCAGCATCCGAAGAAGAGGAAGAATCTGACTACTCTGAGGAACAATACCCTCCTGCTGATAATATATACAAAGAGCTAGAGGATAATTTGAATGCCATGGAAGTCCAGAGGATACCCGGATTAGATTTTGAAGAGTTAGGACTTGTCTCAGGGGTTGTCATCCCGCAGAAATTCAAGGTCCCCACTTTTGCTAAATATGATGGTGTCTCTTGCCCGAAGCTGCATTTAAGGTCATACGTCAGAAAAATTCAACCCCATACGACTGATAAGAATCTATGGATGAATTCTTTCCAAGAGAGCTTGTCAGGGACACACTTGGATTGGTTCTATCAGTTGGAAGGGACCAATATTCGCAATTGGGAAGATTTGGTTGCCGCCTTTTACAAACAATACCAGTATAATGCTGATTTAGCTCTAACTCGGATGCAATTGCAAGACATGTCTATGGGTGCAGGTGAAGGTTTCAAAACCTATGCTCAAAAATGGAGGGATCTCGCAGGCAGAGTTTAACACCCTCTATCTGATAGAGAATTAGTGGATATGTTCCTAGGCACCTTATCAGGTCCATTCTTCAACCACCTGATCAGAAGTTCCTCAGCTGGATTTACTGAACTAATCATGACTGGTGAGCGGGTCGAAGCCGGTACAAAAAGTGGAAAAATTTAAAGAGATGCATCCTCGAGCATGATGAAGAAACCCTTTGTTGGAAAGAAGGAGGTCAGTGCTACATATGACCATAGAAATCAAAACAAAACTGAATGTCGTCCGGTGGTAGGCGCCGTTATGATTTCTAATCCTGTGCCAAACCAACAGCAAAATTATCAGCGCAAGCCAAAAGTGCCCATAAGAAGATTTACTCGAATCAACATGACCATGTCTCAAGTTTTGCCACACCTTTTGAAGACTAACCTGGCAACTTTAAAAGAAGCTCCCAAGAACCCCAACACTGCTTCTCCTCGCTACAACCCAAATGCTTGATTTGCCTATCATTCTGAAAGCCCGGGGCATGATACAAATGACTGTTGGGCCTTTAAGAATAAGGTACAAGACCTTATCGATGCGAAGGAGATTGAGTTTGATCCCCCAGAAATGCCTAATGTAATAACGGCGCCAATGCCCAGACATGGTCAAGGTGTCAACGCCATTGATGATGATCGTTTTGTCTCCTCTGTGAATAACTTAATTACTCATCTGTTAACCATTAAACAGAATCTGTTGCAAGCCAGTCTGTTCCCGGGCTGCGATAAAAATTGTCACTTATGCAAGTCTCTACCAAATGGCTGTTTGTTACTAAAGATAGGCGTTCAGCGTGTGATGACTAGCAAAGAAATCTTGTTTGAAAAGATTCCTCTTACCAGAACTTCTTATCAAGATGTCTCGATAATCACCATTTCCAACAATCCTCTCGGGGTATCCATCAAAAGACCCGTCAGGATTACATCTATTCCAAGGTTTGCACCTCTAATCATCACTATGCCAAGACCAATATCATACTCTACGAATAAAGCTGTTCCCTAGAACTATGGGGCTGACGTTTATTACTATGGCGTCAAGCAAGATCAATTGGCTATCAAAGACGAAGTTGCGAGAGATATTGATCCTGACATCAGTAATATCACTGGGACTAGTAATATAACAAGAAGTGGAAGAGTCTTCTCACCCTAGATTTCTCCAAAGACTGTTGCTACTCCTGTGATCATTCCCACTGCCGCTCCTACCAACACTCCCAGTGATACTCCTACCGTTATCCCTGCTACCAAGACAAGGGGCAAAGAGGTCTTGAATGAGCCTGTCCAAGTGGGAGAGCATCCCGAGATCATCCTTGAAGCTTCTAGAAAAGAAATAGAAGAAATACTGAAGATAATCAAGAAAAGTGACTATAACATTGTAGAACAGTTGGGGAAGACCCCCTTGAAGATATCATTGTTGTCCTTACTTTTGTGTTCTGAGGCCCATGCCAAAGCCTTGGTAAAGTTTCTCAAGACCGCCCACGTGCCCCAAGAGACCTCCATTGACCAATTTGAGAACTGTGTGGCCAGTCTAACTGCTGATAATGGATTGAGCTTTTCCGACGCTGATTTAACTTCTAAGAAAAGGAAGCACAACGATGCCTTGCATGTTTCCATTGAATGCAGGGGCACCACACTTTCCCATGTTCTGGTGGATACCAGCTCATCATTGAATGTATTGCCCAAAAACGCTCTCGACTGACTGAACTGCGAGGGACTCACCTTAAAGCCTAGCAACATCATAGTAAGGGCCTTTGATGGTTCTAAGAGGACAGTGCACGGAGAAGTTAATATCCCCATAAAATTTGGAACTCAGACTTTTGATTCAACTTTCTATGTAATGGACATCCGCCCGTCTTACTCCTATTTATTGGGTCGACCCTAGATCCATGGTGCTAGTGTCGTCACTTCTACCCTGCATCAGATGCTAAACTACTCGATCAAAGGAAAAATTGTCACAGTTCACGGAAAGGATGAGTACATGGTTAGCCACCTGAACTCTTTCAGGTATGTTGAAATGGATGGTGAATTCATTGAGACTCCGTGTCAAAACTCTGAGGAGGTTCCAGAAACAGTTGCGGAAACCAAGTCTACTTCCAAAGTTCCGAAGATTACCAGGCCTCCACTGAAGATGGCCTCTTTGAAAGATGCTAGGGCAGTTGTTGAAGAAGACGGGTGTACCATCTGGAGTCAAATTCCAGATATCCCCTACAAGTCCGACAAATTTGGTTTGGGATTCACTACAGAGGCCTAAAGAGTTATCCGACGTTCTCACGCGAGGGGACCACCTTTGCGTATCAGCAATCAGGGAGTCAATGTAGTAGAAGACGGTGATGGAAGCTGTGATATGGACGAGTGGATTTTTCTAACCACCAGCGGAGGACTCAACAATTGGGAGGTCAAAGATTTCATTCCTATTACTTTTATTCAAGAGTAATTGTCTTTTAATGTTTTCAGGCTTGTAATATTTAAACAATTCAGACTTTTTAAAACCTTGTGTCTTACCCGAGGCACAATGGTCTATTTGTGAGGGTTGTCACTTCATTCTCATATATCATCAATGAATCATGGACGTTTTTGCATACAAATTTTGTGCTCTCTGTCTTTCTTTCTTACATTTTATTTCTTTCAAAGGTAGATATGCTCTTACACACACTCACATATTAAAATGCAGATCTACATCCACTCAGGATTCAATGGGTTATGGTTCTGCTATGGCTTGTTGTGACTTTGAAAATCTAATCTACCAAGCCGAAGACGAAGGTGAGGAAGATTGTGAGGTGCCAGGGGAATTGGCCAGGTTGTTGCAACAGGAAGAAAGGACCATTCAGCCTCACGAAGAGCCGGTTGAAACAGTTAACTTAGGTACTGAGGAGGACAAGAAAGAAGTCGAGGTGGGTGCCAATCTAGAACCTAATTTCAAAGAGCGTCTGATTCAGTTGTTGCACGATTATGTTGAGGTCTTTGCCTGGTCGTATGAAGACATGCTGGGACTTGATACAGACATTGTAGGACATAGGTCGCCCACAAGAAAAGATTGTCTGCCAGTAAAGAAAAAAGTTCGCCGCATGAGGCCTGATATGTCAGAAAAGATTAAAGCAGAAGTCATGAAGCAATTCAATACTGGATTATTGGCTGTCACCTCTTGTCCCCAATGGGTTGCCAATGTTGTTCCCATGCCCAAGAAAGACCGCAAAGTGTGAATGTGTATGGACTATAGATATTTGAATAGGGCAAGCCCCAAGGATGACTTCCCGCTACCCCACATTGATATTCTGGTTGACAATACGGCACAACACAAAGTGTTTTCCTTTATGGACGGTTTCTCAGGCTACAACCAAATCAAAATGGCGCCTGAGGATATGGAGAAAATAACCTTTGTTACACAGTGGGGCACATTCTACTATAAGGTCATGCCATTCAGACTAAAGAATGTTGGGGAAACCTATCAGCGTACCATGGTAACTCGATTTCAGGACATGATACATCACGAAATAGAGGTCTACGTGGATGATATGATATCCAGATCTCAAACGGAAGAAGAACATCTCGATCATTTACAAAAGCTATTTGAGAGGCTGAAGAAATACAAGTTGAGGTTGAACCCAAATAAATCCACGTTCGGGGTACGGTCTGGTAAACTCCTAGGCTTTGTCGTCAGCAACAAAGGTATCGAAGCTGATCCTGCCAAGGTTAAAGCAATACTAGAGATTCCTTCTCCTCGTACTGAGAAGGAAGTCAGACGATTTTTAGGACGTTTGAATTACATTGCCAGATTCATTTCTCATCTAACAGCTACTTGTGAACCGATCTTCAAATTGTTGAAGAAAGATCAAGTAGTCAAATGGAATGACAAATGCCAAGTTGCTTTTGACAAAATCAACGAATACTTACAAGAGCCTCCTGTATTGTTGACATTGTTAGAACATAGTTTGATTCTACAACCCTTAATTAGAGTTTTGATGATAACAAAATACAAAGAATAAATAAATTCAAAGATATATATATATATATATATATATATATATATATATATATATATATATATATATATATATATATATATATATATATATATATATATATATATATATATATATATATATATATATATATATATATATATATATATATATATATATATATATATATATATATATATATAACAAATATGCTTCTTAAAATTATGTTTTGCATATACAGAAGTTCAGATGGAATCAGAATCAGAAGATCAGTAATATGTGTTACACGCTGAAGCTACCAGATTATACGCTGAAGCTTGGTGACCAGAGTCTGCGCATAAACAAATACACTCTGACTCTAACCAAAGACATCTTTACCAAGTCATCAACACTCTGAAGCGTTATCATAAGTTAAAGCAAAGAAGACTCTGAAGCGTTATTAAGTATTCAAGACAGAATTAAATGCTAACGACTCTCTTCAGACAAGATCTTCTTCAAAAGGAAAGTGCGTTATTATCATTAAACTGGCTTTATGGACAACGTATCTTTACCTTACCTATATAAACAAGTCTACTTAAGAAAAGACGTACGCATGCACTCACATAATTTGCCAAGCCTTCAAAACCACGCTTATTCAAACGCTTTAGCAAATTCAATTTATTCCAAGCTTAAGTTGTGTAATTATCACAGTTGTGATATATTGTTTTGTTAGAAAACGTTAACACATTCTTGTTCAATTATTTGTAAAAGATTTCCTTGAGATAAACCGGTTTGTGGTTGTACTCAAGAAAACTTTAACAGTTGTTAAAGTAGCTGTTGTAATCCTTTGAAAATAGTGGATTAAGACCTCGTTGGAGAGAGGCGAAATCACCTTGACGAGTGGACTGAAGTAGTTTGAGATCAAACGAACCAGGATAAAAATACTGTGTTGTCAAACCATTTGTTTTAAGTTTTACAATTCACCCCCCCCCCCCCCCCCCCTTCTTGTGTTTTTCACATCTTCAATTGGAATCAGAGCGCCTGGTTCTGAGCTTATAACACTTAATCGTATCAGTACAAGATCCAGCGTCAGAAAAACACAATGGCAGGACCAAGTCAAAACATCAGCAATGACAACAATGAAGAAAGAGACAGATTCAGTGGCAAACCTCCAGTCTTTGATGGAGAGAACTTTGACTACTGGAAAGACAGAATTGAGAGTTTCTTTCTGGCCCATGATGCTGATATGTGGGACATGGTGACTGATGGATACACGCAACCCGTGGATGGACGTGGTCAGAATATTGACAGGAAAATGATGTCTGATCAGCAAAAGCGTGAGTTCAGAAATCATCACAAGGCCAGAACAATTCTTCTCAGCGCCATCTCTTATTCAGAATATGAGAAGATATTAAACAGAGACACTGCAAAAAATATGTTTGACTCTCTGAGAATGACGCATGAAGGCAACATTCAAGTCAAAGAAACCAAAGCCCTTGCACTCATTCAGAAGTATGAGGCATTCAAGATGGAAGAGAGTGAATCAATAGAAACTATGTTTTCAAGATTTCAAATTCTTGTTGCTGGTCTAAAAGTTCTTGACAAAGGGTATTCCACTGCTGATCACATTAAGAAGATCATCAGAAGCTTGCCAAAACAATGGAGGCCAATGGTCACAGCGCTTAAGCTAGCCAAGGATCTCAACAAAATCTCTCTGGAGGAACTTGTCAGCTCCCTCAGAAGTCACGAGATAGAGCTAGAAGCAGGTGAACCTCAAAAGCAAGGTAAGCCATTAGCTTTAAAATCTAACAGAAAATATTACTCCAAAGTTTTGCAGGCTGTGGAAGAAACCTCTGATGGGTCCTCATCAGAAGAAGATGAACTGTCTCTCCTCTCCAGAAGGGTGAACCAACTGTGGAAGAAGAGGCAAAGGAAGTTTAGGAATCCCAGAAGATCAGAAAATCAGAATGAATCTTCCTCCAGATACAGAAGGTCAGAATCCTCCTCTGGACACAGACGATCTGAAGGTTCTTCAGGAAACAGAAAGCCAAACAACAAAGACATCATCTGCTATGAATGTAACGAGCAAGGGAACTACAAAAGTGATTGCCCAAAGCTTCAGAAGGAGAAGCCCAAAAAGAAGTTTGGCAAGGAAAAGAAGAAAAGTCTCATGGCTACATGGGATGATTCTGACACATCTGAAGCTGACTCGGAATCAGATGATGAAAGAGCAAACATAGCTCTCATGGCAAACATAACAGAAGACAATGAAGCTTCTGAGTCAGACTCTGAATCAGATACAGAAGAGGTATTCCCTGACTTTACCATAAACTTTACTAAGGCTGAACTAGCTGAAAGCCTTAATGAAATTCTAGAAAGATATCAGCAGATCAGAGTCAAATTCAGAAACCTGAAAAGGAATATTGCTTCTGACTCTGATAAGACTGAGAGTCTCAAATTGGATAATTCTGAGTTAAAAGATAAAATTTCAAAATTAGAAAACCAATTGCAAAACTCTCAGAAGGAAACAATCCCTGAAACTCCCAGCAATGCTGATGAGATCATCAAGGAGTATGATCACAGCTTTCAGAAGTTTCTAGCTAAAAACATAGACAGAAGCAAAATGGCTTCAATGATCTATGGAGTTAGCAGAAATGGCAGAAAAGGGATAGGATATCAAGGTAAGGTACCTACACCAAAAAATGCCATGGATTTAGTTATAAAACTTACTCCACTTGATTCACACTTTATATATCGGCACACACATGACATAAAATATACAAGTAATGATTACTCTGTCAAACCAAAATTCAACCAGAGTTTTGGTAAAACTAACAAATCAGGACCCAAGAAAATGTGGGTACCTAAGGATAAAATAATACATGTGGAAGATATCTTTAGCCGCAAAGCAAATACACCAATCATGGTACCTGGACTCTGGCTGCTCACGACACATGACGGGAAGAAGGAATATGTTCCAAAGCCTGGAACTTAAGCCTGGAGGCCACGTAGGCTTTGGAGGCAATCAGAGAGGAAAAATCATTGGCTCTGGAACAGTAGGTAATGGAAATCTTCCCTCTATAAGTAATGTTTTACTAATTGATGGATTAATGCATAATATGTTATCCATAAGTCAATTAAGTGATAACGGTTATGATATAATCTTCAATCAAAACTCATGCAAAGCTGTTAGTCAGAAAGATGGGACTATCCTATTTAATGGAAAGAGGAAAAAAACATTTATAAAATAAAACTTTCTGAACTAAAAAGTCAGAATGTAAAATGTCTAATGTCTGTTAACAACGAGCACTGGATCTGGCACAGAAGATTGGGACATGTTAGTATGAGAAGAATATCTCAGATTAACAAACTCAATTTGGTCAGAGGACTTCCTAACCTGAATTTCAATTCAGATGCTCTGTGTGAAGCATGTCAGAAAGGCAAGTTTGCAAAACCAGCTTTCAAATCCAAAAACGTTGTTTCCACCTCCAAGCCATTAGAACTTCTGCACATTGACTTATTTGGACCAGTTAAAACTGCTTCACTCAGTGGCAAGAAGTATGGGTTAGTAATCATAAATGACTATAGCAGATGGACATGGGTAAAGTTCTTAAGGCACAAGGACGAGTCACACTCTGTGTTTGTTACCTTCTGCAACCAAGTTCAGAATGAAAAGGATCTTAGAATCGTCAAAGTCAGAAGTGATCATGGTGGAGAATTTGAAAACAAAGATTTTGAGTTATTCTTTAATGATAAAGGCATTCTGCATGATTTCTCTTGTCCTAGAACTCCCCAGCAAAATGGAGTTGTAGAACGAAAGAACAGAACATTGCAAGAAATGGCCAGAACCATGATCAACGAGACTAACGTTGCTAAGATCTTCTGGGCAGAGGCAATAAACACAGCGTGTTACATTCAGAATAGAATCTCCATAAGACCTATTATGGAAAAGACTCCATATGAATTGTGGAAGAACAGAAAGCCCAATGTTTCCTATTTTCACCCATTTGGATGTACATGTTTTATTCTGAATACAAAAAACGATTTGAACAAGTTTGACTCTAAAGCACAAAAGTGTATTATGTTAGGATATTCTGAACGCTCAAGAGGGTACAGAGTATACAATACAAAAACACAGATTGTGGAGGAGTCAATCAGTGTTCGTTTTGATGATAAGCTTGACTCTCAAAAGTCAAAGCAGAATGAATTCCTTGCAGGTATGGAAGTTGAACTCACAGGTACCGAAGATAAGTCATTAGAAGCTCTCAACAGAGACACTCCCTCAACATCAGAAAGAGTCACTACAAGCAATCCAGCACCTTCTGTTGATCAACTCCAAAAAAGACCATCCAGAAGCAGCATGGATCACCCAGAAGAAACAATCTTAGGAAGAAAGGAAGATCCAATCAGAACAAGATCTAGCTTCAGAAACTCTGAAGAATCCATCATGGGACTGGTTTCTCTAATTGAACCAATAACAATTGATGAAGCACTTCTGGACAATGATTGGATTCTAGCAATGCAAGAGGAGCTAAATCAATTCACAAGAAATGACGTATGGGATCTAGTTCCCAAACCAAAAGGATTTAACGTCATTGGTACAAAATGGGTGTTCAAAAACAAACTGAACGAACAAGGTGAATTCATCAGAAACAAAGCACGACTGGTAGCACAAGGTTATAGTCAGCAAAAGGGGATAGACTATACAGAAACCTTTGCTCCAGTCGCCAAGTTAGAATCTATCAGACTCTTAATTTCATTTGTTGTTAATAAAGGCATCACTCTGTATCAGATGGATGTTAAGAGTGCATTCTTAAATGGCTATATAGAAGAATAGGTATATGTGCACCAACCCCCTGGTTTTGAAAGTTCCAAAAATCCATAATATGTTTTCAAACTAAAGAAGTCACTCTATGGTATGAAACAAGCTCACAGAGCTTGGTATGAAAGACTAAGTAACTTCCTGCTAGAAAAGGAATTCACCAGAGGGAAAGTGGACACAACCTTGTTCTGTAAGACAGTTAAGAATGACATTTTAGTATGTCAGATTTATGTTGATGACATCATATTTGGATCCACTAAACCCTATCCTGGAAGAAATTTTGTTAAATGTATGCAGGCAGAATTTGAGATGAGCCTATTGGGGGAACTAAAATTCTTTCTGGGCATTCAGATTAATCAAACCCCAGAAGGAACTTACATTCATCAGAGCAAATATGTCAGAGAACTTCTGAAGTAATTTGATCTCTCAGAATGTAAGCCATCAAAGATTCCAATGCATCCCACGTGCATTCTGGAAAGAGAAGAGTTAAGTAAAAAGGTAGAACAGAAGGTCTACAGAGGTATGATTGGTTCTCTTCTCTATTTGACGGCTTCGAGGCCTGATATTCTATTCAGTGTTTGCATTTGTGCTAGATTCCAATCAGATCCTAGAGAATCTCACTTAACAGCAGTTAAGCGAATCTTCAAGTATCTGAAAGGTACTACTAATCTGGGTTTGTTTTATAGAAAATCAAGTGATTACAGCTTGATAGGATACTATGATGCTGATTTCGCTGGAGACAGAGTAGAACGTAAAAGCACTTCTGGAAGCTGCCAGTTTATGGGAGAAAATCTAATCTCATGGTCCAGCAAAAGACAATCCACAATAGCTCTATCAACAGCAGAAGCTGAATACATAGCAGCAGCAGGATGCAGCACACAAATGCTCTGGATGAAAAGTCAACTTGAGGACTTCAAGATATTTGAGAGTAACATCCTTATCCTCTGTGACAATACTTCTGTTATTTGTCTCAGTAAAAATCCTATTTTGCATTCTAGGGCTAAGCATATAGAAATAAAACATCATTTTATTAGGGACTATATTCAGAAAGGGATTCTAAATTTAAAATTTATTAACACAGACCATCAATGGGCTGATATCTTTACAAAACCTCTTTCTGAAGATAGGTTCAACTTCATTCTGAAACATCTCAGCATGAAGCTCTGCCCAGAATAAAACTGTTTTGATTCCATATCTTAACCTTCAGAACTTTGTTTATTTTTCCGTGAACTACTGATCAATCTTTCTTCAGATCTTTAGAAGTACAGATTGTATCAGAATCTATCCATGAAGATCTGCGCGCTTCATTTCAAGGATAGAAATATACAGTTCACTCAAGCAAACAAGTGTCATCCAGTCACCAGCTACTTTCTGAGGCTGAACACGCGTTCACGTTTCTGAAAGGTTAAAAGCGCTGATTGGATGCATTAGGAAACATGTCATGGGTAACCGTTTCAATATCTTTCTGAATCCCCCAAAATCAGCTATCATTAAATGCTCATAAACATTATAATTTATTTCTCTCTCTTGCCGTTTATGTTTTCAAAATTTTTTAGAAATCTATTTAAACACGTTTCTCACTATTTACACTCTTTTACTTTCACTTTCATTTTCTCTACAAACTTATTGTTTTCAGTTTGGATCCTTTCTCAAAACCCTTTTCAATTTCTTCTCAAAACCTTCGGTGTGAACATGGCTTCCTCAAGCAACCCTACTTCCAGTACTCAGAAAACAGATTCCTCTGAACAATATGAAGAACCCTTCAGAACTCTTCTCACACCCATCAAAAATCTAGAAGTTCTCTCAGAATTGATTGTGGATTTCAACAGTCTTCAAGAGAACGGGTTTAATCTCTCTGAAGAAGTAAAGGCTCAAGGTTGGGACAGATATTTTGACCGACTGGTGGGTCCAACATTCCCAATCCTTGTGAAGGAATTTTGGATTCATGCTTCATCTTCCAACCATCAAGTTACTTCATACATAATGGAGAAGAAGATAGTTATAACTGAGGACCTCATTGCAAGATTAATAGGCTACAATGGTGGTGGTGTACGATGCATTGACATGGCTGAAAGATGCGCTGATATCGCCCTAATTGCTAGAGAAATCTTCACTCTGGGTCTTCCCTCCAGCAAGATAAGGGATCTAAAAGACCATCACAGAATATGGGCCAAGATTATTCTGGGATGCATAAACCACAACAAGCCTACCAGCTCTCCTGACTACATCAATATTGATCAACAATTTCTGATCTACTTCATCTCCCAGAAGATTAAGGTGAATCTGGCTCATCTGCTGTTTAACCATCTAAGGACTAGTGTTAAAGAAACTAGAGAAGATGAGCGCACAAAAAGGGACTGGATACCCCTAGGAAGTCTTATATCAGATATTCTAATAGAGAATAAGCTGATTGATCATCTAACAGAGGCTCAGGAAATCAGCTCTTTGGAAGCTACTGTTGGCAAACAGTTGAATGCAAAGAATCTGAAGAAGATGAAGTTGATTGAGAACATCAAGAAGGAACCTAGTGTCACTTTTTTTGCAACAATCTCCAGCAGAAGAATCCCTCTGGATAACTTTCCCTTGTTCTCAGAGATTGATTCTAAACCTGATATAATAGTCAGATATCCGGATGCATGCAAGGCGGATGGTACAGCACCAGATTTGAACATTCAGGATCTACAGCAGAATGCTCCAGAAGTTGTGCTGAAGAAAAATAAGAAAAGGAAAGCTGCAGCAGAAGGATCATCCCAGCGGACTCCTAAAAAGAGAGGTAATCCTTCTTCTGTAATTGTTTTAAACTCAATTTCTGTATCAACATCTATACCAATTCCCACTCAATCAGAAAACCCCGCACCACAAACATTTGATGACTTTGACATTGAATTTGACCCCTTAAAAACCTTAACTCTTAGAAGATCTCGCTCCCTACCTCCAAATCCAAATATTGAAGAAACCCAACAAGAACTTGCAAAAGTTCTATCAGATATAGAAACCTTTGACCAACATACTTCTGCTCCCATGCCAGAAAATCCAAACTCTGAAACCACCACAGAAGCACCACAACCAGAAATTCCCCTCTCTCCACAACCAGAAATTCCCCTCTCTCCACAACCAGAAATACCACTACCTCCATATCCCCAACCATAAATTCATCCACCTTCTCCACAACCTGAACTATTTCTACCAGAAGTTCAAACTTCTGATGCTCAACCTTCTGAATTCTGTGAACCAGAACCTCATAATGGTCAACCAAACCAAACTGTTGATTCTGATACCATTCCCATTCCTGGAATCATTGAACCTCTGGCAATCCGTATGCCCCTAACCATTCTGGATATTCCCCAAATTCCATCTTCACTAGAATCAACTCCACCAAACTCCCCAACCAGTCCAATAATAATTCCAGACTCTCCCACTCCCTCACCAAAGAACAATCCAGATGACAACATCAAGACTGTCATTGATTTAACGGTCTTTGAACGTCTTGCTGCCATAACCCACAAAACATCTATTCCAAAACCAAAACCATCTGAACCCTCTCCAGATGTTGGTACCAGCTTATTGATATTTGAAACAGAAGTACAGAAGTGGATCACTTCTCTGAAGCAAGCTAGTCTTGAGATGATTGATCCTGCTGCATCATACTACCTTTGGACAAGGTTCAGAAGATGGGTATGTTCTGAAACTCGTAAGATGCAAGAATTGAGCTACAGACAAGTTCAACAGAACTTCAGTAATCTACTGAAAGTAATTAAAGATCAAGTTCTGAGCCAGCTGCTCAAGGAAGAAGTTCTCCCTCTGGACAATGCTCCCTGGTCTAAACATCGTCCAACATACAAAGTTCAACCAGAGTCAGAAGATCTCAATCTGACTGATACTCCAGAGCAGATGATTCCTGCTGAAGAACTGGATCAAAAAGAGGACATTGGAGAATGCTCTGAGAAGCATCCAGTTACTAAAGATTCTCAAGCTTCCTCCTATGAAAGGCAGACTCTAGAAGACCTGAAAAGATCTGATATTTTGATGAAGGAAAGAATGGATAAACAGGACGACAAAATTGATGCAATCACGAGCATGTTAACCAAGCAACAGGAAACCAACATCCAGATCAAGAGCATGTTGGAAGCTTTGTACACATGTCTTCCTCCTCCCTCTTAGAATTTCTTCGTTTTTAAAACATGTTTATCTGTAATATTCGTACATTGCTTCTGGTTTTAATATAAACGCATTTTAACTCTGATTATATGTTCTTTTTGATAACTGACAAAAAGGGAGAGAAAGAATAAGATATTTTTTCAATAACGGATTACTGAGACATAAGTCTCAGACATTCTGATCTATTTAAATTTCTCTCTTCTGAAAAGCTTGAACAGGTACAAAACTCTGATGAAAGATATTGTAAGGTTCTGATGCTCAAAGACTCATGGAATTGAAGGGAAGTAATCAACTCAGGGGGAGTTTCTATTCTTAACTCTACTTTTTATTCTTTATTTTTAAATGAAAAAATATGGTTTTTGTCATCATCAAAAAGGGGGAGATTGTTAGAACATAGTTTGATTCTACAACCCTTAATTAGAGTTTTGATGATAACAAAATACAAAGAATAAATAAATTCAAAGATATATATATATATATATATATATAACAAATATTCTTCTTAAAATTATGTTTTGTATATACAGAAGTTCTGATGGAATCAGCATCAGAAGATCAGTAATATGTACTACACGCTGAAGCTACCAGATTATACGCTGAAGCTTGATGACCAGAGTCTGCGTATAAACAAATACACTCTGACTCTGACCAAAGACATCTTTACCAAGTCATCAACACTCTGAAGCGTTATCATAAGTTAAAGCAAAGAAGACTCTGAAGCGTTATTAAGTATTCAAGACAGAATTAAATGCTAACGGCTCTCTTCAGACAAGATCTTCTTCAAAAGGAAAGTGAGTTATTATCATTAAACTGGCTTTATGGACACTGTATCTTTGCCTTACCTATATAAACAAGTCTGCTTGAGAAAAGACGTACGCATGCACTCACATAATTTGTCAAGCCTTCAAAACCACGCTTATTTAAACGCTTTAGCAAATTTAGTTTATTCCAAGCTTAAGTTGTGTAATTATCACAGTTGTGATATATTGTTTTGTTAGAAAACATTAACACATTCTTGTTCAATTATTTGTAAAAGATTTCCTTGAGATAAACCGGTATGTGGTTGTACTCAAGAAGACTTTAACAGTTGTTAAAGTAGCTATTGTAATCCTTTGAAAATAGTGGATTAAGACCTCGTTGGAGAGAGGCGAAATCACCTTGACGGGTGGACTGGAGTAGTTTGAGATCAAACGAACCAGGATAAAAATACTGTGTTGTCAAACCATTTGTTTTAAGTTTTACAATTCAACCCCCCATTCTTGTGTTTTTCACATCTTCAGACACCTATCGAGGAAAGGCCATTGATCTTGTATCTGACTGTTTTAGAAAACTCAATGGGGTGTGTGTGCTGGGGCAGCATGACGAGTCTGGCCAAAAAGAGCATGCTATTTATTACCTGAGCAAAAATTTTACCGACTGTGAAACAAGATTTTCACTGCTCGAGAAAACTTGTTGCACTCTGGCATGGGCTGCTCGTCGGCTAAGACAGTATATGCTGACCCATACTACCTTGTTGATATCTAAAATGGATCCAATAAAATACATCTTCGAGAAGCCTGCTCTCTCTGGGATAATAGAAAGATTGCTTATGATCCTGATGGAATATGACATACAATATACTACCCAGAAAGCAATAAAGGGCAGTGTATTGGCTGATCACCTTGCTCACCAAACTGTGGAAGACTATCAATCCATGAAGTTCGAATTCCCAGATGAGGACATCATGACAGTAAACAATTGTGAAGAGGTCAGACCATATGACAGACCTGAATAGGATCCCGATGGATTTTGTTTTTCGATGGGGTATCTAACGCACTTGGCAATGGTATTGGTGATGTACTCGTATCTCCTGAAGGGTGTCATACTCCCTTTACCGCAAGACTCTACTTCAATTATACAAACAACCTGGCAGAATATGAAGCCTGCATCTTTGGCTCAGAGCTGCCATAAACTTGGGGATCAAATCTTTGAGTGTGTTCGGAGATTCCGCTTTGATCATCAGTCAGATCAAAGGGGAATGGGACACCAAACACCCTAACCTTATCCCTTACAAAGAACATGTTTTGAAATTGCTGCCACATTTTGAGAAGATTACCTTCAAACATTTCTCGCGAGAAGAAAATCAGCTAGCAGACGCACTAGCCACGATGTCATCTATGTTTAAACTTAATTGGGATAACGAGGCTCCCTGGATCACCATCGGACGAATGGATGAACCAACACACTGTCACGAGATTAATACTAAAGAAGTAGTGGACCAACCCTGGTTTCACGAAGTCAAGAGGTATCTCGAGTCTCAAGAGTATCTGGAAGGAGCTTCAGTTAATGACAAGAAATTATTAAGAATATTCTTGACTAAGTTCTTCCTTAGTAACGTAATTTTGTACAAACGTAATCATGACTCTGTATTACTTTGATGCGTAGACAAGGTTGAGGCAGAAAAGATCATGACTGGTCTACATGAAGGCACCTTTGGCACCCATTCCAGTGGGCATATGATGGCAAAGAAAATCCTACGGGAAGGCTATTATTGGTCTACCATGGATGAAGATTACTATGAACACTCTTGGACTTGCCATAAACGTTAGATTTATGATGATAAAGTGCACGTCCCTCCAGTTCCTCTGAATGTCTTGACGGCTCCTTGGCCCTTTGCTATGTGGGGAATCGATATGATTGGGGAAATCAAGCCAACAGCCTCCAATGGACACCGCTTCATCTTAGTAGCCATCGACTATTTTACAAAGTGGGTTAAGGCAGCTTCCTTCGCTTCCGTTACCAAGAATGTTCTCGCTCGGTTCATCAAACATAATCTCATCTGTCGGTACCGTATCCCAGAGAGAATCCTCACTGATAATTGTATGAATCTAAACAACATTATGATCACCGCCTTGTGCGAGCAATTCAATATCCAGCATCACAGTTCTTCCCCTTACCGGCCAAAGATGAATGGCGCTGTAGAAGCTGCTAACAAAAACATTAAGAAGATCATACAGAAAATGACAGTCACATACAAAGACTGACATGAGATGCTACCATTCGCTCTCCACGGGTATCGTACCACATCTCGTACATCAACTGGGGCAACACCCTATTCTCTGGTATACAGCATGGAGGTTGTCTTACCTATTGAGGTCCAGATCCCTTCTCTAAGGATCATGAAGGATGCTGGGTTGAACGAAGAAGATTGGATCCATACTTGACTTGACCAGTTGAACTTGATTGATGAGAAGAGGCTTGCAGCTATCTGTCATGGTTAGATGTACCAAAAATGCATGATTAAAGCCTTTAACAAAAAGGTCAAACGTCAGGTATATCGGGTCGGTGACTTGATAATCAAGCGTATCATATTGCCACAAGGTGATCCCAGGGGAAAATGGACTCCTACATACGAAGGACCGTTTGTGATCAAAAACATATTCTTTGGTGGAGCAATGATCTTGACCGCTATGGATGGTGACGACCTTCCATACCTTGTAAATACGAACATAGTTAAAAGATACTACGCATAAACAAGGACCCTCTAGGTCGACTGACCTAGGCAAAAATTAGGGCATCCCGGCGAACCAAAAGGTTTGGGCAAAAATTAGGGATAAAATACAAAAAGATCTGTACACCCGGTAAGCTGAAAACCTCAAAGGGCGGCTTGGACAAAAAAGGGTATCCCAGTGGACCGAAAACCCGAAAGGGCAGTCCAGGAAAAATTTAGGGATTTAAAGCGCATGACTATGTCCCGTTGGATCATCTTGCAGATAATCTTCAACGTCAACCAACCAACTCAAACGGTTCTAATCAATCCAATCAGCTTCACTGAGGTGACAAGTAGACAAGACACTCAAAGACACGAAGGCTATAGCAGAATGGGAACCCTATGGGATTATTTCACATAGCTATCTTTTCTTTGTATCAATTTTCATTTTTTTACGACGCTATTCTCTTACTAGAATGGTCGTCTCGTTGTACAAAAAAAACTTATTCAAGTTAATACAAAAATATCCTTTTTGAAAGTGCAAAACTATTTGCTTTTCTTTACTTTTGTGTTTTGTTTACAAAAACTTCCAATGATTTATTTTTGAACATATGCATTTGAACGTAATCACTGTTTACAAATGAACAGAAAATAGAAAGACAATCGCTAATGGCTTCAACAAACATGATAATATCTTCAGGCTATTCCATAAAATCCTCGCAGGTAGTTTCCCCAGCAAGAGCAGAAACAAAGACGTCCTATTACAGGATCACTAACGTACCCCCATTATGCAGCCTGGTGGTATCAAGCGCTCTCACATCCCTGACAGAGCAAAACCTCCATCTACCGCTCCAAAGATTCCCCAATGAAGGATGCTCGACTTCTCAGGTTTCCCCAACAGGATTTCACGAAGTCCACGAGTAATACACGGTGTTTTCCTTCCACAACAGAGTTTATTTCTCCAAAAGTGTAAATTCATCCATCAGCATATCAATTTCAAAATATGGAGACTCACACTCCGCATTCCCAATAATACCCAGGGATTTATTTTCCCCGACTCCAGCAACACTGTGGCAGAACAATTAATATGTCCATATATTTACATTCATACTTCATAGCATTGATAACACAAGTACATACAGTGTGTTGTACCCCAAAATTTGCCCTCCCATATTCTTCAAAAAAAATTGCAAAGAGCATGCTTCAAATCTCCCCAAGGGTTGCACAGTTCAAGGGCCTCCTAACAGTCAAAAAAACTAGGGTTTTGGTTCTGACAAAGAAAATGAAGTTTCCAAGGGTCCAATCAAGTCCCACATGCCTATAAATATGGTCAAGCATCCTCATACCAAGTTTCAATACTTACAGCATAAAATTGCACAGTCAAAAACCCTAATTGCACTACAGTCAACTGCAGGGGCAAAATGGTCATTTGACAGTCAAAAGTTCAAATTTTTGGTCAACATCTTATTTTGAAGCCACAAACATCATTTGATCAATTCTTGATCATTATTCTCAAAGCTTGGCTCAAAAAAAAGTCTCAAGATGCAAAAGTTTCTATTTTTGGACAGTTGAAAAGTCAACTGTAACTTGACCAAGGCATAACTTTCACATGGATTATCAGAAAAATTCCATCCAAAGCTCATTGTGAAGATAAAGACATTTCCTACAACTCCTCTTCACACTTCAAGTCCAAGAAATGCTCTCACAAAAAGTTATCAATTTCAACATTATAGGTCATTTTCAAAAGTCAACAAAAAGGGACTTTAAGTCAAAGGCCATAACTTGAGATTGGTAAATCAAAATGACATGGGACCAAAGAAATTGGTTATAGGACTCAAAGACCTTTCCAAAATGTCCAAGAACATGAGCAAAGATTAAAAATTGAGCAAGATATGCCTTGTGGAAGTTGGGAAATTTTTGGGTATTTTGAAAAGTCAACTTTGCTTCAAATGTCTTAAAATTGCTAATGGGCCACATTTTCTTCCAAAATTCATCATCCCAAGCATGTGCACGACCATTTGTCCCAAAGGGAAGTTATTCATCCTTTTTATTTTATTTATTTGAATTTTTAATTGCTAATAATTCATTTAATTAATTAAAATATGTGGAAAATACCAAACCAATGCAATCAAATCTTTTCATGCATGAAATAGCCTCAAGATTTCGTGCATAATCAGATAGGGAAAGAATCAAGCTGATTGGACATGATTTGTATCAAATTTGCATGAAAAAGATTGGAAAATATATGCATGGAAAATAAAATATCATTCCATCAATGCAAGGATTCTTTGGACCAAATTTTCAACCCTAATCGTTCACATACTTATACTCATGCAAACCCTAGTGCTCATGACCTCGAGGCTGCGCAAAAACACCCTAAACAAGTTTGCATTTTTTGGCTAAAATTTAAAAATGAAATCGTGGTTCCAAGGCTTTTCAAGGCAAAATACCAATTGCAATAGCTTGCAAAAGCTTCACTGAACCTAACTGCATTGTTTTTCAACCCTTACACGCCCAGAATTGGTATACAAAACTCAAACTGTTTCCAATTTTATGCATATTCGTATTTCAATTTTCAGGCATTCCCATTGCATTTTTTTTGTGGATTCATACTAATTGATTCATGCTGAAGCTAACTATACAGTTTGATTGAATTTTTATGCGTCATACACGATTTCACCATTGATGCTAACTAGGGTTCTTCAAGCTTCGAATTGGGTATTTTCATATGCTGTAAAATTGGGACTTCCCAATACCATGATCAAAATCAGGACACTTGGACGATTCTAATACACCAGTCGCGCCTAATTTATGAAGCAAGATGGCATAATCGCTATTCTTGAAAAAGGCATATTTTGGGGGGGTTTAAAACCCCCGCTAACTCTTTTTATGTTTCAGGAAAATACAAACGAGGAAGAAGAAGATGAGGTGTAAGGCGATGGTTGGTTCATTTGAAATTCGCGCTAAAATCTCTCACTAACTCTTGTTTTATCTTATATTAATTGTTAGTCATATAACTTACAAAGCGCGCTAAGAGCTCCAGTGGCAGGCATGTGTATTGGTAACCTCTAGGACCTGGGTTCGATCCCAGGTCCCCCTCCCTTTCCATATTATTTTTCTAATTATGCTTATGTGTAGCTCGCTCCCAGAATTCCAGCGTACACTCCATAGTCCAAGAGCGCCACATGGCCACCAAGATCAAACCCAAGGCCAGGATTCAGAGCATATGACGTGTCTCAGTCAACGAAACACACGCTGGCATGAAAAGTCAAATAAGGCCAAGGCTTAATGGGCCAAAAATGCTGGAGATACCTCCAATCTGGGGACAGAACCCCCCATGGTTTGCCTTTCATTCTTTTTTTTTTCATACTTTTCTAGTTTATTTATTTTAATTAATTTCCTTTAAATTCTTTAATTTAATTTATTTTCATAAAATATTAAAATAGTAAAAAATCAGAAAAGACAAAAAAATAAATATATTTTATTTTAATATTTTTATAAATAAATCTCACTAATTAATTAGGTTAAATTTAGGTTTAAATCTTAATATTTTTTCTAATAAACTTAAAATTTGTAGAATTAGGTTTTAATTACTTTTACTTTTTCTTTTCTTTTATTAATTATTAATTATTAATTATTATTTTTGTAAATAAAAATCATTAATTAATTTAGTTTTCAAATCTAGGATTAATTTTGACTTTTTTTCTTAATAAACTTAAAAACTTGTAGAATTAGGTTTTAATCAATTTTATTACTTTTTTCTTTTATTTTCTCATCACTAATAATTATTTATTTATTTTTATAAATCAAATTGCATTAATTAATTAGGTTTAATTTTAGGTAATTTTCATATTTTCTTAATAAATTAAAAAATAGCTAGAATTAGGTTTAAATTTCATTTAATTCACATAAAAAACCATAAATACAAAAAAACCTCAAAAATAATTTCTTTTCCATTTTAATTTCATTAATTTAATAATATAATTTCATTAAAAAGGGTCCAACGCCCTCGCTTTCAATTTTAATTCAATTCGCGCATTTTTATTTCTTTTTTTAAATATTGATGTAATTCTCCCAAAGCCATGTAATTGGACATTTTATAATTTCTCGCACTTTACTTTATTTTATGTCAAATCGGGTCCTGGATTTAATTTGGCGATGTGGACCCGCGCCTTTGTAATAGTTTAGGAACTTTATATTTTCGCACTTTTTAACTGTTAAATTGCATGCAAGAATGAAGGATTAAATAAAAACAATGTGTAGCTCACCCATAACATGACAAGACAAAAATAAACGAATCTGACACACAAATCACACACCACCCCTAGGGTACGCCTCACTGTTGCCTTGCCTTTCGAAAGGTGATCGTCGAGTAGAGGATGTCTTAGTAAGTCCTCATGATCCGGGAACCTGGCATGAGGGTAGCTTCTAAGGTATCTTCCTATTGCTCTGGTGATCACCATGTCCCGAACCTTCGAATTGACCCGAACACCTCCAACGGTGGTGCTACCTACCTCTCAATGGTGGGATGGCACTACTTTAAGGACATTTACACAGACGAATTCCTTAGGGTAGGTAGACGACTCTAGATACTTGCTCTAATTTCAAAACAAATCAAAAAAAATACTTTTCACACCGACACCTTTTGAAAAAGCTTTCGAAAGTAATTTTTCAAACACTCTTGAGGACCGATACAAGAGTCGAGCTGAAAATTTTCAAAGAAAATTTTTAAAACCCACAATTGAAAAGCAAACAAACCATTTTGAAAACACAAATGAGCAAGTATCTAAGAGCCCATGAATAACCATGGATAGAAAGGGTGCTAACACCTTCCCTTTCTATAACCTACCTCCCGAACCGAGAGCAATCTCTATAAGGAATTTTTCTGTGCTTTTGTCCTTTCCATTTGGAGAAAATAAAAGACGGTGGCGACTCTTGCTTCCGCGACATTTCGCGAACCAGCGTTAAACAGTCAGTTCCAGATCCACCGATCACACAGTGCAATCTCATTTATTTTGAGAAAACAACACCATATCATGCATTGCATACGTTATAGCATTACATACAATCAACTCTCCACCTTTTCAAGAAAAAATCAATCGACAGGAAATTATCATCAACAAATTTCCGACAGGCAAATATTTTCAACAAGTCAAATACAGATCAGTTCTCGAGAAAAGGTTGACTTCTGTTGGTTCAGATAAATCTCTCAATGATTTATTCTGATCCATCTTTAGTTTCTTCTGCTGGTTCAGATAAATATCTCAATGATTTATTCTTATTCTTCTCCAGATTCCTGTTGGTTCAATTTAAATCTCTCAACGGTTTATCTTGATTCTTTCCTCGCAGGCATATTTTCTCTGGTTCAGATAAATCTCTCAACGATTTATTCTGATTCTTCTCCAAATTCCTGCTGGTTCAGTTTAAATCTCTCAACGGTTTATCTTGATTCTTTCCTCGCAGACATATTTGCTCTGGATCAGATAAATCTCTCAACGATTTGTTCTGATTCTTCTCCAAATTCCAGCTGGTTCAATTTAAATCTCTCAATGGTTTATCTTGATTCTTTCCTCGCAGACATATTTTCTTTGGTTCAGATAAATCTCTCAACGATTTATTCTGATTCTTCTCCAGATTCATGTTGGTTCAACTTAAATCTCTCAACGATTTATCTTGATTCTTTCCTCATAGACGTATTCTCTATTTCAGATAAATCTCTCAATGATTTATTCTGATTCTTCACCAAGATTCTTGCTGGTTCAGATAAATCTCTCAATGGTTTATTCTTATTCTTCTCCAAGCTCTTGCTGGTTTAGATAAATCTCTCAATGATCTGTTCTGATTCTTCTCCAAACTTCTGATGTTTCAGATTAAACCTCTCAACGGTTTATTCCAATTTCTTTCCCACCGACAATTTTCTCTGGTTCAGATAAACTGCACCAAGATTTATTTTGATGCTTCTCGTCAAAGCTTCCCGTCAAAGTTAATCCAAGAACTCTATTGGTTCAGTTGAAATCGCTCCAAGATTTATTCTAATTCTTTCAAATCAAATAACATTCGAGACTTCTGCTAGTTCCAGTTTAAACCGACCAAAGGCTTATTCTGATTCCTTTTCCGTTTGACGTCAAGTTTAGACTTCGTCCATTGCTGATAACAATCACCTTTGGACGACACCTGTAAGTCCATCTCCGACAACTCTCCATCATTTTTCCAAATGGCATCTTTAAGCCCATTTCTTACACAATCGACCAACGCGTCATCAAGTGCAAATTGTTGGGCACTCTAGTGTTCAATCATCTTCCGCTTTCAAGCTACGAACGACGAACATGACGTTCTTACTTTTCAAGTTTAAGAAGATTGAACAGGGGCAGCTGTTGTACCCCAAAATTTTCCCTCTCATTTTTAATTCAAGATACTATCCTAGGGTTTCTCAAATACCTAATTTGGCTCAGAAGTTGATCAGACAGATTCTCTTCCTAAGCAGTAAGTCAGCAATTAGGGTTTTGCATTTCTCAAATAAAATTGAGTCTTCAAGGTTTCAAATGGTCTTCATAGGTCTTCATGTCTCCTCAAGGTTGTTTAAGTCAGTTTTCAAACATCTCATTGCAAGTTTGCTCAATCAATGGTCCAGATAACTGAAAACGACTACATTGAATTGAAAATCGCCCTTTTGCGAGAACAAATTCAAATGATCGTAACTTCTTTATTATTCAATATTTTTGAACGGTTTTTCTTGTGTATGATTCTCCTTGATGCCATCTCAAATTTCACTTCACAAATCAAGAACTGATTACGGTAGAGGATCACCAAAAATTCGAATGCGTTGGAAGTCGCATCATGAATTTTGACCTAATTTCAAATAACAGTCGTTTGATTTCTAAGAATTGTGATTTCTTCAAATTACAAGACTTTTAGACGATTATTTCTGTTCACGATCATATGTGATGTCCCTCATGGGTTTATCTTTAAAGAATTGAAAGAAAATTTTGTTTGGAAGACTTTGAAAGTTATCAAATCGTCGCAAGTCATTTGTTTGATTTCGAATGTTCTTAACCACAATCTGTTGAAGTTTGTTAATTCTACAAAAATTGGCGAATGTTCTTAAAGCATGTTTGTTTGACAATGAAGTCCCGTTTTAATTGAGCGTGGCGTGCGATTTCATTTTGAATTCCAATTTGATTTAGACCAAATGTGAAGATTGAGATTTTCATTTAAAACAACCATGATTTTGGATTCAAGTTAACCAAGTGGAATTGAATTCTTAAACATTTATTTTGTTTAGGATTTTGTTTAGAGTACAAGGCGCATGGTTGATTTGATCATTTTGTGATTGCTTGAAGTTCAAGTTACCAAGCCAAGATGTTTTATTCAAAACATTCAATCAAGAATTGCAAAGTTTAAATTAAAACTCAAAGTTTTCTACAACAAATTTCACCATTTACATATTTACTCAAGTTTTGTGTTCATTACATTTTGTGGGCCATTCACAAAGCAAACTACAAATGGATTACAAGTTATATTTGTATTTTTACAAGGAAAGGAATGCTTCTTCTTCAAGACTCTTTGCTTCATCTTCAAGAAACTCCTAATTGATAGCCATGGTCTTCTCTTCATCTTGTCTCGCTAGCCATTCAATTGTTTGTACATGTAACAAAAGAAAGAAAAAATTAGCAAACAATCAGCATTGAAAAATCCAAGCAAGAATGACTTTCATCATTAGGGTTTGTGACTTGGAATCAGAATGTTTGTTTGTTTCATCACAATCCATTTCCCCCAATTTCAAATCACAAGAAAGTTTCCCTTCTTGGCTCACAAAAAAGGGAAATAAATATACAAGGCAGGGCAACAAACTGCCCAAAACTGCAACAAAAGCTACAAGGCTGCAAACAACAACAATCAAATACAAAAAAAGGGGCAAGCCTACAGCAGATGCAAAATATCACAGCAGGATCCGAGCAAAAGGCAGGTTGCTGCCCAAAAATGCAATAAAAGCAACAGGCTGCAAACAACAGCAGTCAAATACAAAAAAGGGGCAAGCCTATAGCGGATGCAATAAATATCACAGCAGGATCCGAACAAAACAAACAATATGCAAGGTAACATTAAATCATATCTAGAACAAATGCATCATCATTTTCTAAAGCTGCAAACCCTTCAGAATTTTAAATAAAATAAGCAAAAACTGCTTTTGTTTCATAGAAAGAGGAAAGAGGTAGGGTTAGGAGGATATCACCTAGGCCACATAACCAGTCCCAAAACTGCGCAAAATTGTTGTGCACATACAAACAAAATGGCTGCCCTGCAAAGCAACCCAAAAAAACCATCAAACCAACCTGCAAAAACAAAACATGCCAAAGTTCTGCTCCACATACTATCAGACCTACTATTAACCTGTCCAAAACAGTCCAGAGTTGCACTAAAATGGCAAAAACATCAACTTGCACTCAAAAGCCACAGATTAGCATATCAAATCTGTTCAAAACTCGCCAATACTTCCCCCTAAAACCCACTCTCATTGAATATAAAAGAAGAGCTCTGCATTAACATTTGAGAAATAAGGTTCATAACACAAACAATACCAGAAACCGAACCATTTTTGCTTTCACTAACCATTCAAAACCTCACTGTAAACCAACAAACTCTCAACCAAACAGCAAAACCTTAAAATAGGGCTAGCTAATATACAAAACCAAAACCAAAGAGAAAAAAATCAAAAAATATATAAACCAAAAACTTCAACAACATTTCATCTGCTTCACTACTGCATCTTCGGCACAGCTTCAGATCTTCGTCTATTCTTCCAGAAACAATAACCATTCGCCTCAACCTGCAACAAAGTGCAGAACCAACAGAACATCAACATGGTTATCTTTCTATAATGCAACATCAACAAATCTCGCCCAAAACCTTGTTTGAAATTTTGTAGAAAAACACAACACGGATCCGAAACAACCATCAACCTTAAACCTATGAGCAAATCAAGCAGAAAAGAGAAAATCTGAAATTGACCTTACCTGCGAGTTGCCGAAGGGGATATCGTCGGACTTGCTCCGATTAGGTTGGTGATTTCTTTTTCCCTCGATTTTCTTATTTCCATCATGTTGCCATATGTGATATTGCCTTGTTGTGCTCCATAAGATTTTGAGAGCAAGTAATGGAAAAGTGTTTTGTTGTAGTTTGTTTTACTGTACGAACCATGATTTTGAGAGAAGAGAAATAGGAAGAAACCTAAATCATGAACACAGAGGTTAAAGTGAGGAATTGAGAAAATCGTGTGAGAACACCATGAAAGCTAGAGGTATGAGATGATGAATCGAGTTTAACAGAGAGAAAAGGATAAGCGTGAAATAGAAAGATGATGAGGCGTTAGGGTTTTTCTAACCCGTTAGTTTTTAGGGGGCTAGACTAGGTCTGACCCGACCCGATCCAATCCAAGCCCAATCCGTTTATTTTTCTTCTTTTTATTATCTTAATCCCATATTCGGGTTACACACCCCCAGGCCCAATATCTTCTAGTTTATCTTTATTATCTTTTAAATAAAAAAATTTCAATAATGGTTAGTTTTAGATATGTTAATTTTCTTTTCTCAATAAATAATTTTTTTACAACATTAACATAAAAATGACTAAGAAAATAGATTTAGGACTTTTATTTTCTTTTAGGATCATTATTTCTTTTATAATTAAACAATTCTAAGATTTAAACTTTAATTTCCTTTTCATATAAAAGAAAAATCCCAAAAGTTAATATTTTGAATTTTTATTCTTGAATTTCCATTTATAGATTTTATTTGACTTGATTTAATTACAAAAAATAATAAAATAGGTTGTTATTTTATTTTCAAATCTTCTACTAAACAAAATACCAAAAATACATATACATTTGATTTAATTTTTCTAGCTAATTATTTTCTTTAATATAATAGAATTTTTATTTTCTTTTCCTTCCAAACTTTTTACAAACAAATACTTAGAATCTTATTACTATACCTTGTTAATTAATTTTATTTCATAGACTGTTATAATTTTAATTAATCGCTCAAATTCAATTTGGTTGCATTGTCTGCTATTTGGACTTTTAATCGCATTCGACTCATCCCCATTTGTAAAAAATTGTACCCCCATTCCCGAAAGCTCTGTAATAGCGTAGAATTTCAATTTCCGCAATTTACTTGTTTTACTTATTACTGTATAGTAATTAGGCGTGTATGGCAAAATTCAAAAACAATCGCTAGATAACCTAATTTCAACAAAATTCAATTGAAAATAAATCACTTTGCACACGCACACCTCTAGGGTAACCTCGCTCGTTGCCTCGGAAATACAGTCTTGTCCCTCAAATATGGGACTCTTTAGTAAAGACCCTTCGACAAAAAAGATCGTAGTCCCTCGATGGCACTCGATGTTGCCTTTGGTAAAACGATCTAGTCCCTTACAAAAATTGCTAAAGCGTCTCACAAGTTACCTTCAATGACTCTACAATTGACCCGCGCCTGTCCCTTCACATCTAATGATGGGGCTTCTTACCATATCAATGGTAAGATAGCAACATCTAAAGGAGGAAGAAAAGAATAGTTAAAACCTTTCGAGTAGGTAGATTCGCTCCTAGTTGCTCGCTCGCTCACGACAAAAACATTTATAAACTGACACTTCCATTTAAAAACATTTTCAAAAGCAAAAACATTTTATATATGTTCTTATAGAGACAAGAGCCATTACAAAACATCTTTCCAAAAACCACTTTCAAAAACATATTCCACAAACACATCTTTGAACTATCTTTCAAAAACAAAACTTTTTACACATTCTTATAGAAACGAGAACCACTACAAAGATATTTTCAAAATACTTTCAAAGCCCACACCATAAGCACATTGTCAAAGTAAAAGTAAGTGATCTAGCGAGTAACTAAGAGCCCATGGAAAACCATGGATGAAAAGGGTGCTAACACCTTCCCTTTTCATAATTTACCTCCCGAACCCGAGAAATAATCTCGAAAGGTCTTTCCTATGCTTTTTTACCTTTCCTTTTGGATAAAAGAAAAGTAGGTGGCGACTCTTGCTATCCGCACAAATGCGATCAAAAGAAAAACACCCAAGTTAGTTCTCCCACTGTATCACATGTTCATATCAGAAGAAGCATATTTCTGTTGATACTTGAGATCCTCAGAGTTTCTTGATGTTCATTAGAACTTGGATGATACGTTGGAGCTTATTTTGCATATCATAGTATTTGCTAGCAGAGTGTAGCTCAAGTGCTCAATCTTTAGAACATATGAGTAGATGAGTGCGTTGAGACTACTTTTGTTCTTCCATAACTTTTACTTATCAGAATATCAGAGTTTTGCTCACAGTGTTGGTGCATTCAGAAGTTGTAACATTAGAACTTCTTCATTTTAGCGTGTTACACAGATTTTCTTCTAAGTATGTTGTGTCTAAACAGAGCTTCAAAACGTAAATCTCTCATCTTCTATTCTCCTTTAATCATAATTTCTATAAATATTTAAATATAGTATTAGAGAGCATATTTGTTCTTCACGTGTTTGTTATCATTAAAACTCTTAAAAGGATGTAGAACTACACTATGTTCTAATAATTTCCCCCTTTTTGATGATGACAAAAACTTGTATATTTTGATAGATTACTTAAGAGCATAAATAATTAAAGTCTCCCCCTGATTTGAATACTTAGATAAAAAAATACTTCCCTGAAGATGTTCTGATCAGAGTGTTGTGATGGAAGTTTTGATACGTCCACGTGACAGAAGTTACTTTGAGAGGTTACTTTTCAAGAGATTTTTCCTGTTTGCTTTCAGAGGATAAAAACAGAAGTTATAATACTCAAAATGTTTGAGACTGAGTCTCGGTACTATTATATTCAAAATTTCTCACGCTCTCCCCCTTTTTGTCAAGAATCAAAAAGCAATTAAAAAACATGTAAATATATAAAAAAAGGATTTTGTATTCAAAGTGGATTAAGATAAACAGAAGGAGGTAGATAAACAGAAGATTGAAATAAGAAACAAATACGAGAAACAAAAAAAACCAGAGCTAAGGTTGAGGAGGTGGAATTCGTGTGAACAAGACTTCCAATAAAATCTTGATTAGATTTTTTGATTCCTCTTGTTTTCCAAGCATCCCCTTAATTTCTTTGCTAGTTTCATCCTATTTATCTAGCCTTTCCTTAAACACAACATTTTCTTTCTTCAACTCCTCCATAGTTTTAAACACAAGAGAAGAGGAGGCTGTTTCAACAAAAGAACCCGCATTCTCAAATTTAACTGCAACTGATTCTTACTCAGGAGATTCTTCGATTGCCTTGCCTTTGTCTTGAAACATGACCAGAGGAAGAGATTCAGAAGATGGTTCATTACAATATGATATTTGAGAGGCTTCCCAAGGGGTGTTGTCCAGAAGAAGGAGGGGTTTTTTACCCAGTGTCGTAGAACTTGATCCTTGAAAATTTTCAGGCGATCGCATAAGTTCTGTTGAGCGATTTCATAGCTGAGTTCCTTTAGCTTCAGAGATTCAGATTTAAAGCATTTTCTAAACTGATTCTAGTGAGAATTAGAAGCAATTGGGTTAAGATTCCCCATGTAAGCTAGCTTTAAGGAGTTAACCCATTCCTATATTTCTGTCTCAAAAATCAGCAAAGATTTACCAACATCTGATTTAGATATTTTTGGTATTGGTTTTGGAACTGCTATATTCTGAGAACTTATGACAAGATTTTCCCAAGCTTATAAATCAATTATTGTTTTAAGGGGATCTTCTGGGTAGTTATTGGAATATGGAGAGTCGGAAAGAATTTTACGTGAGTTAGGTGGTGTTGAGTGATAAGGAGATGGAATATCTTGAATGGAGAAAGTTTGTGATGTAGTTATGGGGATTATTGGTGGTTGAGAGATCATGAGAAGGAAAGTGATGTCTGGGATAATGTTGTGGTATTAGAGTCAAAATTTGGATTTATACTTTGGGGAGTTTCAAACAGTGGATCAAACTGATCAATATGAGAGAGAACTTATGTCTAATCAAAATGGGTAGAAGGTGGATTAATCTAAGGATTATTTGTAGGTATTGATGTGTCAATTTCTAAGTCAAAATCATCAAGGGTTTGAGGAGATGGATCTTCGGTGGGTTTTGGAGATGAGGGAGTTTTAGATGTTGATAAAAATATTGATTCAATAACAGAAACAAAAGATGAGTTACCTTTCTTTTTGGAAGCTTTGGGGGTTTTCTGAGAAGTTCCTTCTCCACCAGTTTTCCTTTTCCTTGACTTTCTAGGGGCAACTTCTAGAGTTTGTTGCCTTAGATAAAGAATATTAACATTTGGAATCATACCATCCCTCTTACGGACTTCCAGATACCTGATAATAATTTCCAGAAAGGAGTCTGCTTGAGTGAAGAGAGGAAAATCCTTCAAAGGCACTCTTCGGATGGTGATGACTTCCTTGGTGGTGATTGTTGGGTTCTTCTTAATAGTTTCAATAATCTTCATCTTCTTCATATTCTTGGCGTTTAGAGTCTTTCCAACACACGGTTCTAAAACATTTGCTTGTTGAGCCTCAGTCAGAGGTTCTATCAGTCTGTTTTCTATTTGAATATCTGAGATGAGTCTTCCCAGAGGAATCCAATCTCTCTTGGTTCTTTCTTCTCCTCTTGTTTCTTTAACACTAGTCTTCAGATTTTTGAACAAAATATGTGGAAGATGAACTTTTTCTTTGGTGGTGATGAAGTATAGAAGGTATTGTTGATCAATGTTGATGTAGTCTGGAGAGCTGGTTGATTTTCTATGATTGATGCACCCCAAAATTATTTTGGACCATATTCTGAGATAGTCCTTCAGATCTTTGATTTTGTTGGATGGTTGTCCAGAGGAAAAAATTTATTTTGAGACAATGGTTAGGTCAGAACCTTTTTATGCCATTTCACTACATCTTATACCACTACATTCATGACCTATAAGCTTCCCAATAAGATCTTCAGTGATGATGATTTTCTTTCCCATAACATAAGATGTTACCTGATCATTTGAAGTTGTGGCATGGATCCAAAACTCTTTTACTAATTTTGGGAAAATTGAACCTATGAGACAATCAAAGTATTTCATCCATCCTTGGAACTCAACATCAGGGGTTAAGTCATACCCATTTTCTTTCATACTTACAAAATCAACAATAAGTTCACATAGAACTTCTAGAGAATCAACATGGGTGAGAAGAGTTCTTGATGGTTCAACGTACGTTTCTATATTAGAGGAGGAAGAACCAGGAATGATTTGAGAAACTTGATAAATTTGTTGAGAGGAAGCCATTGTTCACAAACTATTTTAGGGTTTTGAAAGAGGAACAAATGAAGAGAGAAAAGTGAGTGAAAGTGAATATGTGAGATTGTTTGTGAAATAGTGGAGTATAAATAGCCAATAGATGAAAAATAGGAGTTTTAATTTTACTTAAAAGAAATAAAAACAATGATTAAGTGCATTTAATGATTCCTGAAAAGAGGGATAGCGTGAAGGTTTTGAACAGTTACCGATTTGACTCGCGCCTCAATGCATTAACTCAATTGTTTCAGTCCCTTCAGATTTTGAACACGTGTTCAACTTTAGAGGGTGACCTTGCATTTAGAGTTGACAGATGTTGATATTATGAAATGCATGCTTTTATATTAGAAATGAAATGTTATTGGAAAATGTTTAGATCTTCTAGATAGTTTCTCACACAACTTTCCTTCTCACTTCTGAAGAACTATTGCTCAGATATTCACACAAACAAATTAAAGCATAACGTTTTGAGGATTAAATATACAGAAACTACACTTTCATTCTGGGCATAATTCCATACTGAGGTGATTCAAAATGAAATTAAATCTATCTTTAGAAAGGGTTTTAGTGACGATGTTAGCCCGTTGATGGTCCGTGTCTATAAATTTTAAAGAAAGAATTCCCTTCTGAATATAGTCCCTAATAAAATGGTGTTTAATTTCTATATGTTTAGCCCTAGAATGTAAAATAAGATTTTTTTGAAAGACAAATAGCAGAAGTATTATCGCAAAGGATAAGAATGTTACTCTCATATATGTTAAAGTCTTCAAGCTGACTCTTCATCCAGAGCATTTATGTACTGCATCCAGTTGCAGCTATATATTCAGCTTCGGCAATTGACAATGCAATAGTGGATTGTCTTTTCCTGGACTACGATATTAGATTATCTCCCAGAAACTGGCAGCTTCCAGAAGTACTTTTTCTTTCTATTATGTCTCCGACAAATTCAGTGTCACAGTACCCTACTAATTTATATTCTCTGGATTTTCTATAACAAAGACCAAGATTAGTAGTACCTTTCAGATACTTGAAAATTCGCTTAACTGTTGTTAAGTAAGATTCTCTAGGATCTGATTGGAATCTGGCACAGAGACAAACACTATATAGAATATCAGGTCTTGAAGCTGTTAAATATAAGAGAGAGTCAATCATACCTCTATAGAGCTTCTATTCTACTTTCTTACTTACCTCTTCTCTTTCCAGAATGCATGTAGGATGCGTAGGAGTTTTGGATGGCTTACATTCTGACAAATCAAATTTCTTCAGAAGTTATTTGACATACTTGCTTTGATGAATGTAGGTTCCTTCTGGAGTTTGATTGATTTGGATACCTAGAAAGAACTTAAGTTTACCCATCAAGCTCGTTTCAAACTCTGTCTGCATAGACTTAGAAAATTCTTTTCCCAAAGAGGCTTTAGTAGATCCAAAAATTATATCATCGACGTAAATTTGACAAACTAGAATGTCATTTTTAAATAGTTTACGGAATAAGGCTGTGTCCACCTCCCCTCTGGTAAAATCATTTTCTAACAGAAAATTACTTAGTCTTTCATACCAAGCTCTGGGAGCTTGTTTCAGACCATATAATGATTTCTTAAGTTTATAAAAATATTCTGGATTTTTTGTATTTTCAAAGCCAAAGGGTTGGTGTACATAAACTTCTTCATCAAAGTAACCATTTAAAAAAACACTTTTAGCATCCATCTGATAAAGAGTGATGCCATTATTTACAACAAAAGAAATTAAAAGTCTGATAGATTCTAACTCGGTGACTGGAGCAAAGGTTTCTGTATAGTTTATCCCTTCTTGCTGACTATAACCTTGTGCCACCAGTCGTGCTTTATTTCTGATGACTTCTCCTTGTTCGTTTAGCTTGTTTCTGAAGACCCATTTGGTTCTAATGATGTTGAAGCCTTTTGGTTTAGGAACTAGATCCAACACATCGTTTCTGGTAAGTTAATTTAGTTCTTCCTGCATTGCAAGGATCCAGTTATTTCCAAGAAGAGCTTCATCAATGGAAGTTGGCTCGATCAAAGATACCAATCCCATGAGTGATTCTTCATAATTTCTGAATGTAAATCTTGTTATGATTGGGTCATCTTTCTTTCCCAAAATTATGTTTTCGGGATGTGCTAAGCTGCTTCTGGATTGTCTTTTCTGGATGGATTCTTCAGAAGCTGTTGTAATGTTTGTGACATCTTCTTCTATATTTGGCAGAGATTCTTTATTAAGATTTTCTGACGATCTGTCTTCAGCACCTATAAGTTGAACTTCTATATCTATAAAAGTTTTACCCTGCTTTGACTTTTGAGAGCCAAGCTTATCATCAAATATAACACTAATAGATTCTTCCATAATTTGTGTTTCTATGTTATATACTCTATAACCTTTTGAGCATTCAGAGTATCCTAACATGATACACTTTTATGCTTTAGAATCAAACCTGCTTAGATGTTCTTTAGTGTTTAATATAAAACAAGTACATCCAAATGGATGGAAATAAGAGATGTTGGGATTTCTATTCATCTATAGTTCATATGGAGTCTTATCCATAATAGGTCTTATTGAGATTCTATTATGAATATAACACGCTGTGTTAATTTCTTGTGCCCAAAAGTTTTTAGCAATATTAGTCTCGTTGATCATAGTTTTGACCATTTCTTGTAAAATTCTATTCTTTCATTCTACAAATCTGTTTTGTTGAGGATTTCTAGGATAAGAGAAATCATGAGAGATGCCATCCTCGTTAAAAAAAATTCAATTCTTTTGTTTTCGAATTCCCCACCATGATCACTTTGGGCTTTAACAATTCTAAAATCTTTTTCGTTTTGAACTTGGTTACAGAAAGTAGAGAACATGAAGTGTGACTCGTCCTTATGTCTTAAGAACTTTACCCATGTCCATTTGTTATAGTCATCTACGATCACTAATCTGTACTTCTTGCCACTGATGGACGCAATTTTCACTGGTCCAAACAGATCTATATGCAGAAGTTCTAATGGTCTAGAGGTAGAAACAACATTTTTTGATTTGAAAGAAGGTTTTTCAAACTTGCCTTTTTGACATGCTTCACACAGAGCATCTGAGCTGAACTTCAAGTTAGGAAGTTCTCTGACCATATCGAGTTTGTTAATTTGAGATATCTTCTCATACTAACATTCCCCAATCTTTTGTGCCAGACCCATTGCTCATCATTGAAAAACATAAGGCATTTTACATTCTGACTTTTTAGTTCACAAAGTTTTATTTTATAAATGTTGTTATTTCTCTTACCATTAAAAAGGATAGACCCATCTTTCTGACTAACTGCTTTACATGACTTTTGATTAAAGAGTATATCATAACCGTTATCACTTAATTGACTTATGGATAACAGGTTATGCATTAATCCATCTACTAACAAAATATTAGTTATAGAGAGAAGTGTATCGTTACCAATAGTTCCAAAGCCAATAATCTATCCTTTTTGATTGCCTTTGAAACCTACATAGCCTCTATATTTAAGCTCCAAAGTTTGGAACATATGCTTTCTTCCTGTCATGTGTCGAGAGCATCCAGAGTCCAGGTACCAAGATTGGTGTTTCAACTTTGCTGTTAAAGACATTTGCAACATAGATGATTTTATCCTTAGGTACCCATATCTTTTTGGGTCCTTGTTTGTTAGAGTTTCTAAAATTCTGTTTGAATTTTGATTATGTAGAGAAAGTATTACTTGTATATTTTATATCACGTGCATGTCCATATGTAAAGTGTGAATAGAGAGGTGTGTGTTTTATAACTATATCATCAAATTTCTTTGGTTGAGATGTTTCTTCTCTCCTTGGTTTCACATTTCCTATACCTTTTCTGCCATTTCTGCTAACTCCATAGATCGTTGAAGCCATCTTGCTCCTATCTATGTTTTTAGCTAGAAATTTTTGAAAGATGTGATCATATTCTTTTATGATTTTAACAGAACTATTTGAAACTTCTGAAACAGTTTCTTTCTGACCTTTTTGTAATTTATTTTTAATAACATAGTTTTCAATTTCAAGTTTAGAGATGGTTTCTTTTAGCTCAGAGTTTTTTGTTTTTAGTTTCTTAGTTTCTTCAGAGTCAGATACTAGATCCTTTTTCAGGTTCTTGTTTTTGATCTGAAGTTGCTGATATCTTTCAAGAATTTCTGACAGATTGTGTTCTAATTGAGATCTAGAAAAGTTATAGAATACCTCTTCTGCCTCTGAGTTTGACTCTGATTCAGATGATCGAGTTTCATCTGATATGTTGGCCATTAAGGCTATATTAGTTCATTCATCTTCTGATTTTGTTTCAGCTTCAGAAGATTCCGAGTCATCCCATGTTTCCATAAGAGTTTTCTTCTTTTCTTTGGAGAACTTCTTTTTAGGCTTTTCTTTCTGAAGATTTGGGAAGTCGCTTTTGTAGTGGCCTGGTTCGTTCCATTCGTAGCATACAATATCTTTGTTGTTAGATTTTATGTATCTAGAAGATGATTTAGAGTGATTTCCTGTTCTTCTGGGGTTTCTAAACTTCCTCTATCTGTGCTTCCATAGTTGATTGAGTCTTCTGGAAAGGAGAGGTAGTTCGTCTTCTTCTGACGAGGATCCACCAGAGTTATCTTCTTTTGCCTGGAAAAATTTAGGTTTATATTTTTTATTAGATTTAAGAGCGAGAGACTTACCTTGCTTCTAGGGCTCATCTTCTTCTAGTTTTATCTCATGACTTCTCAAGGAGCTCATAAGTTCTTCAAGAGATATTTTATTCAAATATTTGGCTAGTTTTAAGGTTGTGACCATGGATATCCATTTCTTAGGTAAGCTTTTGATGATTTTATTTACATGATTTGTTGTTGAGTATCCTTTGTCCATAACTTTCAGACAGTAACCAAAATTTGTAACCTTGAGAACATTGTTTCAACTGTTTCATCTTCTTCCATTTTGAAGGCCTCATACTTCTGAATGAGCTCAAGAGATTTGGTTTCGTTGACTTGCGTGTTGCCTTCATGCATCATTCTCAAAGAGTCAAACATGTTTTTAGATGATTCTCTATTCGTGATCTTCTCGTACTCGGTGTACAAGATATCACTCAAGAGAATTGTTCTGGATTTGTGATAATTTCTGAATTTTTTCTTTTGTTGATCTGTCATTCTATTTTTGTCAATCTTCTGACCGCTTTCGTCAACTGCATGAATGTATCCATCAACCACCATATCCCAGAGATCAGCGTCATGAGCTAGAAAGAAACTTTCGATTCTGTCTTTCCAGTAATCGAAGTTCTCACCATCAAGGATTGGAGGTTTGTTTCTGATTTTGTCTTTCTCATTATGATTATCATTGCTGATGATCTGACTTGGTCCCACCATAGTGTTTTTCTTGTTAGGATCTTTTTCTGACATGGTTAAGTGTTTGCACCCAAAACCAGGCGCTCTGATGCCAATTGAAGAATGGAAAACCTTTCCCTTCCAATTTCTTCTCTATTTATTGATGTTAATAAGGTAACCCGTTATATATATATATATATATATATATATATATATATATATATATATATATATATATATATATATATATATATATATATATATATATATATATATATATATATATATATATATATATATATATATATATATATATATATATATATATATATATATATATATATATATATATATATATATATATATTAAAAAAAACTGATTTATACTTCACAACTATTCTTCTAATCAAGTTACAAACAATTTTCTATAAAGTTTCAAATAGGAGATGATCACACAACCAAAAATTTACAAAGTGGCAACAATGACAAATAAACGATCGATTTATTTTCAACATTACGAATCTCAAAAGAGTAACAGTGAAGAGTGTTACCTTTAATAATTACAAGATGCCGAGAACATCATCCCCCAAACCATCAATTCACTCTAGAGTAAAAGTGAGGAGGTGTTACCTCCAATAATTAAAATTTAAAATAAACTCGATATTACCGTAGGTAAATGTAGAAGTGAAATCTGAAACAAGTACAAAAATCTAAATCACTATCACACTAAAGGTAAACTCAAGTGAAAAATCATAAACAAAATAGAAACAAACATCTAACCCTAACTAACTATCACTGAAGGTGTCTGTGAAGACGATGACGAATTGCAAAAGTTGTGAGAGATCTCAAAAACCACTGAAGCAAGAAGAAGTCGACAAGTGAGAATGATAGATTTGAATGATGATCGAGGAAAGTGTGTATGAACAATGAGGATGTAATGAGAAACAAGCGAGAATGTTCGAGTTGGAACGAAGAGTAGAATGCTTGTAGATGAAACGAAAGTAGAATGATAGAATCGTGTTGGTCTGATTTAAGAGCTGCCGACGACAACCAAATTTGAGAAGAGTTTATGTCTCAGAATATGAGAGAAATGGATAGGGTTTCAAAATTAATTTTTATTTAAAATTTCTTATTCATTAAATATTTAGATCAGTACAAAAAATATGGTTTTAGAGAAAAATAAAAAAAGAAAAAGTGAAGGAAGTAAAATGTAAATATGCGCCGTAAAATTAAATATAAAATTGGGTACAACATGTCAACTTTATTTTTTAAAACACACGGGAACCTTCAAGGATATATTAAATATAATATTGTTAATAAAGTCGGTTAAAACTGTCGTAATTTACCGATAATAGTGGTGTCTTTTAAAATCGCCACAATGTACTGTTTATAATGGCGTTTAATAAAAACACCTTAATAAAACTGCCATAACTCTCCTGTTAGTTTGTAGTGAGTGTTATTATGGAAAAATGAGAGAGAGGGATTTGAAAATTTGTTGGGTAATGGTCCTAATGTTCGCGGCTAAGCCATGCCCAAAATAACATCAACACCATTAATAGGTAACAAGTAAAATGATAAGGTGAATATTTTGTCTTGTAAGAAAGTTTTGACACTGCTGCAAATGACTTGACATTGTAAATATTATCAATTTTCAACCATAGCTGAAAATTAGGGAATTGTGGTGACAACTAGATTTAAATGATGCGCAATGTGTGGTTGCAATATGTTATGAGTATTTCATGTGCCAACCAGAACCACCACAGGAAATCCACTAACAAGTCCTTGAAATTTTAGTTTCTGGAAAAAATATCCATTAAAAGCTTGAGGTGATAGTTGAAAATAATTATTGGTAGGATAAACCTCTAAGACTTATTTTTAATTACATATATCTTTCACATCTTTCACGAGTCGTGTGTCTTCCTAAACCAAAAGTAGTAAAAATCGACAAGAAGTACACTTGTTTAAGTGACAAGAGTAAGTTGTATCGTGCATTTCTCTTTTGTTGTCGGCGGCATCATCTTTCTTATTTTTTCAATTGGGCAAGCTTCCTTTATTGTTTCTAGGTATTTCGGTTGGTGCTAACCATAGGCGGAAAGAGACTTAGCATGATGCTATTAATAAGTTGAAAAGGAGATTAGGCGTGTGGAGTGGAAATCATATCTCTTTGAGAGGTAAAGTTACTTTGTTGAATTCGGTCCTCAATAACATACATATCTTCATGCTTTCCTTCTTCAAAGCTCCTAAGTGTGTTTATGAGGAGGTTGTCAAGATCCAAAGGAATTTTTTGTAGGGAGATGGTAGTGGTAGGAGGAAAGTGTGTTGGGTTAGTTGGGATAAGTCATGTCGTTTGGTGGAGGATAAAGGTCTTTGTGTTAAAAATATTGAGTTTTTTAACCTTTCCTTAATTGGTAAGTGGAGATGGAGATTCTTGACGGATAATAAGGCGGTGTGGTCGGACTTACTATGGTTGAGATATGGGGGCAGGGTGGAGGATTTGGTGGGGAGTGTTTCTAGGAAGGAGGAATTATCGTCTTCTCTTTGGTGGAGGGATATGAGGGTGGTGTGTGGTCTTCTTATTCATGACGAGCCTTGATTTGTTTGTAGCATCTCTTGTCGTTTGAGGAATGGTGAAGATTTTAGTTTTTGGGACAGTCCTTGGTTATGCCCTACACCTTTAAAGGTACTTTATCCTCTTTTATTTGATGTTTGTTTTTCTCCCTCTTCTTTTACTCTTTCTGTGGCATTTATGGGTTTTTGGGAGGGAGACATTTTGCATTTGGATTTAGGTGTTGAGGAAAACCTTTGGGTGGGAAAGTATGTGGTGGAGTGATTGGAGCTTAATGCCTTATTGTTAGGTGTTAAGTCGCATTTGGAGTTGGTCGATAATTGGGCGTGGTGGAGGAATGGAGAGGGTTTTTGATTAAGAATGTTTATAGGAGGATTTATTCCTTGAGTTATTCTAATGTGGTTTTGTTGGAGGAGAGAAAACGTATTGAGCTTGCTATGTTATAGAAATCTCCTATTCGTTGCAAGGTTAAATTGTTTGGGTGGAGATTATTTTTTAAGTTTTACCAACTAGATTTGAATTGGGTTGTAGGGGAGTGATGCTTGTTGATAGTGACATTTCTTGTCTTCTTTGTGAGTTGCAAGAAGAATTCTTGAAACACCCTTTCTTTGGTTGTATTAAGGTGACAAAACTTTGGAAAGAGGTTTTTATTTGGCTTAGAGTGTATTTTGGTGCCCATGGGGGGTTTTTTGTAGGTGGGAGGTGGTGGTTGGGTGGATGTTATGGATTTGTTATCTATTTCAGTTTCTCCTTCTTTTGTTACCTTCTTTTGGGTTTTGGTTTGGTTGTGTGTGTGGATTTGTAGAAATAAATTGATTTTTGATACCTGAGTTTGAAATGGTGTTACCTCTTTTCTTTTTATTAAGGAGCTTAGTTTGGATTGAGTATCTATCTTGTCTAAATGTAGTGTTGATCTTGTCTGTCACGTTTGGTTCGACAATCTTTTAGTGTATGTCAATTTGTAGTTTTTAATTCTTCTGTTGGTTTTTGAACCTTGTTTGGTTGCCTTTCCTTTTGTATTTAGGTTAGTACCCCTTGTGTTTTTAAATACAAGTGTTTATCAAGAAAAAAAGTGACAAACTTTTCATTACAATTATAACAAATTCCTTTGGCATGTCACTCTTGTAATTGAGCTTGTGAGAGGTATCATATGGGATGTTTGAGGGATTGGGACATGGATGAGGGCTTAGGGGTATGACATAATTGTTGAAATTTTAAACTTTAAAGTTTTTTAATGGAATTTATAACATAGCATTTGTGTGGTTGAAAGAGTTAGAGAAAGATTTTTGGAACTAGGTTTTGATATCTTTCAAATTTAACTTCAATGAGCTTGTCCAAACCAATTTCTTAAGAGATGAAAACATGTGTTTAAATAGCTAGAAATAAAACATTAAGAATAGCCTCTTGTGATAATTCTATCACTTTATTTATTAATTACTCAAATTTAGCTTAGTAATCATGGAATGAACCCTCTTGTTTCAATTTAATTAATTATGTTTGATGATTGGCATAAATATAATGGCTCATATCTTAAATTTAATTCTTTTGTCAATACGAACTAATACAAAAATTGATGGCTATGGTTCATTCATTTAAACTAGCAACTAGCATCGCTCTTAATATAAAATACAATTGACAGTCTCTCAGGTGAATTTTTTTTTGAATAACCAGGTATTAAAAAAAATTTCACAAATAACCACGTTTCGGAAAAAATTACGCAAATAACCATGTTTCAGATGACTCCCCAAAGGAGGAGCCATCTCACTTGGCGCCTACACCTATTATTTAAGGGGAGGCGCCATCTCACTTGGCGCCTAGGTGCTTAGGGCTTTCCCTAAGCCAAGTGAGATGGCGCCTTAGTGCATTTCTAGGGAAATTTTCGCGTTTTTTTTCAATCCGGTGCGTTGCGTATTCGATACAGGATCAACAAAATTGAATTTTTATTTTAAAAAAAATGATTACACCCATAAGTATTACATAAAAAAAACAGATAAAAAAACCAGATAAATCAGTGGTCCCCCGGAACCCGGTAATGACCCCCGGTTCCGCATCCTCGTCCTCGCCTTTCCCGTGCTGGGTGTCATCGCGTTTCCTGCTGTGGCAGGGTCGATGGCCCAGCGAAGTCAATGAGTTCCGGATCCATGAAATCAGTTAGATCTCCATATCTAGAAGATCCGCTTTGGTACAGTCGGTTATCCATACCCTCAAAGTTTGGTCGTGTTGGCAGTGGGTGGGGTTCCATGGTGGGTCTGTAGCATTGATCGTCTGAGTACGGGGGGTAGAAAGGAAATAAATCTTGAGGTGTTTGGTATTGAGGATGTTGGGTGGTTTGGTGATACTTTGGTTGATGGTAAGTTGGGTCGGTTGGTTCAAAATCTTCCAACATTCCCAGATCAGGGCTAAGGATGGATGTTGAGGGGCCCATATTGGGATATACAGAAGACTGAAATTGTGTGTGGGGTATGCGAGTGTGTTGGTATTATGATTTGGATTGCGGTTGGGTGTGAGGAATATGGGGGTATTGGTACTGAGGTGGTGATTGTGGTTGGTTGTGGGGAATTTGGGTGTAATTGTGTTGTGGTGGGGACTGTGGTTGGGTGTTTGTGGTTCTGTTTCGTCTGGGGGGTTGGTGGGAGTTGATGTGTGTTGGGTTTGTTGTTGGGGAAACGAGGGTTGTGCCCATTGTGTTCCTGGGTCAACCAAATACCTTGGATGAGACACGTGCATTTCAGGGTTACTAACTGACTTGTACCAAGATAAATACTGATCCGTGTGTCGCATATTACCATGATTGAGGAAAACCGGGAATTGCAAGACATGTCGGTGACGCCTCTGACACATCTTACACCATTCTGGAGCAAAGTATTTCCAGTTGGTAAGACCCCACTGGGCGTCGACCCTTTTGAGATGCCACGGAGACAAACAAGTCGGATCACTTGGTATCTCTTGATGCATTCCGAACTGCATCTTCACACGGTCGCTGTGGTGCATCTCGACAACATTGAACCGTATGATTGCAGTCTTGGCGCTCCAAATTGCTACATCCTCGGGGTTTGGTTCATGGCCCAAACCCAAATATGGTCTCCAGAAAAACTGCCTAAAAAATTAAATCAGGTTAATGAAAACGTAATATATAAATAATTTAAATGTAGAAAATTTGAAAGGTACGACGTACATCATCCGGGCCTAGGTGATCCAACAGATTGCGGTATAGTGAGACATTGAATCTTGGATTCTTGCCGTAATCCATACCCCTCACTCAATATCTAAAGGAAATGAAAAACATTCTATTTTTAGCATATATTTGGTGAAGAGATGAATAGTAATAAATGATATAACTTGATGACTTACTTTGTTGCGTACGGGAAAATGAATGTGTTGTTGTTGACGGGGTTTAAGGACTCCATCCTCCACCAACCCCAAGCTTGAAGTAAAAAAGCGCAGCCATAAAATATACATTTTTCCTTGACTGCATTTTTGTACAAGGAACTGTATAGGTGGGCTAAAACTGCATAACCCCAACTATACTTTCTTGTTTTTTCAAAATCTCTAAGTAAATGTAAATACATAAAATTTACACTATTTCCCGTACTTTAGGGAAATAAAAAGGTTCCAAATAGTATCATTAGATAAGTTCTGGCTTTTATTACCCTGTCTTGCTCGGAGGAATTTTCGTTTAATTCCAAACTTGCATAATGATTTTTAAGCTCAGTGAGTAGTATACCCTGGCCTCTCGCACCACCACCTTCAACCATATCCCTGCCCAACAATTCTTCACACAGAGAATTGGGTTGTTGAACCGACCCGTTAATGGCCTTATCGTTAATAGGGAGACCCAGTAACATGTACACATCCTCTAGCGTGACGGTACATTCACCTTTTGGTAGGTGAAATATATGGGTCTCTGGTCTCCACCTTTCCAACATTGCAAGAATGAACTTTGAATCAATTGTGCAGTTGGAGATCTTTATAACATGTCTAAAACCTGCGTATTCCAGATATGGTACGATAAATGGGTCGAGAGCCAGGTAGTTGTGAGACCGGATTCTGAATCTTTTGGTATCCTGAGTTAATAATGTAAAAGGTGTAAGATTAAGTAAGATGAACAAAGCATTACCTGAAGTATAAAAAATCTATAACTAAAATAGAAAACTTACAAATGCGGCAATGTTATCCCTTGTGCCTCTGTGAGAATCGCCCATTGTGAGAAGAGCCATTGTTGAAAATGCTTGCGATTATAAAAGACTTAGAAAGTGTAAGAAATTATGAAAGACTTTGTAGCAGAGAGTGAGACAATTGTTGGTGTGAGAGAAGTATGTTATGCTCTGTATTTATAGGCAAAAAAAATTCATAGAGTAAGTGAGGTGGTAGCTGGTGCATGCATGCATGATAAGTGTCACTCTTGAAGAGTAGGCACAGCTAGGTGGCATCCTTGGAGAAGGCATCTCTGCATGCATGTAACACGATTGGATATTAAGGGAGGCGCCATTGGACTTGGCGAAAGAGTTCAAAAATTAAAGTTGTCGCCATCCCCATTGGAGAATAAGAGGTGTCATGGGTTGCAGAGTAGGCGCAAGCTAGGTGACAGCCTTGGGGATGCCATGCCTGAATGCATGTAACACTATTGGAGGTGATGGGAGGAGACTTACAAGTAACAGTGTAGGTGCAGAGTAGGCGCAACTAGGTGTCAGCCTTGGAGAAGGCATCTCTGCATGCATGTAACACGATTGGACATTAAGGGAGGTGCCATTGGACTTGGAGAAAGAGTCCAAAAATTAAAGGTGTCTCCATCCCCATTGGCGAATAAGAGGTGTCATGGGTTGCAGAGTAGGCGCAGGCTAGGTGACAGCCTTGGGGATGCCATGCCTGAATGCATGTAACACTATTGGAGCTGATGGGAGGAGACTTACAAGTAACAGTGTAGGTGCAGAGTAGGCGCAACTAGGTGGCAGCCTTGGAGAAGGCATCTCTGCATGCATGTAACATGATTGGACATTAAGGGAGGCGCCATTGGACTTGGCAAAAGAGTCCAAAAATTAAAGGTGTCGCCATCCCCATTGGCGAATAAGAGGTGTCATGGTTTCCAAAGTAGGCGCAGGCTAGGTGACAGCCTTGGGGATGCCATGCCTGAATGCATGTAACACTATTGGAGGTGATGAGAGTAGACTTACAAGTAACAGTGTAAGTGCAGAGTAGGCGCAGGCTAGGTGGCAGCCTTGGAGGTTACAGCCTTAGTTAATTCAAATTCAGTATGACCTATTTAGTCTTACATTTATCAAAACTCCGATTCACTTAATATGTCAAACCTTGCAACCTTCAAACCTTCAAACAATCAAACCTTCAAACAATCAAACATACAAACCTTCGAATAAGTCATAAACTTCAAACCTTCCTACCTTCAAACCTTCAAACCTTCAAACAATCAAACATACAAACCTTCGAATAAGTCATAAACTTCAAACCTTCCAATCTTCAAACCTTTAAACCTTCACACAACCATATGCAATGGCCTTTGCACCCCAATATGTCATCAATGCACATTTCAACGGTGAGACATACATTTGTCCCACCTCTGGGTTCTTGTTTAGAGACACAGACAACATTCGATTTCTTTTAAACGGGAAAGCCAATTTCTCGTACTTCAAAAAACGATTGGAGGCCAAACTTGGACGAGGCCCGGTGACACAAATATTTTATCAGAATCCAATTTTTTTTGGAAACAACCAAATAATATTTTATAAGGTTGAGGTTCAAGATGACGAGGATCTTTAAAATATGTTTTCCAGCCATGTGTATTCTGGGTACGACTCTATTGAGTTGTACATTATGCTGCGAGAGCCTCAGGTGACACAAGTGGTTGATCCTTTGGAGACCGAACAAGCAGAGGTAGATGCAGTTGATGAAGAAGAAGAAGATGACGAGTTAGAGTTTGATGAAATGGTGAATGATGATTCCGACGATGATGGCATACCTAGTATTCCTGTAAATGAGATCTACACACCACCTCCACACATGACAAACTTCAACATGGGCGGAGATGAACCGTCTTCTGATTTATTTTTCAATCTGTATATGCAGTCGGATGAAAACTTAAAAGAGAAGGACAAGTCTTGTAACAGAGAGGATAGCATCAGAGCCATAAAAAAATTCCACATGCTCAACTCAGTCGATTTTAAGGTGGACCGTGTCAACCCAGAAAGGTACAAGATCAAGTGTGTCCACCCTGATTGTATGTTCAAGCTCACTGCATCATACATATTAAGAGGTGATTGCTGGATCATAGGTTCCATGACTACCCACACTTGTGTCAGTTCTATCCAATCACAGGACCATCGAAAACTTAATTACAATCTCATTTGTCAATAAATCCTACCACTGGTCAGCAACGTCCCATCTTTGAAGGTGAAAACCATCATCTCCCACATCACCATGGTTTTTAACTATACTCCGTCTTACCGTAAGGCGTGGTTAGCAAAGACCAAGGCGATTGAAAAGGTGTACGGAAACTGGGAGGAGTCATACCAAGAACTTCCTCGCTACCTGAATGCACTCAAGACTTATTCTCTGGGTACTGTTTACATTCTGGAAATAGTGCCAGCATACGCCCAAGATGGTAGTCAACTAAACAGAAACGGAATATTCAGTCGAGTGTTTTGGGCATTTCAACCTTGCATCACAGGGTTTGCATCATGCAAACTAATTATACAAATTGATGGGACTTGGTTGTATGGGAAATACAAAGGCACGCTACTAATGGCAGTTGCACAAGATGGCAAAAACTACATTTTCCCAATTGCCTTTGCCCTATTCGAGGGGGAGACCGGTGGTGCTTGGAGTTTTTTCTGAAAAACCTGCGAACACACGTGGCTCCTCAACCAGATCTCTGTTTGATCTCGGACAGACATGCCTCCATTGAAAGTGCCTACAATAATCCTGCAAACGGTTGGCATGACCCTCCTTCTACGCATGTCTATTGCGTTAGGCATATCGTCCAAAATTTCACGAGGGAGATCAAGGACAAAACACTAAGGAAAGCAGTTATGAATGCGGGATATGCATTGACATAACCCACATTCAAATATTACCGCAACGAGATCCGTTTGTCAAATCTGGAAGCCGGTAGATGGATCGACAATATTCTGGTGGGAAAATGGACTAGGTCATATGACAATGGCCAAAGATGGGGGAACATGACAACGAATCTTACTGAATCGATGAATGGGGTATTCAAGGGCATACGAAACCTCCCGATCACTACTTTGGTAAAATCTACGTATTTTAGGATGGCTTCGTTGTTTGCCAAAAGAGGTGAAATGTGGAATGCGGTGTTGCAATCTGGACAACTATGGAGTGAAAGCTGCATGAAGTACATTAAGGCAGAAAGTGCCAAAGCCAACACTCATATGGTTATACGGTTTGACCGACACAACCACAACTTCATTGTGAAAGAGAAAATCGACCACAACGAAGGCCTGCCAAGACAAGAATATAGGGTTGTACTACCTTCTCGTTGGTGCGATTGTGGCAAGTTTCAAGCCTTTCGTATGCATTGCTCTCATGTCATTTTCGCTTGTGCTTATACCCATCAAGACGCGCTACAACTTCTGTCACACATTTACAAATCTGAAATGTTGCTCAACGTTTACAATAACAGCTTTCCTTTGGTAGCAAAACCAGATTATTGGCCTGCATACGACCGCGAAATAGTGTGGCACAATGACCAAATGCGAAGGAACAAGAAGGATCGTCCCAAAAGTAAGCGCATCACAACCGAAATGGACGACCTTGACAAGCTGGAAAGAAAGTGTGGTTTATGCCGTCAGGTCGGACACAATCGCAAAAATTGTCTGAATCGGGCATCTGCCTCGACCACATAAAAATTGTAATACATAAAATCTTTCCTTAATTATGTTGTAAACATTAGGGTTTTTCGTTAACAGTATTTGCTACAATAAATATGGCACGTACAAGAAAAAAATACGATATTCCGTCTACGAAATTACAACTGTTAAAACAATTTCATCTGACCCATGCATCATTAATATTACGTCGGTGTCTGTTTTGACTTCCTCCAACCATACAATAGGTCTTCCAGTCGCATGTGAGGTTGTTGTTCGTCTTCGTTGGATCCTTCGAATTTTCCCCCTCCATAATGTCTCCATCTAGCCATCGCATCAACTCCCGCTTCAGACGATCCATGGAGTGAATGTGCCAGAATTTCATTTTCATCGCAGGTTTCGTGGCGGAGAAAATAACGTAACCATCTCTGGTAAAAATCATGGGCGATGTCATGACGCAAATAACAGAGTAAAAAATAAGAAAACAATGCGAGAAAGTGTGAGAAATGACGGAGAAACTGATGAATTATTTATAAAAACAACATTTTGCCCTAGGAGCCAAGTGAGATGGCGCCTCCTCTCACTTTTAAAGTGCATGCGCCATCTCACTTGACTAAAAGAGAGAGGAGGCGCCAAGTGAGATGGCGCCTAGGACAAAACCTTAGGTGGAGGCGCCAAGTGAGATGGTTCCTCCTTTGGGGAGTCATCTGAAACATGGTTATTTGCGTAATTTTTTCCGAAACGTGGTTTTTTGCGAAAATTTTTTTACTACATGGTTATTCTAAAAAAAAACTTATGTGCTAACTAATAAAAAATAAAAAATATTATATTCGAAATAATTATTTTAAAGGATTAGAACCATCAAACACAACAAGTTTAAATTTTGGTGTTATTTTGGTGTTTGAAATAGGGGTTGGTGGATATTATGGAAAATTTTAAGTGTTTGGAAAGAGGGGAGTTTGTGGAATTGAAAGGGGAAATTTATAAATGATTGTGTTTGGAAATGTAGTTTGGGGGTGTATATGCAAGTGGGTTCAATAAATGGTGGTGGGGTAAATGGGGGTGGTGATAGTGGTGTTTATGTTGTAATATTTCGCATAGTAGTAGAAAAATTTGAATTAGTGTGTTTATTTGAAATTATTGGTATAGAAAATGCAACAGTGTGGGTTGAGATGTAACTAGTATGAAAAAAATAGGTGTATTAGGTGAAACAATATGCGCAATAATAGGATCATAACCAAAGCTATGTTGTGTGTTGGTCGATATATTTGAATAAGATGTTATTGTGTGAACAATGGTGATTTGTTGTAGCACACTTTGAATCATTAGACTTGTGAGAAGGATCATTATTGATTCATGTCTAACATCAATAAATTGTCGTTGATTATTCATTATGCTATAGATGTTTTTTAACTGATTTCTCCAGATTTTTGATTTTGCTTCATGAAATATATCATCTATTTTGTAATTATACGAAGATTGCATTGATGTAATTATATGAAGATTGCATTTTCAATGTGTTCATGTGCAATTTATATAACATCATTCAAATCCTTAGAAGATTTGGAGGTTTAGACTTTAGAAGACACGAATTTAAGAAATGAAAACTTTAATAATAAATTATGATAAAAATAAAAATAGATTTAGATCGCAAGGGAAGAAAACATAAAAGCAAACTTCGAATTATTTCAATGTATTTTCTCAATAATATTTTCACCCCAAAATCTCGACAAACTAATAGATATTTAAATCTCATCCAGACAAATTCTTATTCAATCTTGCAAATTAAAAACATTAAAACTGTATCTAAAAACTATAGATCATCTCACAATTGATGTTCTAGATTAGCACAATTGCCACCTTATTAGTCTTTAATAGCTCATACATATCTCTTGCCATGCTATGGAAGAAAATCATTAAACCCATCAATGAGATCATCATGGCCTTCAAAAAGTAAATAAACCTGAAGAAATTCAATTATAATTCAAATGAGTATCAAACAAGATAAAATTAAGAGAAAATAAAATCAAGTTGTATGATTTTAAATTCTAGTTCAAAATTGGAGTTTCAAATTGTCTGAATTTTACTTCACAAACAATTCAACATATACCTCTTTGCAAACATCATCAATAGTTTTTTCCTTATTCTTAAACATTATCAGTGTCTCTAAGAACTTTGTATAAACATGGCGATGACGAGCACGTCGAAATCGAATCTATATGCCACAGATTAGAATTATCAAAATTATAAAAAATGTATGATAAATAATTTTTATATTGAAAACATACATGTTTAAAAGTAATACATTATATAACTTACATCCACTTTGGAAATATATTTCGAAGCATGTTTCAAATCAACAACTGGCCTCTTAGCACATGTTGCTTTCATCTTCTGCAGTTCCATTTCAAGAAAATATTTAGATTATTAGAGAAATCAACGATAAAATTTACAACAAAAACATTCACTTAATAAGCACTAAAAATTAAAAATAAACTCTCTATGAGATGGATTTAAACACAACTGTAGATCTGAATATTCTTGTCTTAATTTAAATAATTTTTTTTTTAAAGTATATGTTTTTTCTGAATTTTAGAATACTCAAAAAAACATAGATCTGCAAATTAAAAGTAAAATTTAACCACTAGGTTAAAAATGCCAATGTTTGATATAATACAAATTTTAAGTAACTACTAGAATAATTCTGATCTTATTTTAAAATACAAACACAAACTAAATATTTGAATCATAAGGTCTAGAAAAAATAAACATGAAAGAATCATATATAAAGAAAAATAAGAAAGAGAGTCGAAATTGAAAAACACACTACTTATTCAAAGAAGCATATAGAAAATAAAAAGGGGAAAAGGCTAAAAAAAATAAATTAGTTTTTTTTAGTTTTTTCTCAACCTTTGCCATTCTTCAGAAATAATTACGAAAAACACAAATGTTTTGTTGAGCATGATAATTAGTCATGGGATGATATTTATAAGAGAATAAAGAGAAAATAAAGGTGATTTTAATGAATTTTTAATAATTATTTTTCTACTTTTTTTCATATAGAAGGAAAAATGTGGTGATATTAATTTAAATCTAAATTTTCACATAAAATATCATCACAAGTTAAAGCACTAGGTTTACACATATATTCTATGGATCACACATCATCTTATATATTATTAATAATATTTTAAAAATTAATACAATAAAATATCATTTCAATTTGATAAGATGTATGTATCGTGGAAAATATTAAGTCATTATTATAAGTAAAATTTTCTCTCTAAATTTATAGAATAATTAATATATATGATATCTAGACTAAATACATAAATTACTCGATAAATAGAAAGATAAAATCTTCACTTATAATATTGACGGGAATATATATATATATATATATATATATATATATATATATATATATATATATATATATATATATATATATATATATATATATATATATATATATATATATATATATATATATATATATATATATATATATATATATATATATATATATATATATATATATATATATATATATATATATATATATATATATATATATATATATATATATATATATATATATATATATATATATATATATATATATATATATATATATATATATATATATTATGTAACATTCGCTGAAATCTTTGTATTTGATCTTACGACTAATTAATTTAAACACATTAATTTTATCGTTCATTTGCGGAGATCGTGTTTAAAGTTAGAAAAAACATTTGTATAAATTATTCAACACAAATTTTTTACACCTAGAGTTGCGTGTTATAATATATATTTAATTTTACTATATTAACAAGTGGCATATTTTTTTATTTTATTAATTTAACAAACCAATTCCACCGTCCATTTGTAGGGATTTGTTTAAAGATAGAGCAAAATTTTATATAAATTTGATCAAAGATATAAATACTTTGACAGAAATACACTCTCAAAACTCAAATATTCACTATGTCAGCTCTGAAAGGTTTACCAAGTGGCATTTTTGTATTGTAATTTTAAAGATTAATTTATACAATTTAAAACATATATAGATAAAAACAAACAACTTTAAAAAACCTGACTTTTTAGTTAATTAAATAATATTTTAAGAAAAATTAAAAGAATTTAATAATAATATTTTTCCATTACAAAAATCAATAAAGGTATTTTTTCTAAAATTTATGTGAATTAACTTTTAAAAAGAAGAAAATCTGATTTAAAGGGGAATGCATATGGTTTCGAGGTATTCTCTGTGCCATCATGATGTAGAAATTATATACCATTTATTTCTTAGATGTAGGTACACTATACTTTTCTGAAATTGGATAGAGCGATTGTTTGACATGAATATTGATAGAATTAATTACAAAATTTTATTGAACTTGTTGGTAGAAGTTGGAGATCTCAAATTAAGAATTTCGTCATGACTCTCATCATAATAATTTTTCGGAAAACTTGTCACACAAGAAATAATATTAGATTTCAAAATGGTAACATTGACTTTGATGGAAACATTTTTCATGTTAAACGATTAGTCCATATGTCATCTACTTCTTTCAATTATACAAGTTAATTGATGTTTTCCTAGTCATAAATTGGAACAAGTGTAACACGTAAGGATCTTCAAGAGAAAATCTTAGAATATCAACTTGTGGTGACATATTTAGGAGTAATTTAGGAATATTCTTGGAAGAATTCTCAGCTACGATTGGAGTTTGCATCTCCTTTCAAGCTAAATTGCATGAAATCGTGTTTGCTAACGAATATGCTAATAACATGAAGAGTTGGAGAAATATTTGGCTTGAAATTGACTCGATGTTGACCATTCATACATTTTTCTAATTTTAATATTGTCTCTTGGCATCTTTTAATTAAATGAAAGAATACTTTACACACAATATGCTTATTTAGATTCAAAATATCTCATATTTTTAGAGTGAGAAATGCATGTGTAGATAAATTAACTAATGTATATTTTTTTGTTGATTATGACATATGATGGAGTTCAGTCCTTATTTATGCTTTTAAAAGTTTTTTTTTTAGAGATTGATTGGCCATATCCAACTATCGTTTTTGTTAATTTTATAATAGGAGTTTTTATGTTGCCTCATACTTTTTGTTTTTCCTTTTTTATTTAATAAATTATCTTTATATATATTGACTGATAACTTGGAAATGTATCGAATATTTAGATCATTTTATATGAATTTTATCCGTATTTTAATTAATTAAATTACTCTTTATTCGTATTATGCTGGTATTTTCTATGTTTTCAAGAATTTAATATTTGCAAGGCATGTGCGAAGAAAGTCAAGAAAAGTCAAGCTAATCAAGAGCAATTATGCATTAAGGGGTGTGTGGTAGAATAGGGTGCACTAAAAGCAAAAAGCTCAAGAAAGAAGTGCTAGCCCAATCCACTAAGGGAGTGTAACGACCGTTACACATTGGCCCAAAGGAGTGTAACGACCGTTACACCCCACCACGCAAGCCTCTCCTCAAAAGCAGGAGTGTAACGACCGTTACACCCTGCCACGCCAGCCCTCCCTCAAAAGAAGGAGTGTAACGACCGTTACACTGAGTCAATTCCGAAGGAGAAAATATCTCAACTCCCACGCGTCCCAAGGCTATAAATAGCACCTTAAATCTCCATTTTATACATGTTTTTCTTCTACTTGTTTTTACTGTCACTCTGCCAAAAATATTCTCCGCATTATTTTGTTCCGTATTATTTTCTTTACCGATCTGTGGGAGACATCCGACATCAGACAAATATTCTGCTGTAATATTTTCAGGTTTAATTTAAGTACTTTATTTATTTATGCCAAGATTGTTCGTAATGATTTGTTTATTTAGATTGTTTGATGATAATTATTTATGTTGCGCTGTTATTGAGTCGTTTAATATGCTAGGCTAAATTTATTTATCGGTATGTAAGGTCATATAACCAACGGGGTTTCAGCAACACCAATTGATCAGTTCCTTTCAAAGAACGAATAATTTTCTGGTTTCAATCATTAGTTTTAAATATTAACTGTTTTGTTACGAGAGTAAGATACATATAGAGGTTAGAATCAATAAAACGAGAGTTTGAGATAATAACTGGACAATAGTAATTGTGCATCAACTTAAAATACAGCGAGAGCACTTTTAAGTTGATTATGTTTTGTTTGTTTCCAAAAACTATTTTTAAACCCTAATTGAAACAGCGAGATCACTCACTTAAGTTTGATCGTAGGATCTGAATCAATAAACACGAGAGTGTGAGAAGAGGGTTTTCAAACAAATGCTTCCTACCGAAAACTATTTTGTTAATCCGAGCTAGGTCAATGAGTCGCTAAATCCCTGAAGTTCGACCATTACATATCGATATTCTCCCTTGAATCTAAACTAGATTATAATCAGTTAGGTTCTCTAATCCCCCTATTAATTACACTATTAGCCTTAGATTTATGTAGTAACCTAAGATAACGGTAGTTCGACATTTAGTCCCTTGGGATTCGATAATCTTTAAACTTACATGCGATAGGATTGTATACTTGCGTTCTAGATTCTTTAAGACTCACAAAATGCAACCGGTGTCAACGCACTGGTAACATATCTAGGCGCAATGAGATGCCTCAAAAGGGTATCCTAGAAGTAGAGATATTTAACGTATGGGGAATTGACTTTATGGGACCTTTCCCATCGTCCTCCAGCAATAATTACATATTAGTGGCAGTAGATTACGTATCCAAATGGGTACAGGTTGTATCCTCTCCAACAAATGATGCACAAGTAGTGATTAGGTTGTTCAAAAACATAAATTTTCAAAGATTCGGTGTTCCAAGATTAGTCATCAGTGATGGTGGTTCACATTTCATTTCCAAGATTTTTAATAAACTATTAGCAAAGTATGGAGTCTGACACCGCGTAGAAACACCTTACCACCCACAAACAAGCGGGCAAGTGGAAATCTCTAACAGGGAGATTAAGAAAATACTTGAGAAAATGGTTGCCACATCCAGTAAAGATTGGTCGCCTAAACTACATGAAGCATTATGGGCATACAGAACAGCGTACAAGACACCCATTGTAACCACACCTTTCAAACTAGTCTATGGTAAATCATGCCATCTACCCGTAGAACTGGAACACAAAGCCTATTGGACCATCAAAACCCTGAATCTAAGTTACAAAGCCGCTAGAGAAAATCGAATTCTAGACATCCATGAATTGGAAGAACTTAGGCTAGATGCATATGAGAGTGCCAAAATATACAAAGAGCGAACTAAGAAATGGCACGACAGACGCATCTCTAGGAAAGAGTTCAATAAGAGTGATGTAGTACTCCTGTTTAACTCCAAACTTAAACTATTTCCAGGAAAATTTCGCTCTAGATGGTCAGGACCTTTTGAAGTTATTAAAATACTCCCAAGTGGCGCTTTGGAAATCAAAGGAAAAACCAGCGACCCGTTTATTGTAAACGGGCAGCGTTTGAAGCACTACCACTGCATCGAGAATAGGGACTACTCTGCTAGTTTGAGATTTATACAACTTCCGGCTGAGTCACCAAAATAGATTTTCGATTTTTAATATAGGTCGAGCTTCCGACTTTAAACAAAGCTCTATGTGGGAGGCAACCCACCATTTTTATTAAAATTTTATTTACTAAAAGTTTTTTTTATGTTTCTCTTAAAAAATTTACAAAATTTTTCCGTTCTTTACTTCTTTTCTATTTTTAGGCATTAGGCCGATGCTGATTTAAAACTATTTTCAAATTAACCAACAGGATTCACACTCCTTTTTCTTCACTGATTTTCGCTATGGACTTTTCTGACACTATGCCTGTCACCTTCATGGGTGATACTCAGCAGAAGCGTTATGAGATGCTTGCTCCGAGAGAGATGTATCCCGCCATCTTTGTGCACGACCCCACATTGTCTGCATCGGGCATCCGGGAAAGTGTCTGCTTCATGTTTAACCAGATTGGTTGGGATTATTTTATTCATCATCAACAACCTACCTACCGCAACCTGACGCTGGAGTTCCTCAGTTCATTGCATTACAATCCTGATATTAGTTTAGGGTTGGCTAGAGGATTGGTTTCATTCAGATTGTTTGGTTTTACCCACAGGTTCACCATCCGTGAATTTGCTGCTTTATTAGACTTCCCAGTTAGTGATGATGCTGTCATTGAGATTCCAGATGACAAGTATGTGGACAGCCAGCTTGACCACTTTTGGGAAGTGATATCTGATCAGAGACAAGAAAGCTCTATTCTTAGGCACTCTTCAGAGATTCATAACCCCGCTATTAGGTATTTCCACATGATTTTGGCGTTTACCCTATTTGGAAAACTGCAGAATGAAACCTTAGTATCTAAGGAAGAGCTGTTTATCATGTTCTGTGTGTTTCAGTCCAGACCAGTAGTTGGTGCATCTTATGATTGCTCGTCTCCTGAGTATAGCCCAAACTCGTCATGGCCCGATTTGTGTTGGTGGTTGTTTACCGTGAAAAATGGTAAGCAACCGCTGATCTTCCAAAAGGTTACTTATTTGGTGACTCGCAGGATCGATCAGATTGATCCTAAGACATGGTTGATTTTTGGAATAAAGAGTTTCGATTAATCCTAATGGTTATTAATGCAAGTAAAGTAGAGACACTTTAAATAAATTGCATGGATAAAAGCTTGATAAAGTAAATAAAAAGCATTAAAGAGTTGTTAAATAAATAACTTCGACTGAAGTAAATGAGTGAAAGAGATAAATTGCTTGAATGTAAAAGACTTTGATTAAGGTAAATGGTGTTTCACACATACATTCTCAATGATTCTTTCTCTCACGCTGGGTACTTGAATCTAAATGAGTGACTTGTATACAATGATGAACACACTAATAACTTCGTGAACACTTAGTATTTATACTAAAAAAACCTAAGTAACTGTTGGGCAATCACACCGCTTCGTGATGACATCACATGGCACGCTCACGACCTTCGACGCCTACGTGCATGACACGTTGCGCTTGGTAACTGCTGGGAACCGTCTTCCCTCCAATAATTCAAAATTCAAACCGTTCGATCTCGGGCATCAGGGACCTTGGTCGAGAGGTTGCTCCTTCGATGTCGAAGACAACAAGATTCCAACTTAAAGGAATTTCTCTAAGTATTTTGTCATTCTTTGATGAGCCTTCGACGTGATCAGCTGGTCGAAGCCTTCTTGTGTAGGAAACTCTTCTGACTCATAATTAATGATCTATATGATAATAAAACGTGGGTGTAGAATTTAGGAGCCAACAAATTGCCCCCCAAGAATGTCTTATTTCGACGCTTAAAAGAAAAAGGCATTCTTTGATATTCCATTCGACACCTGTCCTCCACTCTCAGCCACAAATTAGTTTGTGTGCTTTTCATCTACCAACCAACTGACAAACTCAAAAAGCTATCATTTCACCTTTTCCCAAGACGTCACTTCAGTAAGACACTTTGCACGCACGATGGCCTTTCATATTCTGTCATCATGACTATTCCCCGAAATCAAGGAAGCACGCTGCAACGTTTCCATTTTTCAGAACGGTTACAGCGCCAAATGCGTGCCACGTGCCCCACTCTTGTCTATGGCATTAAATGACCTTGAGCCCTGTGATTTTTCAATCACTATAAATAACACTAAGTGCCTTAGTTGGACTCTTTACGCTTTCTTGCATCCAAACCTTCAATCGAACGAAATTTTCTGCAAGCAACTTTTTGCTTCTCCCTCTCCAAACCCAGTAATCTTTATTCTTCATCCACCTTCATCTCAAACCAAAAAATGGCTTCACATACTCGTGTTCCCAATACCCTAAGAACTAGTATTCCCTCCAAGACTGCTCGACCAGAAATCTTCTCAACCGCTCTGATAGTCAATTTTATGGGAATGCAAAGGGTTCCTGAACCCATGGGTGAGGCTGAATGTGAAACCTATGGCTCTCAACTGCTGATTCCCGTTGGATATTCCAACCAGGTTTTTGCCATGTTAGGCCCTCTTTCAACATGCATTACTGACCCCAAAAAAATTGAGGGTTTCTCCCCCGCGCATGCGGCACTCAAACCTATTGGGTGCTCAAAGAAAGCAAAAGATGATACTGAAGATCCTGCAAAGGAGAAAATAGATCTTCGGTTCTTTAACAGGGGGGTTAGGGCTTTTCGATCCAGCCCTAGTCTTACTCCAGAATACACCACTTGGCTCCTTAAGATGGAGAAGTGCCAGGCTTCGATTTGGAAAGGCATGGGCATTTATGACCTGGTCATGTTGTCCAAAACTGGCCTTAACTACTGTCCTGACATGCTGGTAGCTTCACTGCTGTTTTGGGACTACACTCACTATACCTTCCACTTGCCTTGTGGAATGGTCACGCCCACCCTCTTCGATGTGGCCGCCATTACTGGTCTTCGACCAACTGGGGACTACTTCGACCCAGAGGAAATGTCTGAAGACCAGATTGGGTTTTCTGCTACCAAACCCACCTACACCACTTACACCAACCATTACCATGACAAATCGACGGCTGTGGTGACTGATGTGGAGCACATCGCGTTTCTAGCCCTATGGCTGTCGCGCTTCGTGTTCTGCACGAAATCCCTGCAGGTGACGAAGAAAATGGTCACCCTTGCTACTCAGCTTCATCACGGCCAAAACATTTGTTTGGCCGAATTAATATTGGTGAACTTGTATGAGTCGATAAGCAATGGAGCGGCTCAATTAAAAGTAATCAAAAATAGAGCCAGCCTGCTGCTTGCTGGTCCCTTCTGGCTACTTCAACTCTGGTTGAATGCCACTTTCGAGTCTTTTCTTCCCCAGAAGCCTCAAATAAATGAACAGGCTCCTGAGATAGCTAGAAGGCGCGTCGAAGGCACCAGGCTTGCCTTATTGACTCCTATTGAGGATGGGCTGGAACTACAAAAGACCTTCGCAAACTTCGTTCAGATGTTTGCAGGGAGGAAGGAATTTACCTCGACCATGGCCCCTTTCGTCGGTCGAAAGTGTGGTCCAGGATGGTTTACCAGGCCCCATCTTGAATCATCATAGGATCCTCACTTTGAAGAGGATACAACAATGTGGGAAGCGTTTCTCACTCCAAGGATAATGCCGTTGCGGTTCAAGAGTTCAAAGAATCAGCTGAGCCTGATTGCCTACCAGCCAAATCTTGTCTCTCGACAATTTGGCATTATCCAATCGCTTCCTTCTCCAATTTATCCTCGGGAGAAATCATTGTTGTTCTTTTCTAATGACTACTCTGAAGAAGCCGCTACTAGGCATATTAATAGGTACGTTGGTCGGACCGTACTATCATTGTTCGACTACCAACTCAACTTCCTCTGTTCACCAACTTTTGAAGACTGGTGGAAGAGATATTACGTCGAAGAATTCCTCGACGAGAAGGACTTTGCAGACGAACTCAAGAAGTCCTTCGTCATGGTCCTTGATAAAATAAAGAAATGTATGTTCCCTCTTCAACTTATATTAGTCTTTTCATTTCAACTTATATCTGCCAAATATAACTTGTGAACGTTTTTTCTTTCAGTTGTTCGAAAACCCGTGGCTAAGAAGGCCACAGACAGCCATCAGGGTGGAGGTCCCTCTGCAAAACCTCCAGTACAGGTAACAAAATTTTTTGTCTCCTTCTTTGGTTTTAAACATCCTGGTTCCCAATGTTGTGTTTTAAATCGACTCCACTTGGGATTTTCATGAAGCTGCGCCTAAGAAGCGACCTATATTAATGGTCGAAACTTCGAGTGGCGACGAGGAGGAATCTCCTTCTGTTCCTCTCAAATGGAGAAAGCTGAAAAAGGTTGCTCCTGCTCCTGAACCTCGACCTGTGATGAGAACTAAAGTCACAGGGAATAAACCCAGGCCACCCCCTGTGATCATCAAAGAGCCCACGGAGGAGGAGCTAAATGTCTTGCTCAGTAATCTTGTTGAGAGCGACAACTCCATCCCTGGGGCTGAGGTTCCTGTACATGTAATGCCTCCGACCACTTTTAACTTAAGTGTCGATGATCACCTTCAATTGTACATCTCTCTAATCAGAATATTTTTCCCTTCCTATTTTTAGGAAACGGCTGGAACTTCAGCGCCAGCTGGGCATCCTGTCGAAGGTTCTGATACCTTCATAAACAGCGCAGGGGAACCCACCTACAATCCTTCTTCTTTCGTCAGTTCTGCTAACAAAGTGAATCAAACTTAGGAGCCGCAGGACTCTGCTGACCTTAGCAGATAACGTGAAGAGGAACTGGTGGATGATGAGTTTCTTGCTGAAACAGAGGATGCCCCTGAGAAGAATCACCAGGAGGAAGCTCACGTGGTCAACGAGATAGAAGAGCAACATGATGAAGAGGGTCATGTTGACGCCGATGCTGCTGAAAATGCTCATCCCCAAGCCACCATTGCCACAGAAAAGGTTACCTCGACAAAGCCCAGGTCTAAAGAGGACTTGGCCCTATTGAAGCAAAATGATCTAATTGGCTATCTGAACGCCATCGTCGAGAGCAGGGAAAATTCATCTGACCCTAGTCATGATGCTTCTACTGCATCAGGGAAGTCTACTTCGACTTCTCCTCTCAATGATGTCTTGAAGAAAGTTAAGGCTCAATTCTTTAAGAGGGGTCTAATGAAGGCTTTGGAGGGGGACCCTACTGCCCGGTCTTGTTTGGGGGCTGTCTTGGGTGCAGTCGATTTGCTTGTTGTTTCTCCAGAGTTTTCCAGCTTCATCTTGGAGTTATACTCCATTATTGACCAAGTCTCTGCGGACTACAATCGTCGAAGGGGGTTTAACAGCCAACTCGAAACTCTGCATGGCAAGAGTTCCTCTTCTTGGACTGAAGTAGCTGAATCGACTTCTCGAATTGCAGAATTGTCGAAACAGAGAACGTCCAAGCAACAGGAAATCGAAGCCATAGATCAGGATAATGCCTCTATACGGGCGCAGTTAGAGGAGTTGGAAGCCAGGTTAAACGCTAATACTAAGCGTAAGGAAGAACTTCTTTCGACTGTTTCAGACGCAGAGAGCCAAGATGAAGTTGCTCGAGGCCTAGAGTTCGCTGAAAGGGCCCAGGCTCTAGATGACCAGATTGCCAAAATCTCTCAGACGAATGCCTTGTGTAACAAACGACTGGAGTTACAGCGAGCCAAATATCTTCGTCTCAAAGCTTCTGTCCCTTTTTAATTTGCTCTGTACTTCATTGACCATGTACTGTAATTTTTGTAATACAATGTAGCCATTTTTGTTAATCAATGTTATTTTCCATTTTGGCCTTATGGTTAACTTAGTCATTAATTGTTATTTATTTTGATCTCTTGGAGCATAGGTTTATATTTTTTCAAATATTTGCCGTTTACCCTCAAGAGTCTTTTATCTTCGCTTAACTCTTCGACCTCATATGCTCCACCAAAAAAGTTTGAATAATTTTGAAGGGTCCTTCCCACTTGGGTGACCATTTTCCCATGCTTCGATCTTTTCGATCCATAGGAAGAATTACCTTCCAAACTAGTTCTTCAGGCGTGAATGCCTTAGGTTTTACTTTCTTATTGTAAGAGTCTTCCACTCTTTTCTTCTGAATTCTCAGTAGGTCGAGAGCTCGTAGTCTTTCTTCATCTAAATCTACCAATTCGTCTAACATCATATCCCAATAAACCTCAGAGGGAATATCTTGATGTCTTTGAACCCTTGCTGATTGAAGACAAATTTCTGCTGGCAGTACTGCGTCATGACCGTAAGTTAGCCGATATGGTGTTGTACCTGTGGCCTCCTTTGGGGATGTTCGACAGGCCCACAAGATCTGGTCTAACATTTTGTGCCAATTTTTTGGCTTCTTTCTCACATGCTTTTTGATCAGGCCAATCACTATTTTATTCACCGCTTTGACTTGACCATTTGCCTGCGCGTAATAAGGTGTTGATGTTAGGAGTCTGAAGCCTTTTTCTTGAGCGAATTCCTGCATCTTTCGACCAGTGAACACTGACCCTTGATCAGTTGTTATAGTCTTGGGGATTCCAAATCTGTAGATAATGTTCTTTTGAATAAATTCAATGACATTTTCTTGGTCTGCGTTGACTAAAGGGATAGCTTCGATCCATTTAGTGAAATAATCAATGCCTACCAGTATATACTTCTGGATCTTCGATGATGCTGGTCGAATCTCTCCAATAAGATCCAACGCCCATCCTCTAAAAGGCCAAGGTTTCACTATTGAATGAAGCTCGCTTGCTGGTACATGTTGGATACCAGTGTGGACTTGGCATTCCTGGAAACCCTTCGCGAACTCGACACAATCTTTCAAGATAGTAGGCCAATATAGCCCTTGTCGAAACAACAACCATTTCATCTTATGACCTACTTGGTGATCTCCACATGCTCCAGCATGCGTAGTCGAAAGGGCTATGTATGCTTCGGTTTCGCTTAAGCACTTTAATAATACCCCTTCAGGCGTCTTTTTGAACAACTCATTCCCCATGAGCACGTAACTTAACGCCCTATATTTTATTCTTCGTTCTGTCAAAGCTGCTGGATTTTGCAGGTAATCTACAATGGGTTTCCTCCAGTCTTGCTCCGATAAATTGTCTATGAACGTAATTTCGAAATTCCTTTGATCGGCATATCCTAGTCTTATCGATTCCAAATCGGTTGGAGACAAGCTGGTTGCTGTTATTTTTTCTCGGACTTCGATTGCTCTTTGTAATCTCGTTTTTGAAATCTTATACCCAGATGCAATTTGTGCCAAATCATTGGCTACTTGGTTTTCCAATCTAGGTATGTGTCGAATATTAACCACTTCGAATTTTTTCAATAAACGATTTGCTATCACAAAGTACATAATGAGATTTTCTCTTATACATTTGTACTCTTTTGTGACTTGCTTAATGACTAACTCTGAGTCTCCCATTATTTCAACTCGAGTTACCCCCAATTCCAACAATATTTCAAGGCCAATAATTAGACCTTCATATTCAGCCTCATTGTTCGAACAAGTACCTTCTATCTTGTACTTGAATGTTGTTGGAATTTTTTCTAGAGAAATAATTAAGACCCCTACTCTCGTTCCATCTTTATGGCTGGAACCATCGAAGTAAAATTTCCAGGGTTCTATCTCCAAGTAATTTATATTTTCAACCTGAATCAAGTGGTCGACTATAAAGTCTGCTACCACTTGTCCTTTTACTGCCTTAAGAGGCATAAAGGTCAATGAATACTCAGTTAATGCTAACGCCCATTTGCCAATTCGACTGTGAAAGATGGGTTTCGACAACATGTATTTGAAAACATCAAAATGGGACGAAACATACACATCAACTGGTTTTATATATTGTTTGAGCTTTGTACAAGAGAAATAAAGACATAGACATAATTTTTCAACTTCGCTATATCTAGTTTCTGCATCGTTCAAAACCCTGCTAAGGTAGTAAATGGGTCTTTCGACTCCATTTTCATCTTCTTGGGCTAACATGCTTCCCAAAGTTTTGTCGGATGCAGCTATGTACAATCTCATACTCCTATTGCTACAAGGAGGCACCAAAATAGGTGGCTTGGTGAGGTACCCTTTGATCTTGTCGAAGGCGTCTTGTTGCTCTTGCCCCCACTCGAATCTTTCATTATTCAATCGAAGTAAGGGTGAGAAGGCTTGCGCTATTCCACTTAGGTTAGATATAAATGTCCTCAAGAAGTTTATCTTGCCCAGCAGAGATTGCAGTTCCTTCTTGTTGGTTGGCGCTTTCGCTTCCAAGATTGCCTTTGTTTTGTTCTGGTTGATTTAGATTCCTTTCTTGTGGACGACGAAGCCCAAGAAATCTCCAGCTTTCACACAGAACGCACACTTCAAAGGGTTCATTTTCAGACCATGCTTTCTCATTCTTTCAAATGATTGTCGAAGGTGGTCTATATGGTTCTTCCTGGAAACATATTTTACAACAATATCGTCAATATATACTTGCATGAAAGTGTTAATAAAATCATGGAAGATAGAGTTCATTGCTCGCTGATATGTTGCCCCAGCGTTTTTTAGGCTAAAAGGCATTACTACCCATTCGTAAGTGCCTAAGGCCCCAGGGCACCGAAAAGCTGTTTTCGACACATCTTCTTCAGCAATGAAAATTTGATTGTATCCTGAGTAACCGTCGAGCATGCTCAGGTACTCGTGGCCAGCGGCAGAGTCGACAAGCATTTTCGCCACAGGCATAGGATATTTATCTTTGGGTGTTGCAGCACTCAGATCTCTGAAATCTATGCACACCCTCAATGTACCATTTTTCTTAATCACTGGCACAATGTTTGCAATCCATTCGACGTACCTCATAGTTTGTATGAATTTTCACTTTAGCAGTCTTTCGACTTCCGTTTTGATCTTCGACAATATTTCTGGAGCAAAGCGTCTTGGAGTCTGTTTGACAGGCTTTTTCCCAGGTTTGATTGGCAACTGAAGTTCTACCAATCCTCTGTTGAGACCAGGCATCTCTTCGTAATCCCATGCAAAGCAGTCCTTGAACTCCTTCAGTAATTGGATCACTTCAAACCTAAGCTCTGGGTCTATTTTGGCGCTGATGTAAGTGGGCCTTTTATCTAACCCTTCGCCCAAGTCGATTTCTTCTAAAGGATCCTGTGCTAACATTTTGATGTTGTTCGCCAGGGGGTCCTTTTCGAAACCCAAAGGCTCATCGTCGTAGATGGCGTCGAGCCTCTGTTCCTGCATTCCCTCTGTCATGATATCGGGAGGTTCTGGGTCGAAATCTTTTCCAAGACCTACATCTGGTGGCTCCTGGTCATTTGCCTTGGTGGCCATATATTTTACTTCGGCTTCAAGAGCCGCTATCATTCTTGTTTCGGCTATGTAATCTGAAATTCGTTGTAACACTTGTGACTCAGTCATTATCACTGAATTCGCTTCCCCAACCAGTTGGTTGGATGTCAGTCAGCCCACTGAAATCAATGTGGGACAAGTCTTCTTTATCCCATTGAAACCCATGATCAGGATGCAGGTACAAAGAACAAAAAGCATTTGGCGCTGGCGCCATGTCAAAGTCAGGTGCTGGACATGGCCCAATGTGAGCCAAACTTTTGTCGAAGTCAGCTCCCCCTAGGTGATTAAATTCGCCTAAGTAGTAGCTCTGATCTGCTTCTACATTCTCAATAATCCCATCAGGACGCCATAATATCAACCTTTGGTGCATCGATGATGGTACTGCTGCGACACCATGTATCCATTCTCGGCCTAACAATAGGTTGTAATTTGGTTTCTCCGATATTACCATGAACATGGTTGGTCGAAGGATAGATCCCACTTTGAGGTCTAGTTGAATCACACCCATGGTGGTCCCTATTCCACCTTCGTAGTTCGATAGGACCATATTATGAGGCTTAATGTTTTCATCATTCTTGCCTACTTTTCTTAGCATGAAGTGGGGGATTATGTTGATAGTCGCCCCACAGTCCACCAAGATTTTGTTTACAGTGGCCTCTTCGAGCTTTGCCCTTATGAATAAAGGCTTGAGGTGACTTTTCATCGCCTCAGTTGGTGGTTCAAAGAAACCATTTTTCTCTTCAGTGCAGCCATTACCCATGACAAAGTAGCATACTGGCCTATGCTTGGCCATCTCTTGTTCAATTTTCCCAGTCGTTTGATTTGACTTCCATTTGGCGGTTGAATTATCTTGGCAAGACCGAAACTATATTTACCATGATGTCTAATGTGTCGTCGGACTCAGAGCCATCTTCGTCACCAGCTTCGTCTTGGTCAGGCCATACCAATCTATTGGTTACTGGTTCCCTCTCTAAAGGCTTTCTTTGCTTTCGCTGGGGGACATTTGAACTCGACTCTGGTTTTGGTTCTTTGACAGCCTCTCTCTCGGCCTTGCGTCGCCTTTGGTACCTTCTCCACTGGGATCGAGACATTGGGTTCTTTCCCTTGTAGTTACTCGATACTTGAGCAACTTTGGTGTCACCTACATGAGGTTCTTTCTTGATTATCAAAGATGAACCTCTTGGCACTTCAAAGGGGTGCCACCTTCCTTTGTTGGGTCTCTTTCGACCCGATGTTTTGAGCCATGTATCCACTGGCACATTTGTTGGAGCCCTGAAAGTTAGTGGCCTCTTTTCCTAACTTGAACCCTTTTGATAGGTTCTTCTAGGATCGTGTCACACATCAGAGCCTGCACTTTTCTGGGCATTTCTGCTCCATTTCTTGTTTGCTGTTTTCTTACCTTCGATGTGTTCAGCAGCTTTCTTGTCGAAAATAGAGCTGCATCAAGGACACGGCATTACCTCTGATTTCTTCTTCTGGCATCGTTGCAAGAATTCTGCCAGATTTTTGTTCTCTAGGGGGAACGCTATCCTGTTTGCTTGCTATTGCCTGATGGCTTCCTCTGAGACTTTTGATTCAGAAATTTCGACCATGTTGACATTCATGTTGTCTTTAATAGCAAGAGTCATTTGCTTCATTTGAGCCTCCAGATCTTTTGTCTGGCCTTACACCACAGCCAAGTAAGAAGTGGATTTAGTTCCAGATTTTGAGACTCCACCTGTTTCCAGTTTTGGGCCATCAGCGGCCTTTTGGACTGCCTCGATTATTTTTCTAGAAAGGTTCCCAGAAAAACTGCCAAAGATTGGCATATTGATATGATCTTTGGTGACTTCAACCATAGTTATCCCTGGCCTTTTCACCTGACTCCTGGAAGCTTCGATCACACTGACCTCGGAAGGTTCAGCATAATGGGCCTCCGCCTGTAAAGGGTTCGAATCCACATTCATGGGGGCTTTATCAGCGAATTTCAACCTCCCTTCTTCGATAGCATTTTGCACGAGATCCCTGAAAAGAAAACATTGAGATGTTTTATGGCCCAGAAAGTTATGATATTTACAATAGCCTCTTTTCTTTCTTTGATCAAGAGGAGGCACTTTTACCCCTGGGGGTATTATCATTTGGCCATCTTTTACAAGTAAATCAAAAATTTCATCACATTTCGTAATATCGAAAATGTAAGTCTTTTTAGGGAACCTATCATTGGGCTTTTTAGACCCAATGGGGTTTTTTCCACTTGAGGGGACTAGTAATTTGCAAGAGTATGGTGGCCCTTGTTTTAACTCAGCCAGATCGACCTCACTTTCTTCGACGGCTGTAAGTTCGTCGAATGTTTTTGGATCTTCTTCGTCCATTTCGACATATGCCATCTTTTCTCTTTTATGAGTTTTCGTCGCCCTGGCTTTTTCAGCTTTAAGGCGTTCTACCTGTCGAACCCTATCGGCCAATTGGGCCATGTCCCTCAGATACTGAGTGTCTAATTTCTTCCTAATGGAGTAATCTAGACCTCATGCGGCTATTTCGACTAACTCGTGCTCTGGCACTTGCGTAAAGCATCTTGCCTTGAGCAATCTAAACCTATTTAAGTATTCGTCTATAGGCTCAGTGAATCTCCTCTTTACACTGGCCAACTCTTTCAGGCTTATCTTGGTTTGTCCCATGTAGAATTACTCATGGAACAATCTCTCCAACTGAGTCCAATGGTGGATCGAATTGGAATGGAGAGTTGTGAACCAAGTAAACGCATTCTTTGTTAGGGAACTTGGGAAATACTTAATCCTTAGGTTCTCATTGTTTGAGATTTCTCCCACTTTGATTAAATATCTTGCCACATGTTCGACAGTGGATTCTGTCGTGTCCCCTGAAAACTTAGTGAACTTAGGGACTTTGCATCTAGGAGGCAAGTCCGTTTGTAACACATATTCCGACAGCGGGGATGTGAAGTTGGGCCTACGGAAGCCCGTATTAATCCCGTTTTGCATCATGATTCTTTCAATCATGGTTGTTGTTTTACCCCAAAATTTGCCTTCCCATATTCTTCAAAGTTTTGACAAGCATCATCTCAATTTGCTCAAGTCTACTCAAGGAGCTACACAGTCAAACCATCCTCCTAAGCCAGTCAAATTAGGGTTTTGGTTCTTGCAAGGAAGTTGAGGTTTTCAGGGGCTCAATCAAGTCTCATATGCTCATATACATTGTCAAGCACCTACATGTCAAGTTTCAAGGCTCACAAGGTCAAGTTGCACAGTCAAAAACCCTAATTGCTTCACAATCAACTGTAGGGGCAAAATGGTCATTTGGCAGTCAAAAGTAAAAAAATTTGTTCAACATCTCATTTTGAAGCCACAATCATCATTTGGTCAAATCTTGACCATGATTTCACAAGAATGGCTCAAAAATCATCAAGATGCAAAAGTTTCTATTTTTGGACAGTTGAAAAGTCAACTGTAACTTGACCAAGGCATAACTTTTTCATGGTTCATCAGAAAAATCCCATCCAATGCTCATTTTGAAGGGGAGGACATTTCCTACAACTCATCTTCACATTCCAAGTCCAAGAAATGCTCTCACAAAAAGTTATCAATTTCAACATTATAGGTCATTTTCAAAAGTCAACAAAAAGGCACTTTAAGTCAAAGACCATAACTTGAGATTGGTAAATCAAAATGACATGGGACCAAAGGCATTTGTTAGAGGACTTCAAGACCTTTCCAAAATGTCCAAGAACATGTTCATATGATCAAAATTGAGCAAGATATGCATTGGAGAAGTTGGGAAATTTTTGTGAAATGGCCAAAGTCAACTATCCTTGAAACTTCAATTTTTGACAAAAGGGCCCCACTTTTTCCACTTGATTCAGCTTTTCCATGCCTCCCACGTGTCCCATTATTTATCTCAAGATTAAACCTTAATTTTTCTATTTTTATTTAATTTTATTGATTTAATTCATTTTAAATCCTTAAAATTCAAATAAAAATCAAAAAATTTAATCAAAGGATATCTTGTGGTTTGAATGGCCTTGATACGTCACAATTCACATGCCAAATTCGTGTAAAGTCCATTTCAAGCATAAAAATTCAAATTTGGACAAAAATGGGAAGATTTTTAATGGTGGTTATGGAAAAATCTCAAACTTCATTGCAAGGGTTAAAAGCTCACATTATTGCTTGATTCTCATTCATAGACATATATGCAAATGTTCCATACCATTCACAAGACCTAGAACTCTCTCAAACGGCCAAACTAAATTCCAAAAACTTGAAGAAAATTTGCAAACTGAAATCCACTCTTCAGCACGATTCAAGGCCTTTTCTTGATCAAAACACATTCCTTACACCCCTAGGAATCATTTGCAGCCAAGAACGAGCCAAAAACCTCAAAGAATCGCGCCATACTGTCATACGGTTCATCACTCTTTTTCAAAATCATAATCATCAATTCATGTGTTTTTAACATTTTTTATTGATTGTATTATGTTCACATGACCCATATGAAGCTTTCTGTATAACTTAATTTGATTATGGTGCCTTAAAATGAAAATTGCCATTGGAGAGTGCTAGGGTTTCAGAGCTTGCATATTGGGGCTTTTCTTATACTGTAAAATTAACCCTCCAAACATACATGGCTGAAACCGGCGTGATGAGACGAATCTAAGACATACCTCGCGCCCAATTTATATTGCGCCTACGCCTAATCGCTATTTTTAAATGTTTGCATTTTGTGGGGGTTTAAAACCCCCGCTATGTGTTTTAAATTTCTGCAGATTTCAACGAAGAAGATGAGGCGTGGAAGGGGGGGATTGGCAGATTCAAATGGGCGCGCGCTTTTCCTTTTGATTCAGCATATAGTGCGCTTATTTCATATTATCTTTTTCTTTCTTATTATTCTAACAAAGGCACAAAGTGGTGCAGTGGCTGGCAATGCGCTTGGTATTCGTTGGGACCTGGGTTCGATCCCCAGGTCCCCCAAAGGCTTATTAAATTTTTTCCAAATGTGATCTTATGCAGGCAACGTGAAGCAACTCACCATAAACCTCACATCCCAGCTTGCCAAATGTCCCTCAGAAGCAGATCCAACGGCCAAGAGAGGGAGCACACCATACTCCTGGTCAACAGCGCTCCACTCAATTCCCAAAGTCAACAGGCTTTGTGCAAATGGGCCTCACAATTCAATTCAGAACACCCCAATCTGGCCCAAAACCCCCCTTGGGTTTGCAATTTTTAATTTTGTCATTTTTATATTTTGTTTCTCTTATTTATTTATTTTTCCTTTTATTAACTATTGACATAATTAACATTTTTATAAAAAAATCCAAAAAAAAAGAACTAACATTATTATTATTATTATTAATTTCATTTTATTTTTGTAATTAAATACTAATAAATTGAATTAATTTTAATTAGGCAACTTTAACCCTTTTTTTCTTAATAACTAAAATAAATTTAGAATTAGGTTTTTATTAACTTTTAATTTTAATTCTTTCATTTTATTTTCATTAAAAAAAACATAAAAATACAAAAAAACATTTTTTTTAATAAATAAATTAATTAGTTTAATCATTAGTTTTAACTTCGTTTAATCACAAAAAAGACAAAAAAAAATCATTTCTTTTCTTAAAAGGGTCAAAACCCTTAAGGCATTCCCGATTAATTTTTATTCGCGCGCATTTATTTTATTTTGATTATTATGTAACTGCTTCCAGCTATGTAATAGTTAATTAGGAATTTTGCTCTCTTTAATTTTCTCGCACTTTATTTTACGAAATGGGTCTTTGTTTTTTTGGCGATGTATAGACCCGTGCCTTGTAATAGCGTAGAATTTATCTTTCTGCAATTTACTTTCCGCACCCCTAACTGTTAAATGCATGAAAGAATGTATGTAAATAAAATTAATTCATAGCTCACAAATAACATGTACAAAAACATTAACTGAAAAACAACACACAAAGCACATGCCACTCCTAGGGTACGCTTCACTCGTTGCCTCGAAACGTGGTCATCAAGTATAGGACGTCTTAGAGGTCGCCCTTTGTCTAAAGATCCAGTTGCCTCGAAACGGTTGCCTCGGATAAAAAAAGGGATCTAGGACATTAGGGTTACTTCTAAGGTGTCCTACTATTGCTTTGGTGACCACACTGTCCCTAATCATCGAATTGACCCGAATACCTCCAACGATGGTGCTACCTACCTCTCAATGGTAGGATAGCACTATCTAAAGGACTCTTACACAGCTTAATTCCTTAGAGTAGGTAGATCTCATGGGTACTTGCTCTTTTCAAAACAAAACAAAAACATCTTTTCACACCTCACACTTTCTAAAAGTTTTCAAACAAATTTTTCATACACTCTTGAGGACAGATACAAGAGTTACTTAGAAATTTTTCAAACGAAACTTTTTCAAAACCCACACGCACTTGAAAAGCAAACAAATTTTGAAAACATAAGAGCAAGTACCTAAGAGCCCGTGGATAACCACGGATAGAAAGGGTGCTAACACCTTCCCTTTCTATAAATCTACCTCCCGAACCGAGAAACATTCTCGAATAAGGAATTTTGCTGTGCTTTTGTCCTTTCCATGTTGGAGAACATAAAAGACGGTGGTGACTCTTGCTTACCGCGACATTTTGCGAAACCAGTTTAAAAAACAGTCAGTTCTCATTTCCACCGATCACAGTTGTCAAGTTATTTTCCAAACCAACATTCTGGTATTGGATCTGCTGAACTACTTCGTCAGCATTTTGGTTTCTATTAACCATCCTTATTTCTGGGGCTACGACTCTCGGCTCTTCGACCCCGGGTTGTTCCAGTTATACCCTAAGGTTCTCTTTGACAGACTACTGGACTTGGTTAATAGTGGTTTCTTCCTCCAGAAGTATGCCTTGGTTTCCCCTTATTTGTGCCCTTTGGGGCTGTCGAATTTGTTGAGGCACCCCGAAAAAATCATCCAGACGCGACATTTGCGCTGTCATTTGCTTATTCGACTGGGTGGTATTCTGTATTAGAGGATTTAGCACTGTACTTAAAGTTTGCGCCAACATTTGAACCATGTCGTGGTTTCTTTCGTCCATTTGCTGCCTCAAGACTGTTGTCGAGGCATTCGTAAGGCCAGGCATTACGTGGGACGTTCCTCCTAAGAGTTGGTTCTTACCCCTGTTCGCCATACCAACCCCAGAGCCTTGGAGTGGCGAAGAGGTGCTCACTAAAGGGTCCGAAAAGGTTGACGTAGCGTTCGTCAAGCTAGCTAATTCAGAAGTTGGCATGCCGTAGGGTGGTTCTCGATTTAACCCGACTGTCGAAAAACCTGGGGGAACATATGGTCTGGTTCCTTGGTTTCCCCTAGGTGGGGGAGTCCCCAAGGGAATTCTGGGGCCTGTAAATGGAGGTAATGGCCCCGTTTGTGTAATCGTTACTGCTGGCGTCGAACCAGCGGTTACCACTTCACTTACGGTTGGGATAACCGTTGCTCCCACGTTTATTTGTGGGATTTCTCCATTATTTGGCTGATTCGTCATTTCACTAACTCTTCTCCTAGTATTGGTTTCGTTGGTGTATATTCTACCACTTCTCAATAACATGCAACACTCTTGAAAAAAAAGGATATTTTATACAAGACGATGAAACATGAAAAATCAACACAAGGTCCCACCAGGTGTGCCAATTTGTTTACCGTGAAAAATGGTAAACAGCCGCTGATCTTCCAAAAGGTTACTTATTTGGTGACTCGCAGGATCGATCAGATTGATCCTAAGACATGGTTGATTTTTGGAATAAAGAGTTTCGATTAATCCTAATGGTGATTAATGCAAGTAAAGTAGAGACACTTTAAATAAATTGCATGGAGAAAAGCTTGATAAAGTAAATAAAAAGCATTAAAGAGTTGTTAAATAAATAACTTCGACTGAAGTAAATGAGTGAAAGCGATAAATTGCTTGAATGTAAAAGACTTTGATTAAGGTAAATGGTGTTTCACACATACATTCTCAATGATTCTTTCTCTCACGCTGGGTACTTGAATCTAAATGAGTGACTTGTATACAATGATGAACACACTAATAACTTTGTGAACACTTAGTATTTATACTAAAAAAACCTAAGTAACTGCTGGGCAATCACACCGCTTCGTGATGACACCACATGGCACGCTCATGACCTTCGACGCCTACGTGCATGACACGTTGCGCTTGGTAACTGCTGGGAACCGTCTTCCCTCCAATAATTAAAAATTCAAACCGTTCGATCTCGGGCATCAGGGACCTTGGTCGAGAGGTTGCTCCTTCGACGTCGAAGACAACAAGATTCCAACTTAAAGGAATTTCTCTAAGTATTTTGTCATTCTTTGATGAGCCTTCGACGTGATCAGCTGGTCGAAGCCTTCTTGTGTAGGAAACTCTTCTGACTCATAATTAATTATCTATATGATAATAAAACATGGGTGTCGAATTTAGGAGCCAGCAGTGGTTTAGTGACTATGATTTCTAAAGCCCTATTTTTGAGAGAGTCATTGTCTCGTCTAACCCCTGCTGGTAACTATACCCCTTTAGACCTTACTCTTTGTTTTAATGTTGGGATGATCATATATTTAGAGCCGAATCAGTTTCAGTTGCTGATACATCACGAGTCGGTATACCACTTCACACTTCCTGACATTGCACGATCCAGTGTGCATGACAGGAAGAATTGGATTTATGACCTGAAGGGTATAGCTAAGAATGACATGGAAGAGGAATAGTCTGATCCTTTGACACCTCCCCATTATTATGACCCTCTAGTAGGATTGGGCGAGTTTGATCCTGAGATGGCAGAGACTGATCCTTTGACACCTCCTATACTTGACCACCATCCAGCTTGGGTCCCACCATTAGCTCCTGTTTCCGCCGCTATCCATATTCCTCATACTGACGTCGCTGCTGCTATGTATGCTATCACGACGAAGCTTGCTGATATTCGTTCTGATATTACTACCCTCCGGAGAGATTTATATGGTTTCATGGATCTTGTTACGGAAAATATAGATCACCTGTTTCATTCTAGTGGTGACTAATTTATGTCTTTAGAACATTGAGAGCACTGTTTCCTCTAAGTGTAGGGGAGGAGTGTTTATTCAGTCTTTAGTTTAGTTTTTCATTAGTAGCATTATTTTCTAGTTAGATTTATTTATTCTGATTCATTTATTTATTTTTATTCATTTATTTATTTATCGGAATTATTCATTTATTTATTTATTTCAATATTTTCAAATTTACTCCTCATTGTGCTACTATAAATTATGATGCTATTATATTATTGTATTCTCCCAAATATTATAATTATGCATGACACCTAATTGTCACTTTATTGTCTCCTAGCATTTTTAAATTTATTATTCCCACTAGACAATAAATTGACACATCTATGCCATGCCTCGGTCTGCAAGTAAAGTCCCTCATGCATGGCAGGTAAACCGACCGTTGTAGGCACACGATTCTCTTGGGAATCAAGCCCTTGTAACGACTGTTACAAAGAAGCCTTGCAACGTGTAGCCTGGTGTGATGACCGTTACACCCTTTCTCTCTCCACCAAGCCGTTGCATGCCGATGGTTACACCCTCACTGTGAATTCAAATATTTTTTTTCAAACTTCTTATCCATTCCATTTCTATTCCACACAAATAAATACCCCCTAACCACCATTCAATACCCCCACCAATTTTCTCTTCACCATTAAAACTTTGTTTCTATATAAACTCTTGAAGAGAATTCTACTATCACACCAACTTTCTTCAACGTCTCTTTTACCCTATAAACCCCATCTTTTCCAACACCTATCCCAAATGGCCAGAAGAGCTCAAGAAGAAAGAGAGGAGCCAGACCTCACTGATATGGTATTCAGAAATGGAGCCGACGGACATCGACAAGAGAAACTTTACCGAAGGTTCCATCAGAGAGGTATACTTCAAACGAGGTATATTGACGAAGATTTCTTACATGACTTGGGATTGCTTGAAAGTGTTCAATTTATGCTTCATGGATCTGGTCTCTACTACATTGCCACCATGAATCTTCTAACTTATGAATCCGTCACGTTGGAATTCTTGAGTTGTTTTTCCTACCAAACACCATCCACTCCAAAAGTCGGTCAAAATTAAATCAGTGCAGCAACTTTAAGATTATTCAACATGGAGTACACCATGAATCAAGAGACTCTGAGTCAGATACTCCACTGCAACCATGGTGAAGGTGTGGAATATAGAATTCTGCCTGAAGAAGATTGGAAGGAAAGATCGTTTTAAATTTGGGAACGTTTGACTAATACTCAGGTAAACAAATGGGCTGAGCTTTTATCCACTCACATAAAAAACCCATGCATCCGATATTTCCATCTTGTTCTAGCCAATTCCGTGTTCGGGCGAGCAAACAACAATAAAGTGAACACTAGGGAAATGTATTTTCTGCACTGCGCCCTTGATCCCGATCTTAGAATCAATGCTGCTCCATTCCTCCTCAACCACATCCAGTCTATGTTATCAAGAAGTGCAAGCGCATCACCTTTCTGTATAAGAGGTATAGTCACCGCTATTGCCAACTATTTGAATTTGCAAAACAGGTTGGATCAAATACCTTTTTGGCAGGCTAAGTTTCTCGATATTGAGTATTTCCAGTTTGGTCATCTTGTCAGAGCAAGAAGGGATGGAAGGTACAACCTGATGGTGTAGCATAAGGTTGTCCCAAGTATTATTCTGTCGAATCCTAATGTAACAAGAATCGACATCGCCGTAAATTGGATTTATGATTTGCAGGCACCAGCCCTTGGAGAGCACATGCGGGAAAATCAAGCAGGTGTAGAAAATGTTGTACCAGAAATGAATCAACAAGGGCCATAACAAGAACAAGAAGGAAATGATCCTCATCCAGCCACCATTGAAGATATCTATGCATCGCTTTTACTTCAAGATCAGCGTCATCAAGAACTGATGCAAATGATGCAAGAGCTGCAGCGCGATCAACGCGATAACACTTATTGGAACCATCACGACATTTCTAACTTGACCGATGAAATGCGGAACTTGTCATTCCGTGTTGAAGGCCTGTATGCTTATGTTTACAACACTGGCGAAGAACCTCCTAGGCCCAGAAGAGGTGGAGTAAGAACACGAGGAGGAAGGGCACGAGGTGAAGCATCCAGTAGCAGAAACGTTAGAGACAACAATGAGGAGTGATCTTTGTTTTCCTTTTTCCTTTTATTTTTATTATTATTTCTTAAGTTTCCTGTTCGTTTTATTTTCTCACTTTATTTTTCGTATTGAGGATAGTGCTCAATTCAAGTGTAGGGGAGGAAACATATTTTACCTATGTTATGTTTTTCCATTTTCCTAGTAAGTTATTTAAATTTCTCTTATTTCCATTTCCATTCAATAAATAAAAAACCATTTCCGTAAGTTATTCGTACTTCAACACTTTTCTTGAACCATAAGAAGTTTTTTTACTCGACGCATTTGCTCAGTACATTCGAAAAGTATATAGGTTGTTCGCAATTAGGCTGCGTTAGATCTTTTGAAAAAGAGTCGAAAAAAATAATACCGCCTTGACACCTAAATCTTCCTGATCATGCAAATCAGTTTGAGTGGTTATGATACCAAAGCCTCAAGTTTTAGTTTTGGATTAACCCCGAGTAGTTTATACTAGCGGTCATCACCGTCTTATCCATAAACTACGTAGGGAGCCGATGAATATAAGTGACTGGTCTTAATAAGTAAAGAAGAAGAAAAATGCTAAGCATCAAGATATAATAGGTGTTGTACCCAAAAATTTACACTCCCATATTTCTCAAGACATGTCAAGAATAATCTCCAAGTGTTCAAGATGGCTCAAGAATTGGACAGTCAAATCATCTCCTAAGGCAGTCAATTCAAAATTAGGGTTTTGTGTTGCATCAAGGTCCTTACATACAAATGACCTCAAGTTCTTCCCAATGTCCTAATATGCTCTCAAGTTCATCCATGTCAAATTTCAAGCCTTGCAGAGAAAGTTTGGTCAGTCAATTGCTCAAGGGGCCCAAAAATCGACTGTGCTAGGGCAAAAGTCAATTGGGACCCAAATATAGTCAAATCTCAAGATTTTTTGTCAACATTCTAATTTTGAAGGATAATTCATCATTTGATAAAGGTTTTATCATGATTCATCAAGGATTACGCAAGATTCATCAAGATTCAAAAGTTGCTAAATTAGGGTTTTATAGGAAAAGTCAACTCAACTTTGACCAAGCATAACTTTCTCATACTTTATGAGAAATGACCCATACAAAGCTCATTTTGAAGAGGATGCAATTTCCTACAATCCATATTCACACCCCAAGATCAAGAAATTCTCTCACAAAAAGTTACAAATTTGGACATTATAGGTCATTTTTGAAAGTCAACAAAAACACCTTTTTTTTCAAAGCTTATAACTTGAGCATGGAATATCAAAATGATATGAGACAAAAAGGGTTGGTTATAGGACATCTCAAGGTTTCTAAAAAGTCCAAGAACACTTCCAAAAGTTCAAAATTGAGGAAGTTATGCATTGTTGAAGTTGGGCATTTTTCCAAAATTGCCAAAAGTCAACTATCTTCAAAACTCCAATTTTTGACAAAAGGGCCCACTTTTTTCCACTTGATTTGGTCTTGTCACACCACACACGTGTCCCATCTTCAGTTTCATGTCCATTCACTAATTTTTCTATTTTATTTAATTTTTATTGAATTAATTCATTTTAAATCAATATTAATTCAAATAAAATCCAAAAATTGATGGAATGATATCTGTTTGATCATTACAGCTTTCAATTATCATGATTCACATAATCAAATTCGTATCAAGCCTTATTATGCATAAAAAAAATCAGATTTGGACATTTTTGGAAACTTTATCAATGGTGATCAAATCATATCTCAAAATCTGCAATGCACATGGATTGGAGGCCCAAGATTTGACCTAATGCAATCCCTTATACACACACAAGCTATACACATCAAGGACACAACCTGAAGATGCCCAAAAACAGCCAGACCAGAATTAAAAAAGCTTGCAAAAGTGTGAGATCAAAACCTTGGTTAGAGCACGATTCAATCCAAGATCTCAACGTAGCTTCTTTGCCTGACATCCAGTGGAGCTAAAGCAATCAAAACCAGGCTTTGAGACCTCCTGAATTGTGCTGTAAGTGCCCACGAAAATAGCTCTGAACATGGAATCGTGAATCCATGTTCTTGCATTTTTTTGCCAAATCGTTTGTACATTCATGTTTGCCATTCAATTTCTAAGCATTCTGTATTATTTAATTTTGTTTTCATGGCTTATAACCCTGGATCCGAAGCTAGGGTTCGTGTTCTTGTTTTTTAGGAATTTTTGATACAGGAAAAATTAGGACAAATAATTGGTACAGGGATGTTCAGGGAAGAGAGACGAACACGATGATGATCTCAGCTTGCGTTTACATGGCCTGGAAATTATTTTAGAATGATCCCACGGATCTTCCTGCGGATAAAAATCCGCAGGTAAGAAAACCAGGTTTTTGGTGAAGAAGACGATTAGGTGTCTTCCTCTCATTGGCCCGTTCAAATCAATTTCGCGCATTTTTTATTTTCCAGTATATTTCTTGCGTTTCTTTTATAATATTATTTGTCCATTATGTTAACAATAAGGCAGCATGGCTCAGTTGGTGGAAGTGTGAGTGGGAAACCCCTTGGGACCTGGGTTCGAATCCCAGGTCCCCCAAAACATTTATTTGATTTTTCTTCAGGTGATTCTATGTGATATCCAAAGGGTGATCCACCACACGCTTGCAAATATCAACTTGCCAGATGGCCTCCAGGCCAGATCTGGTGGATAGGAATGAGGGTCTACCATATACTCAAGTCAACAAGCATGCATTGGATGGAAAAAGTCTAACAAGGCTGACAACTATTGGGCCTGGAGAATTGCAAATCACACCTTCAAATTAGGCCCAAACCCCCCTGAGTTTGTTTCTTTTTTATTTCTTTCATTATTTTTCTTATTTTCATTTATTATTATTTATTTGTTATTTTTAATTACTAACCAAATAATAATTTTCTTCATAAAATCGAAAACACAAAAAAAATATTATTTTTATTAATTTCACCATTTTATTTTTTAAAATAAATAATAATCAATTAATTTAGTTTTAAATAGGTTTAACTTTTAATATTTTTTGCAATAAATTAAAACTAATGTAGAATTAGGTTTTTAATTAACTTTTAATCATTTTTATTTTATTTCCTTAAATATTAAAAAATCCAAAAATATCTCTTTTTATTAATTAATTAATAATTAGTTTAGGTTTAATTTCTTTAAATTCAAAAATAACAAAAAAATGCTTTCTTTCAAAAAAAAGGGTCAAAACCCTAAAAAATGCACCGATTTAATTTTCTCGCACGCGATCTATATTTCCAATATTGTAATTACTTCCGGTATGTAATAGCTTTTAATTAGGACTTTAATTTATTTACCGCTTTATTTTTACTTTCCGCAATTTAAATTAAAGGGTTTGTTTTTGGCGATGTAAATACCCGATGCCTTGTAATAGCTTAGATTTAATTTCCCGCAATTTAATTTCTGCACAATATTAACTGTTAGATGTTTGATAAATAGGCAATGCATGACAAGATCAATCTTTAACCTAAAATCAATATAGCTCACCCATAACATGTACATATAAAATTAACCAAAATAACACACTCGCACATGCGCACTCTTAGGGTACACCTCACTTGGTTGCCTCGAACGTGGTCATTGAGTATAGGAAGTTTTAGAGGTCGCCCTCTTGTCCAAAGATTATAGTTGCCTCGAAACATTTGCCTCGGAAAAATGATCTAAGACATTAGGGTTACCACTAAGGCGTCCTAACATTGCTTTAGTGACCACCCGTCCCTTAATCGAATTGACCCAAAAACTCCAATGACGATGCTACCTACTCCTTAATAGTGGGATAGCATTGTCTAAAGGACATTTGTACAGACTAATTCCTTTTTCGAGTAGGTAGATGGTTCTTAAGTACTTGCTCCTTTTAAAACAAAACGAAACTTTTCGCACTTACACTCTCTTCAAAACAAAAACTCCTTTCAAACCGACAAACACAAAGAAAAGCAAATTTTGAAAACACAATGAGCAAGTACCTAAGATCCCGTGGATAACCACGGATAGAAAGGGTGCTAACACCTTCCCTTTCTATAATCTACCTCCCTAATCCTAGAAATATCTCAAAAAGGAATTTTTCTGTGCTTTTGTCCTTTCCTTGTTGGATAAAATAAAAGACGGTGGCGACTCTTGCTTACCGCGAAATTTTGCAAAAACAAACGCAAACGCGAACCAGCATTCCAAAACAGTCAGTTCTCTTCCAACCGTATCACAGAACTGACGACTCTGCTGGGGACTTAATAAGTGGGGTGTACCTTATGAATAGTTCATAATGTTTTCAATTGCTTGACTTGAATGCTTTATATTTGTGGGCTTGTATCGAAGTTACTATAGATCCTAACCCGGATCTGGGGGATACCCTTTAGATAAGTAGCAATAAACTGTGAGGGAACTGTCCGGCGTAGATCGACACGGTTGAAGTAGTACCTACGTTGGTGTGGCACTTTAGTCTGTACCGATATCCCTTGTGTTAGAACGAGGAGAATATGGGTCTTCTAAGGGGTCATTAAGCACCAACTGACCTTAGAACCTTAAATTGACCAACTTGGCCATAGAACAGTAGCAGTATGCTACACTCATTGAGACTAAACTCTCGCGATGATTTCGGCTGCAAGAAAAGGTTGCTAAACTGGAATTATGACCGATTGAGGGTAGTTAGTGATATTGAGATCCTCTAGAACCCGGTTACTATTTTTAGGACAGGTTTAAACCAACTGAACTGAAAGAGGGTAGTACCTAAGCTCCATGCCAGCCTGAAATCTAAGGGCTCTCAGTGTGACTTGTGTGCCTTTACCATGTTTGCTATTTGTGGATACTTGTGGTGTGCTTACTATCATGACATCATGACATCATAACATTGCATACATCTTGCATAAGGACTAACCTATTTCAAAGACAAGAGGGTTTCATCTTTGCTCTATTTTGTAGGTCATCATGATGCCCATGCGTAATAATACCATCTGGATCAACTTTGTCCAAGTCCCTACCTTGCTTAAAGATTTGGTTGCCAAGATGCCTGACACTACTTCCTTCATCAGAAGGCATGGTTCTCTTCTCAGTTTGGTCACCTCCAAATTGGACGAACAGATGATGAGTGTCCTGGTCCATTTTTATGATCTGTTGTACCATTGCTTCACTTTTCAAGACTATCAACTGGTTCCTACCCTAGAAGAGTTCTCTGAGCTACTCGGTATCTCTGTTCTGGAGCAGACCCCGTTTACTGGTTGGGAGAAGACCCTTAGGCCCGAAGAGATTGCTGCAGCCCTTCATTTGACCAAAGAGGAGGTAATGGCTAATTGGGAGACTAGGAGTGGAGCAAAAGGATTTCTGACTAAGTTCTTGGTTGGCAAGGCTAACTACTTCTGGGATAGCCTAGACTTTAAGGAATTCGAGGATATTCTGGCTCTTCTAATATATGGCTTGGTACTGTTTCCGAATCCTGACACTTTTGTTGATGTGAATGCCATAAAGATCTTCATCTCTCAGAACCTTGTACCCACTCTCTTGGGTGACATTCTTCATCAGCTCTATGCTCGTACTGCCTGAAAGCGGGGAACCTCGATGTGTTGTGCTCCTTTATTATCGAGGTGGTTTATTTCGCACCTCCCTAAGTCAGTATTGAAGAACAAAGAAGGAATGGGCTGGGCTTATAGGGTGATGTCTCTTTCTCATAATGACATTATCTGGACTCTCAAGGGTATGGACGAGGTGACTATCATTGATTGTTGTGGAGAGTATCCTAATGTTCCATTGATAGGAACCCATGGAGGAATTTCTTACAACCCATGCTTAGCTCTCCGTCAGTTTGGAAGAGCCAGAAGAGAAGAACCTCATGAGATGCTGATGCCTCATATCATCTTTGACTTTCAAGGGGATAGCGACGAGCAACGTCGTAGATTCATAAGGGCTTGGGACAGAGTTCACCAATCTGATCCACATGAGTTGGGTCCAAAGACTTCTCTGCCAATGGAACCATATCTCAGATGGGTCCGCATCCGTGCCCAGAAGCTAGGTATGCCATATGAAGTTGTCCGGCATGTCACTCTTGAAGTTGCTAATGAAGAAGGGGTTCTTCCAACTATTCTCCATCCTTATATGCCCACTGACATTGGGGCACTGAAGAGATCTTGGATGCAACTGCGGGAAGAACGGGATTCTTATCGGGAGAAGTTCAATGAACAAGAGCAGAAGATCCAGAGGTTGACTAGGCAGTTAGAGAACGAGCGGATTCTCAACGACTATGTTCGCACTGATAAGAAGAGACCATGGGAGCATTGATGGACCTTTGATGATTTCCTTTCCAGTTTTATTTTTACTTTTCAGTATTTCCATTCTTGTAATGCCTTAAGGGAAATTTGTTGAACAATTTAAATTTTGAAGTTTAAATCTAATAAAGTGTGTTTCCTTTCTTGTTTACAAATTTGAATCCCGATTGTCTTTGAAATCATAAATTATACGCATTTCATCTCATGCACTTCATAAACAGGTACCCTTTGACAGGTCTCTTATCTTCTTCGCTGTTTATTTCAGCATCATGTCTACTGAACCTTCAACTGAGCAAGCTATTAAGGCCCTCCAGGCCCAGAATGCCCAATTTCAAGAGTTATTCATGAGCCTAGCTAAGGGTCAGCAGGACCTGAAGACCTTGATTCTGAAAGAAAAGAAGAAGAAGAAGAAGAGGACAGTCCTATTCAACACAGGACATAGGTTTGGGAACAGGATACAGAATGAAGTTGATCTGACCACCTCATCTGGAGGGAAAGATAGTCCACAAGAAAGGAGGGCTCCTAGCCCGGTGGTCTCCGAAAATGAGACGGACTACGATGAAGAACAGTATCCTCCTGCTGAGGATAAGTACAAACAGCTAGAAGACCGTTTGAGCGCTATGGAAATTCAGAAGGTTCCCGGTCTGGACTTCAAAGATCTAGGTCTATCATCTGGGGTGGTGATTCCCCATAAATTCAAGGCACCAGCCTTTGCCAAGTATGACGGAGTTTCCTGTCCGAAGCTGCACCTCCGGTCATATGTAAGGAAGATCCAGCCTTACACTGCTGATAAGAACTTATGGATCCCTTTCTTTCAAGACAGTCTCTCAGGGACTCAGCTTGAGTGGTTCTATCAGTTGGACGGAGCCAGTATCCGCATTTGGGAAGATTTGGCTACTGCATTCTACAGGAAGTATCAGTACAACTCCGACATCGCTCCTACGCATACCCAACTCCAGGGTATGTCAATGGGAACGGGTAAAGGATTTAAAGATTATGCTCAGAAGTGGTGGGACCTCGCCGGAAGAGTACAACCACCCTTAGCTGATCGGGAACTTGTTGACATGTTTTTGGGGACCCTGTCTGGTCCATTTTTCAACCACTTGATTGGAAGCTCTTCATCTGGGTTTACATATCTTATTTTAACTGGTGAGAGGATTGAAGCTGGTATTAAGGCTGGGAAGATACAGAAGGGTGCTTCATCAAGCACCGAGAAGAAGCCGTTCAAGAAAGAGTCCAGTGTTGTCTACAGTGCAAGAAGACAGAATAGACCTGAACACCTCCAAGTTGTCAATGCGGTTGTTATTTCAAAACCTGCTGGTGCTCCTCAGTACAACAATCAACAAAAGGACGAGAGACCTAAGAGGCAATTCACTCGTCTCAGCATGACCTTATCTCAGATTCTGCAACAGTTGCTGAAGACTCATCTGGTGACTCTAAGGGAAGCCCCAAAGAATTCAAATACAACGTCACCAAGGTATAACCCTAACGCCCGCTGTTCCTATCACTCCGATAGCCCGGGGCATAATACAGATGATTGTTGGAGTCTGAAAAATAAGATACAAGACTTAATTGATGCAAAGGAGATTGAGTTCGAGGCGCCCGAGAGGCCTAATGTCGTGACTGCTCCCATGTCCAAGCATGGAGTAAATGCTATAGAGGAAGACTTGTTTGTAGTTTTTGTGGATGACATTGTTACCCCTCTGATGACTGTCAAGAAGAACCTCTTGCTAGCCGGTTTATTTTCGGGTTGTGGTGAAGGTTGCTGTATGTGTTCTTCCCGTCCAAATGGTTGTCCGCTTTTGAAATCAGGTGTCCAGCGCCTGATGGATAGTAAAGAAATTTTGTTTGAGAAGACTGTTGTTCCTTTAGTTCCTTCTGAGGAAGTTGCCATCATTACCATTTTCGACAATTCTTCCAAGGCTCCCTCGAGGAAGCCTATTAGAATTACATCTGTTTCGAAAGTCGCACCTGTGATCATCACTGTTCTGGGGCCCATCCCCTATACCTCTGATAAAGCTGTCCCTTGGCACTATGGGGCTGATGTTTATTTTCATGGAGTTAAGCAAGAGTTGGATGCTGATACTGACATCAACAACATTACTGGACCTGCTAAAGTCACCCGCAGCGGAAGACTTTTCTCACCTGATATTGCTCCACCAACAGCCCGAAGACCTGTTGTTATTACACCTGCAAGTGTACCTACTGCCATTCCTGATCAAGTTCCTATTCTTACCCCTGTCACTGAGTCATCTGACGCTCGGGGCAAAGGGATCACCACTGATGTGCCTGCCCCGACGAAGGCACCAAAGACAATTACTGTTGAAGCTTCCAAACAGGAGATGGAAGAGATTCTGAAGATTATTAAGAAGAGTGATTATAATGTAGTTGAGCAGCTGGGGAAAACCCCATCCAAGATTTCTATGTTGTCATTCTTGTTGTGCTCAGAGGCCCATGCCAAGGCTCTGATTACCTTTTTGAAAACTGCCAACATGCCACAAGAGACATCAGTTGATCAGTTTACAGATTGTGTGGCTAATTTGATTGCTGATAATGGGTTGGGTTTCTCGGACGCCGACTTGACGGCCAAGGGGAAAAATCTTAACGATGCCCTGCATGTCTCCATTGAATGCAGGGGCACTACTCTTGCACATGTATTAGTTGATACTGGTTCCTCATTAAACGTCTTGCCCAAGAAAGCTCTAGACCGGTTGGATTGTGAAGGGTTGGAGCTGAAACCAAGTAATATTGTCGTCAGGGCCTTTGATGGGTCTAAAAGGACGGTGCATGGAGAGGTTGATATCCTGATCAAAGTTGGTTCTCAGGTCTTCAATTCTACGTTCTATGTGATGTACATTCGGCCATCCTACTCTTGTTTGCTGGGTCATCCATGGATCCACAAAGTTGGGGCTGTAACCTCAACGCTCCACCAAAAGTTGAAGTACCCGGTCAAAGGGAAGATTGTAACAGTACAAGGGGAGGAAGAGTACATGGTCAGCCACCTCAACTCGTTCCGATATGTAGAAATGGATGGGGAGTTCATTGAGACCCCATTTCAGCACTTTGAAGAGGTTCCCCAGACAGTGGCATCAGCTGAGACTGTAATTGAAGATTCTGCTATGAAGATGGCTTCCTTAAAAGATGCACGGGCTGTTATTGAGAAGGAAGCTCAAAGGGCTGTTCGAAGTGCAAGGATCGGAAGACCTCCTGTGTTCATCAGCAACTCGGGAGTGAATGCCATTGAAGATGATGTAGAAGAGTCTGAATTCGACAACTGGATCTATCCTACGACCAACGGTGGATCAAGTAACTGGACCGCAAAGGACTTCATCCCTATTACTTTTGTTACCCAATAATGAAACTTTTTGTTTTGAATATGTAACAGACAATGTTTTGAACTTTATGGCCCGATGTCTTACCCGGGGCATCGTGGCTTCATTTGTGAGGGCTTTTGTGTGTCATTTTCATATATCATTAATAAAAGCATTGGACATTTCTTGCATTTCAAAAATTTGCGCTCCTTGTCTTTCTTTATTATATATTGCAAAACAGCTATTTTACACACACTCACATATACAGGTCCACATCCACTCTGGATCTCACGGGTAACGACTCTGCTACTGCCAGTTATGACTTCGAAAATCCGATCAACTTAGCTGAAGACGAAGGTGAAGATGATTGCGAAGTGCCTGGTGAACTTGCAAGACTGCTACTCCAGGAAGAGAGGGCTATTCAACCACATGAAGAGCCAGTGGAATCAGTAAATCTGGGTGCTGAGACAGATAAGAAGGAAGTCAAGATCAGTGCAAATTTGGAGCTTAGTGTGAAGCAACGGTTGATTCAGATGATACGTGACTATGTTGAGATCTTTGCCTGGTCTTACAAAGATATGCCTGGTTTGGATGCTGATATTGTGGTTCATTGCATGCCTACCAAAGAAGATTGTCCTCCCGTAAAACAGAAGGTCCGCCGAATCCGCCCAGAGATGTCTGAGAAAATCAAGGCTGAGGTTATGAAACAGTTTGATGCTGGCTTTCTAGCAGTTACTTCTTACCCTCAGTGGGTTGCCAATGTGGTTCCTGTACCGAAGAAATATGGTAAGGTCCGAATGTGTGTTGACTACAGGGATTTGAACAGGGCGAGCCCTAAGGATGATTTCCCTCTACCTCACATCGACGTTTTGGTTGACAACACCGCTCATCATAAGGTATTCTCCTTTATGGATGGGTTCTCCGGTTATAATCAGATCAAAATGGCTCCCGAAGACATGGAGAAGACCACCTTTGTTACTCAGTGGGGTACCTTTTTCTACAAGGTCATGCCTTTTGGGTTGAAGAATGCTGGGGCAACATATCAGCGTGCCATGGTTGCTTTATCTCATGACATGATACATCATGAGATTGGAGTATACTTCGACGATATGATTGCAAGGTCTCAAACTGAGGAAGAACACCTTGACCATCTGCAGAAGCTGTTTGACAGGTTGGAGTTGTACAAGCTGAGGTTGAACCCGAACAAGTGCACCTTCGGGGTGAGATCTGGCAAACTACTAGGTTTCGTTGTAAGCGACAAAGGTATTCAAGTGGACCCTGCCAAAGTGAAAGCCATACAAGAGATGCCAGCTCCCAGAACAGAGAAAGAAGTCAGAGGCTTTCTGGGACGTCTGAACTACATTGCCCGATTCATCTCACACCTAACTGCTACTTGTGAGCCAATCTTCAAGCTACTAAAGAAAGATCAAGTGGTACGTTGGAATGATGAATGCCATGCCGCTTTCGAGAGGATCAAAGAGTATCTCCAAGAGCCACCCATCCTGATGCCACCAGTTGAAGGGAGACCTTTGATCTTATACTTGACAGTTCTCGATAACTCAATGGGGTGTGTGCTGGGTCAACATGACGAGTCTGGCCGAAAAGAGCATGCTATTTATTACCTTAACAAAAAGTTTACCGACTGTGAGACCCGATACTCACTGCTCGAGAAAACTTGCTGCGCTTTGGCATGGGCTGCTCGCCGGCTGAGACAGTATATGTTGACTCACACTACTCTTTTGATTTCAAGGATGGATCCAATCAAATATATCTTCGAAAAGCCTGCCTTGTCCGGAAGAATAGCAAGATGGCAGATGATATTGACTGAGTATGACATCCGATATACGACCCAAAAGGCAATCAAGGGAAGTGTGTTGGCAGACCATTCGGCACATCAGGCAGTGGATGATTACCAGTCTATGAACTTTGAATTTCCGGACGAGAATATTATGTTGATAACTGATTGTGAGACACCTGGACCGGATGAAGGACCTGAGGAAGGATCCCGATGGTCTATGTACTTTGATGGAGCTTCAAACGCTTTGGGTAATGTCATTGGCGCTATGATCATATCTCCTAAAGGCTCTCATACTCTGTTTACCGCCCGACTATGTTTCAATTGCACCAACAACATGGCGGAGTATGAAGCATGCATTATGGGTCTTCGAGCAGCAATTGACCTAAGGATTAAGTTTCTAAGTGTCTTTGGAGATTCCTCTCTCGTGATCAGTCAGATCAAAGGCGAGTGGGATATGAAACACCCAAATCTTATTCCTTACAAGGAGTATGTATTGATGTTGCTTCCCCATTTCGAGGAGATCACCTTTGAACACTTCCCTAGAGAGGAGAATCAGTTAGCGGACGCATTAGCTACGATGTCTTCTATGTTCAAAGTCAATTGGGACAACGAGGCTCCCCAGATTATCATTGAAAGATTGGACGAACCTGCACATTGCTGTAATATTAAGACTGAAGAGGTAACAGAAAAACCCTGGTATCATGAGGTGAAGAGGTATCTTGAAGCTCAGGAATACCCCGAGGGTGCATCTGTTAATGACAAGAAGTTTCTGAGGATGTCCGCGGTGAAGTTCTTCATCAGCAATGACATTCTTTACAAATGTAACCATGATTCAACCTTACTGCGATGTGTGGATAAGACTGAAGCAAAAAAGATCATGGCAGAGTTACATGAAGGCACTTTCGGAACTCATTCCAGTGGACATACCATGGCAAAGAAGATCCTACGGGCAGGATACTACTGGTCCACAATGGAAGCTGACTGTTATCAGCATTCTCGGACATGCCACAAGTGCCAGGTTTATGCTGATAAGGTGCACATACCTCCAGTTCCTCTGAATATTTTGACGGCACCTTGGCCTTTTGCAATGTGGGGCATTTATATGATCGACGAGATCAGACTTACGGCATCCAACGGGCATCGTTTCATCCTGGTAGTGATTGATTACTTTACAAAGTGGGTTGAAGCAGCTTCTTTTGCTACTGTAACCAAGAATGTCGTAGCACGGTTCATTCGGCACAATCTGATCTGTCGATACGGTGTACCAGAGAGGATCATTACGGACAATGGTACTAATCTTAACAACAAGATGATCACTGAGCTCTGCGAGCAATTCAGGATACAACATCATAACTCTTCTCCCTACCGTCCGAAGATGAATGGGGTTGTTGAAGCGGCTAATAAGAACATTAAGAAGATTGTGCAGAAGATGACAGTGACATACAAGGACTGGCACGAGATGTTACCATTTGCTCTTCATGGGTACCGTACCTCAGCACGGACGTCAACAGGGGCAACACCCTATTCCTTGGTTTATGGCATGGAGGCAGTCTTGCCTATTGAAGTTCAGATACCCTCTCTTCGGATCATGAAGGATGCAGGTTTGAGTGAAGATGATTGGATTCAGACCCAGCTTGACCAACTGAACTTAATCGATGAAAAGAGACTTACTACTATTTGTCATGGTCATACGTACCAGAAACGGATGATCAAGGCATTTAACAAGAAAGTTAGACGACAAGAGTATCAAGTTGGAGATCTGGTAATCAAGCGCATTATCTTACCACAAGGTGATCCCAGGGGCAAATGGACCCCTACTTATGAAGGGTTATTTGTGGTTAAGAACATTTTCTCAGGTGGAGCTATGATTCTAACCACCATGGATGGTGACGACCTTCTTCACCCCGTCAATGCAGACATAGTAAAAGGATACTACGCATAATCAAAGACCCGCTAGGTTTATTGGCCTAGGCAAAAATAAGGGCTTCCCGGCGAACCAAAAGGGTTCGGGCAAAAATAAGGGATGAAAATTAAAAAAAAATCTGTACACCCGGCAAGTCAAAAACCTGAAAAGGCGACTTGGGAAAAAATGGGTATCCCGATGGACTGAAAACCCGAAAGGGCGGTCCAGGCAAAAGTTAGGGATCAAAGCGTAACACTATGTCTCATTGGATCACCTCGCATCCAGACTTCAGTATCGACTATCAAGCTCGGACGACACTAATCAATCAGATTCATCTTCAACTAAGCAGCAAACTGATGAGATGCTTGAAGATATAAAGGCAATAGCAGAGTTGGAACCCAGTGGGATTATTCACACAGCTGTTTTGTTTCCTTTTCACAAATTTGTATAAATTCTATTTGTTCGGCGGCGTTCTCTTACTAGGACGTCGGCCTCTTGTGCAAAAAATGCCTATTTACAGGCTAAACTTCAAAATCAATACAATTTATTTTCAGAAATTTCAAGTTGCTCTGTCCACCAGGTACCAAGGTACATTCAGCTGAAGAATATGGCTAAGATACCTTCACTCCCCGCAGAATAAGGCAGTAATGGTAGCTCTCCCAGCTGAGACTTGCAGCTATGAACAATTCAACAATACTCTCCCCAAGTTGAGTTCATCCACCATCAGCGCTAAAAAGGTTTGGTATCCCCAAAAGGTCTTAATATTCCTCAGTGGAGTATAAAGATATTCCCCAGCAAGCATAAGATCATCCCCAGCGAAGTTCTTTCCTTTCCCCAAGCAGGAGTTCAATCCTCAACAGATTCAGTGTCACCAGTAACGGTAATCCATCCCCAGCGGAGTTCATCATTAAAATCCCCAACAGAGTTTATCAGCAGAATCCCCAGCGGAGTTTATCGTTAAAATCCTCAGCAGAACATCTCTTCCCCACAGAGTAATTCCCCACGGAGTAATCTCTTCATCAGTTTATTCCCCACCGGAGTTCCCTTCTCCCGCAGGTCTATTCTCGCAATCACCTTCGTTCACCATCCCCAACAGAAACGAAGAATTCAACTCTATTCTCCAGCAGCTCCGGGATTTATTTTCCCCAGCCAAAACATTACATTTCCATACCTCATGATACATGCATATACGCATCATACCATACAATATCATTTATGTTGAGAACATCATTGCTTGATCCATATCATGCATTGCATATGACTAACCTTTACCTTTTAGGAAGGATGCAGTTAAATTCTCAACCTATCAATGGAGACAACCCGTTAATAGAGACAACCTATCAATGGAGACAACCTGTCAATGGAGACAACCTGTTAATGGAGACAACCCGTCAATAGAGACAACCCGTCAATGGAGACAACCTGTCAATGGAGACAACCTGTCAATGGAGACAACCTGTCAATGGAGACAACCTGTCAATAGAGACAACCTGTCAATGGAGACAACCTGTCAATGGAGACAACCTGTCAATGGAGATAACCCGTCAATAGAGACAACCCGTTAATGGAGATAACCTGTCAATGGAGACAACCCGTCAATGGAGACAACCCGTCAATAGAGACAACCCGTTAATGGAGACAGCCTGTCAATGGAGACAACCCGTCAATGGAGACAACCTATCAATGGAGACAACATGTCAATGGAGACAACCTGTCAATGGAGACAACCCGTCAATGGAGACAACCTGTCAATGGAGACAACTCGTCAATGGAGACAACCTGTCAATAGAGACAACCCGTAAATGGAGACAACCCGTCAATGGAGAGAACCCGTCAAAAGAGACAACCCGTCAACAAAGACAAAACCACCTACCAACAATATCCAAATGACATTTGTAAGCCCATTCCCGACATCACAATGTTGATACCACTTCATGCGAGTGCAAATTTCTGGGCACTCTAGTGTTCAATCATCTCCCACCTTCGGATCACGAAAGGCCCGAACTCTAATATATATCCTCAGGTTTAAGTAGATTGAACAGGGGAAACTGTTGTACCCCAAAATTTTCCCTCCCATATTTCTCAAGACATGTCAAGAATAATCTCCAAGTGTTCAAGATGGCTTAAGAATTGGACAGTCAAATCATCTCATAAGGCAGTCAATTCAAAATTAGGGTTTTGTGTTGCATCAAGGTCCTTACATCCAAATGCCCTCAAGTGCTCCCCAATGTCCTAATATGCTATCAAGTTCATCCATGTCAAATTTCAAGCCTTGCAGAGAAAGTTTGGTCAGTCAATTGCTCAAGGGGCCCAAAAATCGACTGTGCTAGGGCAAAAGTCAACTGGGACCCAAATATAGTCAAATCTCAATATTTTTTGTAAACATTCTCATTTTTAAGGATAATTCATCATTTGATCAAGGGTTGATCATGAGTCATCAAGGATTATTCAAGATTCATCAAGATTCAAAAGTTGCTAAATTAGGGTTTTGTAGGAAAAGTCAACTCAATGTTGACCAAGCATAACTTTCTCATACTTTATGAGAAATGACCCATCCAAATCTCATTTTGCAGAGGATGAAATTTCCTACAATCCATCTTCACACCCCAAGATCAAGAAATGCTCTCACAAAAAGTTACAAATTTGGACATTATAGGTCATTTTTAAAAGTCAACAAAAACACCTTTTTCTTCAAAGCTTATAACTTGAGCATGGAATATCAAAATGAGATGATACCAAAAGTTTTGGTTAGATAACATCTCAAGGTTTCTAAAAAGTCCAAGAACACTTCCAAAAGTTCAAAATTGAGGAAGTTATGCATTGTTGAAGTTGGGCATTTTTCCAAAATTGCCAAAAGTCAACTATCTTCAAAACTCCAATTTTTGACAAAAGGGACCACTTTTTTACACTTGATTTGGTCTTGTCACACCACACACGTGTCCCATCTTCAGTTTCATGTCCATTCACTAATTTTTCTATTTTATTTAATTTTTATTGAATTAATTCATTTTAAATCAATATTAATTCAAATAAAATCCAAAAATTGATGGAATGATATCTTTTTGATCATTACAGCTTTAAATTATCATGATTCACATAATAAAATTCGTATCAAGCCTTATTATGCACAAAAAATCAGATTTGGACATTTTTGGAAACTTTATCAATGGTGATCAAATCATATCTCAAAATCTTCAATGCACATGGATTGGAGGCCCAAGATTTGACCTAATGCAATCCCTTATACACACACAAGCTATACACATCAAGGAAACAACCTGAAGCTGCCCAAAAACGGCCAGACTAGAATTGAAAAAGCTTGCAAAAGTGTGAGATCAAAACCTTGGTTAGAGCACGATTCAATCCAAGATCTCAACGTAGCTTCCTTGCCTGGCATTCAGTGGAGCTAAAGCAATCAAAACCAGGCCTTGAAACCTCCTGAATTATGCTGTAAGTGCCCAAGAACATAGCTCTGAACATGGAATCGTGAATCCATGTTCTTGCATTTTTTTGCCAAATCGTTTGTACATTCATGCTTGCCATTCAATTTCTAAGCATTCTGTATTATTTAATTTTGTTTTCATGGCTTATAACCCTGGATCCGAAGCTAGGGTTCGTGTTCTTATTTTTTAGGCATTTTTGATACATGCAAAATTAGGACAAATAATTGGTACAGGGATGTTCAGGGAAGAGAGACGAACACGATGATGATCTCAGCTTGCGTTTACATGGCCTGGAAATTATTTTAGAATGATCCCGCGGATCTTCCTGCGGATAAAAATCCGCGGGTAAGAAAACCAGGTTTTTGGTGAAGAAGACGATTAGGTGTCTTCCTCTCATTGGCCCGTTCAAATCAATTTCACGCATTTTTTATTTTCCAGTATATTGCTTGCGTTTCTTTTATAATATTATTTGTCCATTATGTTAACAATAAGGCAGCATGGCTCAGTTGGTGGAAGCGTGAGTGGGAAACCCCTTGGGACCTGGGTTCGAATTCCAGGTCCCCCAAAACATTTATTTGATTTTTCTTCAGGTGATTCTATGTGATATCCAAAGGGTGATCCACCATACGCTTGCAAATATCAACCTGGCAGATGGCCTCTAGGCCAGATCTGGTGGATAGGAATGAGGGTCTACCATATACTCAAGTCAACAAGCATGCATTGGATGGGAAAAGTCAAACAAGGCTGATAACTATTGGGCCTGGAGATTTGCAAATCACACCTTCAAATTAGGCCCAAACCCCCCTGAGTTTGTTTCTTTTTTATTTCTTTCATTATTTTTCTTATTTTCATTTATTGTTATTTATTTGTTATTTTTAATTACTAACCAAATAATAATTTTCTTCATAAAATCGAAAACACAAAAAAAATATTATTTTTATTAATTTCACCATTTTATTTTTTTAAATAAATATTAATCAATTAATTTAGTTTTAAATAGGTTTAACTTTTAATATTTTTTGCAATAAATTAAAACTAATGTAGAATTAGGTTTTTAATTAACTTTTAATCATTTTTATTTTATTTCCTTAAATATTAAAAAATCCAAAAATATCTATTTTTATTAATTAATTAATAATTAGTTTAGGTTTAATTTCTTTAAATTCAAAAATAACAAAAAAATGTTTTCTTTAAAAAAAAAGGTCAAAACCCTAAAAAATGTGCCGATTTAATTTTCTCACACGCGATCTATATTTCCAATATTGTAATTGATTCCGGTATGTAAAAGCTTTTAATTAGGACTTTAATTTATTTACCGCTTTATTCTTACTTTCCGTAATTTAAATTAAAGGGTTTGTTTTTGGCGATGTAAATACCCGACGCCTTGTAATAGCTTAGATTTAATTTCCCGCAATTTAATTTCCGCACAATATTAACTGTTAGATGTTTGATAAATAGGAAATGCATGACAAGATCAATCTTTAACCTAAAATTAATATAGTTCACCCATAACATGTACAGATAAAATTAACCGAAATAACACACTCGCACATGCGCACTCTTAGGGTACACCTCACTTGGTTGCCTCGAACGTGGTCATTGAGTATAGGAAGTTTTAGAGGTCGCCCTCTTGTCCAAAGATCATAGTTGCCTCGAAACGGTTGCCTCGAAAAAATGATCTAAGACATTAGGGTTACCACTAAGGCGTCCTAACATTGCTTTAGTGACCACCCGTCCCTTAATCGAATTGACCCGAAAACTCCAACGACGATGCTACCTACTCCTCAATAGTGGGATATCATTGTCTAAAGGACATTTGTACAGACTAATTCCTTTTTCGAGTAGGTAGATGGTTCTTAAGTACTTGCTCCTTTTAAAACAAAACGAAACTTTTCGCACTTACACTCTCTTCAAAACAAAAACTCCTTTCAAACCCTCAAACACAAAGAAAAGCAAATTTTGAAAACACAATGAGCAAGTACCTAAGAGCCCGTGGATAACCATTGATAGAAAGGGTGCTAACACCTTCCCTTTCTATAATCTACCTCCCGAATCCGAGAAATATCTCAAAAAGGAATTTTTCTGTGCTTTTGTCCTTTCCTTGTTGGATAAAATAAAAGACAGTGACGACTCTTGCTTACCGCGACATTTTGCAAAAATAAACGCAAACGCGAACCAGCATTCCAAAACAGTCAGTTCTCTTCCACCGTATCACAATAGGGAATACGCTAATTAAGTTAGGTGACCCTCGCTAGGTCATTTAATCCAACAGCCGCGATACCTACAAAAACTGATGTAACAACCAGTTGTAAGCTTGTTTAGTGGTATCTGGTGCTGAACTTGGTAGGGCGAACTACGATTCGATCCCCTGAGACTTATAATTTGGGAAAGAAAAAGGGTTACCAACTTGTGTACCAGAAACCTATGCAAAAGAGACCAGAATCGCTAACCGGCTACTCTACTATGTGCGTGCAAAAGATAAAGGGCTTAATGTGATTGCGCTAGAATTAAATCGGTTGATTTCGAACGAAAAGAATTAGGTTGAGCTATGATAGCATAATTCAGACTCATTTGCAATAGGATATAGGATTTTGACCATGTGGTTTTGTGTCATTTCTGTATCATTAGTGTCGGAGCCTAGTTCCATCTTTCAAATGTAACGCCCCTCAACCACGTACGATTTGAGTTGTGTGATGTGATTGTGTCGGAGACCATGCGTTAAACGATTTTTACTCTATTTTGCTTGAGGACAAGTAAAGGATCAAGTGTAGGGGAGTTTGATAACCCAGAAATGTATCGAATATTTGGATCATTTTACATGAATTTTATCTGCATTTTAATTAATTAAATTACTCTTTATTCGTATTATGTTGGTATTTTATATGTTTTCAGGAATTTAATGTTTACAAGGCATGTGCGAAGAAAGTCAAGAAAAGTCAAGAAAAGTCAAGCTAATCAAGAGCAATTATGCATTAAGGGGTGTGTGGTAGAATAGGGTGCACTAAAAGTAAAAATCCCAAGAAAGAAGTGATGGCCCAATCCACTAAGGGAGTGTAACGACTATTACACATTGGCCCAAAGGAGTGTAACGACCGTTACACCCCGCCACGCGAGCCTCTCCTCAAAAGCAGGAGTGTAACGACCGTTACACCCTGCCACGCCAACCCTCCCTCAAAAGAAGGAGTGTAACGACCGTTACACTGAGTCAATTCCGGAGGATAAAATATCTCAACTCCCACGCGTCCCAAGGATATAAATAGCACCTTAAATCTCCATTTTAAACACATTTTTCTTCTCATTGTTTTTACTGTCACTCTGCCAAAAATATTCTCCGCATTATTTCGTTCCGCATTACTTTCTTTACCGATCTGTGGGAGACATCCGACATCAGACAAATATTCTGCTGTAATATTTTCAGGTTTAATTTAAGTACTTTATTTATTTATTTATCTGTTGCATTGTTATTGAGTCATTTAATATGCTAGGCTAAATTTATTTATCGGTATGTAAGGTCATATAACCAACGGGGTTTCAACAACGCCAATTGATCAATTCCTTTCAAAGAACGAATAATTTTCTAGTTTCAATCACTAGTTTTAAATATTAACTATTTTGTTACGAGAGTAAAATACAGATAGAGGTTAGGATCAATAAAACGAGAGTTTAAGATAATAATTAGACATTAGTAATTATGCATCAACTTAAAATACAGCGAGAGCACTTTTAAGTTGATTAGGTTTTGTTTGTTTCCAAAAACTATTTTTAAACCCTAATTGAAACAGCGAGAGCACTCACTTAGGTTTGATCGTAGGATCTGAATCAATAAACACGAGAGTGTGAGAAGAGGGTTTTCAAATAAATGCTTCCTACCGAAAACTGTTTTGTTAATCCAAGCGAGGTCAATGAGTTTCTAAATCCCCGAAGTTCGACCATTACATACTGATATTCTCCCTTAGATCTAAACTAGATTATAATCAGTTAGGTTTCCTAAACCCCATATTAATTACACTATTAGCCTTAGATTTACGTAGTAACCTAAGATAACAGTAGTTCGACATTTAGTCCCTTGGGATTCGATAATCTTTAAAACTACACGCGATAGGATTGTATACTTGCGGTCTAGGTTCTTTAAGATTCACAAAGTCGCAATCATTGGCGAAGAAACTTCTATCATGAGCGGAAGGGGACGAGGAAGGACGCGCAAGTCGGTGTCCAAATCTTCGGTTGGGTATGGTAACACTGATCAACAATCACCTCAAGAAAAGGGGATGAAGAGTTCAAGCATTGGTGCAACTCTGATGGAACCTATGATGGTGCAAAACACTATAGAAGATATAAATCCTAAAGTGGTCAAAGAGGAAAATATAGAGTAAAGATGGATAAGCAAGATGAAGACCCAAAGAAACCCTGAGTGGATGTTATCAGCGGTAAGAAAAATCCGGCTAATGGAATGCAAATTGAGTTTGTGGCTCCACAAATCGTGAATGGAGAGATTGAGGTTGAAATTGAAGAAGAGGATATTGTCTCAGAACTGAAATACTGGGAATCTGCATTGATCATGTACATTATAGGGGGAGACTTGAGTAAAAACACAGTAAAAAAGTTTATGATAAAGAATTGGAATTTTGTCAAGCTACCAGAGATGCTCTATAACGAGGAAGGATACTTCATACTTTGATTCCATACTTTCCAAGATATGAAGGCAGTGTTGATGAAAAGACCATACCCAATTCATAACATGTCGATATTTATAAGGGATTGGAAACACCATTTCAATTTGAAGAAGGATATGGTCCATACGATACCAATTTGGGTAGAATTTCCACATCTTCCACTATATGTATGGGGTTAGAAAAACTTAAGAAAAATAGGCAGCACTTTGGGTATTCCTATAGTCACAGGCGAATGCACAACACCAAAACTAAGGGTTACATATGCTAGAATCCTTGTGGAGATATATATTACTCAAACCCTTGCTAAGGAGATCACTATCAATGATACCGAAGGTAATAAGATGAAACAACCAGTGGAATACGAACGAAAGCTGAAATTCTGCCAACAATGTCAAAGAGTTAGACATGATTGTGAGGAAATTCAATAAAGGAAAAGTCAGAAATATGGAAGCCAAAGCACACAAAATAGGAAGAGAAACGGTAGGCCAAGATAGTTGAAGATCCAAAGGAAAAGGAAGATGCTAATTAGACCACAGTGGAAAAAAATAGGAAAGGAAAAGGACAAGCTATGGAAGAAACAACTCATCAGCTAGTTTATGATAATGCTTTTGATGCAATAAGGCTTTTGAATGAGCCCTTAGTTATCAAGGATAAAATATGATGGCATCTTGGAACATTATGGGGCTCAGTAAGGTAGGTAAGATAAAGGATATTATCTCTCATTATATCTATAATCTTAAACCTAATATTGTCATTTTGCTTGAAACTAGAGTTAAGTATAATAAAGCCCAGGTTGTTAGAGATAAGCTAAAGTTTAAGGGGTTAGTTCTGGACAACTATAACAAACATGTTATTGGTTGTATATGGGTTATATGGGATGAGAAAAAAGTTGAGATTAAGCATATTTGTAGTACAATTTAATTGATTCATTATGGTGTATCTGATCTCAAAGGTAATTGATTGAATTGGCTAACATCAATTTATGTAATGAATCAACTTGAGTATAGGCGCATCTTATGGAGGGACATTGAGAAAATCTATAAGAAACATCAGGGTCCTTGGTGTTTAATAGGTTATTTCAATAATGTATTGAATGCCAATGACATAATTGGCAGAAAATTGATTACAGAGGTAGAGTATGTAGACATGGTCAATATGATGTTGAAATGGAATAACATTGAAGAGTTGGAGTTGAGCCAAAAATATAAGATTGAGTGGTTGAGATTAGGTGATGTAAATAATACATATTTCCATGCATTTGTCAAACCTAAACATAAGAAAAAAATCATCAAAAGTCTTATGAAGGCAGATGGCAATACAACTTGCAATTAGGAAGAGCTTGAAATTAAGCTTTTGAGTTTATATGGCTCATTGATGGGGGAAAACAAGGACAAATTGGAGGGTATCAAAACTGTTGTCATGAGAAGTGGTGCTCAACTTAATCATGAACAGAGGGAATTCCTTATTGCACCTATTATAGATAAAGAGATAAAGGATGCTTTTGATGGGATAGGTGACAACAAAACCCCTGGGATTAATGGTTATGGGGCCAGGTTTTTTAAAGCTACTTAGAATATTATGAGCAATGATGTTTGTAATGTTGTCAAATAATTCTTCCTATATGGTAGTGTGATACGGTGGGAGAACTGACTTGAGGTTTTGCGTTTGTGTTTACAAATGTTGCGGTTTAGCAAGAGTCGCCACCGACTTTTCTTTTATCCAAAAAGGAAAGGTGAAAAAGCACATGAAAGACCTTTAGAGATGTTTTTGAGTTCGGGGGTAGATTATGAAAAGGGAAGGTATTGGCACCCTTTTCATCCATGGTTTTCCATGGGCTCTTAGTTACTTGCTAGATCACTTGCTTTTGTTTGAATATGTGCTTGTGGTGGTAATTTTTGAAAGTATTTTGAAAATGGAACTTCGTAATGGTTCTCGTTTCTATAAGAACGCCTACAAATTGTTTGTTTCGAAAATAGTTCAAAGATGAGAGTGTGGGTAAAAATGTTTTTGTTGTGAGCAAGTGAGTAACTAAGAGTGAATCTACCTACTCGAAAGGTCTTAAATGTGTTTTTCCTTCCTCCTTTAGATGTGGTTGTCTTACCATTGATTTGGTAAGAAGCCCCATCATTGGATGTGAAGGGACGGGTGTAGGTACGTTTGTATAGTCATAAAAGGCAACTCATGAAACGTTTTAGCAATGTCGTTTAGGGACTAGATCGTTTACCGAAGGCAACATCGAGGGTCATCGAGGGACTACGATCTTTTATCGAGGGTCTTTTGCTAAAACGCCCATGTTCGAGGGACATGACTATTTTCTGATAGGAAACAAGTGGAATTACCCTAAGGGTGTAAGTGTGCAAATGTGTTTTATTTACATGCATTTAGTCTTGATTAGGATGGCCTATTTGTTGGTTTTATCTTACCATACATCCTAGTTACTAACATTTGTATAAAGCAATAAAAATGCAGGAAATAAATATCCTACACTATTACAACCATATTGAAAGGCAAGAAAATGTGAAGGCAAAAACAAAATAAAAGAAAATAAAATGCGCTCTTCGACCCAGGCAGTAGCACCCTTCGACTTGCATTCTGTTGGCCTCCTTCGATTGGGACTAGCAACAGTGAGGTCCCGTCCTTCGATTGGCCTGGAAGTCAGTATATGGAGAAGCCTTCTGGTTCTGCCTTGTGGCCTTGTTGTCTTCTTCGACTGGAGGTTGAAAGAAGTGAGGAAATACCTTTTGACTGAGTCTGGAATCAGTGAAGGCACGCTTTTCGTCTGGGCCTAGAAGTCAACATGGTTTTCCTCCTGGTTGTCTCTTTCGTTTGACCTGGAGCAACAGGGTAGAAGCCATAAGCTTCGTTTCCTATTTCCTGTTTTCCTGTTTCTTTCATTTAAAGCATTAAATGGCAACATGGCCTGAGGCCATGCTAGTATTTGTCTTGTAAACAGTTTAATAGTTAAAGCAAGTTCAGGTAAACAGAAAGCAAAACGAAAGGGTTAGCGCTGAAAAATATGTTAAAAAGGTGTAAACGAAAGGAACAATGGTATGCACATGTTTCAAACGAAAGGGAAAATTACTATGCCATGAAATGAAAAGTTCAAAGGTAAGAATAACTTACCTTGCTTCAGGCCTTGAATGGATGTGGGACCTTGAGTGGAGGCCCAGGATGCTGGATTCGAAAGAGGGGGTCAATAGCTGTGCTTGGAACGCTGGATTCGAAGGAAGGGAAAAAGCAAGTGTGATGCTTCTTTGATTCGAAGGAGACTGAAGTGTGGTTGTTCTTCATGATTGAAGGAGATGAATGTGATTCTGGGATTTTTTGTGATTTCTCAAGTGTTGATGAACTTGAGAGTTTTGTTGTGTTTGAGAAAATTTGGGGGATTCGTTCCTCTGGTCCAAAGATCCTCCCTTTAGCTTTGCAAATGTTCCTCTATTTATAGAGAAAAGAATGAACATATTTGGAGTAGCCAGCCTTGCAAAACAATAAAATAATAGGTAACGTGAAAGGTACAAGTGGGGCGCCTGTTGGCAGTTGGGGTGCAAAAGATGTGACTTATGCTTCTGGCCTTGCTTTTCGTTCAGACGAAATTCAGGTGGAAAGCTGGTTTTGTGATAAAAGTACTTTCTATGAAAAGAAAGGGTATGTAGCCTTTAACCAAAGATAGTATTATCCAAAAGACAAAATTTAAAACCCTTGTACAAGCCTCTGATTATGTAAAGATTCAGAAGCAACATAGCCTGGCAAATGAGATTTGGTCTTGAGTCGAATGAAAGAATGATATCGAAACGCACTTGTTCGAAGGAAGCCTTTGCCTCAGTCGAAGCTTGTGGTTGAAACAAGCTTACTCGAAGGAAGCTAATGCCCAGTTGAAGCTTGGATCGAAATAAACATATTGCCCAATCGAAAGCTCTTGTTCGAAGGAAGCATGTTGCCCAATCGAAGCATGTGGATCGAAACAATCATAAAGGGAGTCATTGCCTTTTAGCGTGAGGGAAGTTCCTGGCTTCTGAATCGAAGGGTGTTCCTTCAAGGGAAGCAAGAACTTAGTCAAATCTTGTACGAAGATATCTCTTGGCTCAAACGAAACTTGTGAGAGGCAAAGTCTGCAAGAGGCCCTTAGTGCAAGTGGATTCGAAGGTGGATTTAAGTTCAAAAAGAAGGACATACCTAAGTTGCATTCGAAGGAGGCCAAGAGTCAATCGAAGGGTGCTGAATCAAAGGAGACCTGTTTTCCTCCAAATTTGTCAAAATGTTATTTTTATCTGTTTTCTCCCTTTTTGACAGTTTCCTTTTAATTTTGGTATTGGAAAATTCCAATGCACTTGTTCAAGCTTGAACCTTGAAAATCCTTGTGAGAAAGGCCTTGAAGAATGAGAGGGCAAATTTTGGGGTACAACAGCTGTCCCTGTTTAATAATCTTAAGCCTGAAGAGTTAGATTGGCGAGTTTTTCCATTCGTGACTCGAAGGTGGAAGATGATTGGACACTAGAGTGCCCAGAAATTTTCACTCGGTGATGTGATGGTAGAGGGAATGAGCTTAAAGATGCCATTTGGAGAGGTGATAGAAAGTTGTTGGAGATGGGCTTGTAGATGCCATCCAAAAGTGATTGCTGAAATGTAATCTGTAAGTTGGAACTGGATGATTATCAGAATAGCGTCCGTGTCCGGAGCGTATCTGGAATATATTTGAATGAGTGACATAGTGACATCCGAATCAGGATTGTATCTGGACTGTATTTGAATGAGTGACAGAATGACATCCGAATCTGGATCGTATCTGGATTGTATTTGAATGAGTGACAGAATGACATCCGAATCTGGATTGTATTTGGACTGTATTTTGAATGAATCTTGAATAAGTATCAGAATGCCAGCCATATCTGGATCGCATCTGAACTATCTCTAGAAGGGATCTGGAATAAGTATCAGAATGTCAGCCATATCTGGATCGCATCTGAACTGTCTCTAGAAGGAATCTGGAATAAGTATCAGAATGTCAGCCATATCTGGATCGCATCTGAACTGTCTCTAGAAGGGATCTGGAATAAGTATCAGAATGTCAGCCATATCTGGATCGCATATGAACTGTCTCTAGAAGGAATCTGGAATAAGTATCAGAATGTCAGCCATATTTGGATCGCATCTGAACTGTCTCTAGAAGGAATCTGGAGTAAGTATCAGAATGTCAGCCATATCTGGATCGCATCTGAACTGTCTCTAGAAGGAATCTGGAATAAGTATCAGAATGTCAGCCATATCTGGATCACATCTGAACTGTCTCTAGAAGGAATCTGGAATAAGTATCATAATGTCAGCCATATCTGGATCGCATATGAACTGTCTCTAGAAGGGATCTAGAATAAGTATCAGAATGTCAGCCATATCTGGATCGCGTCTGAACTGTCTCTAGAAGGAATCTAGAATAAGTATCAGAATCTCAGCCATATCTGGATTGCATCTGAACTGTCTCTAGAAGGAATCTGGATTAAGTATCAGAATGTCAGCCATATCTGGATCGCATCTGAACTGTCTCTAGAAGGAATCTGGAATAAGTATCAGAATGTCATCCATATCTGGATCGCATCTGAAATGTCTTTAGATGAGAATCTGGAATAAGTATCAGAATGTCAGCCATATATAGGTCGCATCTGAACTGTCTTTAGAAGAGAATCTCAACCGATGATGAAGGAATCTGAGATGATTGCTACTCCAAAAGATGATGACCTTTATCTATTGACTGATCTTTCCTGAAAAGGTAAAGAGTTAGTTGTATGCAATGTCATGATGTATGCATTGCGTAATGATATTCTCAAAATAAATGAGATTGTGTCGTATGCACTTATCATGTATGTAAATAGGAGGTGTGAAATGTGAAATGTTTATGAATGTATTTTTGTCTGGGAAAATAAATCCTTGACAAATGTCGGTGAGTTTGTTAGATCCCGGACTGCTGTTGAAGAGTATGTATGTCTTCAAACTTTGCTTAGAATGTTTCAACCGAGGATTTCCGTTTTGTTGTTTGAGGAGAACTCCGCTGGGAAATATTGAAAACTCTGTGGGGATAACGTTTATTCGTGCTTGGGAAAAGAGTTCAGGAGTCTCGTTTATCCGTTGCTCTACTGGGGGAGTCGAAGTTGAACTGATATCTGGTCGGGTCCAGGTTTCACAGTAACTTGCTGGGGATTGTAGAGTAGTCTACTGGGGAAGAGGAGTTGTGGTTCTTTGATTTTTAGTAGTCGGAGAGGCAAACTCAAACTGGGGAATCTATAGTTTGTTGGGGAAATAAACCTTGTTGTCGGTCTTCTAGAGAGGTGATGAACTCATTGGGGAAGTCCTCGAGGATTCTGAAGTTGTCTCAGCTGGGGAAAGGTTTTCAGAGATTAAACTCTGGTTGGGGAATCATCCTGTGAGAAGGACTTTTGGGGAGATTTTTCATTGCCCCTAGTAGCAAGTGCTTGTGGCACTGCCTGGAAACGTTTAACTGTATGTAACCCTTTGTCGGGATTGACATTCAATTCCCCCAGTGACGGAGATGGGGACTTTCCCCTGGTTACTCTGCATTTCTCGGGAGATTTTTTGGAATCTGGACTGCCCCAGGTGTGCTGGATAGTGACATGTCATGTCCCCCTGTTGATAGGATATTTGTCGTTGGAAGTGTCATCCCACTTGAAGTGATTTTGTTCACTGGGAGAGCTTTCGTTCATCGGATATTCGTTGTGTGAATCTCTCCGTTGTCAAACAAATAGCCATATGCAAACAACGATATTCAAATAATGCAAAGTTTATGTTTGTCTTGAAATTTTGAAAATACGTTTTTTTTTAGCAAGAAATTTTTGCAAGAAAAATTCAACTCAGGATTTCGAGCAAAGCCTTACAGGAGTCAGGATACCTTTTGTAACAGTATGCTTTCGAACTAACTCATGCTTCAATTAGGACTTTTGAAGGGTTGTAACGCGGCTTGGTTCACGGTTTAAGAAACAAAGGATAAAGGCTCAAAGTGTATTTGTACCTGCCCATTCTTCGTGATGTTCTTCAGTCCTAAACTCAGTTAATTGTGCGTTTTGAACTCCAATTGAGTCTGGAATGACATTTTAGTGATGGTTCAGACAAGTTAAGTTTGTTGGAAGGCAGTCATTTTTGCAACATTTTTTTTCATGTTGTTGAGGATTTGTAGTGACCTCTTTCTTTGATTTGTTATCCCTAATTATGTTTGACTGTTCATGTTTTGAGATTACAGTCAGTGGGATGCCCCAGTTCTCTTAAGTCTCCTTTGTAGGTTTTGACTTAGTGGGCCTTTTTTTTTAGAGATAATGAATGCCTATGTGATAGGGAACCATCACCGTCTTTTGATTCCAGAGGAATGTTTTTGATGTCATTCGTTGTATTACGAGATGAGAGTTTGCGGCTTAACACGCGTTTGAATTAATTGAGAGACTATCCTGCCCCAGGTTTTGATTAAAGGTTTCAATTTGTGTTAAAATAGAAAACTTCTACTTCTTTGGCTCGCAGGGGTTGACTAGGGATTATCTTCCTTATAACTCAAGTGTTTAGGATTTGAAAGAATGCATGTACATCGTCAGCAAGGTCTGTCCAAAAGCATACTGTATGAGATGAAGGCATTGTTTTCGTCATCCTCCCTCTAAAGACTTGTAACTTTTAGGCAAAATACCCATTTTAGTCCTTTAAATTTACCCCAAGGTCCATTTTGGCCCTTTATCTAAAAAAAGTGTCAAACTGGTCCTATAATTCTTTCAAAAGGACCATAGGAGTCCTTTCCGTCCAAAAGGCACAAACGGACGTTTGGTTTGCATGCGTGGCAGGTGACATGGAATGTTATGTACACCATCTTCAAGCTGCTTCCAGAAATCCTCAAATTCTAGGGTTCCAAAAATCCTCAATTTTCCCATTTTGAATTTGAAATTCCCTCAATATGATGAAGGAAGCATCATCATAGATCCGGTCTTCGTATGGTTGCAATAGAGATGGAAGCTTAGATGGAAAGTTGCGATGGAGACCTATATGTGGTTGTGGAGAATCTGCGATTCTTCGAAGGGCTACCACTGTCACAAACTTTGGGAAGCAATTCTGGGGTTGTCGTCATTACAAGGTAAGCATGAAATTAAAATGGGTTTTCATATATTCTTGTTTTGATAGTTCCTGCAATAGTTGAGATGAATCTGGATGTCACCATTACAGGGTTCATCTGAATCTGGGTGTGGATACTTTCAATGGTTCTTTGATGATGTGGTGGATGAGAAGGATCAGTTTATAAAGAAGCAGAATAATAGGTTGGAGAAGCTGCAAAATGAGCTTGATGGAGCAAAGATGGAGATACATCATCTAAAGGAAAGGAAGGATGGGCTGAAACATAAGATAATGGAGTTACAAATTGAAATGAAGAAGATGAAGAATTCTCAGAAAAAATGGAAAAGATTCTTCTTTATTATGTTAGTTGTGGTAATTTGGATGATGTTGTAATAGACTGTTGAATTGAGATTATATGTAATAGAGTATCATATGTAACACAGTCTCAATTTGAACATGGTATCATTATGAATTTGAATTTTTGTATCAACTTGAATTTTTGAACTAGTAGCATTTTGATCAATGTAACATACTGTAAAACATACTGTAGCAATTTTTGTATCAATGTAGCATTTTGATCAATGTAACATACTGTAAAACTAGTAGCATTTTTGTATCAATGTAAAACATAATGTAACATACTGTAACTAGTAGCATTTTGATCAATGTAACATACTGTAGCAATTGAAGATAGGTAACAACATATAATTATAAGGTGGTGGATACCACTAAGTTGCATACAAAAGAACCTGATATTACAGGTCCAATCAAAACAGCCTGATATTACAGGTCAAAAAAAAAAACAAAACAGCTTGATATTACATGATCAAAACAACTTAACATAACCAATTCTAATATTACAAGTTAACAAAACAACATAACAACTATAGGTCCAATCCTAATCCAAAACAGACATAAAAGTAAACTAAAGTTTCCACTTTGGTGCTGCTCTTTTAGTTGGTGTTGTCCTTCTTGTTGTTGGACCTACAACAGTTATTGATGCCTTTAACCTCGTTGTTGGACCTGGTGGGACAAATGGTGCATTTGGCCTTCTAACTGACAACTTTTTGGATGATTTAGATTGAGATGGATGAGAAGCTTGACCAGGAACTTACTTAGATGCTTGAGATGGGACAAATGGTGCATTTGGCCTTCTAACTGACAACTTTTTGGATGATTTAGATTGAGATGCCTGAGAAGCTTGACCAGGAACTGACTTAGATGCTTGAGATGCCACATGCCACTGGTACAGATGCTTGAGATGGTTGAGAAGGCACTGGTACTTGTGGTACAGATGGTGCTTGTGGTACAGATGGTTGAGCTGCATGTGGTACTTGTGTAGTAGTTGTCTGACTAGTAGAAGGCACCTTACAAGTAAGCTTGTTGTGACCTACCTGTTTACACCTGCTACACTTTATAATGAATCCCGTTCTTCTCATCTTTTTATCAGTACCATCTAGCCCACCTTGCTCTAAATTCCTCCTTTTCTTTGGCCTTCCAGGCATTTTCCTGAATTTGGGTGGCATAACATCAGGGTACTCAGTTGTAACCCATAGGTTTGAGCCATTAACAGGGAATATGACAGGTTTGTACACTTGCAAATATCTAGATTTCCTGTAATAATCAGGAATGTATTCATCAATCCTATGGTTCCTATTCTTGATTTCTGCAAGTGAATGAACACATGGTAGGCCTGTTAGCTCCCATCTTCTGCATGAACAGATGTTTTCCTTCAAGTTTATAGTGAATTTATCAGCAGAATTTTCCAGATGCCTCACTTCAAACATATGCTCATCAGACATCCTAACACAGAAAAATGGACATTCCAAATTAAGACATCAAATGGACATTCCAAAGTCAGACATTCTAACACAAAAAATGCTTGTTTTAATAATTTTACCTGGGAAGCCACATGTTTGTGAATGAACTTGTTTTCTCAACCTTTTTCATAATGTTTGGCAACACTTTTACATCTGTCAATTTCTGAAACCTCATCCTGTTTGTAGCCCATCTCTCCATCATGTATATCCTTATTTCTTCCACCATGGTTATTAATGGCTTGGCCCTTGACTCCAAAATAACACTATTAAAGGATTCTGACATATTATTGAGAACTGCATCGCATTTGTTATGAGTCTTGAAGTATGATCTTCTCCAAAACCTTGGAGGGGTAGACATCATGTGCTTGTATGCTTCTCCATTAATATGTTTCATAAATTTCATCTCTCTTTCCCAAGCTTGGTAGTAAGTTGATTTGGATGCCTTCCATGTAATTTCCTTTAGTTTTTTCCTGGAAATCTCTTCCTAAAGTTGTTGTAGAGATGCCTAACACAGAATCTTTGTTCAACTGTAGGCAGCAGTTCCTCCATTGCAGGCAATAATCCCTGGGTCATGATATGTATAGAATTTAATTATTAAACATGAGAATACCAGGATAAACATGAGAATTTAATTATTAAAAATACTAATCAATTGAGAATTAACAATAGAGTCATACCTTTTGTTGATAAGAAATAAAAGTGTATGTGAGACACTCTTCTCTTCCACCTAGATCACCAATAAGCAGCTCCAAGAACCATGTCCAACTTTCCTTGTTTTCACTCTCCACTACTGCATATGCTATTGGTAGCATTTGATCATTGGGATCTCTGCCTATGGCTGACAGGATTTGACCTCCACAAAGCCCTTTCAAAAAACATCCATCAAGCCCTATGAAATGTCTACTTAACCTGAAGCTTTCCTTACAAGCTGCCAAGCATATGTAAATCCTTTTGAAGTGTAATTTCCGAACACCACTACCTTCTTGAGCTGGTTGGACATGTACTTTCACAGTTGACCCTGGGTTAGATCTTAACAACTCATGTGCATAGTCATAAATCCTTGTATAATCCCATAAGAATGACCCATCAACCATGTCTCTTGCTGCAAACCTAGCCCTTATAGCCTTGGTTTTGTTGACCCCCACATTCCACTTCTTCTGCACCTTTTCCTTAATGTCCTTAAGCTTCATTCTAGGGTTGGTTTTAAGTGTATTCTGCAACCTCTTGCTAAGCCATTTAGTCTTCAATAACTTCACATGATATTCTCTACTGCAACTATGGGTGTCTACCACCTTTCTTAGTTGCCAGGTATCCTCAACATCCAACTTAGCCCAATAACCTTCCCATTCACATCCATCCTTACACCTAACCCTAACCCTTATCTTGTCATTTTTGATGTACTTTAAATTTCTGCCAGATTGGACTGCATAAGAGGTAACTGCTTCCTTGATATCTTCTTTTGTACTAAAATATGTACCCACTTCCCATTTGTAATTGGACATATCCTTTAGAAGCTTGAAAATGGGATACTTCTTTCTCTTGGTAGTATTGCTATCTTCACTATCACATTCACTTACAAGATCCTCACTTTCAATATCACTTCCTTTACTATCTTCTTTATTTGCTTTAGTTTCACAGAGATCAGTTACATCATCCTTACCTTCTTCCTCTTCCAAGTCAGTATCACACTCATCAGTTTCTTCATCAAATACAACCTCCTTTGCACTATCATACAAAAAGCTACTATCATCAGAGCTATCATCATCAGAACTATCATCATCATTCTGTCCAACAGCATTTTCACTTGCCTCCTTCTGTCCAACATCATCTTCACTTGCCTCATTCTGTATAACAACATCTTCACTTGCCTCCTTTTGTCCAACAACATCTTCAATTGCCTCCTTCTGTATAACAACATCTTCACTTGCCTCCTTCTGTCCAACAACATCCTCACTTACCTCATTTTGTCTAACTGCATCCTCACTTACCTCATTTTGTCTAACTGCATCCTCTTCCATTACATTCAGGGGTATCTGTTTCCAGTGATTTCTGGTAAACAACCACTAGTCTTCCAAACTATCGAATAATCTTTCTGACTGTTATTCAATTCCTCTGGTAACTCACAGGATCGACTAGATTGATCCTAGGATTCCTTGGACATTAAGGTTACTCTCACGATCGAACAGATATTCATGGTTGATATTTGAGTGTTGTATATGCGTTTGGCTTATTTCGATTTCTCTCTCAAAAAGTCTAAAGATGTAATCAAAATGTGCGTGTACGAAACTAAGTTGCATGAATAAATGTTAATTGTAAAGACATGTAAAATTGCATAAAAGTCAAGTAAATGGTTTCGAATTATAAAACAGTTAATGTAAAGGATTTCTGGAACGTAAAAGGTTTGAAATATGAAGAAAGCGTTTAATGCAAGAAATCTGTAAATGACTTTAAGTAAAAATATGCGTTCGAAGGATAAGACTTGAAGGTAAAGGTATGGAAAATATGACAGTTTTCTGAGATGTAAAGTGCTTGAAATGTGAAGAAAGCATTAAAATGTAAAACTTTGAAGAAGAGATTTCGAAGTGAAAAGACTGTAAATGAGAAAACTTGTAAATGTTATTTAACAAAAAAGATAAAGGAAAGTGCTGGAAATGGTAAAAGGTTTTCATTAAATCAGAAATACATGGTGCTATCATACGTACATTTCTCTTGCATTCGTTTCCCTTGCCATGTGGTAGTTTGAATGTTACTGAGTATTTAGTACAATAGATATGACACACGAAATCCTAATACTAAGACTTCTATTTATACTAATTCGACCATAACGGTATTGCTATAGGATTATGCCACGTTCAGAACATGCAGAACAATGCCTCTTTCTTCTTTCCACGTGTCCCCAAATGCTCCAGCACATAACTTTCAAACTTCGAATGTCCCGCTTCCATTTGAATTTCAAATGCTTTGGTACTTCTCCGTTTCGAACGCACTTCCCAGACACAACCTTGTTGTTATTTCGAGACTTCTTTAGATATGTTCCCATAATTGCCACTCGAAGCTCCAAGCTTTGACATGCTTATTCGAAACACTGCTTCTGCTACTTCGAAACATGACGCTTTACCTCATTTTGATCGAAACGTTTAATTCATTTGGCTTCTAATAACATTATCAAAATCTTCAGCCAACAAATTGCCACTTTAAAATATGTATTTCGATTCCTCTGAGAAATACCTATTTTAAACATCTACACAAGATTTTGATGTTTATTTGACTACAATTTTGGTTTCTTATATGTAATATTCGAACAACGCCATTTTGGCATTTTATCTTGCCATCTTAGCCTTTTATAACATCTTGGTTACGTTGTTACTATTCGAATCTCCTGCAGGCGTGGCTTATATTTCTTTAAATATTTCCCATTAACCTTTAGGATACGTTTATCATCCACGAGTTCTTCGATTTCGTATGCATTGTTTGAGAATACTTTTAATATTCGAAAAGGTCCTTCCCAATGAGGTGACCATTTACCTAACGCTTTATTCTTCTTGTCCATAGGCAATATGACTCTCCAAACCAAGTCATTAATAATGAATACTTTTTTCTTCACCCTTTTATTGTATGTTCTGACCACTCTTTCTTTTTGTCTCATCAAAATTTCCAATGCATGTAATCTAATTTCGTCCAACTCAACTAATTCATTCATCATCATTTCCCAATATAATGCAGCTGGGATTTCGTTTTGTCTCTGAATTCGAACTGATTGTAGAAGAATTTCTACTGGCAACACTGCATCATGACCAAATGTGAGTTGGAAAGGCGTAGTGTTAGTAGCTTCCTTAGGAGATGTTCTACAAGCCCATAATATTTGGTCCAGAGTTTTGTGCCAGTTTCTTGGCTTTTTGCCAATATGCTTCTTGATTAATCCTATTATTACTTTATTTGCTGCTTCGACTTGACCGTTTGCTTGAGCATAATATGGCGTTGATGTTAGCAATCTAAACCCCATTTCTTGGGCAAATCCTTGCATCTTTCTACCAGTAAACACAGAGCCTTGGTTTGTGGTTATGCTCTCTGGCAATTCGAACCTATAGATAATGTGCTTTTGTATAAATTCAATAATAGCCTCTTGATCAGCAACTCTCAGTGGTATAGCTTCGATCCATTTGGTAAAATAATCTATTCCCACCAAGATGTATTTTTGTCCTTTGGACGAAGCAGGATTTATTTCTCCTATCAAATCCAATGCCCATCCTCTAAATGGCCATGGTTTGATGATCGAATGCAACTCACTTGTAGGGGCATGTTGAATTCCTGCATGTTTATGACATTCCTCACATCCTTTAGCAAAGTCTATGCAATCTTTGAGCATGCTAGGCCAATACAAGCCGTATCGAAATAACAGCCATTTCATTTTATGGCCTGCTTGATGTGCCCCACATGCCCCATTATGGACTTCAGACAATGCTAAATATGCCTCACTTTCTCCTAGGCATTTCAATAATACACCCTCTTGGGTCTTTTTAAACAATTCGTTCCCCATGAGGAGATATGACAATGCTCTATATTTTGTCTTTCTATCCACATTTAGAGTTGGGTCTGCTAAATAACTCTTCAGTGGACTTCGTCAATCTGCATCTGACAAAGTATTTATGGCTAATATTTCGAATCCCTGTTTCTCAGCATATCCCAATTTCATACTTTCCAGATCCGATGGTGTGAATCTAGTAGCCATAACTCTTCCCCTTAATTCAACCAAATCCTTGAAGTTCTTGGTAGACACTTTATAACCCGAAGCCAACTGCGCTAAGTCATTTGCTTCTTGGTTCTCTATTCTTGGTATGTGTTGAATATCCATGTATTCAAATTTCCTCAATAGCCTATTGACTATGACGAAGTATACCATTAAATTTTCCTTTATGCACTTGTATTCCTTTGTGACTTGTTTGACCACTAATTCAGAGTCTCCTTTAATTTCGACTCTGGGTGCCAATTTGTTTCCAGTGATTTCTGGTAAACAACCGCTAGTCTTCCAAACTATCGAATAATCTTTCTGACTGTTATTCAATTCCTCTGGTAACTCACAGGATCGACTAGATTGATCCTAGGATTCCTTGGACATTAAGGTTACTCTCATGATCGAACAGATATTCATGGTTGATATTTGAGTGTTGTATATGCATTTGGCTTATTTCGATTTCTCTCTCAAAAAGTCTAAAGATGTAATCAAAATGTGCGTGTACGAAACTAAGTTGCATGAATAAATGTTAATTGTAAAGACATGTAAAATTGCATAAAAGTCAAGTAAATGGTTTCGAATTATAAAACAGTTAATGTAAAGGATTTCTGGAACGTAAAAGGTTTGAAATATGAAGAAAGCGTTTAATGCAAGAAATCTGTAAATGACTTTAAGTAAAAATATGCGTTCGAAGGATAAGACTTGAAGGTAAAGGTATGGAAAATATGACAGTTTTCTGAGATGTAAAGTGCTTGAAATGTGAAGAAAGCATTAAAATGTAAAACTTTGAAGAAGAGATTTCGAAGTGAAAAGACTGTAAATGAGAAAACTTGTAAATGTTATTTAACAAAAAAGATAAAGGAAAGTGCTGGAAATGGTAAAAGGTTTTCATTAAATCAGAAATACATGGTGCTATCATACGTACATTTCTCTTGCATTCGTTTCCCTTGCCATGTGGTAGTTTGAATGTTACTGAGTATTTAGTACAATAGATATGACACACGAAATCCTAATACTAAGACTTCTATTTATACTAATTCGACCATAACGGTCTTGCTATAGGATTATGCCACGTTCAGAACATGCAGAACAATGCCTCTTTCTTCTTTCCACGTGTCCCCAAATGCTCCAGCACATAACTTTCAAACTTCGAATGTCCCGCTTCCATTTGAATTTCAAATGCTTTGGTACTTCTCAGTTTCGAACGCACTTCCCAGACACAACCTTGTTGTTATTTCGAGACTTCTTTAGATATGTTCCCATAATTGCCACTCGAAGCTCCAAGCTTTGACATGCTTATTCGAAACACTGCTTCTGCTACTTCGAAACATGACGCTTTACCTCATTTTGATCGAAACGTTTAATTCATTTGGCTTCTAATAACATTATCAAAATCTTCAGCCAACAAATTGCCCCTTTAAAATATGTATTTCGATTCCTCTGAGAAATACCTATTTTAAACATCTACACAAGATTTTGATGTTTATTTGACTACAATTTTGGTTTCTTATATGTAATATTCGAACAACGCCATTTTGGCATTTTATCTTGCCATCTTGGCCTTTTATAACATCTTGGTTACGTTGTTACTATTCGAATCTCCTGCAGGCGTGGCTTATATTTCTTTAAATATTTCCCATTAACCTTTAGGATACGTTTATCATCCACAAGTTCTTCGATTTCGTATGCATTGTTTGAGAATACTTTTAATATTCGAAAAGGTCCTTCCCAATGAGGTGACCATTTACCTAACGCTTTATTCTTCTTGTCCATAGGCAATATGACTCTCCAAACCAAGTCATTAATAATGAATACTTTTTTCTTCACCCTTTTATTGTATGTTCTGGCCACTCTTTCTTTTTGTCTCATCAAAATTTCCAATGCATGTAATCTAATTTCGTCCAACTCAACTAATTCATTCATCATCATTTCCCAATATAATGCAGCTGGGATTTCGTTTTGTCTCTGAATTCGAACTGATTGTAGAAGAATTTCTACTGGCAACACTGCATCATGACCAAATGTGAGTTGGAAAGGCGTAGTGTTAGTAGCTTCCTTAGGAGATGTTCTACAAGCCCATAATATTTGGTCCAGAGTTTTGTGCCAGTTTCTTGGCTTTTTGCCAATATGCTTCTTGATTAATCCTATTATTACTTTATTTGCTGCTTCGACTTGACCGTTTGCTTGAGCATAATATGGCATTGATGTTAGCAATCTAAACCCCATTTCTTGGGCAAATCCTTGCATCTTTCTACCAGTAAACACAGAGCCTTGGTCTGTGGTTATGCTCTCTGGCAATCCGAACCTATAGATAATGTGCTTTTGTATAAATTCAATAATAGCCTCTTGATCAGCAACTATCAGTGGTATAGCTTCGATCCATTTGGTAAAATAATCTATTCCCACCAAGATGTATTTCTGTCCTTTGGACGAAGCAGGATTTATTTCTCCTATCAAATCCAATGCCCATCCTCTAAATGGCCATGGTTTGATGATCGAATGCAACTCACTTGCAGGGGCATGTTGAATTCCTGCATGTTTCTGACATTCCTCACATCCTTTAGCAAAGTCTATGCAATCTTTGAGCATGCTAGGCCAATACAAGCCGTATCGAAATAACAGCCATTTCATTTTATGGCCTGCTTGATGTGCCCCACATGCCCCATTATGGACTTCAGACAATGCTAAATATGCCTCACTTTCTCCTAGGCATTTCAATAATACACCCTCTTGGGTCTTTTTAAACAATCCGTTCCCCATGAGGAGATATGACAATGCTCTATATTTTGTCTTTCTATCCACATTTAGAGTTGGGTCTGCTAAATAACTCTTCAGTGGACTTCGCCAATCTGCATCTGACAAAGTATTTATGGCTAATATTTCGAATCCCTGTTTCTCAGCATATCCCAATTTCATACTTTCCAGATCCGATGGTGTGAATCTAGTAGCCATAACTCTTCCCCTTAATTCAACCAAATCCTTGAAGTTCTTGGTAGACACTTTATAACCCGAAGCCAACTGCGCTAAGTCATTTGCTTCTTGGTTCTCTATTCTTGGTATGTGTTGAATATCCATGTATTCAAATTTCCTCAATAGCCTATTGACTATGACGAAGTATACCATTAAATTTTCCTTTATGCACTTGTATTCCTTTGTGACTTGTTTGACCACTAATTCAGAGTCTCCTTTAATTTCGACTCTGGTTGCCCCCAATTCCAACAAAGCTTCAAGTCCAACAATGAGCGCTTCATACTCAGCTTCGTTGTTCGAACAACGAGGACCATCTAATTTATACTTGAATTTTGTTGGAATTCCTTCAGGAGAAATCAGAAGGACTCCAACACCACTTCCATTCCTGTGGGTTGAACCATCAAAGTACAATTTCCATGGTTGCATTTCGACGTAACTCATGACAGTCTGCTCAACCAAAGAATGGTCCACAATGAAGTCAGGAATCACTTGACCTTTCATAGCTTTTAAAGGCATGAAAGTCAAAGAATATTCTGTTAAGGCTAAAGCCCACTTTCCAACTCTGCTATGCATTATTGGTTTTGAAAGCATATGTTTAATGACATCGAAATGAGATGAAACATAAACATCAAGAGGTTTTATATAATACTTGAGTTTCATACAAGAGAAATACAAGCAGAGACATAGCTTTTCTAAATTGCTATATCTGGTCTCTGCATCATTTAGCACTCTACTTAAATAGTATATGGCTCTTTCGATGCCATTGCTATCTTCTTGTGCTAGCATACTACCTATACTAACTTCAGAGGCAGATATGTACAATCTCATGGGCTTCCCCCATGAAGGTGGAGACAAAATAGGAGGATGAGAAAGGTATTCTTTTATCCTGTCAAATGCCTTCTGGTGAGCTTCGTTCCATTTGAAGGCTTGGCCTTGCTTTAGACGAAGTAACGGAGAGAAATCTTGGGTTCTTCCACTTAGGTTCAAAATGAATCTTCTGAGGAAGTTAATTTTCCCTAGCAGAGATTGCAACTCCCTTTTTGACGTAGGTGCTTTCGTCTCCATTATGGCTTTGGTTTTGTTCTGGTTGATTTCAATTCCTTTCTTGTGAACCACAAAACCAAGAAAATCTCCAGCCTGCACAAAAAATGCACATTTAAGGGGATTCATCTTTAAGCCATGTTTTCTCATTCGCTCGAATGATTGGCTTAAATGATGCAAATGTGTTTCTGCAGATATAGATTTGATGACTATATCATCAATATACACCTGCATGAAGGTTTCAATGAAATCATGAAAAATTGAATTCATTGCCCTTTGATAAGTTGCCCCAGCGTTCTTTAAACCAAAAGGCATCACCACCCATTCGTAGGTGCCTAAGGCTCCTGGGCAATGAAATGCTGTCTTTGCAACATCTTCTTCAGCAATGAAAATCTGGTTATACCTAGAGTATCCATCTAACATACTCAAGTATTCGAACCCTGCAGCAGAATCTACTAGCATTTCTGCCACATGCATGGAATATTCATCTTTAGGGGTTGTAGTGTTTAAATCCCTAAAATCTATGCAAATTCTTAAAGAACCATTTTTCTTAATAACAGGTACTATGTTTGCTAACCATTCAACGTACCTTATTGTTCTGATGAATTTGCAACGCAGCAACCTTTCGATCTCAGCTTTAATTTTTGTGAGAACCGCTGGTGCGAATCTTCTGGGAGTTTGTTTGATGGGCCTCTTGCCATCTTTGATTGGCAGTCTGTGTTCGACCAACTCCCTCTTTAAACCAGGCATCTCGTTATAATCCCATGCGAAGCAATCTTTGTTTTCCTTGAGGACTTCGATCACTTCCTTCTTGAGGCCTGGGCTAAGTTTAGCACTTATGTAGGTTACTCTTTTCGTTTTTTCATCCCCTAAGTTGACTTCTTCGAGTGGATCTTGTGCCAACATTTTGGCACCTGAGTTTATGGGGTCCCTTTCGAAGCCTAAGGGTTCTTTATCATAGATGGCATCCAACCTTTGATCCATCTCAAACTCTTCGAAGGGTGAGCATTTCGAACCATCCCCACTTACTTCGTTCATCTTTATAGTTGATTTATTTGTTTCAGCCTCTAAGGCCGCTTTTGATTCGTTCTCAGCCATATAGGCCGAAATCCTTTCGAAAAAGGTAGACTCAGTCGTGGATAAGGTTGTCGAAGTCCCAGCCTGCTGGCCGTTTTTGTATAGTGCTTTCGACTCCCTCTTCTTCACTGATTATTGTTCTATCCCAGTAAAGGCCATCATGGCGAAGGGTCATGTAGTAGTGGGCGTTTCTAGTTTCATTAATCTCATCATTTGGAACACACGAAGCAATCTTTACCAGATTTTTATCATAATCCCTCTTGTCAACTAAATTGACAGTTAACATAAAGTAACTCTGGTCTGCTTCGATGTTTTCCACGATTCCATCATCTCTCCACAGAACTAGTCGCTGATGCATTGACGAAGGAACTGCCCCCACGCCATGGATCCACTCCCTTCCCAGCAGTAAGTTATAGTTGGCCTTAGCTTCGATCACCATAAACATGGTGGGCCTACAGCTTGAGCCTATTGTCAATTCCAACTGGACCACTCCCAGTGTTTTGCCCACTTTTCCCTCATAATTGGACAGAACCATATTATGGGGCTTGATGTCTCCTTCGCGGATCTCTAATCTTTTTAGCATGAAATGGGGTATCAAATTGACTGCAGCACCCCCATCCACTAGAACTTTGTTCACACCATGGACACCAACTTTCGCCCGAATAAAAAGTGGCTTGAGATGGTTCTTCATTGAAGGTTCTGGACGTTCGAAGAACGCATTTTGTTCCTCAACAGCCCCATTGTCCATCACATAGTAGCACACAGGCCTATGTTTCATCAAATCTGTGGTGTCTTCCTCCTCATATTCATCGATTTCGGTTTCCTGCCCAAATTCGCAGGGAAGCACAGACACCACGTTACAGTTCAGGTTAAATGAAGACTCCCCCTCCGATTCGAAGTTATCTGTTATCATATCTTCGTCCTCTTTCGGGCCTGGAGTGTATTCCTTTGGTTCATCGTGTTGTACTTCAGAGAAGAGCCTCCTATTGACTGGAGGTTTGTCTTCAGTTTGATTTTTTGGTTTGTTGGTGCTAGATTCACCTTGGTTTTTTGTTGAAGTAACCCCTTTGTTTGCCACAACTTCTCTCTCAGCCTTTCGAATCCTTTGCTGTCTGCGCCACTGGGATCTTGACATGGGGTTCCTTCCTTTATAATTTTCTAATCTCACCTCCTCCCTTTTTGCTGTGTTGAATTGCCTCCTGTATGTCACAGCATGGCGTGCATTTCGTTCAGCGTTTCTCCATCTATCTTTGCCTTTGTCATTTCTGACCTGTAACCATCTATCGGTTGACACTTCAGCAGGGAGTTTGAAAGTCACTCTTCGAGCAGCCTTGGGGTGAGGGCTATCAGGCCTTCGCTGTTTGTGTCTGCTGTCGAAACGTGGGCCCATCTGGACAGTTTCTTGATGGTTCCAGCAAGGGGCGAAGGGAATCGTTTCGAAGGCCCTGGCCATGCTTTGGTCATACACAGCAGAACACCTTGGGCAAATCAAGCACTTGGTTTCCCCTTTGTAGCAGCGAAACACAAATTCCAGCAAACTTTCTCCAGCCTTGGGATAACACCTAAAAAGCTGGTTATCCTGGCGCCAATTGTTGCCAGTTCGAGTCCTCTGTACCCTTTCGAAATTCGCAGCGATTCTTTGATTGCAGAAGATGCTGCACCTAGGGCATAATATCATGCCTGGATCTCCTTTGTGGCATGTCATGAGATAATCCTTGAGACTAGCATCTCCAGTGTGATTATCCCCCATTCTATACTTTTCTTTTTCTAAGTATTTTTCTACTTCCTCCATCTCAGAGCGAGGTCTTTCCATATCCACCATATTTATTTCAACATCTTTCCCCTTAGCTTCATCATCGCCCCATCCTGTGGGCTTTATATCCTTAATCTGAACCTTCGAACTCTCTGGGGCAGAATATTTGACCAAATAGTCAAATTTTCCACTGGGTTCCCCTAGAGTGTCCCATATTTCCTTCTGAGGGGAAATTGGCTGCGTGATTTGGACTTTCTCCAATTCCAACCTCAAGCCTTCAGTGACTTGTGTTAGTTCTTGGTTTTGATTTCCCTGGCCTTCAGTAGCCTGGGTTTCTCTTGCAACAGCTACAGGTGCGGCAATCGAAGTCTCTGGCGTATTCTGGATGTCTTCAGTGACCTCCTTATTGACTTCGACCATCACCCAGTTTTCAGCTTCAGTACCCTTCTCTCCTGTTAGGGCGTCGCTTTGATCAGTTTCCACCATGTTGACCTCTCCAATGCATGCAGGCTCGGAGTAGTTGGTGTCTGCGACGTCCAAGGGATCTTCGTCCACTTTCATCTTCACCTTATCAGCAAACTTTAGTCTGCCATCTTTAATCGCGTTTTGAATTAGGTCCCTGAAAAGAAAACATTGTGAGGTTTTGTGGCCTAGGAAACTATGATATTTGCAAAATCCTCTCTTCTTTCTCTGATCCAAAGGAGGTATTTTGACATTTGATGGCACAATTAGTTGGCCATCTTTGACAATTAAGTCAAAAATCTCGTCACATTTAGTGACATCGAAGGTATAAACCTTCTTTGGAAATTTGTCACTTTTCTCATTTTCAACAATGTCTTTCCCTTTTGTGGGAACTAACAATTTGCAGGAATAAGGCGGGGCCTGTTTTAATTCAGCGAGGTCGATTTCGACCTCTTCGAATTCGAATTCAGGATATTCTTCTGCTTCCTCAGTCCCAACATAGGAAATCCTTTCTTTCTTGCTATTCTTAAAGACTCTGGGTTTTTCGGCCTTTAGTCTTTCGACCTGTCGAACCCTATCGGCTAACTGAGCCATATCCCTCAAATATTGAGTGTCTAGTTTCTTTCGAATAGAATAATCCAAGCCACCAGCGGCCATTTCGACTAACTCATGTTCAGGCACTACTGTGTAACATCTGGATTTCAAAAGCCTAAATCTATTCAGATAATCATCTATGGGTTCGGTGAACTTTCTCTTAACACTGGCCAATTCCTTCAAACTTATTTTCGACTGTCCCATGTAAAATTGTTCATGGAATAATCTCTCTAAGAGAGCCCAAGTGTCAATGGACCCAGGAGGCAAAGTGGTAAACCATGTGAAGGCGTTTTTAGTCAAGGAACTTGGGAAGTATTTGATCCTGAGATCTTCATTATTGGCTATATCTCCCGCTTCGGTTAGATATCTCGCTATGTGTTCGACTGTTGACTCATTGGTATCCCCAGCGAACTTTGTAAATTTAGGGACTTTATATCCCCTTGGTAAATCAGTATGCATTATGCAATCCAATATAGGAGAAGCATAATTTGGCCTTCTCATTCCTGTGTTGAGGCCATTCTGGGCCATGACTCTCTCTATCATGGTGGTTAGGTTGTTTTCTGCCAAGATGTCATCGTTTCGAATTCTATGAACGACAGCATCGGCATCTTGATTTCGACCAACCAAGATAACTCCCCTAGGTTGTTCTTCTCGAAACTCTGGGGCTTCTAGCCTTTTGACCCTTGCCCCTGGTTCCATAATTTCTCTTTGTGGGCCCGGGATTATTGGGGCTTCTAACCTTGGTGCCCTGGCCCCTAAGTTAACTTCTTCTCTGGGTGGTCTATAAATTGGGTCGTTAGCAATTTGTTCTATAACAGGCATGTTTGCTCGAAATCCCGCCTGATTCTGCCTACGCCTTTCTGGGGGAGCAAAGAAATCTGCTATTCGACTCATATTGTCAGTGTTTTCTCTGTTTGTCACAGTCACATTTTGCACTATTGGGGCAAATATCTCCTGCATGGTTTGTGCTAACACCCCTATCATATTATGGTTACTGTCATCCATCAATTGCCTAAAAGCCAACTGGTTGTCTGTGGTTAAGATAGGCATTGTGCTATAACCCACTGACCCTTGGTTATTTGTCATAAACTGATTCGCCCCAGACCCAGACCCTAGTTGTGGGGATGAATTCGATGTGGAATTGTGTAAACCTGCCATAAAAGATGTTGGCATTCCATAAGAGGAATTTCTGGTTCTATTCCCATCGAAACCGGGCGGTCTAGTTAATGGAGTGGCGAAATGGGATTGTGTCCCTGATGGTGGAACGAATCCCCCAGGGTAACCAATGGTTCCAGTATTTCCTAAGATCGAACTATTAGTTGATATGCCACTTACTCCATTGGTGGCTATGTTACTGGTTGAAGATGCAACAGACTGTGCATTCGAAGGGATTACATTAGATGTTCCGATCGAAGTGGACGCATTAGTGCCTGTTGTATGTGGGCCATTTTGTTCCCCTTGTTGATTGTCAGAATTAGACATTTTGTCCAAACGTTTTCTTCTGGATGAAGGTTGGTTGCTGTTGGTTATTTTACCACTTCTCAGGTTCATAAAACAGCAAACTTCTTAGGTTCCAACGTTTTTATAATGGTTATGTCTCAACAATCTTTATTTCTAATATCCAATTATTGGTCCCACCAGGTGTGCCAATTTGTTTCCAGTGATTTCTGGTAAACAACCGCTAGTCTTCCAAACTATCGAATAATCTTTCTGACTGTTATTCAATTCCTCTGGTAACTCACAGGATCGACTAGATTGATCCTAGGATTCCTTGGACATTAAGGTTACTCTCACGATCGAACAGATATTCATGGTTGATATTTGAGTGTTGTATATGCGTTTGGCTTATTTCGATTTCTCTCTCAAAAAGTCTAAAGATGTAATCAAAATGTGTGTGTACGAAACTAAGTTGCATGAATAAATGTTAATTGTAAAGACATGTAAAATTGCATAAAAGTCAAGTAAATGGTTTCGAATTATAAAATAGTTAATGTAAAGGATTTCTGGAACGTAAAAGGTTTGAAATATGAAGAAAGCGTTTAATGCAAGAAATCTGTAAATGACTTTAAGTAAAAATATGCGTTCGAAGGATAAGACTTGAAGGTAAAGGTATGGAAAATATGACAGTTTTCTGAGATGTAAAGTGCTTGAAATGTGAAGAAAGCATTAAAATGTAAAACTTTGAAGAAGAGATTTCGAAGTGAAAAGACTGTAAATGAGAAAACTTGTAAATGTTATTTGACAAAAAAGATAAAGGAAAGTGCTGGAAATGGTAAAAGGTTTTCATTAAATCAGAAATACATGGTGCTATCATACATACATTTCTCTTGCATTCGTTTCCCTTGCCATGTGGTAGTTTGAATGTTACTGAGTATTTAGTACAATAGATATGACACACGAAATCCTAATACTAAGACTTCTATTTATACTAATTCGACCATAACGGTCTTGCTATAGGATTATGCCACGTTCAGAACATGCAGAACAATGCCTCTTTCTTCTTTCCACGTGTCCCCAAATGCTCCAGCACATAACTTTCAAACTTCGAATGTCCCGCTTCCATTTGAATTTCAAATGCTTTGGTACTTCTCCATTTCGAACGCACTTCCCAGACACAGCCTTGTTGTTATTTCGAGACTTCTTTAGATATGTTCCCATAATTGCCACTCGAAGCTCCAAGCTTTGACATGCTTATTCGAAACACTGCTTCTGCTACTTCGAAACATGACGCTTTACCTCATTTCGATCGAAACGTTTAATTCATTTGGCTTCTAATAACATTATCAAAATCTTCAGCCAACAGTATCTCATCTAAAATAACTTCACTCTCATCAACATACTCAGGTTGTGACAATGGGTGTTGAATAAAGACTTCAACACTTAAATGAACCCTATATAGATCAGCAATCTCTAAGGCCCCTTTGTCATCAAACAACAAATTCATTCCAGCAGTTGGATCCTTATAGTATATCTTCTCTATGGCTGGGTAACCTAGTTCCTTAATAGCACCCAATAACTCAAAATAACCCCACATATCAGCATCTACTCTCAAATCAGCAATCTCACCTCCTTCGTACACACTCAAGTCCTCACTAACAAATTGACCACTATGGTGTATCGTAATATTAAGAATTTCCTCCATTACACACAATGCCCTAAATAGAGAGATGGATTTCAGAGAAGGGAGACGAATTTCATGGAAACCCTAACTATGAAAATAGAATTCTTGCAGAAACTTACCTCTGATGAGAAGTCTGGTTTCACCTTCAAGGAAACATGTAATGGATGAGTGGTAATGCCACATAAGAGTGTCAAACTGACTTGTAAGTGGAATTGCCACATGCAATTTTTCTAAACACACGTGTAATGCCACATAAGCACTGCCATTAAACATGGCTAACGGAGTGGATGGAAAGGACAAACGTGGTCCTTTTGAAAGAATTATAGGACCAGTTTGACACTTTTTTTAGATAAAGGACCAAAATGGACCTTGGGGTAAACTTAAAGGACTAAAAAGGGTATTTTGTCTAACTTTTAACAAGAGTTGAATGTCATAAAATGAGTAAAAAGCATAGTTTAAATGTAATGAAAATGAGTGAATCAAAAATTATATGCAATGTGTGGTTGCAAGACTAAAAAAATATCTAAAAAAAATGATAATTTGTTTCAAAAAATTTTAAAATTTTAAAATTTTAAAATTAAAATTCTTTTGAAAATCAAAAAAAAAAAAAAAATTATATTCTGTGATTAGTATTTGACATTTATCCTCTGTTTCCGTTCTATGTTATCTAATCATAATTTGTTTTATATTAACAAATTAAGATTAATATGTTTTGTAAATTTATGATTAGATTAGCCACAAATTTGCTTTTCAAAATGAAATATTCAGTCCTATTTTTTAATTTCCATTTGCAATTTATATTTTCATTTAATTGCCAACGAAATTTATATGGATCTTTCATGTCGAGTTGATTGCAATATTTGAGTAAATACTAGGTTTAGTCTTTAAATGTTGAACGTGCTTTAATAGTTTATTTGAAAAATTTCGAGTTTATGATATTCCAATGTACATATTTCTTCGTAAGAACATAAATTTCAAAAACTATAATCATTGATTACAGAAAAAATTTCTTAAAATAAAAAAAAATTGAAATTTTTTTTTTGGAAAATTTTCCATAAAAATAAAAAACAAATTTCGAAAAACAAAATCTGAAATAAATATACTTTCCTAAAAGAAAAAAAAATCTGAAAAAGAAAAAAAGTTTTGAATTTTTTTTTCCTAAACAAAAGTTCCAAAAAATGTTTTTTTTTCCTGAAAATAGAAAACAAATCTTGAAAAAATAAATATTTGAAATTTTTTTAAAAAATTTCCGAAAATAAAAATATTTTGAATTTTTTAATAAAAATATTCTTTTTGAAAATAAAAAATAGGATTTTTTTTTTGAAAAAAAATACTTTTTCCCCAAGTATTTTTTTAAAATAAAAATTGTTTTTTTCAAAAAAAAAAATCTGAAAATACTATTTTTTATGAAATTAAAAAAAATGATTTTAAAATTATAAAATGATAATAAACTAATTTATAAATATAAACTGGTTCTAAACTAGTTTTAAATTGAATTGAAATCATTTTAACAGTTAACTGATTTGATTATTACATACTGAATTGAACTATAAATGTGGTTTGGTTCAACGGAGTTCATGAACCATGAACACTCCTACAAGAAATCCACTAACTAGTCCTTGAAATTTTAGTGTTCGGAGAGAAAAATGGCCAGTAAAAAATTGAGGTGATAGTTTAAAATAAGTATTGATAGAATAAACCTATAAGAGTTCTTTTGAATTAGATATATCTTTCACATCTTTCTTAGGTTATGTGTCTTCTTAAACCAAAAGTAGTAAAAATCGACAAGAAGCACACTTGTGTCCAGTGACAAGCTTTTCATTATAATTGTAATAAATTCATTGGGCATGTCGCTCTTGTAATTGAGCTTATGAGAGGCATCATATGGGATATTTGGGTAATTGGAACGTGGACGGTTGCTTAAGGGTATGAGTGAATTGTTGAAAATTTGAACTTTGTGATTTTTTAATTGAGTTTATAAGGTGGTATTTGCGGTTGAACGAGTTAGATAAAGATTTTTGGAACTTGAGTTTGACATCCTGCAATTTTGATTCAATGAGCTTTTCTAAACCAATTGCTTGAGATGATGGAAACATGTGTTTGAATATCTAAATATAAAACAACTAAAAATAGTTTATTGGGATAATTCTACCACTTGGTTTCTCAATTACTAAAATTTAGCTTGATAATCAGGGATTTCATCCTCTTGTTTCAATTTAAATAACGATGCTAGATGATTAGCATATATAGAAGTATTTACATCTTAATTTTAATGTCTTTGTGAATACGAACCAATCTAACAATGGATGGATCTGATGCATTCATTTAAGCTAGCACAGTGAATCACCCTTTATATAAAATGCAACTAATGGTAAACGATTGTCAGATGCTAAGTGATAAAAAAATAAAAAATGTTATTCTTGAAATTATCATTCCAATGGATCAAAATCATCAAACATAACAAGTTCTAATTTTAGAGTTTGAAATAGGGGCTGGTGGATATTATGGAAAATTTGAGAGTTTGTATAGTGGGGAGTTTGTGCATATTGACGGAAAGGTGGAAAATTATAAATGAGTGTGTTTGAAAAGATAGTTTGGGAATGTATGCAAGTGTGTTCAATAAATGGTGGTGGAGGAAATATGGGCGGTGTTTATGTTGCATTATTTCTCATAGTACTAGACAAATTTGATTTAGTGTGTTTATTTAAAATCAATAGTGTAGAAGGTGCAACATTGTGGGTTGATATGTAATTAGCTTGGGAAAAAATTGGAATATTATGTAAAACAATAGGCGCAATATCAAGGTCATAACCAAGGTGATATTGAGTGTTGGTCGATATTCCTAAGGAAGATGTTTTTGTGTGAACAATGGTGATTTCTTGTAGTCCATTTTTAGCCATCATACTTGTGAGAAGGGACATTATTGATTCATGTCTAATATCAAAAACGTGTTGGTTGTTTATTATGCTATGTGATCAATGCATTTTGATGCACATTCTTCTACTATTGTACTTAGGCAATTCTATAGTTTATTTTAGTATTTATACTATTTTAGAGTGTTTTTATATTTAAGTTTATTTCTGGTTTTATTTTACTTTCAAACTTTAATTTCAGCGGTTACTGTTAACTCATATCTTTTCACTATGCAGATCATAACATGAACTACGAGAATCAGATTGACGCGTTCTAATATTTGTTGGAAAGCTGAGAGGATAAGTTACAAACTTTATGTTTAAGTAGAAACTGATTCAAAGTTTAGAAGAGTTGAAAATTTTGTTTAAGTACCAGACTTATTAAAATACATTGTTTTTGGGTCTGTTTTATAATTTTCGGGTCAGTTGCCATTAGGGCCCGAATTCCCTTGTATTACTTAAATCTAAAAATGAAGCTACAATAGAGATTAAAATTTTTTCATGAAAAATACATTATTTATACGTTTCATGGAGAACTAATCACCAAAGATCGATCTACTGTTCATGTTTCCGCCAAAACTTTGAGGCTTTATATTTTCAATCCAATTTCTTTTCCCTTTCAATGTTTATATATATATATATATATATATATATATATATATATATATATATATATATATATATATATATATATATATATATATATATATATATATATATATATATATATATATATATATATATATATATTCAATATATATATATATATATATTTCAATATATATATATATATATATATATATATATATATATATATATATATATATATATATATATATATATATATATATATATATATATATATATATATATATATATATATATATATATATATATATATATTTCATATGTTTAACTCGAATTATATAGATTCAGGTTGATTTATTTCGATCGGTTTATGTTTCCTTGATCTGTATTGTGTTTTAGCGTTGCTTTACTATTAAATTACGTATGTCAAATCACATTTGCTTAATTCGTGACTGCTGAATTTGTTTGCCTCATTCAGATAATAGGGGTGTAATCCATATGGTGTCAATTTTTCTTGTTAATTGATACTGTAATATAAAAGGGATTAGAATCCACTTAGGATTTTGGATTTATGATTACCAATGATAGGTTGGGAAATCGAGAACTAGGTTGATTCATTTTAACTTAATTGATAATCACTTAGTTTCCCTGTTTTCTTAATGGAACTTAAAACCCCCATAAATCGTTACTTTAGTTGGTTAATTTTACCAAGAGTCCTTACGATACGACTCGAGTGTCGCTTTCCTAACTACAATTTTTATTTGCTCGTTTTCTACTTGTGTGCGACATCGGATCACTATGAATATTTCTAACTGATTTTTATAGATTTTGATTTGTTTCATGAAATATCTCATCCATTTTGTGATGGTATGAAGATTGCATAATCAATGTGTTCATGTGTCGCTTGTATAACATCATCCAAGTCCTTGGGAGAAAGATTTGGAGCTTTAGAAAGCATGGATTTAAGAAATGAAAGCCTTAATAATAAATTATGATAAAAATAAAAATATGGTTTAATTTCTCTTTCTTCAAAAAAATTCTGGTACTTGCTCCGGGAGGATGTTAGGGTGATCTTTGAGGAGTTTCATTGTTTTTCTTCCCTCCCCACGAGTTTTGCATCCTATTTCGTGACCACTATCCTTAAAGTGAAGAACCACATTTCCTTACATGAGTTTAGAATTATCTCTTTAGTTAGGTCCCTTTATAAGTTTGTGGCCAAGGTGTTCGCTAAGAGGTTGAGTGTGATGATGGATAAGTTAATTTCTCCAAATCAATCAGCTTTTCTTAAAAGGAAGATGTTGGTCAATAGAGTGGTGGTGGTTAATAAGGTCACAAATTTTGCTAAGCGGTCTAAGAAAGCTAGTCTTATTTTTAAATTCGACTTTGAAAAATTGTATGATTTAGTTAGCCGGAGTTTTCTGGATTATATGTTAGTTAGGCGTAGCTTTAATGATAAGTGGAGAGCTTGGATTAAAGCTTGTGTATTCATTAGAAATCTGGTTGTCTTGGTGAATAGGTGCCCGACTGAAGAGATTAAGATTGAAAGAGGGTTAAAACATAGTGATCCTTTAGCTCATTTCCTTTTCCTGCTTATGGCTGAAGGTCTTAGCGGTTTGATCAATAGAGATTATGATCTTGGCATATTTTATGGCTTCAAGGTGGGGTCCTCTAGTTTAGTCATCTCATATCTCCAGTATGATAATGATACTCTAATTTTAAGGGAACCCTCTATTGACATTCTTTGGGCTATTAAAGTTGTTTTAAGGGGTTTTTAGGATCCACTTGGGGTTCCCAAGTGGATCCTAGATAGGATCCACTTGGGACCCCAAGTTAACTTAATCCATAAAAGGTTCAATTCCTGAAATCATAGGTACGTTAGTCTTGGGGGCAGAGTCACTCTTCTTAATTCAGTCCTTAATGTTATACCTGTGTTCTTCCTTTCTTTTCTTAAGCTACCTATCAAAATCTGGAAGAAGATTTTTAGGATTCAGATAAGGTTTCTTTGGGGAGGGGTGAAATGGGATTCTAAGATATCTTGGGGTCAGGTGGTCTGATGTGTGCAGGCCTAAAAAGGGCGCTAGTCTTGGGGTTAGAGATCTTTGGGTTGTTAATCTTACTTTCCTGGCTAAATGAAGACGACGTCTCTTGTCTGGTATCTATGGTTTGTGGGTTGATATCCTGGTGTCTAGATATGGTATATCCAAATTTTCTTCCTTGGATGAGGGTCGTGTTTTAAGGTGTGTTTGGATTGATTGAAGAGAGTGGAATGGAATAAAACAAAATGGTATAAACTTATGTTTCATTGTTTGGATTGATTAAAAATGGATGGAATGGGATGAAATCGGATGAAATGCATTCCATCACTTTCCATCATTTTTTATACCCTCTAATTTGGGAGGAATGGCAAAATCTCTCTATTCCGTCATGAAATATTCAAACAATGGAATTACATATTTATTTCATTCTGCTCTACTCTACTCAGCTCCATTCCGCTTCACTCCATTCCGCTTCGTTCATTTTACACTATCCAAACATAGCCTTAGGGTCTAGCTCAGTTTCTTTCTGGTGGAAAAGAGTATGTTTCCTTGGGTCTAAGAAGGGTGAACCTCCTCATTGGTTTGAGAATGGGATGGTGAGAAAGGTCGGGTCAGGTATGATGACTTCTTTCTGGGATGAGATTTGGGTTTGAGAAATTCCTTTGAGATAAAGGTTTTATATGATTTTCATTATTTCCCAAAGGCAATATGCCTCAGTGGGAGACATCAGGTGGGAAGGGGGGAGGGATGTGAGAGATCTTGGTTGGAGAAGACCTTTTTTCAATTATGAAGAAGCTATGGCTGCTGGGTTTTTCTTACTCCTCTAAGATTACCAGTTTTCGGAGGATAGGGATAGTTGGGTCTAGAGGTATTCTAGAGAGGGTTTTTTTCTTGGTTTCGTCTACTTATCAGTTAAAAGTGGACTCTCGAGATCCTCCATGGCCGCCCTTATCGGTGGGGAACCTTAACCTATCTCTAATTTGGGAAAGTTTGTCCCCTTCCAAAGTTTCAGTTTTTTCCTGGAAAGTTCTGCAAGATAAATTCCTGCCTAAAAAAACCTCTTCAAGTAGAAGGTTGTTTTGAAGCTAGTGGGTGTTTTTTTGTAGTTTATGTGATTATTGGTTGGAGTCGGTGTCCCATTTATTTGTTACTTGTAATTTTTCATCTATTGTTTGGTATAAGGTGATTTGGTGGTTAGGATTTCAAGTAGTTCTTCCTAGGGAGCTGTGAAGTCTTTTCGAGTTTGTGTATTCGTTAGGAGGGAGGTCAAAAAATAGGGTGATTTTATTATGATTTGGAAGACAATGATTTGGTCTATTTGGCTAGTGCAAAATGATGAGCTTTTTTCTAGATCGTCATTTAACGCGAAAGAGTTAGAGAATAAGAATATTCATTTGACCTGGACTTAGTTCCTTAATAAGCTTATGTTGAACTCACTCTCCTTCTCGAATTGGTTGCAGAACTCCATCATGTGTTTAAGTCAATATCGCTTCGAGAGGTCTGTTGCTACTCCCCTGATAGTGGCTTTAGAGGTGCTTGTAGGGCTCTATTGTTGTTGATGGGGGATCTGGTGGTTTGAGTTCTAGTACATTCTTCTGCTGGTTGATTTTTGGTTTTTCGGTGTTCTTGGTAGTATGTTGGTGGGCCTTGCTTTCCCGAGAATTATGGGTGTTTTGTTTTTTATTTTATTTTAGATACTTCTTATGCCTTAGGTTTTTTTTTTAGGGTTCAACTTCTTGACTGATTTCTTTTTCTTCTATTTTCACATAAATTCCTATTTACCTTAAAAACAAATATTTAGATTGCAACAGAAGAAAACATAAAAGCAAACTTCTAATTGTTTCATTGTATTTTCCCAATTATGTTTTTTCCGAAACATCTTGACAAACTAATAGATATTTAAATCTCATTGAAACAAATTCTATCGAATCTTGCAAATTAAAAACATTAAAAATTGTATCTAAAAATTACAGATCATCTCACAATTGATGTCCTAGATTAGCACAATTGCCACATTATTAGTCTTTAATAGTTCATACATATCTCTAGTCACGCTATGGAAGAAAATCACTAAACCCATCAATGAGATCATTATGGCCTTCAAAAAGTAAATTAACCTGAAAAAACTCAATTTAAATTCAAATAAGTACTAAACAAATAAAATTGAGAAAATAAAATACACATTGTATGATTTTAAATTCTAGTTCAATATTGGAGTTTCAAATTGTCTGAATTTTACTACAATAAAGAGATAAGTAATTGCAACTACAATTTAAAACCATCACAAACAATTCAACAATACCTCTCTGCAAACATCATCAATAGTGTTTTCTTCATCCATATACATTTTTAGTGTCTCTAAAAACTTTGTATAAACATGACGATGACGAGGACGTCGAAATCGTTTCTATATGTCACATATTAGAATGATCAAAGTCAAATAATTAATTTTATATTGAAAACATATATGTTTGAAAGTAATACATTATATAACTTACATCCACTTTGGATATATATTTCGAAGCATGTTTCAAATCAACAACTGGCCTCTTAGGACATGCTGCTTTCATCTTCTGCAGTTTCATGTCAAGAAAATATTTAAACTATTAAAGAAATCAACCATAAAATTTACAACCAAAACATTTACTTAATAAAGCACTACAAATTAAAAATTAACTCTTGATGAGATAGATTTAAACACACACTACTTATTCAAAGAAGCATATAGAAAATTAAAAGGGAGAAAGACTGAAAAAACATAAACTAATTTTTTTACAGGTTTTTTCCCAACCTTTGTCATTCTTCAGAAGTAATTACAAAGAACGCAAATGCTTTGCTGAGCATGATAATTAACCATGTGCTGATATATATAAGAGAATAAAGGGGGGAAAAAAAAAAAGAAGGTGCTTTTAATGAATTTTTAATAATTATTTTTCTACTTTTTTATTTGTCATATAGAAGGAAAAATGTGGTGATATTAATTTAAACCTAAATTTCCACATAAAATATCATCACAAGCCAAAGCACTAGGTTTACACATATATTCAATGAATCACACGTCATCATATATATTATTAAAAATATTTTAAGAATTTATACAATAAATATCATTTCAATTTGATTAAATGTATGTATCATAGAAAAATACTATTTTGGTCATTATTATAATAATACAAATATTTTTTTTTAAGTTAATAATTAATTTATATGATTATATCTAGATCAAATATATAAATTATTTGATGAATATAAAAAATATAATATTTACTTATAATATTAACTAAAATATATATTTTATTTTATTATATTACTGAATGACATTTTTTTAAATATTTGTATATGATTTTACGATCATTAATTGAACGGGACTAATTTTACTGTTCACTTGTGGGGATCACATTTAATATTAGAGAAAAACTTTATATAAACTGTCTAAGAATTTTTTTTGGAATAACTATGTATTAAATTTTTTTTTATAAATAATCATGTTTCAGAAAAAATTATGTAAATAATCATGTTTCAGATGACTCCCGAGAGCCATCTCACTTGGCGCCTCCACTAAGCATAATGCCCTAGGCGCCATCTCACTTGGCGCATCCTCTCTCTTTTAGCCAAGTGAGATGACGCATGCACTTTAAAAGTGAGAGGAGACGCCATCTCACTTGGCTCCTAGGGCAAAATGTTGTTTTTATAAATAATTCGTCCGTTTCTCCGTCATTTCTCACACTTTCTCGCACTATTTTCTTATTTTTTACTCTGTTATTTACGTAATGACATCGCCCATGATTTTTATCAGAGATGGTTACATTATCTTCTCCACCATGAAACCTCCGATAAAAATGAAATTCTGGCACATTCACTCCATGGAGCGTCTGAAGCGGGAGTTGATGCGATGGCTAGATAGAGACATCGTGGAGGGAAAAAAAATTAGAAGGATCCAGCGAAGACGGACAGCAACCTCACTTGTGACAGGAAACCTAATGTTTGGTTGGAGGAAGTCAAAACAGACGGCGACGTAATGTTGATGATGCATGGGTCAGATGAAATTGTTTTAGCAGTTGTAATTTTGTAGACGGATTATCGTGTTTTTTTCTTGTTCGCGCAAAGTTTATTGTAACAAATACTGTTAACGAAAAACCCTAATGTTTACAACATAATAAAAGAAAGATTTTATGTAATACAATTTTTATGTGGTTGAGGCAAGCCCGATTCAGACAATTTTTGCGATTGTATCCGACCTAGCGACATAAACCACACTTTCTTTCCAGCTTGTCAAGGGAGTCCATTTCGGTTGTGATGCGCTTACTTTTGGGACGACCCTTTTTATTCCTTCGCATTTGGTCATTGTGTCATACTATTTCGCCGTCGTATGCAGACCAATAATCTGATTTTGCTACCAAAGGGAAGTTGTTGTTGTAAACGTTGAGTAACGTTTCAGATTTGTAAATGTGTGACAGAAGTTGTAGCGCGTCTTGATGAGTATAGGCACACGCGGCAATGACATGAGAGCAAGGCATACGAAAGGCTTGAAACTTGCCACAATCGCACCAACGAGAAGGTAGTAGAACCCTATATTCTTGTCTTGGCAGGCCCTCGTTGTGGTCGATTGTCTCTTTGACAATGAAGTTGTGGCTGTGTCGGTAAAACCGTATAACCATATGGGTGTTGGCTTTGGCACTTTCTCCCTTAATGTACTTCATGCAGCTTTCACTCCATAGTTGTCCAGATTGCAACACTGCATTTCATATTTCACCTCTTTTGGCAAACAACGAAGTCATCCTAAAATATGTTGATTTTACCAAAGCAGTGATCGGGAGGTTTCGTATGCTTTTGAATACCCCATTCACCGATTCAATTATATTTGTTGTCATGTGGTCCCATCTTTGGCCATTGTCGTATGACCTAGTCCATTTTTCTACCGAAATATTGTCGATCCACCTACCGGCTTCCGGATTTGACAAACGGATCTCGTTGCGATAATATTTGAACGTAGGTTGTGTCAATGCATATCCCGCATTCATAACCGCTTTCCTAAGTGTTTTGTCTTTGATCTCCCTCGTGAAATTTTGAACGATATGTCTAACGCAATAGACATGTGTAGAAGGAGGGTCATGTCAACCGTTTGCAGGATTATTGTATGCACTTTCAATGGATGCATGTCTATCCGAGATCAAACAGAGATCTGGTTGAGGAGCCACGTGTGTTCGCACATTTTTGAGAAAAAAACTCCAAGTACCACCAGTCTCCCCCTCGACTAGGGCAAAGGCAATTGGGAAAATGTTTTTGTTACCATCTTGTGCAACTGCCATCAGTAGCGTGCCTTTGTATTTCCCATACAACCAAGTCCCATCAATTTGTATAATTGGTTTGCATGACGCAAACCCTGTGATGCAAGGTTGAAAAGCCCAAAACACTCGACTGCATATTCCATTTCCGTTGAGTTGACTACCATCTGGGGCGTATGCTGGCACTGTTTCCAGAATGTAAACAGTACCCGGAGAATAAGTCTGGGGTGCATTAAAGTAGCAAGGAAGTTCTTAGTATGACTCCTCCCTATTTCCATATACCTTTTCAATCGCCTTGGTCTTTTCTAACCACGCCTTTCGGTAAGACGAAGTATAGTTAAATACCGTAGTGATGTGGGAGATTATGGTTTTCACCTTCAAATATGGATCGTTGCTGACCAGTGGTAGGATTTCTTGACAAATGAGATCATAATTAAGTTTTCGATAATCCTGTGATTGAGTAGAACTGACACAAGTATGGGTAGACATGGAACCTATGACCCAACAATCACCTCTTAATATGTATGATGCAGTGAGCTTGAACATACAATCAGGGTGGACACACTTGATCTTGTACTTTTCTGGATTTACACGGTCCACCTTAAAATCGACCGAGTTGAGCATGTGGAATTTTTTGATGGCTCTGATACATTCTTCTCTGTTACGAAATTTGTCTTTCTCTTTTAAGTTTTCATCTGACTGCATATACGGATTGAAAAATAAATCAGAAGATGGTTCATCTCCGCCTATGTTGAAGTTTGTCATGTCCGAAGGTGGTGTATAGATCTCATTTGCAGGAATACCAGGTATCCCATCGTCTTCAGAATCATCATTGACCATTTCGTCAAACTCCAACTCGTCATCTTCTTCTTCTTCTTCAACTGCATCTACTTCTGCTTGTTCGGTCTCCAAAGGATCAACCACTTGTGACAGTTGAGGCTCTCGTAGCATAATGTACAACTCAATAGAGTCGTACCCAGAATACTCATGACTGAAAAACATATTCTGAAGATCCTCGTCATCTTGAACCTCAACCTTATAAAATATTATTTGGTTGTTACCCAAAAAACCGGATTCTGATAAAATATTTGTATCACGGGGCCTCGTCCAAGTTTGGCCTCCAATCGTTTTTTGAAGTACAAGAAATTGGCTTTCCTGTTTAAACAAAATCAGATGTTGTCTATGTCTCTAAACAAAAACCCAGAGGTGGGACAAATGTATGTCTCACCGTTGAAATGTGCACTGATGACATATTGGGGTGCAGAGGCCATTGTGTATGACTGTTTGAAGGTTTGAAGGTTGGAAGGTTTGAAGTTTATGAGTTATTTGCAGGAATTTTTGAATGTTCTAGTGTTTGAGAGATTAAGTGAATCAGTGTTTTGATAAATGTAAGACTAAATAGGTCATACTGAATTTGAATTAACCAATACTGTAACCTCTAAGGCTCCTCCCATCACGTCCAATTACATGCATCCAGAGACTCCTTCTCCAAGGCTGCCACCTAGCCTGCACCTACTCTGCAACCCATGCCACCTCTTATTCGCCAATGGGGATGGCGACACCTTTCATTTTTGTACAGTTTCGCCAAGTCTAATGGCGCCTACCTTCACGTCCAATCGTGTTACATGCATTCAGAGATTCCTTCCCCAAGGTTGCCACCTAGCCTGCGCCTACTCTGCACCTACACTGTAACCTCTAAGGCTCCTCCCATCACGTCCAATAGTGTTACATGCATCCAGAGATTCCTTCTCCAAGGCTGTCACCTAGCCTGCGCCTACTCTGCAACCCATGCCACCTCTTATTCGCCAACAGGGATGTCGACACCTTTCATTTTTGTACAGTTTCGTCAAGTCCAATGGTGCCTACCTTCACGTTCAATCGTGTTACATGCATTCAGAGATTCCTTCCCCAAGGCTGCCACCTAGCCTGCGCCTACTCTGCACCTACACTGTAACCTCTAAGGCTCCTCCCATCACGTCCAATAGTGTTACATGCATCCAGAGATACCTTCTTCAATGTTGTCACCTAGCCTGCGCCTACTCGGCAACCCATGCCACCTCTTATTCGTCAACAGGGATGGCGACACCTTTTATTTTTGTACAGTTTCGCCAAGTCCAATGGCGCCTACCTTCACGTCCAATCATGTTACATGCATTCAGAGATGTCTTCCCCAAAGCTGACACGTAGCATGCGCCTACACTGCAAGAGTGACACTTATTATGCATGCATGCACCCACCTACCACCTCACTTACTCTATACAATTTTTTTGCCTATAAATATAAAACATAACATAGTTATTCCAAAAAAAAAAAAATTCACTGTCCAACACAAAAATTATTTGCACCAAGAGGCATGTATCATAACAAGTGGCATATTTTTTATTTTACTAATTATTCAGCGGACCATTTCCCCCATCCATTTGCAGGGGCAGGATTAAAGATAGAGTAAATTTTGCATGAACAGTCCAACATATGAATACCTTGAGAGGAGTACACTAACTCAAGTTTTCATCAAACCAACACTTAGGGATTACCAAGTGGCATATTTATATTGTAATTTTAAAGATTTATTTATACATAGAAAAAAACCAACAACTTTAAAAAACATGACTTTTTACTTAATTAAATAATTTTAATAAAAATTAAAATAAACTAATAACAATATTTTCCATTAACATAAATAAATAAAGTAATTATTTAGTCAAAGTTAATATGAATTGATTTTAAAAAAAGAGGATAATCTGATCCGAAGGAGGAATGCATATGATTTCGAGATGTTTTCTCTATATTTATAATATAGAAATCGCATATCACTTATTTCTTAGATGCAGGTATATTTTACTTTTATGGTATTGGATAAAGTAATTATTTAGCATAGACATTAATAGAATTAGTTTCGAAAGCTTATTCAAATTTATTGGTAGAAATTGGAGTTCTCAATTTTAGAAGTTGATTATGTATCTCATTATAATAACTCTTTAGAAAAGTTGCCACACAAGAAATAATACAGATTTTAAAATGGTAACGTTGACTTTGATAGAGATATTATTCATGTTAAACAATTGATCGTTATGATATCTACTTCTTTCAAAGGGCATATGTACTATTCAAATCACAAATTTATAATTATTAAATGCTTTGAATCAAATATTGGCCTCCTCCCCCATCTATAATATTAATTATACAAATTAATTGGTGTTTTTCTTATCATAATTGGATTAAGTGTAACACACGTGAAGTTTTAAGAGGAAATCCTAGAATATCAATTTGTGGTGGCATCTTTAGGAATAATTTAAGAACATTCTTGAAAGTTTTCTCAGCTAAGATTGAAGTTTGACCGTCCTTTCAAGTTGAATTGCATAGAATCATGTTTGCTATCGATTATGCTAACAGAAAGAATTGATTTTTTTTATATTTGAAATTGATTCGATATTGATCATTCGTGCATTTTTTAATTTTAATATCGTCTCTTGCTATTTTTTAATTAAATAAAATAATATTTTATACACAATACACTTTATTTAAATACAAGATATCTCATATTTTTAGAGAAGAAATACATGTATAAATAGATTAGATAATATATATTTTTTTGTTAGTTATAACCCCTAATGGAATTAACTATCTATTCATGGTTTAAAAAAAATTTTGTGAGATAGGTTGGCACTCCCCAACTATCATTTTGCTAGTTTTATAATATATTAGTTTTTAAGTTCCCTCATCCTTTTTGTTTTTCTTTTTTTTTTTGTTTAATAAATTAATTTTATTAAAAGTTATTATTTTTTTAAAATATATCAGATATTTCAAAGATAAAATTTATATTCATCTCAATAAATATAATTAATACTTTGAATCATATAATAAAAACCATATTGTTGAAAAATCATTTTTCATTATTTTTAATATTTTTTAGTTTAAATTTTAATTCAACAATACAATTTAGTAAACAAACTCATATAATATTATGTCTTAATTTTGAATATTTTTAATTATAAACTTTACTACCTATTCTTTTATCTAAAAAATTAATAAATAAAATCTAAAAATCTAAAATTTATGATTCTTATCATAAAAAAGTTTATATCACACATATTATCATAATATATATTGTAACAAAATCAATTTTTTTTTTTATATTTATCCTAATTTTTAATTAATAAATTATAATAATTTTTTGGATCAAAGAAAATTTTTATTCCAAAAACAAAGAAATTCAAAGTCGATCCCAAGAACCAAACTTCCAAACAACTACAAGGACCAACAGACAAAAAAGACAAAGATCAAATAAAATTCTATTACAAAATGTAGCAAGTTTTTTATCAAGCACAACTCTCTAAAGAATCATATCAATGATGTCTTTACAGCACACACATTTCTTTGTCTTGTTTTGAAATATAATCTTGTTTCTAACCGTCCTAATTGTGTACACTATTTCAGTTAAAGCAATCTTCAAAAGTCTCTTCTTGCACCCTCTACCATGAGTCATCTGGCTAATCCAATTTAGCTAAGTATTCCACCATCAGCTACATGAATGACATTCATATTAGAAAGAATTTGATTCCAAATTCTTTTGGTCTTTGCACACTCAAAGAAAAGGTGATTACAACTTTCATGTAACCCACAATACACATAATTACCATCGTTGACCGTCCCAAACTGGTGTAATCTGTCTTTGGTGGGCAACCTTTCCTGACAAGTCAACCAAAGAATGAAGGAAGCTCTAGATCTAGAAAGAAGTCCACTCAACTGTATCTTAAGCTTTTTGTATGTCCACTTGGACCATACATCTAGGAGATATATTCTTTCTACCATAGCCTCTAACTAGCTCATTAGCCAACATGATTTTATCATGAATTATTCTACCTAGGACAAAAGCAGATTGGTTGTCATCTATAATAGTACTAATCACTTCTCCTAATTTTCCAGTGAGGATTTTAATGATCATGTTGTATATAATGCTGCAAAAAGAGATAGGTCTCATGTCCTTTATAGTTGTAGCTTCATGTAACTTAGGTATCAAGATTACCAAAGCAGTTAACAACCATAAACATTTTACTGGTAGTAAAGAATTCCAAAATTGTTTCAATAACATCATTCTTTACTATTTGCCAAGATAATATAAAAAGGAGGAGTTGAAACCATCAGGGCTTTAGTATTCCCTATGCTGGACATGGCATTATAAATTTCCTTTTCCCCAATAGGCCTAATTATCTGTTGAGCTAGATCTCTGCATAAAGTATTACCACTTCTAACAGTTGGCACATCAAATCCTTTCAACTCATTAGAATTGGGCCCCATTAGAGTAGTGTAGAAGTCTAGGATATCTTTTTAAATGGAATCATGATTACTTGGCAACTTCTCATCCAATAATGTAATAGTATATAGCCCTTCTGTTTATTCTTTTCTTTCACAGATGCATGAAAGTAAGAGTTGTTGCTATCTCCTAACTTGAGTCAAGTTATTTTAGATTTCTGCATCATGATTGTTTCCTCAAGCTGGTTAAGATGAGCTACTTGATCAGTGCACTGCAGGAGATTTTTCCTTGCTTGCTGGATTTGCATCTGGATATCATTAAATTTCCTATTAAGAGGTTTTAGGATATGTTGGCGTCTTTTAAGCTTGGTTCAAATTCTATACCTAGCATTTGCTTTCACATTATGCTGGCAACTACTATAGATCATCTAAATATAGGATGTATCTTGGGTTATACAGTTAAAGAATTTAAACAAAGATCTCTTCTTGGAACTTTGATGATTCAAGCCAATCTTTTGAAACCACTCCACATTCTCAATCATCTTATCTATTATAGAATAAATCACACTATTTGTGTGTTTATTCAACCAAGTGAGGTGACAACCTTTATTGCTGGCCTCAAATAAACCTGTAATTTGCATCATATTAGCAAGGTCTCTATATTCAGCTTCATTAACGGAATTTCCTCCAACTTTTTCTTGGCTAGTAAGAACATTATTGTAATCTCCCAAAGCAATCCAAGAAGTTCTCATGTTTCTGCCCAGGTTTTCAATATATTTCCATAATATTTTTCTAAATAATTTTTAAAAAGATTTTTTTTTTTTTTTTAAATTTTTTAATTAAAAAATAATTCAAGATTTATTTTAATTTTCAAAAAATAAATTAATTTGGTTATTATTTTGGATATCTATTAGTATTTTAAAATTGTTAGTTCCAATTATAATTTAAATTTAACTTTATTGACTTTTGCATTTGATATCTTATTTTTAGAAAAAGAAATCTCTTTTTTTTGTTTTTAAAATTTAAAAAATCTTATTTTTTCTTTTTTACAAAAATTGTTTTTAGAAATAAAAAATCTTTTTTTAGAAAAAATTTAATATTAATAATATATCTAAAATATGGATTTAATTAAAATCATATTAATAGTTAATCAGTTTTTAATAATCAAATTAAAATATAAAGATGGATAATAAAAAAACCGGTTAATTCAAGCATCCTATTCCTAGAGTAGACCTGACTCAACCAAATTAATGAAAAAAGAGAAAAGAAAAATAACCTAAAAAGATAAAACAGAAGAAAAAAAAGAAAGAATAAAATAGATGAAATGAAAAGAAACTAAGAAACATACGGTTCACCCATCAACTATTTAAGCAAATTTGAAAGCAGAAAAATTAAATAGATCTACGAAGAATTAGAAAACTCGTGTATCCGTATAAATAAATTTATTTATATTTTAGATAGATAATTCGATAATGTTTAGTTGTTTCTGATATATAATAGTTATTATAAAATCAGTAATAATTTCAAATATTAAAAAATAAATATTTAGTAAAGCATCAATATAATAAATCTAATATGTCTAATAACTATAAATATTTAGAAAAATTTTATTGATTAAAAAGAAAATTATGATGATAATGACTTTTAAAAATAATAAATTTCAATTAAAAAATTCACATGAGTTGATAAAATTTACAAATATCACATAAGAAAATCTACGTTAGATATTTATAATCAACTAAATGGATGTCACTGTTTGAAAAATGTAAACTTTAATCATAATTTGATTAATCTATTTAAACTTAAAAAATCATATTAGCCAGAGGCCACACAAAACTAACAATCAAAGTGATGTTAGCAATACAAAGAAAAGAAGTGAAATAAAAGATAATTTGTATTCTAAACTGAGTAAGTGAGGATTTAAAAAGTGAGTATCTAAACTGAGTAACTGAGTAAGCTTGCAGTAATGGCTTTATGCATACACAAACCAATCATCATGGTCCACTGTGGTAATAACATCATATTACCGGTCATCATTTTATATTTTCTCGTGACAGCAAGAGAATATTTAATTACCTTGCTACAATAAAATACAAATACGTGGTTACTATTGACTTGTAGTTAGTTAGTTTGTTAAGAGTTTGTTAGAACGGTTAAACATTCTGTTTAAGTTAGTTACACAACTAAACTTGTATATAAACAAATTCATATTTTAATTATCAATAACAATGAGAGTTTATTTACTCCTATGCAATTAACATGGTATCAGGTGAAAACTCTTAAGCTTCCGCATTCTTTCATCAACGACTTTCTGGAATTGCTTCAATTCCGCTTTTTTTTTCGTTGATTCCCCATCATTCTACTTCGATTCTTTATCTTCTTGCCTTGAATCTTCATCTCCTTGCATATATTCGCTTCTGTATCGCTTTCCTTGTCCTCTTCGATCTTGATTGTGTGATTTCAGCGTTTCTTCCATTTTTCCCTAATCTGCAACAATGGCGGCTAGAGTTGCGATTACTACTGCAAATTTGCAGGATTCAACACACGATTACTATATTCATCCCAACGAGAACCCATCCTTGGTTCTTGTTACCCCTATCCTTGATGGAAGCAATTACCATGGCTGGGCAAGAGCTATGGAGATGTCGCTGCAGATGAAGAACAAATCTGGGTTCATTTATGGCACTATTCCGAGGCTTGCAGATAATGACCCCATGCTCTCAGCTTGGAAACGATGCAACAATCTCGTACTTTCTTGGATTACTCATTCTGTCACACATGAGATTGCCACAAGTATTATCTGGTTTGATGCTGCTACTGATGTTTGGAAGATCTCAAGGCTCGCTTTTCTCAAGGAGATTCGGTTCGTATCTCTCATCTCCATCATGAACTTTATTCTCTGCAGCAAGAGGATTTATCCATTACTGCTTATTACACAAAAATGAAAATATTATGGGATGAAATGTGTAACTATCGCCCAATTCCTGCTTGTTCCTCTATTACTGGTTGTTGCTGTGAGGCAGTGAAGATTGTCAAGCGTTACAGGGATAATGATTGTGTGCTCTCCTTCTTAAGGGGTTTGAATGACAATTATGCTATAACTCGGTCTCAAATTCTTCTCATGGATCCTATGCCTGATTTACCAAAAATATTTTCCATGATTCTTCAACAAGAACGCCATCTTAACATAGCTGTATTACCTGACCCTGCAGCCATGACAGTTCAAGCAATGCCTTCACAAGCTTCATCACAAGGTTCTTATTCTGGAAAGGGCAAGCCAAGTTATCAGAAATCTTACAACAAGGGAAACAGGCTTTGCTCTCACTGTGGCAGAACAAATCACACTGTTGATACCTGCTTTCAAAAGCATGGCTATCCTCCAGGTTTTCCAAATGGCTATAAGCCAAAGAAAGCCTATATTGCTGTTTCTGGAGATAATGGCACAGTAGATGAAACACAGTCATCTCCTAATGGTGTGGAACTCACAAGGGAACAACTTCAGAGTCTATTGGCCTTGCTTCCCTCCTCTCAACCCACCGCTAGCTCACTTTCTTCTCATCTTGTGAGCAGTCACAATGTCATTTCTAATGGCATAGGTAAGTTTTCTATGCAATGGATCATGGACTCTGGGGCCACTGATCACATTGCTTGTTCTCTAACTTTCTTTGCTTCTTATTATAAGATCAGTCTCATTTATGTTTCCTTACCAAATAAGGCAAGTGCCATGGCACATTGCATAGGGACGGTTATTCTTTCTTCCACACTAACCTTACATAATGTCCTGTATGTTCCCAGTTTTGATGTTAACCTTGTTTCTGTCCAACAACTCACCAAAACTTTACCAAACAGACTTGTCTTTAGTGATAATTTTTGTTGTTTACAGGACAAGATCACCTTGAAGATGATTGGGAGAGCTGAGATCAAGAATGGACTCTACATCGTGATTCTACCACCTTTTCATCAAGTACAACCTTTAGCTTCATTTCACTCAGCCAATATGTCTAATACATTACCTGTAAAAATACCTCATGTTTGGCATCATAGGTTAGACCATCTTTCTTATACATGTTTTGAACAATTACACAAATTGTATCCATCCATTCCCTTATCCCAATGTGATCCTTGTGATTCATGTCAGTTTGCAAAACAAAAAAAGTTGTCTTTTCCTTTGAGCAAAACTGTTTATGAAAATATATTGAATTTGTTACATGTGGATATTTGGGGGCCTTATAGCCAATCTTCTATTACTGGTGCCAAATAATTTCTTACCATTGTGGATGACAAATCTCGTTTTACATGGATCAAATTAATGAAATTAAAATCAGAAGCTAGACTGGTTTTACAAAAGTTTATTGAGTTTACACAAAAACATTTTCAGAAACAAGTAAACTTAGTCAGGACAGATAATGGTGTTGAATTCCACATGCCTGAATTTTACATAAAACATGGAATTCAACATCAGAAAACTTGTGTGGAAACTCCACAGCAAAATGGGATTGTAGAAAGAAAGCATCAACATATCTTGAATGTTGCTAGGGCTTTGATGTTTCACTCTAACTTGTCCATTCAATTTTGGTCCTTTGCTGTCTTGCATGCCACTTATTTGATCAACCTCTTACCTACTAGGGTTCTTTCAAACAAATCACCCTACATGATTTTATATGACAAAACACCAGATCTGGAACATTTAAGAGTTTTTGGTTCATTGTGTTATGCTACTACCATAACAGCTCATAGAACAAAATTTCAGGCTAGGGCCAGGAAGTGTGTTTTGCTGGGATACAAAGAGGGTGTTAAAGGTTTTCTTTTGCTTGATCTTCTTTCAAGAGAAATATTTTTGTCTAGGAATGTTATTTTTTATGAAAATATTTTTCCTTTTCATCAAGGCATTTCTGAATCACATGAATCATTATTTCATATCCTTCCTACTAAACCACAAGCTCCATCTTTACCTACTCACATAAATCAGTCCATCCCTGATCCTTTACCATCATCAGATTCACAAAATCTTCCTCCATTTTCCCCTGTTGTTACTCAACCTGTCCCTGAACCAGAACCTATAAGGCAATCTGGCAGAACCAGAACAAAACCATCTTACTTGCAGGATTATCACTGTCATTTAGTCCATTCTTCATCACAGGGAACTCAATCATCTAACTCCTCATCTGGTACTCTTTATCCTCTCTCTGACTATCTCTCTTATTCTTCCCTTTCTCCTTCCTATCAGTCTTTTGTTTTGTCTTGTTCTACTCTTATTGAACCTAGAACATATAGTCAAGCTGTAAAGGATGAGAGATGGAGGCAAGCAATGGACCTTGAAATTGCAGCTCTTGAGAGTACCAAAACATGGGAAATGAATGACTTACCACCTGGTAAACATCTAATTGGATGTAAATGGGTATTCAGGATTAAGAGGCATGCAGATGGTACTGTTGAGAGGTTCAAATCTAGGTTGGTAGCCAAGGGTTACACACAACAAGAGGGATTGGACTATTTTGAAACTTTTTCTCCAGTTGTAAAGATGACAACTGTGAGGTTGGTTCTGGCTCTGGCAGCATCTAAGAACTGGTTTCTAAAGCAATTAGATGTTAACAATGCCTTTTTGCATGGAACTTTAGATGAAGAAGTGTATATGCTTCCACCTCCAGGCTATGCTACTGCTCAACCTTCACAAGTATGCAAGTTGACAAAGTCATTATATGGCTTAAAGCAGGCTAGCAGACAGTGGAACCATAAGCTGACAACTTCCCTGCTTTCTTTAGGATATGTGCAATCCAAGAGTGATTACTCACTGTTTGTTAGATCTCATAATGAGCATTGGACAATTTTACTCATTTATGTTGATGACATTGTACTCACAGGTGATGATTTAGAGGAGATTACCAAGGTAAAACAGTTTCTGGACAATCAGTTCAAAATTAAAGACTTGGGCAATCTCAGATATTTTCTAGGCTTTGAAGTAGCCAGATCTAAAGAGGGCTTGGTGCTATCTCAGAGGAAATATGCTCTGGAGTTGATTGAAGAAGCTGGATTACTTGCTAGTCAACCTGTTAGTACACCAATGGTGCCAGGCACAAAGCTTCCAGCTCTCACAGATCAACCTTTTTCTGATATTTCAGGTTACAGAAGGCTCATTGGGAGGTTACTGTATCTTACTAACACCAGGCCTGACTTGTCCTTTGCTGTGAGCACCTTAAGTCAGTTCCTTTCTACCCCAATGAAGGTCCATCATGAAGCTGCCATGAGAATTTTGAGATATCTTAAACTGCAACCAGGTCGAGGCTTATTCTTTTTAGCTGAATCTTCTCATAAGCTTACAGGATTTTGTGATTCAGATTGGGCCTCCTGTGTTGATACCAGAAAATCAGTTACAGGGTACAATTTATTTTATGGTTCTTCCTTGGTTAGCTGGAAATCAAAGAAGCAGAGTACAATTTCTAGATCTTCTTCAGAGGATGAATATCGAGCAATGGCCACTACAGTTTGTGAAATACAATGGCTATTGTATCTTCTTGAGGACCTTCAGCAACCAATTCAGAAACCAGTGGCATTGTTTTGTGACAATTTATTAGCTATCTACATAGCTCAGAATCCCACATTTCATGAGCGAACGAAACACATTGAAATCGATTTCCACTTGGTTAGAGACAAGGTGCAACAAGGAATCATCCAGCTCATGCCAATTCCTACTCATGCACAGTTAGCTGATCTACATACAAAGGCTCTCCATACACCACAGTTTCAACTTTTATTGTCCAAGCTTAATTTGAGAAATTTGTACAGCAAAGCTTGAGGAAGGGTATTGACTTGTAGTTAGTTAGTTAGTTTGTTAAGAGTTTGTTAGAACTGTTAAACATTATGTTTAAGTTAGTTACACAACTAAACTTGTATATAAACAAATCCATACTTTAATTATCAATAACAATGAGAGTTTATTTACTCCTATGCAATTAACAGTTACCTTGCTATTTAAAATGAATATGCAGCAAGAGAAGCATGAGATATAAATCATATCAAGTTTCTAATTACCAAACTAAGAGAATGAAAAGAAAGGAAAACAGAAATAAATTGATAAATATAATTCAAGTCAAGAATTCATTAAAAAAATATTACAAATTCATAAGCACTCCTATGTCCTGCTTAGGCCATCATGCTAATAGTAAGTCTACTTGGTGGGTCACAGCAGGGCGGATGACATGACATTTTAGACTTAATCAGGATTGAGTTCTCATGATTTAATAATGCACATGAATACATACCCTGATCTAGAATTCACTTACAACCATCCTCTCCTAGATTGTCCCTCGATTACTTTTTTTTTAACAGGAAAATAATCTAAAAACTAGAAAGACATGCAAGCCAAGGAAACACTACATGCTTTGAAACCACCAAATAATCCAATATCATAATATAGTTGTATACCAAAGTTACTCTCAAGTCAATATAATATGGAAAGCATCATGAGTGACTAAGAGTGGCCAACTTACTACTTTCCCATAGACAATGTGAACAACTAAGTTCAGATATAAAATTATACTTTTATTTGATTCAATTTATACATACATATGAATACATGCACTTTGTGGCAAGTTAGATCTCCCAATATGCTCTTAGAACCTTACATCTCTCAAATATGGAATTCCTTCAAATATTGAAGGTGCGAGAAATACTAGAAAATTAGGTTTGAATTTGATTGCACAAAATATAATTTTTTGGCAACACAAAACACAAAGATAACAAGTGAATAAAAATAGATGTAGACATTTATTTTTATCATGATTCATTGTTAACTAAGTTATTCCAGTTCACTCTACAAGGTGATTTTCCTTATACACAAGGACTTAATCCACTATAATCAACCAGATTATAGACAACTACAATAAGTCAAATCAACCCTATTGGAATCCCCAATAAATCCGTTGATCCTTATTGCAAACCACTATGACCTCAACCAAAGTCTTCTTGAGAATCCAGACTACACAGAGTCTCTCAAGGAATCAATCAACAATAATTGATTACAAATATGTGTATACAAAGATGCTTCTCCACAAGTAGATTACACAATGTTTAAGTACAGCAACACAAAATTGTTGATAGCAAGATACGAACAAAAGCTCATTGCTTATTTACAAAACTATACAAAGAAATTCGCTACATAGTTTTTGTAGTGGTTTGGTGTTATTTTGTATAACTGATTCGTTGATTTCAAATTCTTTCAAGTACTTCTTTTATAGTTGGAAAAAAGAGATTTGTTGAAGGGTAGAATATGAAATACAAATAAAGTTGTATTATTCCCAACGATCATTGTGAGACTGGTAGACAATAGTACAAAAATATCTATCATTGCGCCATTCTAGAGAGTAGAGGTCACAATGTACTTTTGTACTTTTATACTCACCATCGCGCGCAACCCCTTAGTCTTGATCTTCGTCTCCTATGTCTTCAGAGGCTTTTTATATGTGTTGATGAAGCAAGTTGTAAAAGGATCAAAACCACGTATCTTCAGAATCTAAGTCATTTGAACCTTACAGGGCTTATTCAGTGAACTCTTGCCTTCTCAGTTTTCAACACTTGGTCTTAAGAAGAATGTCTTCAAATCTTCAGAACTCATTCAACAGAGCCTTGTCTTCAGGGTCTTAATAACTTGAAACAACAAAAGTAAAGCTTTAGAAGGCCTCCAAAGCTTCCTTAAATAAGTCAAGATCAGAAGCTCTTTTACTAATGTTTCTTAAAACCGCTGCAGAAGACGCATTCCTTAATCTTGATTTAAGTTGTAACACACCAAAGGTATTCTTCCAGAGTGTTGAGTTCAGAAGCTGATGACGTCACACGTCTTGTTACCAGAGTTAGAACCTGTTTAGAAAAATCCACACACTAGACCGAAACCGTTAGAGTACACAATTGTTATTAAAGATAACATGTAAAGTTATTGTGATACGGTGGGAGAACTGACTTGAGATTTTGCGTTTGTTTTCGCAAATGTTTCGGTTGATCAAGAGTCGCCACCGACTTTTTATTTTATCCTAAGGAAAGGTTTAAAAAGAACAGGAAAAACCTTTGAGATGTTTTCGTCGGTTCGGGGAGTAGATTATAGAAAGGGAAGGTATTAGCACCCTTTCTATCCATGGTTATCCATGGGCTCTTAGTTACTTGCTTAGATCACTTGCCTTTGCTTTTCAATTGTTTGAAATGGTGCTTTGTGTGTGTGTTTTTTGAAAATGTTTTAAAAAAGATGCCTTGTCTAGGCAACCGTTGTAACAATTCTTTACTCGAATGTTTTACAAAGGTGTTTGTCTTTTTGAAAAGATGTTTCAATGTTTTTGAAAGTTGTTTTGAAAGTTGTGTTGTTGAGTGTGTTTTGAAAGTAGACAAGTGTGTTTTGCAAGTTTGATCAAGTAACTAAGAGTTGTCTACCCCTAAATTTCTCAAAGATTTTTCTCATGTTTTAACCCTTTTAACAGTGTTGTTTCACCATTGTATTTGGTGAACAACCTTGTGTTAGGATGTTAACGGGACGGGCGCGGGTCATCGTTTAGACCATGAATGCAATAGTGTCAAGTGTCTTTGGCAATTTGCTTGAGGGACTATGATCATTTTGTTTAGGCAACTTGAGAAAGCGTCATCGAGGGACTATGATCATTTGATTTGTTTTTGTTTTGCCAAGGACATTCAACATGCAAACATGGTCCATTTTTGAAGGCAACAAGTGGAGTAACCCTAAGGGTGCAAGTGTGCATTGTGTTGTCCATTTTCATGCTTTTTTGTCTTTGTATTAGTCAAGCTATTTGTTATTTGATTTGCATACAAACCCTAGGTCTATCATGGCATAATTTGAAAGCTTTTAAATGCGGAAATTTAAAGTCCTAAATTATTACAACATGATTATGGGGATGGGGGTACAAATGTTTGAATGGGGGGATATTTGACAAGAAATTAAATCTAAACTATTACATCCATATCGAATATACAAATATTTAATCGTACAATGTAAACTAAATACAATAAATATGCAAAATGTATTATGCACAAAAATGATTTTTATGTATGTGAAAGTATTTTTCAATGTGAAATATAAACAAAAATAAAAAGGTCAAATTTTGAATATTTGTGTTTTAGGGCAAAACCCTAGTTTTTGAATAAATAGTATTTATTTATTAATTATATACAATATTTATTAATTATATACAAAAAATTAAGAAGCATATTGTAAAAAAGTATTTTTGATGTCAAATATTAATAAAAATAAAAAGGTATTATTTTCATATTTTTATCCTAAGTATTCTAATAAAATATACAAGTATTTATATTATATATTAAATATACTAAATATATACAAAAATAAAATATTAATTATTTACAAAAAAAGTATATTTCAAAAAATGTTTTCAAAATGTAAACAAAAAATAATAACTGAAAAATAATTATTTTTGTATTATTTTTAGGGTTTTTTAATAAAAAGGTTTTTATATTTATTTACATATATATGCTAAATAAAACAAATAAAATGTCAAATAAATGCAAAAATGTATGGAAAAATATTTTTGATATTTTTTATATTTTAGCAAAAAATAATAAGTCAGAATCAAAAAGAAAAAGTCAAAAATGATAAATATTTCACACAATGGGTCAGGGGGGTGTAAATTGGAAAAAGGGGTGCAAAGAGAAGGACTGACCCAGGCCCAACCCAAGCCAGTCATCTTCAACCTTCAGCATTGTTTGAACAAGCAAAAACGCGCGTTTCTTAACTCCTGATTCCTGGACTTTCATGCAAAACTCATAACACCAATAATGTAGAGCATCAAGAGACGAATTCAGACATATAAAATACTTGACTTAACTCTAAGAAACCAAGGAGAATTTCTTCATCCCCAATTTCTGACCTAATTTTTCTTCAATGTTCATGGCCAAAATTCTCACAGCATGCTTAATATAAATGAAAAGTAAATACATGGATGGCTTCAGGGCTATGAGTAGAACATGTTTCCTTCACAAACCTAAGATTAAACATGCCTGGATAAAGAGATAGAAGTCCATGGTTTTACCTGTTTCAGCTTGACTCATGTACAGCAATGTGGCCAACTTCAATGGAGTTTGAGGATTTGCACAGCTTGCCTGAGGTCCAAGGATGCTTCCCAAGTACCTAGCTTGCTTTGAATCACTTTGAATCGTGCTATGGAAGTCCACCTGCAAAACTGAAAATTGAAAATGGCAAGTGAGGTTAGGGGTGTTACAGTTGGTGTTTAGGGCTTGGGCTAGTTTCAGTGGATGGTAAGGAATCTATTTGAACTGGTTTTAGCCAAAGTGCACGAGTGAAATGGATTGTGGAAGTCAAGTTGCAGAACTTGCTCTGTTTCTGCAGCAAGAGGGTGTTTTTGTGTTTTGGGAGGTATGAGAGATGGTTGAATCGTGCCTTAGGTCTGTTTTGATGTGTGTAAGATGTTCACAAAGTTTTTTCTGGCTTATGCTTGCAGGAAGTGAGAGTTTGGTATGAGTTTGCCAAGTTTCTTCAAATGTAAGCAAGGATAATGTAAGTTCCAATACAGGCCTGTACCACCCTCTATGTATGCTGCATATCTTGTTCTTGATCAGAGGGATTTGTGTACAAATTCTAGCCTCAAAGATCTGGCCCATGCCTCTTGGATTTGGTATTTGACATAAAGCACTACTTTTCAAAAATGGCAAGTTTACTTTTTCTACTTAAGGGATAATTCTTTGTGTAATGACCAAATGGACAAAACAATGCTTGAACACAATGGTTAGGCATTTAATTATGGAGTGCAAACTTGGTTTAGAGGCCTGCAAGCAAGTACCAAGCATGCTGATTTCAAAATGGAACTTGTATGAACATGCATTTGGTTATGAACAAAAGTGAATTTTGCCCAACTTTGCAAATTCGATTCTCCCTAACCACAAGGGTATTTGAGAAGTTCTTGGACAATTTGGAAAGCTTGGAATGTTTACTAAAATCCATATTTGTAATGCAAATTGAAACTCAAAGTGGAAGCATGTGAAAAATGGCCAAGAAGTTGGACAAAAATCCTGCCTAGAATATGTCAAAATTTTTCTAAGTTAAAAAATGTTTTGCACCCTTGTTCCAAAAATCATAACTTGAGCTACAAGCTTCCTTTGAGAAAACTTTGTGAATCAAAGTTTTATATTTTTCAATGGACTACAACTTTCATGTTTTGAGTTTTGTTTGAATCCATTTGTATCTTGATAAAAAAATAGGACAAAGTTAGGGAAAAATTAGGGAATTTCATAACTTAGAAAATTTCTAAGTTATGAAATTTCTTCATTTTAAACCCTAATTTGCAATTTTGGATTTCTTGATGAACAATTTTCATAATTTATCATGTCTTGATGAAAAATGAATCTTGGCACTTGATTTTGACCAAAAAGTCAAAGTTTGACTTTTCAGTATACAGTCAAGTTTTGATCAGTTGACTGGAAAATTCATCTGTCAATCTTGTGCATTTGAGATCTTTTGAACTTGTTGAATGTGTCAAGACAATGCCATTGAGTCCTTGAGTCCATATGTGAGCTTGGTTTGCCATTGGCTAGGTCAAACAGTCAAAAATTACCTTTGTGCAGTCAAAACCCTAAGAATGACCATTTTGCCTTTTTGGTGATCTGATCAAATTTCTTGTGGAATTGTGATCCAAACTTGACCAAATGGTTCATATGAGTTCATTATGTTGATGTGGGTCAAAAATCATGAAGTTTGACTGTCAATTGGCTACAGTTGACTTTTCCCTCAATACAGTTGATTTCTAGGTCAACTGTCCAATTGACTGGGCAAAGATTGGAATCAAGACTTGAAACTTGGTATGGATAAACTTGTGAGTACAACATGAAGCATGAAAGTCACTTTGGGCATTTTAGGTCAAAACATCTTTGTGCAAACTCAAACCCTAATTTGGGTCAACAGTGCAAGGAGGAGTCTTGAGCAGAGCAAACCCTAACTTGATCTTGAATATATGAGTCTTGTGATGAGAAAATGTTGAAGAAATGAGAGGGCAAATTTTGGGGTACAACAGTTGCCCCTGTTCAATCTTCTTGAACCTGAAGAGTTAGATTGGCAAGCTTGCCTTTCGCGTCCTGAAGGTAAAAGGAGATTGGACACTAGAGTGCCCTTAAATTTGCACTCGTCAAAACAATGGATGCGGGAATGGGCTTAGAGATGCCATTTGGAGATGGGCTTAAAGATGCCATCTGGAGGGGTGACAGAATCTTGCCGGGGATGGGCTTAAAGATGCCATTTGGAATGTATGTTGTAGGTGAAAGAAATGAGTATCAGAAAGGTGTCCATGTTTTGGAACATCTCTGGACTGGGGGGTCTGAACAAGCAATAGATTGACATCCATGTTTGGAGAATCCGTAAACTGTTTTCAGAAGTTGAGAAATTGAATAAGCAATAGATCAGCATCCATGTTGGGAAGCGTCCGTAAACTGTTTTCAAAAGTTTGAGCTTATTAATCTTATCCTGAAAAGGGTAAAATATTAGCTGAAACACAAAGTTATGTTGCATGAAATGTATGATGCAATACATATGTTATATCAATGTTTATGATATGAATGTAATGAATGCGCATGTAAGCTGATGAGCTGTCTTGCTGGGGTTAGATGAATCCTGGATAGCCAGAGATAATAGAATCTTGACTTTTCCGGGGAAAGTGAATCCTTGACTGCTGCAAGGGATTAGAAATTCTTTGATCGTTGAAAATGAGAAGTCCTGGGACCGCTGTTGGGGGAATCAGGAGTTTGGGTTGTAAACCACTTTGAGAATGAGAATCTTCATTCTGTTGGGAATATCAGGAACTCAGGTTATCTGCCACTTTGAGAATGAGAATCTTCATTCTGTTGGGAATATCAGGAACTCAAGTTATCTGCCACTTTGAGAATGAGAATCTTCATTCTGTTGGGAATATCGAGAATTCAGGTTGTATGCCTCTTTGAGAATGAGAATCTTCATTCTGTTGGGAATATCAGGAGGTTGGGTGTATGCCAATCTACTGGGGTTTCAAGGATGAGAGTCTTCATTCTGTTAAGGGTCAGAAACTGGGAGTATACCAATCTTCTAAGGTTTTAAGGATGAGAGTCTTCATTCTGTTAAGGGTCAGAAACTGGGAGTATACCAATCTTCTGCGGTTTTAAGGATGAGAGTCTTCATTCTTGAGAGAAACAGATTTTAGGAGCTTCAGTTGTCCGTTATTCTGTCGGTGGTTGTAACTTCCAGCAGGTGATGAAGGAAATTTGGATGATGATCGTAACTTCCAGCAGGTGATGAAGGAAATTTTGAACGACTTTTCAGCTTGAAATGTAGTTTTGCTTTGGAGAATAAATCCTTGACAAATGTTGGGGAAATAAACCCATAACCGAAGCTGGGGCTTGAAAATCCTTTGATTACTGAGGGTGAGAAACCCTTGCTGACTGCTGATTGCTTGGGGAGCAAGATCTTCAGTTGTTGAGGGATCTTAGGACCACTGCTGGGGATAGAAAATCCTTGTTGACCTGTGGGAAATGAGAATTCTGATGAACTCTACTGGGGAGTCCAAAACCTGGGAGCCTCATGCCGGAGGAGTAAGACTGAGAATCTTCAATCTGATGGGAAGTATCTCTGTGGGGAGAGTGTTCACTAATCTGGTTCCGCTGGGGATTGATAGTTGGAAGTTTTAACTCCGTTGGGGATTAACAGCTTTGACTTTGCTGGGGATAGGATTTTCAGATTTTAGGGCTCCACTGGGGATACTGAAACTTAGCTATGAGGGGATTTAAGCTCTGGAAAGCTCTCCTAGCTGGGGAAGTCAATTTTGAGAAAGCTTTTGTTCTGTTGAGGATCCTGAAGTCTAACTCTGTTTGGGGAATTTAGAGTTTAATTCCGCTAGGGATTTCTTCTGAAAGGGCATCGAGATATCTATCCGTACCTTCAACCTATCAGCAATCATCTTCCTTGATTTGTAAGAAAATGATTATGTTCAAATGCATATGCCTATTTAACAAAACATTGGACGTTTCTCAAATAAAACATAAGTGTAAAAAGCAAAAGGAAGACAAAGCAAATTTCTGTATTTGAAAAAGTATTTGTATTAACTTTTTATGAGTATCTTTGTACAAAGGAGACAGGCATCCTAGTAAGAGGATGTTGTCGTAAAAAATTGAAATTTTTATACAAAAGAAAGATAGATATGTGTAACAATTCCATGGGATTCCATTCTGTTATAGCCTTCACAACTCTGAATATCTTGTCCATTCAATGCTTCGTCCGCCAATGATTGGATTGATCAGAAGCTCAGAGCTTGTTGATGAAGAGATTGTTCTTTAAAGTGATCCGACGAGACATAGTCACACGCTTTAATTCCCTAACTTTTGCCTGGATCTCCCTTTCGGGTTTTCAATCCACCGGGAAACCCTTTTTTGCCCAAGCCGCCCTTTCGGGTTTTCGACTTGTCGGGTGTACAAATTTTTTTTTGTTTTATCCCTAATTTTTTCCTGAACCGCCCTTTCGGGTTTTCGGTTCACCGGGATGCCCATTTTTTCCCAAGTCGCCCTTTCGGGTTTTCGACTTGCCGGGTCATTTTATGTGTAGTATCTTTGGACTATGTCTGCGTCCGCAGGGTGTCACAAATTGTCGCCGTCCATGGTTGTCAGAATCATTGCACCACCAGAAAATATGCTCTTGATCACAAATGGTCCTTCGTAAGTAGGAGTCCATTTGCCCCTGGGATCACTTTGCGGCAAGATGATCCGCTTGATCACAATATCTCCGACTTGATATACTTGACGTCTGACTTTCTTGTTGAAAGCCTTGATCATCCGTTTTTGGTACGTCTGACCATGGCAAACAGCAGTGAGTCGCTTCTCGTCGATCAAATTGAGTTGATCAAATCGGGTCTGAATCCAATCGTCTTCACTCAAATCAGAGTCCTTCATGATCCTTAAAGAAGGAATCTGAACTTCCATGTGTAGGACAGCTTCCATGCCATATACTAAAGAAAATGGGGTTGCCCCTGTTGAAGTTCGTGCCGTGGTACGGTATCCATGCAGAGCAAATGGTAACATTTCATGCCAGTCCTTGTAGGTGACTGTCATTTTCTGAATGATCTTCTTGATGTTTTTGTTCGTAGCTTCAACAGCACCGTTCATCTTCGGCCGATAGGGAGATGAATTATGATGATAAATCTTGAACTGTTCGCATAGAGCGGTGATCATAGTATTGTTCAGATTTGTACCGTTGTCTGTGATGATCCTGTCGGGGACACCATACCGGCATATGAGGTTCTGCTTGATGAAGCGGGCAACCACATTTTTCTTAACGGAGGCAAAGGAAGCTGCTTCGACCCACTTGGTGAAATAGTCAATAGCGACCAAGATGAAGCGATGTCCATTGGATGCCGTGGGCTTGATCTCTCCAATCATGTCAATGCCCCATATTGCGAATGGCCAAGGAGCTGTCATAATGTTGAGAGGAACAGGAGGAATATGAATCTTGTCAGCGTAGACTTGACATTTGTGGCAAGTATGGGAATGTTGATGGCAATCAGCTTCCATGGTAAACCAGTAATAGCCCGCCCTTAGAATCTTCTTAGCCATCGTATGTCCGCTCAAGTGGGTGCCAAATGTGCCACTGTGTATCTCAGTCATGATTAACTCTGCTTCAGCTTTGTCTACACATCGGAGTAAAACACAATCATGGTTGCGCTTGTAAAGGATGCCATTGCTCAGGAAGAACTTGGCAGCAAATCTCCTTAAGAAATTTTTGTCATTGACGGAAGCTCCTTCGGGATATTCTCTAGTCTGGAGATACCTTTTGATTTCATGGAACCAGGGTTGTTCCACTACTTCTTCGGTATTAATCTCATGACAATGTGCAGGTTCATCCATTTGCTCGATGGTGATTTGGGGAGCCTCGTTATCCCAGTTGAGTTTAAACATGGAGGACATTGTTGCCAGAGCATCTGCAAGCTGATTTTCTTCTCACGGGAAGTGCTCGAAGGTGATCTGCTCGAAATGAGGCAGCAATGTCAAAACATGTTCTTTGTATGGGATAAGATTAGGATGTTTGGTGTTCCACTCTCCTTTGATTTGACTGATAACCAAAGCCGAGTCCCCAAATACGATCAAAGATTTGATCCCCAAGTCTATAGTAGCCTTGAGACTAAAGATGCAAGCTTCATATTCAGCCATGTTGTTGGTACAACTGAAACAAAATCGGGCCGTGAACGGTGTGTGGCAGCCTTCCGGGGAAATGAGTACCGCACTGATACTGTTTCCAAGTGCATTTGAAGCACCATCAAAGTACAGGGTCCATCGGGATACTTTTTCAGGTCCGTCATACGGTCTGTTACCTTCAATGTTATCCAATGTCATGATGTCCTCGTCTGGGAAGTCGAATCTCATGGATTGATAATCTTCGATAGCTTGATGCGCTAGATGGTCAGCTAGTACACTCCCTTTTATAGCTTTTTGGTTAGTATACTGGATGTCATACTCAGTCAGGATCATTTGTCATCTAGCGATTCTTCCAAATAAAGCAGGCTTCTCGAAGATATACTTGATCGGGTCCATTTTGGAAATCAGCAAAGTGGTATGAGTCAACATATACTGCCTTAGTCGGCGAGCAGCCCATACCAAAGCGCAGCAAGTTTTCTCGAGCAGTGAGTGGTGAGTCTTACAGTCGGTAAACTTTTTGCTAAGGTAATAAATGGCATGCTCTTTTCGACCAGACTCGTCATGCTGGCCTAGTACGCACCCCATTGAGTTATCCAAAATGGTCAGATACATGATCAGCGGCCTTCCTTCGACGGGTGGCATCAGAATAGGAGGTTCTAGTAAATACTCCTTGATCTTATCAAAATCAGCTTGGCAATCGTCGTTCCATTCGACTACCTGATCTTTCTTCAATAGTTTGAAAATTGGCTCACAGGTAGACGTCAGATGAGAGATGAATCTGGCAATATAGTTCAAGCGTCCCAAGAACCCTCTAACCTCCTTTTCAATACGGGGGGCCGACATTTCTTGTATTGCTTTCACTTTCGCTGGATCGACCTCAATGCCTTTGTTGCTGACAATAAATCCCAGAAGTTTACCAGACCTAACTCCAAAAGTACACTTACTTGGATTCAGCCTGAGTTTGTATTCCTTCAACCTGGCAAACAACTTTTGCAGATGTTCAAGGTGTTCCTCCTCTGTTTGTGATTGATCTATCATGTCGTCTACGTAAACTTCGATTACATGATGTATCATATCATGAAACAAAGCTACCATGGCACGCTGATAAGTTGCCCCTGCGCTCTTTAGTCCGAACGGAATCACCTTGTAGCAGAAGGTACCCCATTGCGTAACAAAGGTTGTTTTCTCCATGTCCTCGGGGGCTATTTTGATCTGGTTGTATCCCGAGAATTCGTCCATGAAGGAAAACACTTTGTGCTGAGCCGTGTTGTCAATCAAAATGTCGATATGTGGTAGCGGAAAATCATCTTTAGGGCTAGCCCTGTTCAAATCCCGGTAGTCCACACACATTCTGACCTTGCCGTCTTTTTTAGGTACTGGCACAATGTTAGCAACCCATTGTGGATAGGATGTAACAGCCAGAAAGCCAGCGTTGAATTGCTTCATTACTTCTGCTTTAATCTTCTCAGACATGTCGGGCCTCATTCGGCGGACTTTTTGCTTGATCGGGGGACAGTCCTCTCTTGTAGGGAGACGGTGAACCACGATGTCTGTGTCCAACCCTGGCATGTCTTCATAAGACCATATGAAGATTTCAACGTATTCATTTAACAGCTGTATTAAGCGCTCCTTGACACTTGGTTCCAGATTGGCACCCACTTGTACTTCCTTCCTGTCTTCCTCTGTTCCTAAGTTGACTGTTTCCAACAACTCTTCATGAGGCAAGATGGCCCTCTCTTCTTGTTGTAGAAGTCTGGCTAGCTCTCCTAGTACTTCATAATCTTCGTTATCTTCGTATTCAGCCTGATTGACCAAATCTTCAGAGTTATTGAAGGATACAACAGAATAGTCACCCATAGAATCCAGAGTGGATGGGTACTGATTGATGAAAGTAATGGGAACGAAGTCTTTCGCCTCCCAGTTGTGTAGTCCCCCTTCAATGGTTGGGAAGATCCAATCTTCAATGTCGGCCTCTTTGTCTTCGTCTTCCAAAGCATTGATTCCATGAGGAGAAATCTTGATGGGTGTTCTTTCAATTTTTGAGCGACGCATAGCTTTTTGCCCCGCAGCGGTAAATCCCAACCCAAACTTGTCTGTCTTGTGAGGAAAGTCAGGAAACTGTCCCCATGTTGAGCTCTTTCCCTCCTTCATTGCAGCCTTTGCGTCTTTCAGAGATGCCATTCTGGCCACCTGCTTGGGCACCTCAGCTACTGCCTTTGCTACAGCCACCTCGGGAGAAACTTCCTCAAAGTGTTGAAAGGGTGTTTCGATGAATTCGCCATCCACCTCCACATACCGAAAGGAGTTCAGATGACTGATCATATACTCCTCCTCACCGTGCACAGTTATGATCTTTCCCTTAACAGGTTATTTCAGCATCTGATGTAGGGAGGAAGTGACTGCCCCAGCATTATGTATCCACGGCCTTCCTAGCAAGCAAGAGTAGGATGGGCGGATGTCCATCACATAGAAGGTTGAGGGGAACACTTCAGTGCCCACCTTGATAAGGATGTCGACCTCCTCATGCACCATTCTCTTAGACCCGTCAAAGGCCCTGACAATGATATTACTTGGTTTCAGCTCCAAGCCTTCACAATCCAACCAGTCCAGAGCTTTCTTAGGCAGCACGTTTAGAGAAGAACCAGTGTCGACCAAGACATGGGCGAGAGTAGTTCCTCGGCATTCAACTGACACATACAATGCGTCATTGTGCTTTCTTCCCTTCGGAGTTAGGTCAGCATCAGAGAAACCCAGGCCGTTGTCGGCGGTAAGGCTGGCTACACAATCCTGGAATTGATCGGCTGAGGTTTCCTGGGGTACATGGGCTGTCTTCAAAAACCTTATCAAGGCCTTGGCATGAGCCTCCGAACAAAGCAACAAAGCTAACATGGAGATCTTCGAGGGGGTTTGCCCCAGTTGCTCTACCACATCGTAATCACTCTTCTTGATTATTTTCAGAATCTCCTCCATTTCTTTCTTAGAGGTTTCGGGGATGATCAACGGCTAAGCCCTCGTCCTGACGAGCTCTTCTTGGATCCCTTTCCCCTTATCAGCAGAAGTAGGAGGGACAACCACAGGAGTAACAGCTTCTTCAATCAACGGAGTTCTTGCAGAAAGTTTTACCGGTGCAGGGGTAACTTTGGGAACAGTTGAGGGTCCAAAGATTGCCTTTGGAGGGGCAATCTCTGGAGAGAAAATTATCCCACTTCGGGTAATCTTGCTCGTACCGTCAATGTTTCCAATGTCGGTAGTTTCTTCGTCAGAGCTCTCTTCAGTTATCTCAATTTGTTTAACACTGTGGTAGTAGATTTCTCCACCATAATTCCACGGTATTGATTTGTCAGATTTGTATGGGACGGGCCCAGGCATGGTTATCTTCAAGGGTACAATCTTCGTAGCAGATGTAATCTTAACAGGCCTTTTGGGGACCTTGGAAAGATTGGCGGAAATGGTGATTATTTAAATTTCATTGATAGGAGTTGGAGTAACAGGAGTCTTTTCGAAAAGAATTTGTTGGTTGTCCATTAGGCGTTGGATGCCTATCTTCAGCAATAGACAGTCGATTGGTAGGGAGTGACAAAGGTAGAAATCTTCTTTACATCCTGGGAAAATCTCATCCTTCAACAGATTTAACTTGATTGTCAGTAGTGGAGTTATCAGATCATCAACAGCAGAAACAAACAGATCCTCTTCAACATCATGGACATTGTGACCATGCTTTGGTATTGGAGCGGAGATTACATTCGGTTTCTCAGGGGCGTCGAACTCAACCTCTTTTGCATCTATCAAATCTTGGATTTTATTCTTTAACGCCCAGCAATTGTTGGTGTCATGCCCGGCGCTGTCAGAATGATAGGCACATTTAGCATTGGCATGATAGTATGGAGATGTGGTGTTAGGGTTTTTTGGCGCCTCCTTTAAACCAGTCAGATCCAACTTCAACAAATGGGGAAGAACTTGTGCAGGTGTCATGTTGATGCGGGTGAACTGCCGTTGTGGCCATTCTACCCGTTGCTGGTTAGGTCTAGACTGATTGTTACGAGGCTGATCATTTGATGAATTTTGAATCATCACGGCCCCTACAGTTGGTCGGCGCTCAGTTCTTCCCGATCCTTTTTGAGAGTATATAACAGCTGCTTCCTTCTTTGCCGGGAATGCTTTTTTAACAGTTGTGGAGGCAGAGGCGTCCTTTTGAATCTTCCCATTCTTAATACCAGCTTCCACCCGTTCGCCAGTCAGAATCAATTCAGTAAACCCTGCGGAAGAGCTCCCGATCAAATGGTTGAAGAAAGGGCCAGATAGGGTCCCCAAGAACATATCCACTAGTTCCCTATCTGAAAGAGGTGGCTGCACTCTTCCGGCCAAGTCGCGCCATTTCTGGGCGTATTCTTTGAATCCCTCACTTGAGGCCATCCCCATACTTTGTAACTGAGTACGGGTTGGCGCCAAGTCAGCATTATATTGATACTAGCGATAAAAGGCAGCTGCCAAATCCTCCCAACTATGCACGTCTGACCTCTCAAGCTGGTAAAACCAATCAAGCTGTGTACTGGACAGGTTGTCCTGGAAGAAGTGTACCCAAAGATTTCTATCGGATGAGTGAGGTTGAATTCTTCTGACATACGACCTCAGGTGCATCTTCGGGCAAGACAAACCGTCGTATTTTGCAAAAGTTGGCACCTTAAACTTTGGAGGGATCACAATCCCAACAATCAATCCCAATTCTTCAAAATCTAGCCCAGGAACCCTTTGCAGCTCCATAGCTGCCAGCCTATCCTCCAGATTTTTGTACTTGTCATCCGCTGGCGGGTATTACTGCTCTGAGTAGTCTTCATCTTCCTCAACCTCTTCCTCTTCAGCCTCGGACTCAGAAGGTAATGCAGCTCTTTTCCCTTACCGGTTCCCTCATCAGATGTGGAGGGAAATTCAAGAACTCTCCTAGCTTCATTCTCAAATCTTCTTTCCAGTGTAGCTACCCCAACTCTTTTCTTCTTCTTCTTTCCTTTTTCTTGCTCTTTGTTCCCTAACAGTGCTTTTAGATCCTCCTGACCCTTTGCCAAGGTCATAAGGAGCTGTTGAAACTGTGAGTTTTGTGACTGCAGATCTTTGACCGTCTGTTTAAGATCCATCTTACTGAAATAAACAGCAGAAAGATAAGGAAACCTGGTGTGAAGACCTGTTTATGCATATGATGAATGATATGTTTATTCATGCAATGCATTCAAGGATTTAGAAATTTAAAATTGTTGCAAACAAAAAGAACACACGTCATATTAATAAGAAGAAATTTTGTCAGTACATAAATGCCCCATGGGCCAAATATTACAAAAACTTCTTAAGGTAAAAAGACGTTGTGCATCCTTTTTGGCGCGATGTAAGTGTTGAGGGTCTCCTCCTCGTGAAGTCGGCGGGTAAGCTCCAAAACCTTCTTCTCACTGGCGTAGAAGCTGGCTTCAAAAGTATTCCATTCTTCCTTGAGTTGGATCCAGCTCTTTTGCATTTCTTCCCATGATGTTGGCATGTCAGGATGTAGGATGGTGTATGGAACCTCTCCTTCCTTAACAGGCTCTTTAATCAAATGGGAGAATGTGAGGGTAAGGCATCATAAGACTCTAGGCTCGGGTTCGTACCCACTTGAGGTAAGGCTCAAGAGGGATGGAGTTTTTGTGCCCCAGTGTCTTGCTATCTACCTTGTTAGGCATCCTCCAAGCTCTGATGAATCTTTGGCGAAGTCCTTGCGCATCGTTGTCGAAGTCAAAAACTAGGTCTGGAATCAGCATGTCATGAGGGCCATCCCTCCGTGCATATCCAAATTGTCTCAAAGCTAGACAGGGGTTGTAGGTAATGCCTCCCCTAATGCCAAGTAATGGAACATTAGGGAACTCACCACAACGATCGACGATGATGACATTTTCTCTGGACCGAGAACACCAATGTACATCAGAATGTGTGAGGGTCATCAACCGTTGTGACCACCTTAAGCCTTGTTCATTCTTCAAAATAGATTATGGAAGGTGAGAAATAAACCACCTTGCAAGGAGAGGAGTACAGCACATGAGAACACCTCTCTTCCTCATTGTTCGTGTGTAAAATGAGTGGAGGATGTCTGTTGGCTCTTAAATTCGACACCCTTGTTTCATTAATGTCAGCCATTAAAGCTGAAGGTTGTTTTCGATCAGCTGAGTCTGTCGAAATGCCCATCGAAGGATGGCAATGTACTTAGAAGATTTCTTCCAAGAGAGAAGTTGGTTGCCTTCGACGTCGAAGGTGCTTCTCGTCGAAGATCCTTCTCGACGAAGGTGTTCGATGGTTCAGAGTGGAACGGTTTGAAATCCAAGCGTTTGGAGGGAAAACGGTTTCCAGCCGTTACCGAGTGCAACGTGCAAAGATCTGGGGCGTCGAACGTTGAGAACGTGCCAAGTGGAATCATCTCGAAGCAGTGTAACTGCCCGACAGTTACTTGAGATGTTTTAGTATAAATAGTAGTAGTTCACGCAGATTCTCGCGTGTGTTCACAATTATATACTAAGTCACTCATATAGATTCGAGTACCCAGCGTGTGAGAAAGAATTGTTGAGAAATGTATGTGTGAAACACCAACTTTAATCAAAGTCATTTACCTTTCCAGAAATTTACTTGCTTTATTCTTTACTTTCCTGTCGAAATCCTTTACTTTAAGCCTTCATTTATTTTACCAAGCCTACTTCTTCATGCAATTTACTTAAAGCCTCTTTATTTTATTGCCATTTAACCAATATCCAATTTAATCAAAACCTCAAAATCAACCTATGTCCTAGGATCAATCTGATCGATCCTGCGAGTAACCAAATAAGTAACCATTTGGAGGATCAGCGGTTGTTTACCAATAACCACGGTAAACAAATTGGCACGCCCAGTGGGACTGTGTGTTGATTGTTGAAAATAATCTCATCTTTCCGAGGAACGTTGTATGTTATTGAGAAGTGGTAGAATATACACTAACGATAACCATACTGCCAGAAGAAGGGAAGAGATGGCGAATCCGCCAAACAATAACGAAATCCCACAAACGAATGTGGGAGCAACGGTTATCTCGACCGTAAGTGAAGCGACAACTGTTGGTTCGACGCCAGCAGTAACGGTCACAGCAACGGGGCCATTACCTCCGTTCACAGGCCCCAGAGTGCCTTTAGGAACTCCCCCACCAAGGGGAAATTTAGGCACAAGGCCTTTTGTTCCCCCAGGATTTATGACAGGCGGTCATAATCGAGAGCCACTCTATGGCATGCCAACTTCTGACTTGGTTAGCCTGACGAATGCTGCGTCCACTTTTTCAGACCCTTTAGTGAGTGCCTCTTCGCCACTCCAAGGCTCTGGAGTAGGTATGGCGAATAGAAATAGGACCCAACTCTTAGGAGGAACGTCCCAAGTAGCCCATGGCCTTACAAATGCCTCGACAGCAGTCTTGAGGCAACAAATGGACGAAAGCAACCATGATATGGTGCAAATGTTGGCACAAACTTTAAGTACAGTGCTGAACCCTCTAATACAGAACACTACTCAATCGAATCAGCAGATGACAGCGCAAATGACGCGTTTGGCTGATTTCTTTGGAGTACCCCAACCTATTCGACAGCCCCAGAGGGCGCAAATAAGGGGAAACCAGGGTATATTCTTAGAGGAAGAAACCACCATCAACCAGGTTCAACAGCCTGTCGAAGAAAACCTTAGGGCACGTTTGGAACAACCTGTCGAGGAACCCAGGGTAATAACCCCAGAGGTAAGGTTAGTTAACAGAAACCAAAATGCTGACGAAGTAGTTCAGCATATCCAATACCAAAACACGGGTTTGGAAAACAATCTGGCAACCATGATCGAAAGGATCATGACTCAAAATGGGATGAACATGGGCTTTCGAAGGCCCAACTTTACATCCCCATTGTCAGAATACGTGTTACAAACAGACTTACCTCCTAGATGTAAAGTCCCCAAATTCACTAAGTTCTCTGGGGACACGACAGAATCTACTGTCGAGCATGTGGCGAGATACTTGATCGAAGCAGGAGATATTTCGAATAACGAAAATCTGAGGATCAAGTACTTCCCAAGTTCTTTAACAAAGAACGCTTTTACTTGGTTTACAACTCTCCCCCCCAATTCGATCCATCACTGGACCCAGTTGGAAAGATTGTTCCATGAACAATTCTACATGGGGCAAACCAAGATAAGCCTGAAAGAATTGGCCAGTGTAAAGAGACATTTCACTGAACCTATAGACGAATATCTAAATAGGTTTAGGCTGCTCAAGGCGAGATGTTTTACACAAGTGCCAGAACATGAGTTGGTCGAAATAGCCGCAGGAGGTTTAGATTATTCCATTAGGAAGAAGCTAGACACCCAATACCTAAGAGACATGGCCCAACTGGCCGATAGAGTTCGACAGGTAGAACGCCTCAAAGATGAAAAAGCAAAGGCAACGAAAACTCATAAGAGAGAGAGGATAGCGTACGTTGAGATGGATGACGAAGATCCAGAATCCTTCGACGATACTATAACCGTCGAAGAAGGAGAAGTCGATTTAGCGGAACTAAAACAAGGGCCACCATACTCTTGTAAACTGTTAGTCCCCTCAAGTGGGAAAAATCCCATTGGTCCAGAAAGGACCAACGATAGGTTCCCCAAAAAGACTTATAGTTTTGACATCACAAAATGTGATGAGATCTTTGACTTGCTTGTAAAAGATGGCCAAATGATAGTACCCCCAGGGGTAAAAGTGCCTCCTCTTGATCAAAGAAAGAAGAGAGGTTTTTGAAAATATCATAATTTTTTGGGCCATAAAACTTCTCAATGTTTTCTTTTCAGGAATCTTGTGCAAGACGCTATCGAAGAAGGGAGGTTGAAGTTTGCTGACAAAACCCCCATGGCTGTCGACTCAAATCCATTGCAGGCTGAAGCCCATTATGCTGAGCCTTCTGAGGTGAACGTGATCGAGGAAACCAGGAGCCAGTCGAAGAGGCCAGGAATCACAATGGTCGAAGTCTCAAAGGACCATATCAACATGCCAATCTTTGGCAGTTTTTCTGGGAATCTATCCAGAAAGACAATTGAAGCAGTTCAGAAAGCGGTCGAAGACCCAAAGCTGGAGACCGTTGAAGCACAAAAAACTGGACCAAAACCCAGTTCTCACTTGGCCACAGTTCAAGGCCAGACGGAGAATTTGGAGACCCAAATGAAGCAGTTAAACCTTGCCAACAAAGATACAATGAATATCAACATGGTCGAACTCTCTGACCCAAAAGCATCAGAAGAGGCCATGAGGCAAGAACAAGCTAATAAGACTGCTTTCCCTCGGGAAAATGAAAATCTGGCAGATTTTCTCCAAAGATGCCAGAAAAAGAAGTCAGAGGTGATGCTGTGTCCAAGATGCAGTTCGATCTTTGACAAGAAAGCTGCTGAGCACATTCAAGGCGTAAGAGCAGCGAATAAGAGAAGGGAAAATGTTGATCTTCGACATGACCCTAGAAGAGCCTCCCAAAGAGGTTCAAACCAAGAAAAGAGGCCATTGACTTTCAGGCCCCCAACAAATGTGCCGGAAGATACCTGGTACAAAACCTCTGGTCGAAAAAGGCCAAGTGAGGAGAGATGGCACTCTTTCGACATGCCAAGGGGTTCATCTTTAACTCAAAAGAAAGAGCCTCAAGTTGCTGCACCTAAAGTTGCACAAGTGTCAAGCAACTACAAAGGGAAAAATCCCATGTCTCGATCTCAATGGAGGAGATACCAAAGGAGACGAAAAGCTGAGAGGGAGGCTGCCAATGAACCAAAGGCAGAAACCAGTTCGAATGTTCCTCAAAGGAAGCAAAGGAAACCTCTAGAAAGAGAGCCAGTAACCAACAGGCTAGTTTGGCCTAACCAAGGTGAAGTCGAGGACGAAGACGATTCTGAGTCTGATGATACTTTGGACATAATGGTGAATATAGTCTCAGTGCTTCCCAGAGAATTCAACCGACAGGTGGAGGTCGAAGCAAGTGACTGGGAAGTGGAGCAAGAAATGGACAAACATAGGCCAGTGTGCTATTTCGTCATGGACAATGGCACCACTGAGGAACAAAATGGATTTTTCGAACCACCCACAGAGGCGATGAAAAATCACCTCAAGCCTTTATTTATAAGGGCTAAACTCGAAGAAACTACAGTGAATAAAATATTGGTGGATTATGGGGCAACCATCAACATTATTCCTCACTCTATGCTAAGGAAAATTGGCAAAAGGGATGAGGACATTAAGCCTCACAACATGGTCTTGTCGAACTATGAGGGCGGCATAGGGACCACTATGGGAGTGATCCAACTAGATATCAAAGTAGGGTCTATCCTTCGACCAACAATGTTTATGGTCATATCGGCCAAACCTAACTACAATCTTTTGTTGGGCCGTGAATGGATTCATGGTGTTGGAGCTGTGCCATCATCAATGCACCAGAGGCTGCTGCTATGGCGTCCAGATGGGATGGTCGAAAACATAGAGGCAGATCAAAGCTATTACCTGGGCGAAGTGAATCACCTAGGGTTGGTATATTTCGACAAGAACTTGGCTCACATAGGGCCATGTCCAACACCTGACTTCGACTTGGCGCCAGTGCCAAATACTTTTTGTTCCCTATACCTGCATCCTGAGCATGGTTTCCAATGGGACAGAGAAGACTTGTCCCACATAGACTTCAGTTGGTTAACTGATATCCAACCAACTGGTTGGGGAAGTGAATTCAGTGATAATGACTGAGTCACAATCTTTGAAGCGAATTTCGGCCTATGTAGCCGAAACTAAGATGATAACGGCTCTCGAAGCCGAAGTGAAGTACATGGCCACACAGGCCAATGATCAACAGTTATCTGCTGCAGGTCCAGGAAAGGATTTCGATCCAGAACCCCCTGATATCATGCCAGAAGAAATGCAGGAACAGAGGCTCGACGCCATCTATGACGATGAGCCTTTGGGCTTCGAAAAGGACCCCTTGGCGAACAACATTAAAATGTTAGCGCAAGATCCTTTAGAAGAAATCAACTTAGGCGAAGGGTCAGAGAAAAGGCCAACTTACATCAGCGCCAAAATTGACCCAGAACTTAGGTTGGAAGTAATCCAATTGTTGAAAGAGTTCAAGGACTGTTTTGCATGGGATTACGACGAAATGCCTGGTCTCGACAGAGGATTGGTAGAACTTCAGTTGCCAATCAAACCTGGGAAGAAGCCAATCAAGCAAAGTCCAAGACGCTTCGCTCCAGAAATACTGTCGAAGATCAAAATGGAAGTCGAAAGACTGTTGAAATGCAAATTCATACGCGTTACAAGGTATGTCGAATGGATTGCAAACATTGTGCCAGTAATTAAGAAAAATGGTACATTAAGGGTGTGCATAGATTTCAGAGATTTGAATGCTGCTACACCCAAAGATGAATATCCTATGCCTGTGGCGGAGATGCTAGTCGATTCTGCCGCTGGCTATGAATACCTGAGTATGCTCGATGGTTATTCAGGATATAATCAAATTTTCATTGCTGAAGAGGATGTGTCGAAAACAGCTTTTCGATGCCCTGGGGCCCTAGGCACTTACGAATGGGTAGTGATGCCTTTTGGCCTAAAGAACGCTGGGGCAACATACCAGCGAGCAATGAATTCTATCTTCCATGATTTTATTAACACTTTTATGCAAGTATATATTGATGACATTGTTATAAAATCTGTTTCCAGGAAGAATCATATTGACCACCTTCGACAATCATTCGAAAGAATGAGAGAACATGGTCTGAAGATGAACCCTTTGAAGTGTGCGTTCTGTGTGAAAGCTGGAGATTTCTTGGGCTTCGTTGTCCACAAGAAAGGAATCGAAATCAACCAGAACAAGACGAAAGCAATTCTGGAAGCGAAAGCGCCATCGAATAAGAAGGAACTGCAATCTCTGTTAGGCAAGATAAATTTCTTAAGGAGATTCATATCTAACCTAAGTGGGAAAGCTCAGGCCTTTTCACCCTTACTTCGACTAAATAAAGAGGGGTTCGAATGGGGGCAAGAGCAACAAGAAGCCTTCGACAAAATCAAAGGGTACCTCACTAAGCCACCTATTTTGGTGCCTCCTTGTAGCAATAGGAGTATGAGATTGTACATAGCTGCATCCGACAAAACTTTGGGAAGTATGTTAGCCCAAGAAGATGAGAATGGAGTCGAAAGACCCATTTACTATCTTAGTAGAGTTTTGAACGATGCAGAAACTAGATATAGTGAAGTTGAAAAATTGTGTCTATGTCTGTATTTCTCTTGTACAAAACTCAAGCAATATATAAAACCAGTTGATGTGTATGTTTCGTCTCATTTTGATGTTTTCAAGTATATGTTGTCGAAACCTATCTTGCACAGTCGAATTGGCAAGTGGGCATTAGCATTAACTGAATACTCCTTAACCTTTATGCCTCTTAAGGCAGTGAAAGGACAAGTGGTTGCAGACTTTATAGTCGACCACTCAATTCAAGTTGAGGATATTATTTATGTGGAGATCGAACCTTGGAAATTCTACTTCGATGGTTCCAGCCATAAAGATGGAACAGGGGTAGGAGTCTTGATCATTTCTCCAGAAAAAATTCCAACAACATTCAAGTACAAGATATCAGGTTCTTGTTCGAACAATGAGGCTGAGTATGAAGCTCTAATTACTGGCCTTGAGATATTGTTGGAATTGGGGGCAACTCGAGTCGAAATAATGGGAGACTCAGAGTTAGTCATTAAGCAAGTCACAAAGGAATATAAATGCATAAGAGAAAATCTCATTATGTACTTTGTGATAGCAAATCGTTTATTGAAAAAATTTGAAATGGTCAATATTCGACACATACCCAGATTGGAAAATCAAATAGCCAACGACTTGGCACAAATTGCATCTGGGTACAAGATTTCAAAAACAAAATTACAAAGAGCAATCGAAGTTCGAGAAAAGATAAAAGCAACTTGTTTATCACCAACAGACTTGGAATCGACGAGACTAGGATATGCTGATCAAAGTAACTTCGAAATTTCGTTCATAGATAATTTGTCAGAACAAGATTGGAGGAAACCCATTGTGGATTATCTTCAAAATCCAGGAGCTTCGACAGAACGAAAAACAAAGTACAGGGCGTTGAGTTATGTACTCATGGGTAATGAGTTATTCAAGAAGACGCCTGAAGGGGTATTGCTAAAATGCTTAAGTGAAACTGAAGCATACATAGCCCTTTCGACTATGCACGCTGGGGCATGCGGGGCTCACCAAGTAGGCCATAAGATGAAATGGTTGTTGTTTCGACAAGGACTATACTGGCCCACTATGCTGAAAGATTGTGTTGAGTTCGCCAAAGGTTGCCAAGAATGTCAAGTCCATACAGGCATCCAGCATGTACCAGCAAGCGAACTTCACTCGATAGTGAAACCTTGGCCCTTTAGAGGATGGGCGTTGGACCTCATTGGAGAGATTCGACCAGCATCATCAAAGAGTCAGAAATATATACTGGTAGGCATTGATTATTTTACTAAGTGGATCGAAGCTATCCCTTTAGTCAATGTAGACCAAGAAAATGTCATTGAATTTATTCAAAAGAACATTATCTTTAGGTATGGAATCCCTGAGACTATAACAACTGATCAAGGATCAGTTTTCACTGGTCGAAAGATGTAGGAATTCGCTCAGGAAACAGGTTTCAAACTCCTAACATCAACGCCTTATTATGCACAGGCAAATGGTCAAGTCGAAGCAGCAAACAAAGTAGTGATTGGCTTGATAAAAAAGCATGTTGGGAAGAAACCAAAAAATTGGCATAAGACGTTGGACCAGATTTTGTGGGCTTGTCGAACGTCCCCAAAAGAAGCCATAGGTACAACACCATATAGGCTAACTTTTGGCCACGATGCAGTGTTGCCAGCAGAAATTTGTCTTCAATCTGCAAGGGTTCAGAGACATTATGATATTCCCTCTGAAATTTATTGGGATATGATGTTAGACGAACTAGTGGATTTAGACGAAGAAAGATTGCGCGCTCTTGACCTACTCAGGCTTCAGAAGAAAAGAGTAGAAGACTCTTATAATAAAAAGGTGAAACCTAAGGTATTTTCGCCTGAAGAACTAGTTTGGAAGGTGATTCTTCCCATGGATCGAAGGGATCGAAGCATGGGAAAATGGTCACCCAAATGGGAAGGACCATTCAGAGTTATCCAGACTTTTTCTGGTGGAGCCTATGAAGTCGAAGAGCTAGGTGAAGATAAAAGGCTCTTGAGAGTAAATGGTAAATATTTGAAAAAATACAAACCTACACTCCAAGAGATAAAAATAAAATAACAAGGTAATGACTAAATTAACCATAAAAGAAAAAAAAAAGCCAAAATGGAAAATTTTTATAATTTAGCCAAGATGGCAATGTTGTCGAATACATATTACAAAATATGGTTAAAAAGCTGAATCGATCAGAAGGGAATGGAGTCCTTGAGTCGAAGGTACTTGGTTTGCTGCAGCTCCAATCTTTTGTTGCACCAGGCATTCGCCTGCACAAGCTTGGCAATCTGATCGTCGAAGCCTTGGGCTTTCTCAGAAAATTCTAGGCCTTGTTTGATTTCAGTTTGACTTTCGGTGTCTGGGACGGTCGAGAGAAGTTCCTCCTTGCGCTTAGTATTGGCATTTATCTTAGCCTCTATTTCTTCGATTTGCGCCCTGAAGGAAGCATTCTCTCGATCGATGGCATCAACCTCTTCTTGTGTAGATGCTTTTTGCTTCGACAACTCCGCAATTCGAGAAGTTGTCTCCGAAACAGCAGTCCATGCAGAAGAGCTTTTGCCATATAACACTTCGAGCTGGCTATTAAAGCCCCTTTGTCGCCGATAATCTGCTGAGACTTGATCAATAATGGAGTGTAACTCCATGATAAAGCCTGAGACTTCTGGAGGTACAGCTAACAAGTCTACAGCATTCAAAACATCCCTCAAGTATGATGGAGCAGTAGGGTCCCCCTCCAAAGCTTTCATCAAATCCTTCTTGAAAAACTGAGCCTTAAGCTTCGTCAAAGCCTCATCGAGAGGAGAAGTTTCAGTGGACTTCCCCGACAGAGTAGGAACCTCCTGGCTAGCGTCAGACGAACTTTTGCTCTCGATGATGGCGTTCAGATAGCTAACAGGGTCAGTTTGCTTCAAGAGTTCTAAGTCCTCTTTCGACCTGTGCTTTGTTGAGGTAACAGCCCTTGCAACAACATTGTCTTGGGTTTGAGGCTGTTGAGTGACATTTGCCTCGACTTGATTCCCTTCGACTCGGACTACGACAGTACCAGCGTCATCATGGTGCCCTTCGCCAGCGTCACCTTGGTTCTCTTCGCCAGCGGCACCTTGATCCTCTTCGCCAGCGTTGCCGTGGTCCCCTTCGTCACGATTCTCTTCCGACAGATCCACCACCTGAATCTCTTTTGGCTGTTGCTCTTCTGTTTGAGGATCTTCTGCTGGTTTTTCTGCCGTCTCAGCATTGGCCTCATTTATTTCAGTACGGGCTTCGTCATTTTCCAAGCCTTTTTCTTGTGGCCTGCTGAGTTCAGCAGACTCCAATGTTTCAGAAGTCCTTGGCGGTGAGCTTTCAGTGGTGTCCTGAAAAAGAAGAAGAATCTTCAAAATCGAAAGAGACATAGTCGAATGTAGGTATCTACACCTGAGTTACAAAGAGGTCTAAGAGATTACCTGTAAATTAGCTTCAGCCCCAGGGCTGGAATTGTCGCTTTCGACAGGCTTATTGAGAAGAACGTTTAATTCCTCCTCCGTTGGCTCCTCAATGATCACTGGAGGTGGCCTGGGCTTTCTCCCAGCAACCTTTATTCTAATTGTTCGACCCTCAGGAGCAGGAACGTCCTTCGTCAGCTTTCGCCTTTTTAGAGGAGCAGGGGGAGAATCATCTTCTTCGTCGCTCCCGGATTCGACCATCAGTGCTGGCCGTTTCTTGGGCGAAGGTGCCTAAAAAACCAATGGGAATTCGATTTAGCAGTTACATCCAAAGTCAAAAGTCAAAGCCAGAAGAAAATAATGAAAGTCTGGTTACCGATACAGAAGGCTTTTTTGAAGGGCCTTCCCCCTGTTGGTTTGTTGTGGTCTTAGCCGGCGCTATAGTCTTCGCCGGCGGTGGAGGTTTTGTTGAGGGGCCTCCTCCCTGTTGGCCTTCTGCAGCCTTCTTGGCTGCAGGCTTTCGAACAACTGAAAGCAGATAAAATAATTAACAGGCTAGCAGTCGAAAGAGAAAGACAAAGTAATTCGAAAGGATGAACTTACATTTCTTTATTTTGTCCAAGACAAGGACAAAAGATTTCTGAAGCTCATCCACGAAGTCCTTCTCGTCGAAAAAATCCTCAGTGTAGTAACTTTTCCACCACTCCTCGAAGGATGGTGAGCAAAGAAAGTTGAGCTGGTAGTCAAACAACGAAAGAACTGTTCGACCAGCATATCTTCCGATATGTTTAGTGGCAGCTTCTTCGGTGTAGTCGTTGCAGAAGTATAACATAGACTTCTCCCTTGGAAAAATTGGAGAAGGTAGTGTTTGAATAATACCAAACTGGCGAGACACCAGGTTTGGTTGATATGCAATCAGACTCAAGTGAGTCTTAGAGCTCCTGAATCGAAGAGGCATGATTCTTGGTGTGAGGAACGCCTCCCACATTGTTGTATGTTCGTCAACCTGAGGACCACTCGACGTCCTAGGATGTGGCCTTGTGAACCACGCTGGGCCTACCTTCCGTCGAGCAAACGGAGCCATAGTCGAAGCAAACTCTTTCCTTCTAGCAAACATCAGAACGAAGTTTGTGAAAGTTTGCTGAAGCTCCAGTCCATCTTCCATTGGAGTCAACAGAGCCAGTCTGGTTCCTTCGACATGTCTGTTCGCTATCTCTGGAGCCTGCTCATTTATTTGAATCTTCTTAGGCAAAAAAGATTCGAAAGTGGCATTGAGCCACAGTTGGAGCAGCCAAAAAGGTCCAGCAAGCAGCAGACTGGCCCTGTTCTCGATAATCTTCAGAAGAGTCGCTCCATTACTAATCGACTCATACAGGCTAGCCAAAATCAATTCTGCCAAACAGATATTTTGGCCATGATGGAGTTGAGTGGCGAGAGTGACCATCTTCTTGGTCACCTGTAAGGACTTGGAGCAAAACACAAAGCGTTTCAGCCATAAAGCTAGAAACGCAATATGTTCGACATCCGACACAGCATCTGTCGACCTGTCGTGGTAGTGATTGATGAAGGTGGTGTAGGTTGGTTTTGTGGCAGAGAATCCAATTTGATCCTCCGACATTTCTTCCGGGTCGAAGTAGTCCCCAGTAGGTCGAAGGCCAGTGATGGCGGCCACATCGAAGAGTGTGGGAGTCAGCATTCCACAGGGAAGATGGAAGGTGAAGTGGGAGTAGTCCCAAAAGAGTAGAGAAGCTATCAACATCTCTGGGGAATAGTTAAGACCTGTCTTCGACAGCATAACCAGGTCGAAAATCCCCATATCTTTCCAGGTCGAAGCTTGGCGTTTCTCCATTTTTTCCAGCCAAGCACTATAATCAGGAGTAAGGCTGGGGCCAGACCTGAAAGCCCTAACACCTTTGTTGAAGAAACGGAGGTCGATTTTCTCTTTAGCAGGGTCTTCATTATCCTCTGCATCTTTCTTGGCGCATGCAACCGGTTTGAGCCTCTCAACTACCGGAAAATAACTCTTGATCTTCATGGCCTCAGAAATGCTTGGGTACAATGGGCCAGACATAACAAAGATCTGGTTGGAATATCCAACCGGGATCATAAGGTGGCGTGAGTAAGCATCGCGAACAGCGATGTCCAAAGGTTCAGGGACCCTTCGTTGGCCCGTGGGAGTTACTACTGGAGCGGTCGAGAAAACCCTAGGTTTGACGTTTCCAGATGGTACGGTGGCGCTAGGAGCATTGGAAGAACCAGATGCCATTATTGGTAGTGAGGTTGAAGACGAAGTGAAGAAAAGAGGTTTGCAAAGTTGACAAGTTTGTATGCAAATGGAGAAGTCTGAAAGCTAGATAGCGTAAAAAGTCCCACAATGGGTACTTACTGCTATTTATAGTAGTGGGGGAAAATCCCCAAAATCGAGGACATTAAATGCCATTTAATGTTGCAGAAGGTAGTGGGACACGTGGTGTCTCCCTGTTGTTTTAGCCGTTCTGCAGAAATGGAGGAGTGCAGCGTGCGCCCTCGGTTTTTGGAATTGTCATGATGACAATTTGTGAAATGACGTTTGGCACACTGCACGCCGTACTGAGGTGACGTCTTAGGTACGGATAAATGATGGTTTTTCTTGGGATTGTCAGTGGTTGGTAGAAGACAACAAAAAGTGCACAATTTAATTTGTGACTAAGAATGAAAAGACAGGTGTCGAATGGTATTTCAAAGAATGCCTTTTTCTTTCAGAGTCGAAAAAAGGCATTCTTGGGGGGCAATTTGTTGGCTCTTAAATTCGACACCCTTGTTTCATTAATGTCAGCCATTAAAGCTGAAGGTTGTTTTCGATCAGCTGAGTCTGTCGAAATGCCCATCGAAGGATGGCAATGTACTTAGAAGATTTCTTCCAAGAGAGAAGTTGGTTGCCTTCGACGTCGAAGGTGCTTCTCGTCGAAGATCCTTCTCGACGAAGGTGTTCGATGGTTCAGAGTGGAACGGTTTGAAATCCAAGCGTTTGGAGGGAAAACGGTTTCCAGCGGTTACCGAGTGCAACGTGCAAAGATCTGGGGCGTCGAACGTTGAGAACGTGCCAAGTGGAATCATCTCGAAGCAGTGTAACTGCCCGACAGTTACTTGAGATGTTTTAGTATAAATAGTAGTAGTTCACGCAGATTCTCGCGTGTGTTCACAATTATATACTAAGTCACTCATATAGATTCGAGTACCCAGCGTGTGAGAAAGAATTGTTGAGAAATGTATGTGTGAAACACCAACTTTAATCAAAGTCATTTACCTTTCCAGAAATTTACTTGCTTTATTCTTTACTTTCCTGTCGAAATCCTTTACTTTAAGCCTTCATTTATTTTACCAAGCCTACTTCTTCATGCAATTTACTTAAAGCCTCTTTATTTTATTGCCATTTAACCAATATCCAATTTAATCAAAACCTCAAAATCAACCTATGTCCTAGGATCAATCTGATCGATCCTGCGAGTAACCAAATAAGTAACCATTTGGAGGATCAGCGGTTGTTTACCAATAACCACGGTAAACAATGTCCCCAAGCAATGTAGGTATAGGATTCCTGGATATGAAAATCTTGACAGCATTGACATCTATAAGTTGGTCAGGATTTGGGAACAAGATCATCCCATAAATAAGGAGTGCCACAATCTCTTCAAAGGCTTGCAGATCCAGGGAATTCCAACACTCTTGTGCCTTCTCAAACAAGAATTTTGCTAAGAAGCCTTTGACACCACTTCTAGTCTCCCAATGCCCCTTGATGTCAGATGGTTGCAAGTGTAGTGCTTGAGCAACATCTTCAGGCTTTGGTTCTTTTTCCGTACCGTTGTAGGGTAGTTGATTAAGAATAGGAATTCTCAGGAGTTGAGAAAATTCCTCCAAAGTAGGCACCAATTGATAGTCAGGGAATGTGAAACAGTGGTGAAGGGGGTCAAAGAATTGGAACAACACTTTCACCATGTCTTCTTCAATGTTGGTGTTGACTAGGCTGAGCAGTCTACCATGTCTTTCACTGAAGAGAGAGCTTTCTGGAATTCTGGATGTAAGCTCCTTGAGTTGAGGAGGGATTCTCACAAGGTTGACTTGGATAGTTTTCCTGCGAAGAATTTCCATGACCTACAAAACAAGAACAAAGATGAAGATCCAAACCCTTGAAATGGTTAGTGGATGCATATGATGCTTTATGATGTTCATGATGTATGCACAAACATATGTACAAGCAAGCCACACAAAACCCTAGTTTCAGGCTCGCATGGGGTTTCATAGGTAAGTACCCTCTTGAGTGTAGTTGGCTTAAAAACCTGTCCTATAAATAGTAACCGGGTTCTAAGGAGCTCAATATCATTGGATTGTTTTTCATGTTCATTATTTTGGTTTAGCCACTTAACTGGCGACCAAAATATTCCAAGAAAACAACCCCCAATGAGTGTAGTATCGAGTATCTACCAACTTCGGACTGCACCAAAGTCGGTCATCTCACTACCCCTAAAAAGGCTAAGATGGTCAATTAAGGTTCTAAGAGTTCGTTAGTGCTTCATGACATCACTCAGCGGCCCCGTATTCTCCTTGACTACTCAAGGGCTACCGGTACTCACAAATATGTCACACTAACATAGCTTACTGCTTCAACCATGTCGGTATACCCCGCACAGTTCCCTCACAGTTTTATTGCTATTTACCTAAAAAGGTGCCCCCAAATCCGGGTGTAGGATTTACAACAAACCTAAACAAGGACCCAAAAAGTAAAGCAATCAAAGCAATCAAAGCAAGCATGTAAAGGTGATCTAAAACCCTACGGTAACCCCACTTTTAATTTTACTCCCCAGCAGAGTCGCCAGTTCTGTGATACGGTGGGAGAACTGACTTGAGGTTTTGCGTTTGTTTTCGCAAATGTTTCGGTTGAGCAAGAGTCGCCACTTACTTTTTATTTTATCCTAAGGAAAGGTTTAAAAAGCACAGGAAAAACCTTTGAGATGTTTTCGTGGGTTTGGGGAGTAGATTATAGAAAGGGAAGGTATTAGCACCCTTTCTATCCATGGTTATCCATGGGCTCTTAGTTACTTGCTTAGATCACTTGCCTTTGCTTTTCAATTGTTTGAAATGGTGCTTTGTGTGTGTGGTTTTTAAAAATGTTTTGAAAAAGATGCCTTGTCTAGGCAACCGTTGTAACAATTCTTTACTCGAATGTTTTACAAAGGTGTTTGTCTTTTTGAAAAGATGTTTCAATGTTTTTGAAAGTTGTTTTGAAAGTTGTGTTGTGGAGTGTGTTTTGAAAGTAGGCAAGTCTGTTTTGCAAGTTTGATCAAGTAACTAAGAGTTGTCTACCCCTAAATTTCTCAAAGATTTTTCTCATGTTTTAACCCTTTTAACAGTGTTGTTTCACCATTGTATTTGGTGAATAACCTTGTGTTAGGATGTTAACGGGACGGGCGCGGGTCATCGTTTAGACCATGAATGCAATAGTGCCAAGTGTCTTTGGCCATTTGCTTGAGGGACTATGATCATTTTGTTTAGGCAACTTGAGAAAGCGTCATCGAGGGACTATGATCATTTGATTTGTTTTTGTTTTGCCAAGGACATTCAACATGCAAACATGGTCCATTTTTGAAGGCAACAAGTGGAGTAACCCTAAGGGTGCAAGTGTGCATTGTGTTGTCCATTTTCATACTTTTTTGTCTTTGTATTAGTCAAGCTATTTGTTATTTGATTTGCATACAAACCCTAGGTCTATCATGGCATAATTTGAAAGCTTTTAAATGCGGAAATTTAAAGTCCTAAATTATTACAACATGATTATGGGGATGGCGGTACAAATGTTTGAATGGGGGGATATTTGACAAGAAATTAAATCTAAACTATTACATCCATATCGAATATACAAATATTTAATCGTATAATGTAAAGTAAATACAATAAATATGCAAAATGTATTATGCACAAAAATGATTTTTATGTATGTGAAAGTATTTTTCAATGTGAAATATAAACAAAAATAAAAAGGTCAAATTTTGAATATTTGTTTTTTAGGGCAAAACCCTAGTTTTTGAATAAATAGTATTTATTTATTAATTATATACAATATTTATTAATTATATACAAAAAATTAAGAAGCATATTGTAAAAAAGTATTTTTGATGTCAAATATTAATAAAAATAAAAAGGTATTATTTTCATATTTTTATCCTAAGTATTCTAATAAAATATACAAGTATTTATATTATATATTAAATATACTAAATATATACAAAAATAAAATATTAATTATTTACAAAAAAAGTATATTTCAAAAAATGTTTTCAAAATGTAAACAAAAAATAATAACTGAAAAATAATTATTTTTGTATTATTTTTAGGGTTTTTTAATAAAAAGGTTTTTATATTTATTTACATATATATGCTAAATAAAATAAATAAAATGCCAAATAAATTCAAAAATGTATGGAAAAATATTTTTTATATTTTTTATATTTGAGCAAAAAATAATAAGTCAGAATCAAAAAGAAAAAGTCAAAAATGATAAATATTTCACACAATGGGCCAGGGGGGTGTAAATTGGAAAAGGGGGTGCAAAGAGCAGGACTGACCCAGGCCCAGCCCAAGCCAGTCATCTTCAACCTTCAGCATTGTTTGAACAAGCAAAAACGCGCGTTTCTTAACTCCTGATTCCTGGACTTTCATGCAAAACTCATAACACCAATAATGTAGAGCATCAAGAGACGAATTCAGACATATAAAATACTTGACTTAACTCTAAGAAACCAGGGAGAATTTCTTCATCCCCAATTTCTGACCTAATTTTTCTTCAATGTTCATGGCCAAAATTCTCACAGCATGCTTAATATAAATGAAAAGTAAATACATGGATGGCTTCAGGGCTATGAGTAGAACATGTTTCCTTCACAAACCTAAGCTTAAACATGCCTGGATAAAGAGATAGAAGTCCATGGTTTTACCTATTTCAGCTTGACTCGTGTACAACAATGTGGCCAACTTCAATGGAGTTTGAGGATTTGCACAGCTTGCCTGAGGTCCAAGGATGCTTCCCAAGTACCTAGATTGCTTTGAATCACTCTGAATCGGGCTATGGAAGTCCACCTGCAAAACTGAAAATTGAAAATGGCAAGTGAGGTTAGGGGTGTTACAGCTGGTGTTTAGGGCTTGGGCTAGTTTCAGTGGATGGTAGGGAATGTATTTGAAATGGTTTTAGCCAAAGTGCACGAGTGGAATGGATTGTGGAAGTCAAGTTGCAGAACTTGCTATGTTTCTGCAGCAAGAGGGTGTTTTTGTGTTTTGGGAGGTATGATAGATGGTTGAATAGTGCCTTAGGTCTGTTTTGATGTGTGTAAGATGTTCACAAAGTTTTTTCTGGCTTATGCTTGCAGGAAGTGAGAGTTTGGTATGAGTTTGCCAAGTTTCTTCAAATGTAAGCAAGGATAGTGCAAGTTCCAATACAGGCTTGTACCACCCTCTATGTATGCTGCATATCTTGTTCTTGATCAGAGGGATTTGTGTACAAATTTTAGCCTCAAAGATCTGGCCCATGTCTCTTGGATTTGGTATTTGACATAAAGCACTACTTTTCAAAAATGGCAAGTTTACTTTTTCTACTTAAGGGATAATTCTTTGTGTAATGACCAAATGCACAAAACAATGCTTGGACACAATGGTTAGGCATTTAATTCTGGAGTGCAAACTTGGTTTAGAGGCCTGCAAGCAAGTACCAAGCATGCTGATTTGAAAATGGAACTTGTATGAACATGCATTTGGTTATGAACAAAAGTGAATTTTGCCCAACTTTGCAAATTAGATTCTCCCTAACCACAAGGGTGTTTGAGAAGTTCTTGGACAATTTGGAAATCTTGGAATGTGTACTACAATCCATCTTTGTAATACAAATTGAAACTCCAAGTGGAAGCATGTGAAAAATGGCCAAGAATTTGGACAAAAATCCTGCCTAGAATAGGTCAAAAATTTTCTAAGTTAAAAAATGTTTTGCACCCTTGTTCCAAAAATCATAACTTGAGCTACAAGCTTCCGTTTAGAAAACTTTGTGAATCAAAGTTGTATATTTTGCAATGGACTACAACTTTCATGTTTTGAGTTTTGTTTGAATCCATTTGTATCTTGATGAAAAAATGGGACAAAGTTAGGGGAAAATAAGGGAATTTCATAACTTAGAAAATTTCTAAGTTATGAAATTTCTTCATTTTAAACCCTAATTTGCAATTTTGGATTTCTTGATGAACAAGTTTCATAATTTGACATGTCTTGATGAAAAATGAATCTTGGCACTTGATTTTGACCAAAAAGTCAAAGTTTGACTTTTCAGTATACAGTCAAATTTTGATCAGTTGACTGGAAAATTCATCTGTCAATCCTGTGCATTTGAGATCTTTTGAACTTGTTGAATGTGTCAAGACAATGCCATTGAGTCCTTGAGTCCATATGTGAGCTTGTTTTGCCATTGGCTAGGTCAAACAGTCAAAAATTACCTTTGTGCAGTCAAAACCCTAAGAATGACCATTTTGCCCTTTTGGTGATCTGATCAAATTTTTGTGGAATTGTGATCCAAACTTGACCAAATGGTTCATATGAGTTCATTATGTTGACGTGGGTCAAAAATCATGAAGTTTGACTGGTAATTGGCCACAGTTAACTTTTTCCCCAATACAGCTGATTTCTAGGTCAACTGTCCAATTGACTGGGCAAAGATTGGAATCAAGACTTGAAACTTGGTATGGATAAACTTGTGAGTACAACATGAAGCATGAAAGTCACTTTGGGCATTTTAGGTTAAAACATCTTTGTGCAAACTCAAACCCTAATTTGGGTCAACAGTGCAAGGAGGAGTCTTGAGCAGAGCAAACCCTAACTTGATCTTGAATATATGAGTCTTGTGATGAGAAAATGTTGAAGAAATGAGAGGGCAAATTTTGGGGTACAACAGTTATCATCAAAACATAAGGCCAAATGTAGAACCAATCTTGTTCTTACAATTTTCCCTTTTTTGATGATGATAAAACCATGTATTTTGATAGAACAATTCATACAAGGTAATCACCATGGAACACAAATTCAGTAAAGCTAATTAGCTCCCCCTGAATATGTTAATACTCAAAATTCCATTAAAGCTTATTCAGAGTCTCCTCCCTGAGTCCAAGACTCACCAAATGAATTTTGCAGTAAACAAAGTAATATAGAGAAGGAATACTTATTCATTGATGTCTCATCATCGTGTGACTAGAAATACCCGGTCTTCATCTCAAAAACTGGATTGCTATCAGAACACAATGAGCCAACAGAACCTGTTTAGGCATTGTCTTGATGTCTCGCATCAAACATCAGAACTAATACATTGGTTCTTCCAGAAACTAGAATCGTGCCACCAGAAGGTGCACAACATCGTGTCATCATAAGGTTCAACACCTAAACCAATACCAGATTGACCATGTCTTTTGAACATGTTATCATACTCCAAATTTACCCTATTGTTTTGTAATCATTTTATTCCTTATTAATCTCTAGAGTTATCGTTTTCTTCATAATATATCACTGCCAAATTCAGGGAGTTTAAGTTTATAAAAGAGGGTTTTATCCTATTAGAGAATTAATGAGCTTTTCTAAATCAGAAAAGCCCATGTAAAATTGAGAGCCCATTTCGTTTTGGTTAGGCCTTTTTGTTTTTAGCCCATTTTAAATGTTGAAGGAGGGTTTACGCTATTTGAGAAATCTTGGGCCTTTCTAAATCAGAATGACCCATTTATGTACAAAAAGGAGCAGGGTATGGTTTTTTGAGATAGGTAGCCCAATAGTTAAACATTTAGCCCATTTCAGATTTTTTGTTTTAAGAAATTATATTTATTACTAACATTATTAAAATTATTATCAGTAACGTTATTAAAAGCATTATACTATAAGCTTAATTAAAAATTCTATTTTGTTTTATTAATTAAGAAAACGGTTGACTAAGAAAAGTCAGAATTGGACTTTCAACCCTTAATCGCACAGTCTAGCTCATTTCAAGGCCCAAGCCCAAAGCTAGAACACCTACTGTTCAGATTAGGAAGGAAAAACGCATGTTTGAAACTAAAAACAAATATTGTTCAAATCATAATCCAATCAAAATCTCTTGCATTGAATTGTCCAAAACTTAATACATAATCGAATCAATACAGAATTGAATTAAAACTAAATCAAATCAAAACCTATCATACAGATTCATATAAAATTACAACCGCATCAAAAAAACTAATCTTTAAATCCCTAATTTTGCTATCAATCTAAAAAATAACGACTATCATAAAAAACTTTCCTAAGATCTAAACGCTATAAAAACCTAAGAATTCTAAGACAGAAGGGAGAAAAAAATTGACAGAGATTGGAAGAAGGAGAAAGCTTGAGATATTTAACTGCCGTCGTAAACCCTTATTCATCGCTGCTCCGTTAAAGCTTAGGGTCTCAACATGAAACTCTAGCGCATTCTCCATTGTGCCGCCACTAGTCCTCCACCACCGCCGGCCAGTACATGTCAAACACAAAATAAAAAGGGATCAGAAGGAGAACTACACAGAAGGAGGCTCGAAGAACAGTTACGATAAGAGGTAACAAAACTTATCTTTTGCGTTTTTTCTTTGATTACTGTTGCGATTTGGGGTTTGTTGGGGGGTAAATAGAGGTTGGTTAGGGTTTTAATTTAGGGACAAAAGTATGATCGCCGCAAATTAGGGTTTATTGTAACGACGACGATTTAGGGTTTCTGTTTAAGGTTAGAAGAGAGAGATGGGAGAATGGTTCAGAGAGAGGAAGAAACAAAAATGATAAAATAATGCTTAAAACAGAAAATATAAATGTCTTATAATCCAATATGCGTAAATTCATGGTCGTTATCATGCATCCTTAACAAATATTGTGTGATCACCATTAAACACCCTAAAACACGCGCCTATTGGGTTATCATGCTCCCGTCCGCATGGAGTCCAAACGGACTCCCAAACCTCTTTGGGCCAGGCCCAGTCACTAAAACCACCCCCTCTATTTTTGTTTTACTAACATGCGCAAAATCTCACCCCCTCTGCCTAATGGGCCAAGTCCAATATTTGGACTTGGACCCTTACTCCCCACGCCCCAACTTTTGCTACATAGTTCAAACTCACACCACCCTTTGCATCCGGGCATGAATTCAACATTTAAATTCAGGACCCTACTACTTATACCCCTTGTTTTGCTAGCCCAACATAATTTACACCCCCTGCATTTTTTTAATTTCTTTTATTTTTATTATAATTATTTTTTTTAATATTTTTATATATTTATAAATTATAATATTATTTTATTATTTATTATAAATCAATTATTGTAGTTATATGGGAAATAAACCTAGAGATGTAATTCATACGCCCAAGGAATACTCTGACTTATTTTTCAGTTCTTGGTGCAGGAATTTCTTGAATTGCCTTAACTTTATCGGGATCAACTTCAATTCCTTTTTGGCTGACAATGAAACCCAACAATTTTCCTGAACAAACACCAAAATTACACTTATTCAGATTCAAGCAAAGACGATACTTCCTCAAATGCTGAAACAACTTCGACAATTCTTCCAAATTCCCTTCCTCAGTGTGAGATTTGGAGATCATATCATCAACATATACTTCAATTTCCTTATGCATCAGAACATGGAATAGGGTTGTCATTTCCATTTAGTACTTTGCACCAACATTCTTCAATCCTAAGGGCATCACTCTGTAACAGAATATTCTCCAGGGTGTGACAAACATTGTTTTTTCCATGTCCTTAGGAGCCATCTTAATTCGACTGTATATGAAAAATTCATCCATGAACGAGAATACTTTGAATTTTGTTGTGCTATCTACCAACATATCAATATGTGGTAATGGTAAATCATATTTTGGACTTTCTTTATTTAGATCTCTATAATCAATGCACATGCAGACTTTTCTGTCTTTTTAGGTACTGGAACAATATTGGAAATCCACTGAGGATATACTAACATCACAAGAAAACCAGCATCAATTTATTTCAAGACCTCCTCTTTAATCTTTACTTCCATGTCGGGATTAGTTCTTCGCAACTTTTATTTGATTGGTGAATATTTGGGATTCAACGGTAGATGATGCTCCACAATATCAGTATCCAACCCAGGCATATCTTGATAAGACCAAGCAAACATATCCACATACTCTTTCAATAGCTCAATCAACTTTCTCTTTACATCGGGATGAAGCAGTGCCCCAATCTTGACTTCTTTCAAATCTTCCTCTGAACTCAAGTTAATAGTCTCCAACAGCTCTTTGTACAACTGAATGGTATTTTCCTCGCGCTCAAGAAATTGAGAAAACTCTTCAGGGATTTAATCAAATTCTTCTTCTTCAGCCACATATACATGACATTCTAAGTTGGGACAGGGTGTAGGGTCATTGTGTTCAATGGGTTTTGTTAATTAATCTACACATATGATTATGATTGATTTTAGAAACTGACAAATGTAACAAGTGATTATGCAGATTCATTTATAATTTTTATTTATTTTGAAATGTTTTTTCTGATTACCAATTTCCAAGAAAAAATAGAAAACCAAAAACACGATTGGAAATCAAAAATAACTTTTATTAATGATTTTGAAAATCTAAAACAAAACGCCCATACAATATCGCTTTCACCTTGGGCAGAGTGAAATGTTTTCTGAAAAGACAAGCAAAAATAAATTACTTCAAAATATGCATGCAAGTAGGAACATCAACAGTGAACCAATTCTGGACCTTGACTCCATGCGTCACAGAGTTTGGCATCTTTATTTCTGGCTCACCCTCAAGGATAGCGTTGGCCTCTGGAGTAGTTAGATGGAGACATCCTGCACTATGAAAGATGTCTTGATATTTGCGGAAGGAAGACTTCGGCCTCATAACTTAATTCTTCAGGGAGAAACCCTAACATGTCATATTCTTGTTCACAGGTGGATCAATAACCTGGCCCCACATCTTGTTACGGCCTTTCTGTACTACATGTCGCGCATATTTAAATGAGGTGATTGAATCTTCATTCTTCCTTATATTATCAATTGACAAAGCTTGGAATGGGGTCCCGACTGCGGTTTCATCAACTTCTACAATGCTAAAGGAAGACAAATGAGATATCAACAGAGCTTGCTCACTGTTCATAATAACTACCTTTCCTTCATAAACAAATTTCAGCTTCTGATGCAGAGTTGATGTAACGACTCCTACTTCATGGATCGAAGGTCGTCCCAAAAAACAGTTATAGGCTGGGACAATATCCATAACCTAAAAAGTAATCTGGAACATGTGCGGACCTATGTGAATGGGTAAGTCCACCTTTCCAATAACAGATTTTCTTGATCCATCGAAATCCTTTACTATAATGTCGTTGGGGCACATAGGAGTCCCTTGGTACTTGAGCTTCATAAAATTACTTCTCGGTATGACATTCAAATCAGAACCATTTGTGATACGGTGGGAAGAACTGACTGTTTTTTGGAATGCTGGTTTGCGTTTTGCGTTTGTTTTTCGCAAAATGTCGCGGTAAGCAAGAGTCGCCACCGACTTTTATTTTATCCAACAAGGAAAGGAAAAAAGCACAGTAAAATTCCTTTTTTGAGATATTTCTGAGTACGGGGGGTAGATTATAGAAAGGGAAGGTATTAACACCCTTTCTATCTGTAGTTATCTACGGGCTCTTAGGTACTTGCTCATTATTTTCAAAATTGCTTTCTTTGTGTTTGTGGGTTTGAAAAAAGTTTTTGTTTTAACTTCAATTTAACTCTTGCTTCTGTCCTCAAGAGTGTAATGAAGTGTTTTTGAAAACTTTGTTTGAAAAGAAGTGTAAGTGTGAAAAATTTATTTTGTTTTGGATGAGCAAGTATCTAAGAACTATCTACCTACTCGAAAAAGGAATCGTTCTATGCTAATTTCCTTTAGACAATTCTATCCCACTATTAATGAGTAGGTAGCATCGTCGTTGGAGTTTGAGGGTCAATTCGAATGAGGGACATACAGTCACTAAAGCAATATTAGGACGCCTTAGCGGTAACCCTAATGTCTTAGATCATTTTTTTGAGGCGACAATATCCGAGGCAACCATTTCGAGGCGACTATGATCTTTTAGACAAGAGGGCGGCCTCTAAAGCGACCTATACTCAATGGCCGTGTACGAAGGCAACCAAGTGGGGTGTACCCTAGGAGTGCGCATGTATGAGTGTGTCGTTTTTAGTTATTTTTATCTTTGCACATGTTAAGGGTGATCTAATTTGATTTTAATATTTAAACATTTAGTCTTGTCATGCAAACCCTATTATCAAACATCTAGCAGTTATAATTTGCAAAAATTAAAGGTGCGGAAATTAAATTACAAGGCGTCGGGTGTTTACATCGCCAAAAGCAACCCTTTGAAAATAAAATAAAGCGGTAAATAAATAAAATGTCCTAATTATCTATTACGTACCGGAAGCAGATACGTTAATTGGATAAAGCAATAAAGCGCGCGGGAAATTGAATCGAATACGAATTAGGGTTTTGACCCCTTTTTTAAAAGAAAATGTTTTTTGGTTGTTTTTATTTAAGAAAATAAATTAATTCCTAAATTAAATACTAAATTAGTTATTAAATAAATTAAAGAAAAAAAATAATTAATGACATATTTTTGGGTTTTAGTTATTTTAAGAAAGAAATTAAAATAAATGTTAGAATTAAAACCTAATGATTTCTAATTAATTTTAAATATTTACAAAAAAATAAATTAAAGTTTCCTAGATTAAAAACCTAATTAATTAATTAAAATTTATTTAAAAAAATAAAATTCTGAATTAAAAAGTATTTTGGTGATTTTTAGATAAAAAAAAGGAAATTTGTGATTGGTTAGTGATTAATTAAAATAAAATAAAATAACTAAATTAATAAAAAGAAAATATAATAGAAAGAAAGAAATGGGCCTTTTTTTTGGAGGTGCTGAAAGCATTTTTGTAGGCCCATTAGTAGCTGATCCGTTTGACCTTTGGGATTCCCTGCATGTGCATTGATTGATTCCATGGTATGCCCTCAAGATTTGACCACCAGATCTGGCCATCTGACCATTTGAGGAGTGAGGGAATATGGTGTGTCTGAGGCTGGCATATGCACTGGATCATCTGTAAGAAAATATTATTGGGAAAATGGGGGACCTGGGGTTCGAACCCAGGTCCTGAAGGGAATATACACGCTATGCCTACCACTACACCATGTTGCTTCAATTGTTAATACAATACGAATTAATGATAATATAATAAAACAAAATCCAATGGTCAGAAAAATAAAAAAGGGCGCGCAATATTTGAACCGGCCAATGGATGGATGACACGAGTTCGTTCCTGTCCTATAAGCACTGTAAATTAACCTGCGGATTTTTATCCGCAGCTAAAAGCGCAGCTTCGTTCTAAAACTTTCTCCAGGACATATAAATGGAATCCAATACCATAGTTTGCCTCGTCTCATCTCTCTGATCACAACCATAACCACCATTAAGGCCAATTTCACCTGAAAAAGAAAGCCCTAAAAACAAAGGATGAAACCCTAATAATGGTGGGTCTCGTTACAGATCAGATAAATGAAATTCATTAATACCAAAAGCTTGCAAATGTTATTGTGATCACAAATATGCAATTATTTTACTCAATGGATGCCAAAATAATGTGAATCGAAATCAAGAATGTAGCTATGTTACGAAGGACTTACAGTGCACTAGGAGGTCTTGAAACGCCTGATTTGGATTGGGTTAGCTTATGAGCGTTGCCAGGAAGCGATTGGGATACGTCTCAAGTCTTGAAAATGTCTCCAACCTTGATTTCAAAGTCACACTTTTTTGTGTTTTTTGCAAAGTTGGTTCTGCCTCCACACCTGATCTCTAACCCTGAATCTTGTATGTTGCGCTTGCTTATGTATTGTGCATTGTATTAGGGTAACAAACTTGGTCCAAATCTCCCTCTATCCATGACTTTGATGTGGATTTGATTTGCCTTTACAATCTTTCCAAATTTGATCCAAATCACATATTCTTGTGCATAAATACCTTGATACGAATTTAATTGCCATGCTAGCTGTAGTTGGAACCTGAAATAACCAAAAAATCATGTGTTATCAATGCTTTAGATTTTATGTGGTTTTATTTGATTTAAAATGAATTAATACAAATAAAAATCAAACTAAATAATAAAAATGCGATATGGACACATGGCCAAAGCTGGAGCACGTGGGATACAATTCAAATTCAAAACAAGTGAAAAAGAATGGGCCCATTTGGCAAAATTTGAAGTTTTGGGGATAGTTGACTTTTGGCAATTTTGCAAAAAGGTCCAACTTCAACAATGCATAACTTCTTCAATTTTGAACTTTTGGTGGTATTCTTGGACTTTTTAGAAAGCTTGATATGTCCTATAACCAACCCTTTTGGTCTCACCTCATTTTGATATTCCATGCTCAAGTTAGAAGCTTTGGCACAAAAGGTGTTTTTGTGGACTTTCAAAAATGACCTATAATGTCAAAATTCATAACTTCTTGTGAGTGAATTTGTGGAACTTGGGGTATGAAGATGGATTGTAGGGAATTTAATCCTCTTAAAAATGAGCTTTGTATGGGTCATTTCTCATAAAGTATGAGAAAGTTATGCTTTTTCAAAGTTGAGTTGACGTTTCCTGCAAAACCCTAATTTAGCAACTTTTGAATCTTGATGAATTTTGAGCAAACCTTGATGAATAATGAGCAATCCTTCAAAATGAGAATGTTTACAAAAAATCTTGAAGTTTGATTGTATTTGGGTCACAGTTGACTTTTGCCCTAGCACAGTCGACTTTTGGACCTTTTGAGCAATTGTTTGAGCAAACTTCCTCTGCAAGGCTTGAAATTTGACATGGATGATCTTGAGAACATATTATGACATTGGGGAGCACTTGAGGTAATTTGGACTCAAGGATCTTGATGCAACACAAAACCCTAATTTGGGGTGGACTGCATTAGGAGAGAGCTTGTCTGACCAATTCTTGAGAAACTTTGAGCAACTTGGAGATTTTTCTTGCAATATCTTGAGAAATATGGGAGGGAAAATTTTGGGGTACAACAGCTGCCCCTATTCAATCTTCTTAAACCTAAGGATGTAGATTAGCTTTCATGCATTTCGTGATCCGAAGGTGGAAGATGATTGAACACTAGAGCGCCCAGAAATTTGCACTAACATGAAGTGGTATCAGCCTTGTGATGTCGGGAATGGGCTTAAAGATGCCATCTGAAAGAGTGTCGATCGCATAAGAGATTCCTTAGCGAGAGCTTGTATACCTGTTGTTGGGGAAGATTCCGCTGGGGAAGTCTGATCTTTGTTGAGATTTAGGAACTTGCCTGTACTTCAACTGAGAGAACATCTCTGCTGAGTTTTAAGGACTTGTCCGTAATTCAACTGAGGGGGAAACATCTTCATCGAGATTTAAGAACTCGCTCGTAATTCAACTGAGAAAAACTTCTCTGCTGAGATTTAGGAACTTGTCTGTAATTCAATGGAGGAACTTTGTCGAGATTTAGGACCTTGTCTGTAATTCAACTGAGAAAAACTCTGTTGAGATTTAAGAACTTGTCAGTAATTCGACTTGGGGAAACATCTTCATCGAGATTTAAGAACTCGCCCGTAATTCAACTGAGAAAACTTCTCTGCTGAGATTTAGGAACTCGTTTGTAATTCGACGGAGGAACTTCGTCGAGATTTAGGACCTTGTCTATAATTCAACTGAGGATAACTCTGTTGAGATTTAAGAACTTGTCAGTAATTCGACTTGGGGAAACATCTTCATCGAGATTTAAGAACTCGCCCGTAATTCAACTGAGAAAACTCTGCTGAGATTTAGGAACTGTCTGTAATTCAACGGAGGAACTTCGTCGAGATTTAGGACCTTGTCTGTAATTCAACTGAGGATAACTCTGTTGAGATTTAAGAACTTGTCAGTAATTCGAATTGGGGAAACATCTTCATCGAGATTTAAGAACTCGCCCGTAATTCAACTGAGAAAACTCTGCTGAGATTTAGGAACTGTCTGTAATTCAACGGAGGAACTTCGTCGAGATTTAGGACCTTGTCTATAATTCAACTGAGGATAACTCTGTTGAGATTTAAGAACTTGTCAGTAATTCGACTTGGGGAAACATCTTCATCGAGATTTAAGAACTCGCCCGTAATTCAACTGAGAAAACTCTGCTGAGATTTAGGAACTGTCTGTAATTCAACGGAGGAACTTCGTCGAGATTTAGGACCTTGTCTGTAATTCAACTGAGGATAACTCTGTTGAGATTTAAGAACTTGTCAGTAATTCGACTTGGGGAAACATCTTCATCGAGATTTAAGAACTAGCCCGTAATTCAACTGAGAAAACTCTGTTGAGATTTAGGAACTGTCTGTAATTCAACGGAGGAACTTCGTCGAGATTTAGGACCTTGTCTGTAATTCAACTGAGGATAACTCTGTTGAGATTTAAGAACTTGTCAGTAATTCGACTGGAGGGAAACATCTTCATCGAGATTTAAGAACTCGCCCGTAATTCAACTGAGAAAACTCTGCTGAGATTTAGGAACTGTCTGTAATTCAACGGAGGAACTTCGTCGAGATTTATGACCTTGTTTGTAATTCAACTGAGGATAACTCTGTTGAGATTTAAGAACTTGTCAGTAATTCGACTGGAGGGAAACATCTTCATCGAGATTTAAGAACTCGCCCGTAATTCAACTGAGAAAACTCTGCTGAGATTTAGGAACTCGCCTGTAATTTGACGGAGGAATTTCGTCGAGATTTAGGACCTTGTCTGTAATTCAACTGAGAAAAACTCTGCTGAGATTTAAGAACTTGTCAATAATTTGACTGAGATCAAAGCTTCATAGCTTTGAATTTTGTGAGAACTTAACTGCATCCTTCCTGAAAGGTAAAGGTTAGTTGTATGTAATACATGATATGTATCAGGCAATGATGTTCTCAAAATAAATGAGATTGTGTTGTATGATGCGTATATGCATGTGTCATGATGTATGGAAATGTAATGTTTTTAGCTGGGGAAAATAAATCCCGGATAGCTGCTGGAGAAAAGAGCTGAATTCTTCGTTTCCGCCGGGGATAGCAAATGAAGATGATTGTGAGAATAAACCTGCAGGAGAGGATAACTCCGTTGGGGAATAGACTGATGAGGAGATTACTCTGTGGGGAAGAGGTGTTCTGCTGAGGATTCCACTGATAAATTCTACTGGGGATGAATTACCGTTGTTGGCGATACTGAATCTTGTTGGGGATTGAATCCTTGTTTGTGAAAGGAAAGAACTCCGTTGGGGACGATCTTTAATTTGCGACTTCATTGGGGATAACCTTTGAGGCTCTTCTGGGGACAACCTTCCAAAGTCTACCGGGGATGATCTTGCAACGTCTACTAGGGATGATTCTCCACACTCCACTGGGGAAGCTTTTTCAGACTGCGCTGGGGAGAATTTTCAAACTCCACTGGGGATATTTTATACTCTGCCGGGGATATTAAGACTTTTTAGTGCTGATGGTAGATAAACTCTGCTTAGGGAGAATATTACCGATTCATTCACAGTTGCAAGTCTCAGCTGGGGAGAGTTAACAGTGAAAGTATCTTAGCCATATTCTTCTGCCGAATCTACCTTCGTACCTGGTGGATAGAGCAACTGTAAAGCTTGGACAAATATTATTGCCCTTGTTTCTGATATTACGAGTAATCGTCTTTTGTTTCGCATGTAAATATTCATGAGCAGCAATTAATGTCAAATGCATATATCAAAAATGAAGATTGGACGTTCTTTGCAAAACAAAACAGATAAAGGAAAAACAGTTTGAAATTTCTTTGAAGATGAGTTGTATTGATTTTGAAGTTTGGCCTATAAATAGGCGTTTTTGTACAAGAGGCTGGCGTCCTAGTAAGAGAATGCCGCCGAACAATAGAGTTTATAAAATTTGTGAAAAACTAAACAAAACAGCTATGTGAATAATCCCACTTGGTTCCAATTCTGTTATTGCCTTTATGTCCTCGAGCATCTCATCACTTTGCTACTTGATTGAAGGTAAATTAGATCGATTAACACCGTCCGAGCTTGATAGCCGATACCGAAGTCTGGTTACAAGGTGATCCAATGAGACATAGTGTTACGCTTTGATCCCTAATTTTTGCCTGGATCTCCCTTTCGGGTTTTCAGTCCACCGGGATACCCTTTTTTGCCCAAGCCGCCTTTTCAGGTTTTCGACTTGCCGGGTGTACAATTTTTTTTTTTCATCCCTTATTTTTGCCCGAACCCTTTTGGTTCGCCGGGAAGCCCTTATTTTTGCCTAGGCCAGTCGACCTAGCGGGTCGTTGATTTATGCGTAGTATTTTTTCACTATGTCTGCATTGACGAGGTGAGGAAGGTCGTCACCATCCGTGGTGGTTAGAATCATAGCTCCTCCTGAGAAAATGTTCTTAACCACAAATGGCCCTTCGTAGATAGGGGTCCATTTGCCCCTGGGATCACCTTGAGGTAATATAATGCGCTTGATTACCAGATCCCCCACTTGATACTCTTGTCGTCTAACTTTCTTGTTAAATTCCTTGATCATCTGCTTTTGATACGTTTGACCATGAAAAATAGCAGTGAGTCTCTTTTCTTCGATTAAGTTCAGCTGATCAAGTTGGGTCTGAATCCAGTCATCCTCGCTCAAACCTGCATCCTTCATAATCCGAAGAGAGGGTATTTGAACTTCAATGGGCAAGACCGCCTCCATGCCATATACTAAGGAATAGGGTGTTGCCCCTGTTGAAGTCTGTGCTGAGGTACGATACCCATGAAGAGCAAATGGTTACATCTCGTGCCAGTCTTTATACGTCACCGTCATCTTATGCACAATCTTCTTGATGTTCTTATTAGCCGCTTCGATAGCCCCATTCATCTTCGGCCAGTAAGGAGAAGAGTTGTGATGTTGTATCTTGAACTGCTTACAGAGTTCGATGATCATCTTATTGTTGAGATTTGTACCATTGTCTGTAATGATCCTCTCTGGTACACCATATCGACATATCAGATTGTGTCAAATGAAACGTGCCACGACATTCTTGGTTACAATAGAAAAGGAAGTTACTTCAACCCACTTGGTAAAGTAATCAATCGCTACCAGAATGAAACGATGCCCGTTGGATGCCGTAGGTCTGATCTCGCCGATCATGTCAATGCCCCACATTGCAAAAGGCCATGGAGCCGTCAAGATGTTCAGAGGAATTGGAGGTATGTGCACCTTATCAGCATAGACTTGGCACTTGTGACAGGTCTGAGAATGCTGATAACAGTCAGCTTCCATCGTGGACCAAAAATATCCTGCGCGAAGGATTTTCTTTGCCATGGTATGTCCATTGGAATGAGTTCCGAAAGTACCTTCATGTAACTCTACCATAATCCTTTCTGCTTCGTTCTTATCCACACATCGCAATAAGGTCGAATCATGGTTGTGCTTGTAAAGAATACCATTACTGATGAAGAACTTTGCCGCGAACCTCCTCAGAAACTTCTTATCATTAACAGATGCGCCCTCGGGGTACTCTTGAGCCTAAAGATACCTCTTTACCTCATGAAACCAGGGTTTTTCTGTTACCTCTTCAGTCTCAATGTCACAGCAATGTGCAGGTTCGTCCAACCTCTCAATGGTAATCTGGGGAGCCTCGTTGTCCCAATTGACTTTGAACATAGAAGACATCGTAGCTAGCACGTCCACTAACTGATTCTCCTCTCTAGGGAAGTGTTCGAAGGTTATCTCCTCTAAGTGGGGAAGTAACGTCAATACATACTCCTTGTAAGGAATAAGATTTGGGTGTTTCGTATCCCACTCGCCTTTGATCTGACTGATCACGAGAGTGAAATCTCCGAAAACACTTAGAAACTTAATCCTTAGGTCAATTGATGCTCGAAGACCCATGGTGCACGCTTCATACTCCGCCATGTTGTTGGTGTAGTTGAAACATAGTCGAGCGGTAAACGGCGTATGAGAGCCTTTAAGAGATATGATCACGGCGCCAATTCCATTACCCAAAGCGTTTGAAGCTCCATCAAAGTACATAGACCATCGAGATTCTTCCTCGGGTCCTTCATCCGGTCCAGGTTCTTCATAGTCGGTTACTATCATGATACTCTCATCCGGGAATTCAAAGTTCATAGACTGGTAGTCGTCCACTGCCTGATGTGTCAAATGATATGCCAACACACTTCCCTTAATTGCCTTTTGGGTCGTATACTGGATGTCATACTCAGTCAAGATCATCTTCCATCTTGCTATTCTTCCGGACAAGGCAGGCTTTTCGAAGATATACTTGATTGGATCCATCTTTGATATCAATAGAGTAGTGTAAGTCAGCATATACTGTCTCAACTGGCGAGCAGCCCATGCCAAAGTGCAACAAGTTTTCTCAAGCAACGAGTATCGGGTCTCGCAGTCGGTAAACTTTTTTCTAAGGTAGTAAATAGCATGCTCTTTTCGGCCAGTCTTCCTTGGTAGGCAGGCGGTGAACCACAATATCGGTATCTAACCCAGGCATATCTTCATAAGACCAGGCAAAGATCTCAACATAGTCACGCAGCATCTGAATCAGCCGTTGCTTGACACTAGATTCCAGATTTGCACCGATCTTGACCTCTTTCTTGTCTTCTTCTGTACCCAGATTCACTGATTCCACTGGCTCTTCATGCGGCTGAATAACCCTCTCTTCCTGAAGTAACAGTCTAGCGAGCTCACCAGGCACTTCACAATCATCTTCACCTTCGTCTTCGGCTAAGTTGATCGGACTTTCGAAGTCATAACCGGCAGTAGCAGAGTTGTTACCAGTGAGATCCAGAGTGGATGTAGACCTGTATATGTGAGTGTGTGTAAAATAGCTGTTTTGCAATATATAATCAAAGAAAAACAAGGAGCGCAAAATTTGAAATGCAAGAAACGTCCAATGCCTTTATTAATGATATATGGAGATGACAAATATCAAGCCCTCACAAACAAAGTCGCGGTGCCTCGGGTAAGACACCGGGCCGTAAAGTTTAAAAATTGTTTGTTACAAATTCAAAACAAAAGTCTCATTACTGGGTAATAAAAGAAATTGGGACGAAGTCCTTTGCCGTCCAATTTCTTAATCCATCGTCGGCCGTTGGGTAAATTCAGCTGTCAATGTCATACTCTTCATCATCGTCTTCAACGGCATTTACTCCTGGATTGCTGATGAACGGAGGAGGTCCTCCGATCCGTGCACGCCGAACAGCCCTTTGAGCTTCTGCAGTGAAACTCAAACCAAACTTGTTAGTCTTATGTGCAAAATCAGGGAGTTGGCCCCAATTTGCACACCCACCTTTCTCAACAACAGCCCGGGCATCCTTTGGGGAAGCCATCTTCATTGGAGGATCTTCAGTAACAGTTTCAGTTGACACCAACATTTGGGGAACTTCTTCAAAATGTTGACACGGGGATTCAATGAACTCCCCGTCCATTTCCACATACCGAAAAGAGTCGAGGTGACTCACCATGTACTCCTCTTCTCCTCGTACTGTAACGATTTTCCCCTTTACAGGGTATTTCAGCATCTGGTGGAGCGTAGACGTTACTGCCCCAGCTTTGTGGATCCACGGGCGACCCAGCAAACAAGAATAAGATGGACGAATGTCCATCACATAGAATGTAGATGCAAAAACCTGAGAACCAAACTTCACTGGAATATCCACTTCTCCGTGCACCATCCTCTTGGACCCATCAAAGGCCCTGACCACAATGTTGCTTGGTTTCAGCTCCAACCTTTCACAGTCTAATCGGTCCAGCGCTTTCTTGGGTAACACATTCAACAAAGACCCAGTATCCACCAACACGTGAGCCAGAGTAGTGCCCCTGCACTCAATGGAAACATGTCGAGCGTCATTATGATTCTTCCCCTTGGCAGTCAAGTTAGCGTCGGAGAATCCCATACCATCATCAGTAGTTAAACTCGCCACAATCTTTGAACTGGTCAGCAGATGTTTCTTGCGGCACGTGCGCAGTTTTCAGGAAAGCAATCAGAGCCTTGGCATGGGCTTCTGAGCATAGCAACAAAGACAACATAGAGATTTTGGACGGGGTTTGCCCCAGCTGATCGACTATGTTGTAGTCACTCTTTTTGATGATCTTCAAAATTTCCTCCATCTCTTGTCTAAAGGCTTCAACAGTAATCTTCTTCGGTGCCTCCGTCTGGGCAGGCTCACCGGTGATCCCTTTGCCCCGAGTGTTAGATGACTCGGCGACAGGGGTAAGGACTGGAACATGAACATGGATAGTAGCAGGTGTACTGGAAGGTGTAATAACAACAGGCTTCCGAACAACCGGCAAAGAGATTTCAGGGGAGAAAAGCCGTCTGCTGCGGGTGACTTTACTAGATCCAACAATATTGTTGACGTCAGTATCAGCCTCTTCAGCATTCGAGTCTTGTTTCACTCCGTGATAATATACGCCAGCCCCATAGTGCCATGGGACAACTTTATTTGATGTATAGGGGATAGGCCCAGGGATGGTAATGATTAACTGTGCGATTCTCGGAACAGATGTAATTCTAACAGGCTTTCTCGAGGAAGCCTTGGAAGAATTGTCGAAAATGGTGATTATAGTAATTCCTTCAGTAGGAACCAAAGGAACAAAAGTCTTCTCAAACAGAATTTCTTTATTATCCATCAGGCGTTGGACACTTGACTTCAAAAGATGGCAACCTTCGCCGCAACCCGGAAATAAACCGGCTAACAGAAGGTTCTTCTTCACAGTCATCAATTGGGTAGCAATGTCTTTCACAGAAACCAAAAACGAGTCTTCATCTACAACATTTACTCCATGCTTAGGCATAGGAGCAATCAAGACATTGGGCCTTTCAGGCGCTTCAAACTCAATCTGCTTAGCATCAATTAAGTCCTGCACCTTATTCTTCAAAATCCAGCAGTCATTCGTATCATGCCCCGGGCTATCAGAATGAAAAGCACAGTGGGCGTTCGGATTGTACATGGGTGATGTTGTATTGGGATTCTTCGGGGCCTCCTTCAGAATCACCAAGTTGGTCTTCAATAACTGCGGTAGAATTTGGGATAAAGTCATGTTGAGCTGAGTGAATTGTCTTCGCGGCCTCTCGGCCCTTGGTTGATTGTTGCATTGAGGAGCAACAACAGGTCTTGATATAACCACCACATTGACTTCTTGGCGGCGCTCAGGTCTATTATGGCTCTTTGCGCTGTAAACTGCGCTTGACTCCTTCTTAAAAGGCTTCTTCTCGGTGCTTGATGAAGCACCCTTCTGTATTTTACCGCTCTTGATACCGGCCTCAATTCTTTCCCCGGTCATAATCAGCTCTGTAAACCCGGACGATGAACTTCCAATCAGATGGTTGAAATACGGACCAGACAAGGTCCCCAGAAACATATCTACTAACTCCCTGTCAGCCAGCGGGGGTTGTACTCTTCCAGCAAGGTCTCTCCACTTTTGAACATAGTCTTTGAAACCTTCGCCCGCACCCATAGACATACCCTAAAGTTGGGTACACGTAGGAGCGGGGTCGGCATTGTATTGGTACTGCTTGTAGAAAGCAGCATCCAAGTCCTCCCAATTACGGATACTAGCTCCTTCCAGATGGTAAAACCATTCAAGCTGAGTCCCTGAAAGACTGTCTTGAAAGAAGTGGATCCAGTGGATTGCAGTTTTGGGCAAGAAACCCCTTCATATTTAGCAAAGACTGGTGCTTTAAACTTGTGGGGAATTACCACCCCAGATGACAAACCCAAATCTCCAAAGTCCAGACCCGAGACCTTCTGAACTTCCATTGCGCTCAACCGGTCTTCAAGTTGTTTATATTTATCCTCAGCCGGAGGATACTGTTCTTCGTCAAAGTCAGTCTCATTTTCAGAAACCACAGGGCTAGGTGCCCTCCTTTCTTCCTGATTTTCTACCCCTCCAGATGAGTGAGTCAAATCAACCTCTTCTCGCAAAATTTTTCCGAATCTGTGACCCATATTCAGTAGGACCGTCTTCTTCTTCTTCTTATCTTTCAGGATAAGGGTCCTCAGATCTTGCTGACCCTTGGCCAAACTCATGAACAATTCCTGGAACTGGGCATTTTGAGCTTGCAGAGCCTTGATGGCTTGTTTAGTTGATGTTTCAGAAGACATGATGTGCTGAAATAAACAGCGAAGAAGATGAGAAACCTGTAAGGGTACCTGTGATGAGGTGCATGGGAATGATATGTGTATGATATGATTTCAAAGACTTTAGAGATTCAAATTCGTAAACCAAAATGAAACACAGTTTTATTAGATAAACTTTGAATTCAAATGTTCAACAGATGCCTTTAAGGAGTTACAAAAAAAGGAAATACTGAAAAGTAAATCAAAACTAGAAATAATCAAAAGACATCAGCGCTCCCATGGTCGTTTCCGTTGATGCTTACATAGTTGTTGAGGATCTGCTCGTTCTCCAATTGCCTTGTCAACTTTAGGATCTTCCGTTCTTGCTCGTGATACTTTTCTCTGTAAGTATCTCGCTCTTCCCTTAGTTGGATCCAGGACCTCTTTAATGCCCCAATGTCAGTAGGCATGTATGGGTGAAGGATGGTAGGAGGAACCCCTTCTTCATTAGCAAGTTCAACTATCACAGGCAAGACAACTTCGTACGGCATTCCCAGCTTCTGAGCACGTGTACGAACCCATCAGAGATATGGTTCCATTGGAAGAGAAGTCTTCACACCTAACTCATGCGGATCAGACCTATGTACCCTATCCCAAGCTCGTATGAACCTGCGGCGATGTTCATCATTATCCCCTTGGAAGTCAAAGACAATGCTTGGCATCAGCAACTCATGAGGTCCTTCCCTCCTAGCTCGCCCAAACTGACGTAAGGCCAGACAAGGATTATAGGTGATCCCTCCATTGATTCCTAGCAGTGGAACATTGGGGTATTCCCTACAGCGATCAATAATAGCCACGTCTTCCATGCCTTTAGTAGTCCAAATGATGTCCGTGTGAGCAAGGGACATAATCCTGTAGGACTAACCCATGCCTTCCTTGTTCTTCAAAATTGATTTGGGGAGGTGAGAAATAAACCACCTCGCCAGCAATGGCGCACAACACATAAGGGTTCCCCGTTTCCGAGTAGTACGAGCATATAGGGTAGCATAATATCACCCAAGAGAGTGGGTACTGGATTATCGGACATGAAAATCTTCACCGCATTCACGTCAACAAAAGAATCTGAGTTTGGAAACAAAACCAGACCATAAATAAGAAGAGCCAGGATGTCCTCGAATGCTTGAAAGTCTAAACTGTCCCAGAACTGCTTAGCCCGACCAACCAAGAACTTAGTCAAGAAGCCTTTTGTCCCACTACGAGTTTCCCAATTAGACATTACCTCAGCCTTTGTCAGATGGAGGGCTGAAGCAATCTCTTCCGACCTAAGGACTTTCTCCCAACCTGTAAACGGGGTCTGCTCTAGAATGGAGATACCAAGCAGATCGGAGAACTCTTCCAAGGTAGGGACCAACTAGTAGTCTGAAAAAGTGAAGCAGTGGTACAGTGGATCAAAGAACTGGCATAGGACACTCATCATCTGTTCATCCATCTTGGAGGTGACCAAACCAAGAAGGTGACCATGTCTTCTGATGAAGGAGGAAGTATCTGGAACCTTTGCAACCAAATCTCTAAGCTGAGTGAGAATCTGGACAAAGCTGACCCGAATAGTGTTTCTACGCATAGGTGCCATGACCTACAAAACAGAACAAAGATGAATCCCATTGGTCTTTGAAATGGTTAGTCCAATGCAATATGCATGCAATGTCATGATGCATGATGTCATGATAGAAACACATCACAGGTATTCATAAATAGCAAACATGGTAAGGGAAAACAAGTCACACAGACAGCCCTTAGATTTCAGGCTGGCAAGGAGTTTAGGTACTACCCTCTTTCAGTTCAGTTGGTTCAAACCTGTCCTAGAAATAGTAACCGGGTTCTAGAGGATCTCAATATCACTGACCACCCTCGATCGGTCATAATTCCAGTTTAGCAACCTTTTCTTGCAGCCGGAATCATCGCGAGAGTTTGGCCTCAATGAGTGTAGCATACTGCTACAGTTCTATGGCCAAGTTGGTCAGTTAGAGGTTCTAAGGTCAGTTGGTGCTTAATGACCCCTTAGAAGACCCATATTCTCCTCGTTGAGCCACAAGGGATATCAGTACAAACTAAAGTGCCACACCAACGTAGCTACTGCTTCAACCGTATCGGTCTACGCTGTACAGTTCCCTCACATTTTATTGCTACTTACCTAAAGGGTATCCCCCAGATACGGGTTAGGATCTATAGTAACTCCGATTCAAACCCACAAAGATAAAGCATACAAGTCAAGCAATTGAAAAGATTATGAACTATTCCTAAGGTACACCCCACTTATTAGTCCCCAGCAGAGTCGCCAGTTCTGTGATACGGTAGGAAGAACTGACTGTTTTTTGGAATGCTGGTTTGCGTTTTGCATTTGTTTTTTGCAAAATGTCGCGGTAAGCAAGAATCGCCACCGAATTTTATTTTATCCAACAAGGAAAGGAAAAAAGCACAGAAAAATTCCTTTTTCGAGATATTTCTGAGTACGGGGGGTAGATTATAGAAAGGGAAGGTATTAGCACCCTTTCTGTCCGTAGTTATCTACGGGCTCTTAGGTACTTGCTCATTGTTTTCAAAATTGCTTTCTTTGTGTTTGTGGGTTTGAAAAAAAATTTGTTTTAACTTCGATTTAACTCTTGCTTCTGTCCTCAAGAGTGTAATGAAGTGTTTTTGAAAACTTTGTTTGAAAAGAAGTGTAAGTGTGAAAATTTTGTTTTATTTTGGATGAGCAAGTATCTAAGAACTATCTACCTACTCGAAAAAGGAATCGTTCTATGCTAATTTCCTTTAGACAATTATATCCCACTATTAATGAGTAGGTAGCATCGTCGTTGGAGTTTGAGGGTCAATTCGAATGAGGGACATGCAGTCACTAAAGCAATGTTAGGACGCCTTAGCGGTAACCCTAATGTCTTAGATCATTTGTTTGAGGCGACAATATCCGAGGCAACCATTTCGAGGCAACCATTAGGTTTTAATTCTAACTTATTTATTTTAATTTCTTTCTTAAAATAACTAAAACCCAAAAATATGTCATTAATTATTTTTTTCTTTAATTTATTTAATAACTAATTTAGTATTTAATTTAGGACTTAATTTCTTTTCTTAAATAAAAACAACCAAAAAACATTTTCTTTTAAAAAAGGGGTCAAAACCCTAATTCGTATTCGATTCAATTTCCCGCGCGCTTTATTGCTTTATCCAATTAATGTATCTGCTTCAACACCATTGTCTATCAACACATTGGATAAAGAATCATTCTTGCAATTCATAGATATATGCAGAGCCATGTTATGGTTTCTCCCCTCATTAGGTAGTTCATCATCACAAAAGCTCAGATTGTTACAAGACGTAATATTTCCCATAACATCATTAACTGATCAAGAGATGCGTCTCTTTCAACAAAATTTTGATCCAACACTCTCATCAGAGATTCCCGATGAGCAGAGGAGTTCATTAATAAAGCTAGAATGGAGATTTTGGATGGTGTCTGCTACAATTGATCCATAATCTTAAAATCACTCATCTTAATGATTTTTAATAGGTCATCAACATGTTTCTCCAGGGAAGTGCCACTAGATTTTCCTACCACCTTCTAAGGTTCAGCATTGTTCTCAAAAAAATTTTGTCAGGATCAATAACTCCTTGGAAGGTAGGAGCAAAGACACGACCACTATAGGTCACTCGACTGGCCTCAGCAATATTCTCAACATGGGACAAAGGTTAGATTGGAATTTCCACACCATCTTCTAGGATAGTTGCATGGTACTTATAAGGTGAAACTTTATTTGATTCATATGGGATAGGACCAGGTAGGAAGATAACCACTGGAGCTACAACATGTTTTCTGCAGTATGTAATCTCTACAAGAGCGGGAATGTCAAAATATGGTATAATGACATTCACTCCTACCTCTTCAGCATACTCAGGAGTCATAGAATCATTATCAGCAAAGTCACCCTCATCAGAAGAAAATAAATCACAAGCAGAAGCATATTCATCGTTAGACATGGATCCTACAAAATAGTCTTCAACCATACTAACTCTATTATAATCATCTATGTTTCTTGTGACCTGAATGATACCTTCATCTAACAAACTTTGGATACCCCTCTTCACAATAGAACACCCACGAGAATCCCTACAACAGATCCGATAAGAACCATAATTATGTATTTCCTGACCATTCATATAACAAATTGTGGCGTGCAACTATACCAAATCATCATCCATATAGTTTACATCATAAATCCTAAATTCACCATGACATCCATAAACCATGTTCACTTCCTCCTCACATTAAGCCATGGGTTTAATAATATGGAGAAGGCCTTCATCTATCATCTCTTGGAGGTCCCTTCTCACCTTATCACATGCACAAATATCTTCAATGCAGACACTACAAGCTGCTTGGTCATGTCTATAATAGCTAAACTCACAGAGGTCAGCATGCATCTTCACCAAATCACCTCTTACCAAATTTATATCATAAATCCTAAAATCCCCAAGACAACCAGAAACCATATTCACAACACCTCCACCTCCATGCTTGGGTAGAAGATTAGATTTCACATTGGGACCTACATCTTTAAAAGACAAGAGACCAGATCTTACCATTTTCTGCACCTCAGCTTTCAACGGATAACAATTTTCAATACTGCGCCCAGGGGTTCCTTGATGAAAAGCACAAGCCTGACCAGCTTTATAATATCATGGCAAAGTTGCAGGTATAGTAGAAGAAGACCTAGTATGCACCAGGTTCTTCTGAATTAAGGCCGGTAAAATTTCTGTATAACTCATTAGAATAGGATCAAAAGCTTCTCTTTTTTGACTTTGCTCTTGATTACCTTGAGGAGGTGCTTTTTGATACTCAACAATAGTCTGAGCTGCATTGACAACTGGAGTTACTGAAGCAACCTATTATAGATGCTGATGACGTCTTCTCAGAGGTCTACTTCTTCTCTCTTGAATAAAAACATTTGTCTCTCCTTCTTTCTTTCTAGAGAATCCATATGACAGTTTCTTGGTTGCATTGGCACCTTCATCTTTTGACAAACGTCCTTCTCTGACAGCTTCTTCCAAAGGGACACCCATACTTACCATCTTAGTGAAATCACTTGGTGCACTTTCCACCATTCTTTCATGATAAAATAAACTGAGGGTTTTCAGGAAAACCTTAGTCATTTCTTGCTCACCCATCGGGGGTACCACTTGGGCAGTAACCTCGTGCTAACTCCGTGTATACTCTTTAAATGATTCCTTATCCTTTTGATCCATTGCTCTCAGATGGTCACAGTCACGTTCCATAAACATGTTGTACTTGTATTGTTTCACAAAAGCTTCACCCAAGTCATTGAATGTATGGATGTTGCTACTGTCCAATCCCATATACCATTTCAAGGCAGCGCCAGTCAAACTATCCTAGAAGAAATGAATAAGGAAGCGTTGATCATCAGTATGAATGGACATCCTTCTGATATACATCACCAGGTGGTCGCGGGGGGCAATAATTGCTCTTGTACTTCTCAAATTCTGGTACTTTTAAACGTTGTTGGCACTTTTACATTAGGAACTAAGCAGAGGTCACTGACATTCTGTCTGAATAACTCTTTCCCTCTGAGGGCTTTCACTTCTTTTTGCATTTCATTTCATTGATCTTGAAAGTCATCCATTATGTCATAGAAGCCCAAACTTTCACTTGGTAGAGGAGCAGCATTATAAACCTCATCCTTAATAAAAGGAACAACATTCACCACCGGAGGTGCAGTAAAGCAACAAGTTGAACAAGTGTAGTAACTTGAGCAGCAGGGTTGTATCCTTTTGGAATGCTTCTCTCTCTTGTTGCATTTTGACCAAGGCAAGTTGAATTTCTTCCTTATTATCTAAAAGGGGAGGAGTCATCATCGTAAACATTTCAGCGAAAGGTTCTTCACGAGAATAAGGCATCTTCAACTGGATTTCCCTCGTTTGTACCCACCAGAGATGAGGCTTTAAGGAAACAGCTCCTCCTGGTCCCAGATCTTTTCTTCCCTTCCTATGAATATGGAACTAAGTATTTTCAATCTCGTCCTTAGCTGCTTTATGATATTTTCCTTCTTGGAGAAAGAAACCACTCAAATGAATGTTACTTGGCTTGTCTCTCATCAGATATCCAAGCTGGCGGCGTGTAAGAACAGGATTGTAGTTAATTCCTCCCTTTGTGTCAAGAAGAGGCACATTGGAGTTTGGAGAAATCAGAAATATGAAGAGAATAAGTTTTGGAATGAGCACAAAAGAGATAAATATTCCCTCAAAGAAGGTTGTTCTACTTGAAAAGAATTCTGAGATTATGAGGTTTGATCCCATGTCACAGCATCATGTACAACACGTGTCACCTCCTCAAAGTAGGAACAAGAAACTGAAGTGAAGATCAATACTTTATCACTTATGGATATACAAAAAGGGAATAATCAAGGGATTAAGGAATTTAATCAATCCTGGTCAAGACGAGGTACTACTTAGGAAAAACTCAATGACCAATGTGAACAATATAAACCATCTGCGTGATCAAAGGATGAATATGAACTTCTACAAATCCAAAGGGGGTGATACCAACAAGGGTAAAAAAGTTCCCATGAAGAAGATCATATTTGAGAAAGACATAAGAGGTTTACAAGGTCTCAATATTGATAATGAGAATTCTCAGAAAAAGGAAAGACCAAACAAGATGTCTCAACATCTTACTCATGATTCTGAATCATCGCATGAGCATTGTGTCATTAAAGGGAAGGCTAATGGTAAGGATGGAGATACTCACAATTTTGAACAACCTACAGAGGTTCAGAAGGAGAAGCTTGAGAAGAATAGTGGTTATGGAATATTGTCTTCTCATAAGTTTCGGGGTGTAATTAACTAAAAACATGATGGGTTGTTTGGTGAAATTGAAATTGGTGTATTGAAGTATGGAAAAAATATGTATAACTCAGCTGTAGGAGGAAATATGAGTAATGTTCCACTCAGATTTGTACCTATGAGAAATATTCATGAAAATCTAATATCTCCTGGTGAAGATTCCCAGGAAACAAATTTGATTAATCCTGATGATGATAAGGATGTGGCAGACATTTTATACGATATGTTGGCAAAGCCTCAAATGCATAAGGAGAATGATGATTTTCATGAAGATGTTGAGGTTGATACAACTATAGCTAATGATGATCATGCATTAGAAGATGTGAAGACACTTGGTAAAGGTGTGAATGAAATAATTTATACTACTAATGGCAAGAAGAATAGATTGATTTCAAAGAACACACAATTAAGAACCTCTATGATATATGCTGATGAAGATGAAAGTTTCTATGATCTTATTGCCCATATTGAAGTCATCAAATGGGTTTAAATACTATTATGTATTATGAAGATGGAAGTGAAAAGTGTCTCTTTCAATAGGTACTTGAATATGGAAACTAAAGATCTTCTTTGTGCCAACATAATGAAAAGAATCATGAAGAAATCAACCAAGTCCCATGACAAGAGTACTCATGAAAAGGATCACGTGGTGAAGGTGAATGACAACATTGATAATGGTGTTTGTGCTTATGATGGATCTACCCCTGTTAACATTGGAGTTCATTTTAGGTTTGAACAAGTTATCGAACAAACTACTGAAAGATGTTGATCCCTACAAAGGTGTGCTGAAGAGTAAGTACTCGAAGTGGATATCTACTAAAAGTAAGACTCTAAGGGAATCTCTGACAATTAAAGAAAGTGAGCAGGTGGTGGAGGATATTAGTTGTGATGGATGAATGTCAGACTCGATGGTGGAGCATTTTGTCCATCAAATGAAGTTTAGATTTAAGATGAGTTATGTGAGGGAATTTTATCACATTCTTGATATTCGAGTCTAGCAAATAAAAGACTGCATCAATAATTCTCAAGGTTTAATTATTGAAAGAAGTGGCACTCAACTCTTGTGGAGTAACTAAGTGCTCCAAGATATCTTGAGTAACATTGTGGAAACTGAGTTCCCAACTCAGAGGATTGACGAGCAAGTTGTAATTGGTAGACGTGAAGAAACTAGAATTCTTAAATCAATTACAAATGCCTTGGACATAGTGCTCATCATATATAAAATGGTGGATAGCAAAGAGATTCTCACACTCAAAATATCTCTCTATTATGAGGAAATTATGAAGAGGAAGTGGTTGTGTCACAAGAGAATAGGCCTTGAAAGGAAGTTGTCCAAAGAGGTTTTGATATTTGAAGAAGTTGTACAAATATTGGAGAAAGTTTGTGTGACAGACAAGAAGAACCTCATCATAATCAGCAAGGAACAAATATGTTTGACCTTATCTTCTGATGAAGCTGAATACATTACTGTAGGGAGAAGTGATTGGAAATTAATGTGGATAAAGCAAATGTTGAAGGAGTATAGTGTGGGAGAAGATGTCTTGACATTAGTCTAGGAAATTTTCTCTAAACTTTTGGATGCAAATCATGTTGAAAATCAGAGGTGTGCCCTTGGTATTTACATTTGTAAGGGTTTATAGCAATCAATTCTATGGAGTTGTGCCAAAAGATAAAATGCATTTATCCCCCCTAAAACCACTTTGGCACGAAAAATAAGGAGGATTATTTTGTTATCTCAAATGTTGAATAACTGGGTTGTCGTTACAAGCAAGAAAAACAGACATCTTGCCTTTTCCTGCTCTTAGATTACATATCTCTCTTTGGTCCTTCAAGCTTATCCTCACATCATGAATCAACATTATGAAGATTCGTCTAAAAGATCAAGTGGGAACGTTCCTGTCAAAGAAATTAAGGTTCCTAAAGATGTTGAAGATATGTTGGAATTTTGATTAAATAAGGCCATAGTATAACCTTATAACCTTCTGGTGGGAAGTTGTACATGTTAAGAATAACATCACCATAGTATAACCTTCTGGTGAAAAATCTGGAAATTAGAATATTATGATCACAAATTTGAATTCTGAAAAGATAAGGAAGATATAATTTGTTGTTGTAGAGATAATAGAATCAAGTGATTCTATTGATTCTGAGACAAATGAGAACAAATTTAATTGGTTTTTGATATGAATATATTTGAGTGTGGAGCCTTCTACATGTAAATTGAAGAATAGGTTGCAGTTTTTTTCAGCTCTATTTATTGGGCAATTTTTATTCTATAAAGGCTCCATAGCCTCTTAATAATTTTGTACAATAACTAATCTATTTCTTGTGCATATTTGATGATGTTTTAGTGGTTCTACTCATGATCTGATTGTGTATGTTCTAACATACAAATCTTTGCATGATTGACCTCTAGTTGTTATTTTGAAGTGTTAACCCTTTTCTAAATTATGGTAAAAGGGGAGAGTAGTGGTGTGGTGTGATCTCTTTGTTAGTGAGACTATCTAACAGGTAATAGGTAACTATTTAGTACTATTTTTAAGTACTAATGATGTGCTCACTTGCATTTGTTTATTATTGATTTTGAAGTAAAAATGATGTGTTCACATGCTTGAGCATCGGGTAGGACATCTGGCCCTTTTGGAGTTAGCTTTTGTGTTAGTAGTTTTATGCATATTCTGATACTAACCACTAACTATTTGTGTTATGTGTAACACCCTAAAATCATGACTTTTTATTTATAAAAGATAATCAAATATTTTCTTAAAATTTCGGATGACGATGAATCAGATTCAAAATTTGTTATATACATTTACATAAATATTATGTTTAAACAATGTAATATTCTGGATAAATAATTAATTTATTAATATTCTTTAGTTTGTAACAAGTTTATAATAAAAAATCAATCTTACCCTTCAGTCCTATTGATAAACCGAGAGGTATTGATGCGTTAGTTTTGAAAATATTAAAAGTATAAAAGTTGGAGTTTGAACCCATGTGCATAAATATGTTCCCTAGGTATTTTAACTGAGGGGTACAGTGGAAACTTTTCATGATGCCTTTTGTTATCTCGCCTATATAGTCGAGGCTAAATGCATTTTGCATCTTAGGTGAAACTGTTATTTGTAGTAAACATTACCAAATCAAAACATGTTTTCAAAATCACAAGAAACATAAGACCAAGAGGGGGTAGACATACCCCTCGGAGCTCCAGTGAAAATGGTGTTCTCAGCGAAGAAATGATGCAGTGTGATAGGACTGATGAGAAGTAGCGACAACGGTGTTTACTGGAGCGTCGCCAAAGGATGTGGTGAGGGAAATTGTGTGATTCTGATTGCAGGAAGGTGCTGAGGAGTCTGGTGCGACTGTTGCGGAGGGTGGTAGCTTCCTAATTTTGACTTCTGGTAGTGACGTCGTCGATCTTTAGGGGTCAGATGTAGCAAATGTGTGGGGCATGCAATTTATGTGAGCGATTCTTCTATGAAGAGTTGGTGGCGTGTGATGCTTGTATGAGGGGTTGCTCTACTTTCCAAAATTTTGCTCATTTGTATTTCTTGTTACCGTTGTTAATTTGATGAATGAGGGTGTTGCTATTTTGTGCTTGAGAGGTATGGTTGTTATTGATTTGAGGTAGGATTGATATTATGGTTGTTTATGAGTTTTCTAGTTTGAATTTGTGAATAGATTTTGTTGAGTTTGGTTTTTGATTTAGAGATTGGTTTTACATGTTGTTGAAGGTTTAATGAAGATGATTATGGTTGTGCTAGAAATAGAAAAAATCAAATAAAAAAGTTTAAAGAAATTGACTTGGACAAAAAGTTAAATAAAAAACTACCTTTATATTATTTTTATGATTTTTGGTTATTTTGTGCATAAAAACAATGAATTAAATAATTTTTTAAAAAAGCCTATAAATAAAAAAACAAAAAATAATGTTTAAAAATTCAAAACTAAAGTCAACATTTGACTTTTTGACTTTTTAATAATAAAAAGCAAAAAAGTAAACAAAAAAATATAATGGAGTTCGAACCCGCGACTCTACACTTGACGTTCCTACTTGACTACTAACTGAGTTAACTTACATATTCAAAATAAAACGCTCATTAAAATAAGATATTATTAAAACTCGATCAAAATTGAAGTATGACAGTTGTGTAAGTGGAACGAGATTTAGGACCACTTTTAAAGGTTATTGATGAATGAATTGTAACGCATCACAAGAAATCCACTAACCAGTCCCTAAAGTTAGTGTTTAGAGAGAAAAATGACTAACTAAAACTTGGGGTGATAGTTGAAAATAAGTATTGGTAGAATAAACCTCTAAGACTTATTTTGAGTTACATATATCTTTCACATCTTTCCCATGTTATTTTAAATCAACAAAAAGCACACTATAAATGAGTTTAGAGAAAGGTGGTATTTGTGCGGTTGAATGAGTTAGAGAAATGTTTTTGAAACTTTAATTTAACATCTTTCAATTTGGCTTCAATGAGCTTTGCCAAACCAATTGCATGAGATGATGGAAACGTGTGTTTGAATAGCTAAATATAAAACAACTAAGAATAGTTTATTGGGATACTTCTATCACTTGTCTTCTCAATTACTCAAATTTAGTTTGTTAATCAGGGATTGAACTCTCTTGTTTCAATTTAAATAATTATATTTGATGATTGACATAAGTAGAAGGTCCCACATCTTAATTTTAATATTTTTGTGAATGCAAACCAATCTAACAATTAATGACTTAACACATTCATTTAAATTAGCACAGACCATCATCCTTCATATAAAATGTAACTAATGATAAACGAATAAATTATATAAAAATCAAAACTATCAATCACAATAAGATATATTTAAATCTCATCCAGACAAATTCTTATTCAATCTTGCAAATTAAAAACATTAAAACTGTATCTAAAAACTATAGATCATCTCACAATTGATGTTCTAGATTAGCACAATTGCCACATTATTAGTCTTTAATAGCTCATACATATCTCTTGCCATGCTATGGAAGAAAATCATTAAACCCATCAATGAGATCATCATGGCCTTCAAAAAGTAAATAAACCTGAAGAAATTCAATTATAATTCAAATGAGTGTCAAACAAGATAAAATTAAGAGAAAATAAAATCACATTGTATGATTTTAAATTCTAGTTCAAAATTGGAGTTTCAAATTGTCTGAATTTTACTTCATAAACAAATCAACATATACCTCTTTGCAAACATCATCAACAGTTTTTTCTTTATTCTTAAACATTATCAGTGTCTCTAAAAACTTTGTATAAACATGGCGATGACGAGGACGTCGAAATCGATTCTATGTCACATATTAGAATAATCAAATATAAAAATAAGTCAAATAAATAATTTTATATTGAAAACATACATGTTTGAAAGAAATACATTATATAACTTACATCCACTTTGGAAATATATTTCGAAGCATGTTTCAAATCAACAACTGGCCTCTTAGCACATGTTGCTTTCATCTTCTGCAGTTCCATTTCAAGAAAATATTTAGACTATTAAAGAAATCAACCATAAAATTTACAACAAAAACATTCACTTAATAAAGCACTAAAAGTTAAAAATAAACTCTCTATGAGATGGATTTAAACACAATTGTAGATCTGAATATTCTTGTCTTAATATTAAAAAAAAATTTAAAATATATGCTTTTTCTGAATTTTAGAATACTCAAAAAAACATAGATAGACCTGCAAATTAAAAGTAAAATTTAACCACTAGGTTAAAAATGCTAATGTTTGATATAATACAAATTTTAAGTAACTACTAGAATAATTCTGATCTTATTTTAAAATACAAACACAAACTAAATATTTGAACCGTAAGCTCTAGAAAAAATAAACATGAAAGAATCATATATATGAAAAATAAGAAAGAGAGTCGAATTGAAAAACACACTATTTATTCAAAGAAATATATAGAAAATTAAAAGGAAAAATGACTAAAAAAATAAATTAACTTCTTTCACAATTTTTTCTCAACCTTTGTCATTCTTCAGAAATAATTACGAAGAACACAAATGTTTTGTTGAGCATGATGGTTAGCCATGTGTTGATATTTATAAGAGAATAAAGATAAAATAAAGGTGATTTTAATAAATTTTTAATAATTATTTTTTTACTTTTTTTCATAAAGAAGGAAAAATGTGGTGATATCAATTTAAATCCAATTTTTCACATAAAATATTATCACAAGTTAAAGCATTAGGTTTACACATATATTCAATGGATCACACATCATCCTATATATTATTAAAAATATTTTAAGAATTAATACAATAAAATACCATTTCAATTTGATAAGATGTATGTATTATAGGAAATATTATTTTGATCATTATTATAAGTAAAAAATTTCTTCTAAATTTATAAAATAATTAATGTATATGATCTATATCTAAACTACATATATAAATTATTTGATGAATATAAAGATTTAATCTTTGGTTATAATATTAACTGGAAGGTGTATATATATTTTATTTTATTATAATATATTATCAAATGACATTCTTTTAAAGCTTTGTATTGATCGTGGGACTAATTAATTTAAGGTCATTAATTCTGGTGTATATATATTTTATTTTATTAAATTATCATGTTATCAAGTGACATTCTTTTAATTAATTTTAAAATATTTATTTCATTCATTTGTGGAGGTCGTGTTTAAAGTTAGAACAACCATTTATATAAATTTCTCAACACAAAAATTATTTGCACTTAGAGATGCGTGTTATAGAAACTATATATTTAATTTTATTATATTTCTAAGTGGTATCTTTTATTTTATTTTATTAATTCAACGAACCAATCTCACTATCTATTTGTAGAGCCCGTTTAAAGATAGAACAAAACCTTTTATAAATTTGATCCAAAACATGGATATCTTAAGCGAAAAACACTCTCAAAACTCAAATTTTAACCATGCCAGAGGTTTACCAAGAAGCATCTTTGTATTGTAATTTAAAGATTAATTTATACATATTAAAACATAGATAAACATAAACAACTTTAAAAAACATTGCTTTTTAGTTAATTAAATAAGATTTTAAGAAAAATTAAAAGAAATTAATAATAATATTTTTCCATTAACAGATGTCAAGAAAGGTATTTTTTCCAAAAATATTAATATAAATTAATTTTTAAAAAGAATAAAATATGATTTGAAAGGGGAACGCATCTACATCATGATGTATAAACTATATACTATTTATTTCTTAGATGTAAATACACTTTACTTTTCTGAAATTGGATAGAGACGGTTTAGTATGAACATTGATAGAACTATTTACAAAAGTTTATTAAAATTTGCAGGTAGAAGTTGGAGATCTCAAATTCAGAATTTGATCATAACTCTCATCATAATAATTATTTAGAAAACTTGCTAGACAAGAAATGATATCAGATTTAAAAATGGTAACATTGACTTTGATGAAAATATTCTTCATGTTAAACCATTAGTCCATATGTCATCTACTTCTTTCAAGGGATATATGTACTCTTCAATTCATGAGTTTACAGATATTAAATGCTCTAACATTAAATATTGATATCCTCTCGCAACTAGAATTATACAAGTTAATTGGTGTTTTCCTAGTCATAAATTGGATTAAGTGTAACACGTATGGATCTTCAAGAGGAACTCCTAGAATATCAACTTTTAATGACATATTTAGGGGTAATTTAAGAATATTCTTGGAAGATTTCTCAGTTACGGATGGAGTTTGCATCTCCTTTCAAGTTGAATTGCACGAAATCGTGTTTGTTATCAAATATGCTAATACCATGAAGAATTGGAGAAATATTTGGCTTGAAATTTACTTGATGCAGACCATTCATATATTTTCTAATTTCAATATTGTCTATTAATATCTTTTAATTAAATAGAAGAATACTTTACACACAATATATTTATTTAGATTCAAAATATCTCATATTTTTAGAAGAAAATCCATGTGCAGATGTATTAATTAATGTAGGTTTTTTTTTAATTATAACATCTATTAAGATTCACTTTTTTATTTGTGCTTTTAAAAGTTTTTTTTTAGAAATTGATTGGCCACGTCCCTATCATTTTTGCTAATTTTATGATTAGTTAGTTTTTTACGTTTTCTCATTCTTTTTATTTTTTCTTTTTATTTAATAAATTATCTTTATTAAAAAAATTAACTTTTTGTTAAAAAAAAAAAAAAGATATTTTATAGATAAAATTTATATTCACACCAATAAACATAATTAGTACCTCGAATCATATAACAAAAATCATATTAATCTTTTTGTTGAGAATATATTTTTCATTATTTTTAATATTTTTTAATTTACATTTTAATTCAACAATGCTATTTAATAAACAAACTCATACTAATATTGTATTAATTTTGCATATTTTTAAGGGTTAATACCTATTTTCACCCCTGATATATGGGGTGTTGTTGGCTCCTAAATTCGACACCTTTGTTTTGATTGATGTCAGCCATTAAAAGCTGAAAGATGCTTTCGACTGGCTAAGTCTGTCGAAGTGCCCGTCGAAAGATGGCAAAATACTTAGAAGATTTCTTCCAAGGAAGAAGGCTGAGTGCCTTCGACGTCGAAGGAGTTTCTCGTTGAAGATGTCTCTTGACGAACGTGTTCGATGGTCCAGAGTGGAGCAGTTTGAAATTCAAGCGTTTGGAGGGAAAACGGTTTCCAGCAGTTACCACGTGCAAACGTGCAAGGATCTGGAGCGTCAAGCATGGAGAACGTGCCAAGTGGATCGATCTCGAAGCAGTGTAACTGCCCGACGGTTACTTGGAATGTTTTAGTATAAATAGGAGTAGACATGTAGTTTCTCGCGTGTGTTCACAATTCTATACATAGTCACTCATTTAGATTCGAGTACCCAGTGTGTGAGAAAGAATTGTTGAGAAATGTATGTGTGAAACACCAATTTTATCAATTAAAGTCATTTACTTTTCCAGCATTTTACTTGCTTTTCTCCTTTAAATTCCTGTCGAACCTTTACTTTAAAGCCATGTTTATTTTACCAAGTCTTTCCTTTATGCAATTTACTTGAAACCTTTTATTTAAAGCCTTATCCACCTTAATCAAACTTCAAAATCAACCTATGTCCATAGGATCAATCTGATCGATCCTGCGAGTAACCAAATAAGTAACCATTTGGAGGATCAGCGGTTGTTTACCAAAACCCAAGGTAAACAAATTGGCACACCCGGTGGGACTGTGTGTTGATTGTTGAAAATAATCTCATCTTTTCGAGTTGTATGTTATTGAGGAGTGGTAGAATATACACTAACGATAACAATACTGCCAGAAGGAGGGAAGAGATGGCGAATCCGCCAAACAATAACGAAATCCCACAAACGAGTGTGGGAGCAACGGTTAGTATGACCGTAAGTGAAGCGAAAAACGTTGGTTCGACACCAGCAGTGTCGGTCACAACCACGGGGCCAATAACTTCCTTAACAGGCCCCAGAATACCTTTGGGAACTCCCCCACCAAGGGGAAATTTAGGCACAAGGCCTGTGGTTCCCCCAGGATTTATTCCATTCTATGGTATGCCAACTTCTGAAGTGGCAAGCCTGACGAATGCTGCGTCCACTTTTTCAGACCCTTTCGTGAGTGCCTCTTCGCCACTCCAAGGCTCTGGAGTAGGCATGGGGAATAGAAATAGGACCCAACTCTTAGGAGGAACGTCCCAAGTAGCCCATGGCCTTACAAATGCCTCGACAGCAGTCTTGAGGCAACAGATGGACGAAAGCAACCATGATATGGTGCAAATGTTGGCACAAACTTTGAGTACAGTGCTAAATCCTCTAATACAAAACACTACTCAGTCGAATCAGCAAGTTACAGCGCAAATGACGCGTTTGGCTGACTTCTTTGGAGTACCCCCACCTATTCGACAGCCCCGAAGGGCGCAAATAAGGGGAAATCAGGGGATATTTGTAGAGGAGGAAACCACCATTAACCAGGCTCAACAGCCTGTCGAAGAAAACCTTAGGGCACGATTGGAACAACCTGTCGAGGAACCTAGGGTAATAACCCCAGAGGTAAGGTTAGTTAACAGAAACCAAAATGCTGACGAAGTGGTTCAGCATATCCAATACCAAAACATGGGTTTGGAAAACAATCTGGCAACCATGATCGAAAGAATCATGACTCAGAATGGGATGAACATGGGCTTTCGAAGGCCCAACTTTACATCTCCATTGTCAGAATATGTGTTACAAACGGACTTACCTCCTAGAAGCAAAGTCCCAAAATTTACTAAGTTCTCTGGGGACACGACAGAATCTACTGTCGAACATGTGGCGAGGTATTTGATCGAAGCAGGAGACATTTCGAATAACGAAAACCTAAGGATCAAGTACTTCCCAAGTTCTTTAACCAAGAACGCTTTTACTTGGTTCACAACTCTCCCCCCCAATTCGATCCATCATTGGACCCAGTTGGAAAGATTGTTCCATGAACAATTCTACATGGGGCAAACCAAGATAAGCCTAAAAGAACTGGCCAGTGTGAAGAGACGTTTCACTGAACCTATAGACGAATATCTGAATAGGTTTAGGTTGCTCAAGGCGAGATGTTTTACACAAGTGCCAGAACATGAGTTGGTCGAAATAGCCGCAGGCGGTCTAGATTATTCCATTAGGAAGAAGCTAGACACCCAGTACCTAAGAGACATGGCCCAACTGGCCGATAGAGTTCGACAGGTCGAACGCCTCAAAGCTGAAAAAGCTAAGGCAACGAAAACTCACAAGAGAGAAAGAATAGCGTACGTTGAGATGGATGACGAAGATCTAGAATCCTTCGACGATACTTTAGCTGTCGAAGAAGGAGAAGTCGATTTAGCAGAACTAAAACAAGGGCCACCATACTCTTGTAAACAGTTAGTCCCCTCAAATGGGAAAAATCCCATTGGTCCAGAAAGGACCAACGATAGGTTCCCAAAAAAGACTTATAGTTTTGACATCACAAAATGTGATGAAATATTCGACTTGCTAGTTAAAGATGGTCAAATGATAGTACCCCCTGGGGTAAAAGTGCCTCCTCTTGATCAAAGAAAGAAGAGAGGTTTTTGCAAATATCATAATTTTCTGGGCCATAAAACTTCTCAATGTTTTCTTTTCAGGAATCTTGTGCAAGACGCTATTGAGGAAGGGAGATTAAAGTTTGCTGACAAATCCCCCATGGCTGTCGACTCCAATCCACTGAAGGCTGAAGCCCACTATGCAGAACCCTCTGAGGTGAACATGATAGAGGCAACCAGGATCCAGTCGAAGAAGCCAGGAATTACCATGGTCGAAGTCTCAAAGGACCACATCAACATGCCAATCTTTGGCAGTTTTTCTGGAAATTTATCCAGGAAGACAATTGAAGCTGTCCAGAAAGCGGTCGAGAACCCGAAGTCGAAGACTGCTGAAGCACAAAAAACTGGATCGAAGCCCAGTTCCCACTTGGCCACTGTTCAAGGCCAGACGGAGAATCTGGAGACACAAATGAAGCAGTTAACTCTTGCTACTAAAGATACAATGAATATCAACATGGTCGATCTTTCTGACCCTAAAGCATCAGAAGAGGCCATAAGGCAAGAGCAGGCTAATAAGACGGCTTTCCCTCGGGAAAACGAAAACTTGGCAGATTTTTTACAAAGATGCCAGAAGAAGAAATCAGAGGTGATGTTGTGTCCTAGATGCAGTTCGATCTTTGATAAGAAAGCTGCTGAGCACATTCAAGGCGTGAGAGCAGCGAATAAGAGAAGGGAGAATGCTGACCTTCGACATGATCCCAGAAGGGGTTCTAATCAGGACAAGAGGCCATTGACTTTTAGGCCTCCAACAAATGTGCCAGTAGACACTTGGTACAAAACCTCTGGCCGGAAAAGGCCAAGTGAGGAGAAATGGCATTCTTTCGATGTGCCAAGAGGTTCCTCTTTGACTCAAAAGAAAGAGCCTCAAGTTGCTGCACCTAAGGTTACACAAGTGTCCAGCAACTACAAGGGTAAAAATCCTATATCTCGATCTCAATGGAGGAGATATCAAAGGAGACGAAAAGCTGAAAGGGAGGCTGCCAACGAACCTAAGGCAGAAACTAGTTCGAATGTTCCTCAAAGGAAACAAAGGAAGCCTCTAGAGAGAGAGCCAGTTACCAACAGGCTAGTTTGGCCTAACCAAAGCGAAGTCGAAGACGAAGATGATGCTGAGTCCGATGATACTTTGGATATAATGGTGAATATTGTTTCAGTACTGCCCAGGGAATTCAATCGACAGGTAGAAGTCGAAACCAGTGACTGGGAAGTGGAACAAGAAATGGCCAAACATAGGCCAGTGTGCTATTTTGTCATGGACAATGGCACTACTGAGGAACAAAATGGCTTCTTCGAGCCACCTACAGAGGCGATGAAGAATCACCTCAAGCCTTTGTTCATAAGGGCTAAGCTCGAAGAAACCACTGTGAATAAAATATTGGTCGACTGTGGGGCAACTATCAATATTATCCCTCATTCTATGCTAAGGAAGATTGGCAAAAGGGATGAGGAAATTAAACCCCACAACATGGTCCTGTCGAACTATGAGGGCGGCATTGGGACCACCATGGGAGTGATCCAGCTAGATATCAAAGTTGGGTCTATCCTTCGACCAACGATGTTCATGGTCATATCGGCCAAACCTAACTACAACCTTTTGTTAGGCCGTGAGTGGATTCATGGTGTAGGCGCTGTGCCTTCATCGATGCACCAAAGACTGCTGCTATGGCGTCCAGATGGGATGGTCGAAAACATAGAGGCAGATCAAAGCTACTACCTTGGCGAAGTGAATCACTTGGGTGTGGCAGATTTCGACAAAAACTTGGCTCACATAGGGCCATGTCCAACACCTGACTTCGACATGGCGCCAGCGCCAAACACCTTTTGTTCCCTATACCTGCATCCTGAGCATGGTTTCCAATGGGACAGAGAAGACTTGTCCCACATAGACTTCAGTGGGTTAACTGATATCCAACCAACTGGTTGGGGAAGTGAATTCAGTGATAATGACTGAGTCACTATCTTTGAAGCGAATTTCGGCTTATGTAGCCGAAACCAAGATGATAACGGCTCTCGAAGCCGAAGTAAAGTACATGGCCACACAGGCCAATGATCAACAATTATCTGCTGTTGGCCCAGGAAAGGATTTCGATCCAAAACCTCCTGATATCATGCCAGAAGAAATGCAGGAACAGAGGCTCGACGCCATATATGACGATGAGCCTTTGGGCTTCGAAAAGGACCCCTTGGCGAACAACATTAAGATGTTAGCACAAGACCCTTTAGAAGAAATCAACTTAGGCGAAGGATCAGAGAAAAGGCCAACTTACATCAGCGCCAAAATCGATCCAGAACTTAGGTTGGAAGTAATCCAATTGCTGAAAGAGTTTAAAGACTGTTTTGCATGGGATTATGACGAAATTCCTGGTCTCGACAGAGGGTTGGTAGAACTTCAGTTGCCAATCAAACCTGGGAAGAAGCCAATCAAGCAAAATCCAAGGCGCTTCGCTCCAGAAATATTGTCGAAGATCAAAACGGAGGTCGAAAGACTTCTGAAATGCAAATTCATCCGTGTTACAAGGTATGTCGAATGGATTGCAAATATTGTGCCAGTAATTAAGAAAAATGGTACGTTAAGGGTGTGCATAGATTTCAGAGATTTGAATGCTGCCACCCCCAAAGATGAATATCCTATGCCTGTGGCGGAAATGCTAGTCGATTCTGCCGCTGGCTACGAATACCTGAGTATGCTCGATGGTTATTCAGGATATAATCAAATATTCATTGCTGAAGAGGATGTGTCGAAAACAGCTTTTCGATGCCCTGGGGCCTTAGGCACTTACGAATGGGTAGTGATGCCTTTTGGCCTAAAAAACGCTGGGGCAACGTACCAGCGAGCAATGAATACTATCTTCCATGATTTTATTAACACTTTTATGCAAGTTTATATTGATGATATTGTTATAAAATCTGTTTCCAGGAAGAATCACATCGACCACCTTCGACAATCATTCGAAAGAATGAGAGAACATGGTCTGAAGATGAACCCTTTGAAGTGTGCGTTCTGTGTGAAAGCTGGAGATTTCTTGGGCTTCGTTGTCCACAAGAAAGGAATCGAGATCAACCAGAATAAGACGAAGGCAATTCTGGAAGCGAAAGCGCCGTCGAATAAGAAGGAATTGCAATCTCTCTTAGGCAAGATAAACTTCTTAAGGAGGTTTATATCTAATCTAAGTGGGAAAGCTCAGGCCTTTTCACCCTTACTTCGACTGAATAAAGAGGGGTTCGAATGGGGGCAAGAGCAACAAGAAGCCTTCGACAAAATCAAAGGGTACCTCACTAAGCCACCTATTTTGGTGCCTCCTTGTAGCAATAGGAGTATGAGATTGTACATAGCTGCGTCTGACAAAACTCTGGGAAGTATGTTAGCCCAAGAGGATGAGAATGGAGTCGAAAGACCCATTTATTATCTCAGACGAGTTTTGAATGATGCAGAAACTAGATATAGCGAAGTTGAAAAATTGTGTCTATGTCTGTATTTCTCTTGTACAAAACTCAAGCAATATATAAAACCAGTTGATGTTTATGTTTCGTCTCATTTTGATGTTTTCAAATATATGTTGTCGAAACCTATCTTGCATAGTCGAATTGGCAAGTGGGCATTAGCATTAACTGAATACTCCTTGACCTTTATGCCTCTTAAGGCAGTAAAAGGACAAGTGGTTGCAGATTTCATAGTCGACCACTCAATTCAAGTTGAGGATATTAATTATGTGGAGATAGAACCTTGGAAATTCTACTTCGATGGTTCCAGCCATAAAGATGGAACAGGGGTAGGAGTCTTGATTATTTCTCCAGATAAAATTCCAACAACATTCAAGTACAAAATAGCAGGTTCTTGTTCGAACAATGAGGCTGAGTATGAAGCTCTAATTACTGGCCTTGAGATATTGTTGGAATTGGGGGCAACTCGAGTCGAAATAATGGGAGACTCAGAGTTAGTCATTAAGCAAGTCACAAAGGAATATAAATGCATAAGAGAAAATCTCATTATGTACTTTGTGATAGCAAATCGTTTGTTGAAAAAATTTGAAAGTGTCAATATTCGACACATACCCAGAGTCGAAAATCAAATAGCCAATGACTTGGCTCAAATTGCATCTGGGTATAAGATTTCAAAAACGAAGTTACAAAGAGCAATCGAAGTTCGAGAGAAGATAAGAGCAACTTGTCTATCACCAACAGACTTGGAATCGACGAGACTAGGATATGCTGATCACAGTAACTTCGAGATTTCGTTCATTGATAATTTGTCAGAGCAAGATTGGAGGAAACCCATTGTGGACTATCTTCAAAATCCAGGAGCTTCGACAGAACGAAAAACAAAATACAGGGCGTTGAGTTTTGTACTCATGGGTAATGAGTTATTCAAGAAGACGCCTGAAGGGGTGTTGCTAAAATGTTTAAGTGAAACTGAAGCATACATAGCCCTTTCGACTACGCATGCTGGGGCATGTGGGGCTCACCAAGCAGGCCATAAGATGAAATGGTTGTTGTTTCGACAAGGACTATACTGGCCCACGATGCTGAAAGATTGTGTTGAGTTCGCCAAAGGTTGCCAAGAGTGTCAAGTTCATACAGGCATCCAACATGTACCAGCAAGCGAACTTCACTCGATAGTGAAGCCTTGGCCCTTTAGAGGATGGGCGTTGGACCTCATTGGAGAGATTCGACCAGCATCATCAAAGAGTCAGAAATACATATTGGTAGGCATTGATTATTTTACTAAGTGGATCGAAGCTGTCCCTTTAGTCAATGTAGACCAAGAAAATGTCATTGAATTCATTCAAAAGAACATTATATTTAGGTATGGAATCCCTGAGACAATAACAACTGATCAAGGGTCAGTTTTCACTGGTCGAAAGATGCAGGAATTTGCTCAGGAAACAGGTTTCAAACTCCTAACATCAACGCCTTATTATGCACAGGCGAATGGTCAAGTCGAAGCAGCTAACAAAGTGGTGATTGGCTTGATAAAGAAACATGTTGGGAAGAAACCAAAGAATTGGCATAAGACGTTAGACCAGATTTTATGGGCTTGTCGAACGTCCCCAAAAGAAGCCACTGGTACAACACCATATAGGCTAACTTTTGGCCATGATGCAGTGTTGCCAGCAGAAATTTGTCTTCAATCTGCAAGGGTTCAGAGGCATTATGATATTCCTTCTGAGGTTTATTGGAATATGATGTTAGATGAACTGGTGGATTTAGACGAAGAGAGATTACACGCTCTCGACCTACTCAGGCTTCAGAAGAAAAGAGTAGAAGACTCTTATAATAGAAAGGTAAAACCTAAGGTATTTTTGCCTGAAGAACTAGTTTGGAAGGTAATTCTTCCCATGGATCGAAGAGATCGAAGCATGGGAAAATGGTCACCCAAATGGGAAGGACCTTTCAGAGTTATCCAAACTTTTTCTGGTGGAGCCTATGAAGTCGAAGAGTTAAGTGGAGATAAAAGGCTCTTGAGAGTAAATGGTAAATATTTGAAAAAATACAAACCTATACTTCAAGAGATAAAAATAAAATAATAAAACAAGTCTAAGTAACCATAAAAATGCCAAAATAGAAATTTTATTAATTTCAGCCAAGATGGCAATTGTTGTCGAATAACGATTACAGAAGATGGTTACAAAAGAGAATCAATCAAAAGGTAAGAGAATTCTTGAGTCGAAGATACTTGGCGTACTGCAGCTCCAACCTCTTCTTGCACCAGGAGTTTTCCTGCACTAGTTTGGCAATTTGAGCGTCGAGGCTTTGGGCCTTCTCAGCGAATTCCAGGCCTTGTTTAATCTCAGTCTGGCTCTCAGTGTCTGAGATGGTCGAAAGAATTTCCTCCTTGAGTACAGTGTTGGCGTTTATCTTTGCCTCTATTTCTGCAATTTGTGCCCGGAAGGAAACATTCTCTCGCTCAATGGCATCGACTCTTTCCTGTGCAGACGCTTTCTGTTTCGACAACTCAGCAATTCGAGAAGTCGAATCTGAGACAGCAGTCCACGCAGAGGAGCTTCTGCCATACAACACCTCAAGCTGACTGTTAAACCCTCGTTGGCGCCTGTAATCTGCTGAAACTTGATCAATCATAGAATGTAATTCCATGATCAAGTCTGAGATTTCTGGAGCTACAGCTTCGAAGTCGACAGCATTCAAGACCTCTTTTAAGCATGATGGAGCAGTGGGGTCCCCCTCTAAAGTCTTCATCAAGTCCCTCTTGAAGAACTGGGCCTTAACCTTCGCCAATGCATCATCAAGAGGAGAAGTTTCAGTAGACTTCCCCGACAGGGTAGGAATTTCCTGACTAGTGTCAGACGAACTCTTACTCTCGATGATTGCATTGAGGTAGCTAACAGGATCAGTCTGTTTCAAGAGTTCCAAGTCCTCTTTTGACCTGTGCTTCGAGGAAGTAACCCTTGCCACAGTATTATCTTGGGCTTGAGGCTGTTGAATGCTAAGTGTCTCGATTGGTTGCTCTTCGACTCGGACTGAGGCGGTACCAGCGTCGACGTGTGGTTCTTCGTTAGCATCACCCTGGGGTCCTTCGCCAGCGTCATTTTGTGGCTCTTCGCTAGCGTCACCCTGGTGTCCTTCGCCGGTACCACCTTGGGTCTCTTCGTCAACAGCATCTTGATTCTCTTCGCCATTGCCTTGGTCCCTTTCTTCTTGATTCTCTTCTGACAGGTCCACCACCTGAACCGTTTCTGGCTGTTGTTCCTCCACTGGCTGTTGTTACTCCACCAGAGTTTCCTCTGTTGTTTTCTCCACTGTTTCAGCATTGGCCTCATTCTCAGTATGGGCTTCGTCATTGCCCAAGTCTTTTTCCTGAGGCCTGCTAAGTTCAGCAGATTCCAGCGTTTCTGAGGTCCTTGGTGGAGAACTTTCAGTAGTGTCCTGAAAAAGAGAAAGAAGACAAATCTTCAGATGTCGAAAGAGACACAATCGAATACGGGTATCTATGCCTAAGTTATAAAAAAGGGTCCAATAGATTACCTGTGGATTAACTTCAGCCCCAGGGCTGGAATTGTCACTCTCGACAGGTTTGTTAAGAAGAACGTTCAGTTCCTCCTCAGTTGGCTCCTCGATGATTACTAGAGGTGGCCTAGGCTTTCTCACAGCAACCTTTATTCTGACGGTTCGACCTTCACGAGCAGGAGCAGGAACAGAAGCATCCTTCGTCAACTTTCGCCTCTTCAAGGGGGCAGGAGGGGAGTCACTTTCGTCATCACTTCCAGATTCGACCACTAGTGCTGCCCGTTTCTTGGGCGAAGGGGCCTAGAAAACCAACAGGAATTCGATTGAATAATTGTATCGAAAATAAAAAATCGAAAGCCAGAAGAAAAATGAAGAAAATCTGGTTACCGATACAGGAGGCTTCCTCGAAGAGCCTTCCCCCTGTTGGTTGCTTATGGTCTTCGCCGGCGCTGTAGTCTTCGCCGGCGGTGGAGGTTTTGCTGAAGGGCCTCCTCCTTGTTGGCCTTCTGTAGCCTTCTTGGCTAGAGGTTTTCGAACAACTGAAAGCAAAAGAAAAAGTTAACAGGCTAGCAGTCGAAGAGAAAGACAAAAAGTAATGTGAGAGCATGAACTTACATTTCTTTACTTTGTCCAACACAAGGACAAAAGACTTCTGCAACTCAGCCATGAAGTCCTTCTCGTCGAAGAAGTACTCAGCATAATAACTTCTCCACCACTCCTCGAAGGATGGTGAGCAAAGGAAATTGAGCTGGTAGTCAAACAACGAGAGGATTGTTCGACCAGCATATCTTCCGATATGCTTGATGGCAGCTTCTTCTGTGTAATCGTTGCAGAAGTACAGCATGGACTTCTCTCTTTGAAAGATCGGAGAAGGTAGGGTTTGGATAATACCAAACTGGCGAGATACCAGATTTGGTTGGTAGGCAAGCAGACTCAAATGAGTCTTAGAACTCTTAAATCGAAGAGGCATGATCCTTGGTGTAAGGAACGCCTCCCACAGTATTGTGTGTTCGTCGACATTGGGACCACTCGACTCCTTTGGGTGTGGCCTCGTGAACCATGCTGGGCCTACTCGTCGTTGAGCAAATGGAGCCATAGTTGAAACAAATTCCTTCCTTCGAGCGAACATCAAAACGAAGTTGGTGAAGGTTTGTTGAAACTCCAGCCCATCTTCCACAGGTGTCAGCAGAGCCAGCCTGATGCCTTCGACGCGCCTGTTTGCTGTTGCTGGCGCCTGTTCATTTATCTGAACCTTCTTGGGCAAGAAAGATTCGAAAGTGGCGTTGAGCCACAGTTGAAGTAGCCAAAAAGGCCCAGCGAGTAGCAAACTGGCCCTGTCCTCGACATGTTTCAGAAGAGTGGCCCCATTGCTGATCGAGTCATAGAGGCTAGCCAGAATTAGTTCTGCCAAACAGATGTTTTGGCGGTGATGCAGTTGGGTAGCAAGAGTGACCATCTTTTTGGTCACCTGTAGAGACTTCGAGCAAAACACAAAGCGAGTTAGCCATAAGGCTAGAAACGCTATGTGTTCGACATCCGACACCGCGTCTGTCGACCTGTCGTGATAATGGTTGATAAAAGTGGTGTATGTTGGCTTAGTCTCAGAGAAGCCAATTTGGTCCTCCGACATCTCCTCCGGATCGAAGTAATCTCCGGTTGGTCGAAGGCCAGTAATAGCTGCCACATCGAAGAGTGTGGGGGTTAGCATCCCACATGGAAGGTGAAAAGTAAAATGGGAGTAGTCCCAGAACAACAGTGAAGCTATAAGCATCTCCGGGGAGTAGTTTAAGCCTGTCTTCGACAGCATCACTAGGTCGAAGATTCCCATATCCTTCCAGATTGGAGTTTGATGCTTCTCCAACTTTGTTAGCCAAGCAACATAATCGGAGGTCAGATTAGGGCAAGACCTGAAGACCCTAACACTTCTGTTGAAGAAGCGGAGGTCGATTTTTTCGCGTGTAGGATCTTCATTGTCTTCTGCGTCTTTCTTGGCGCATGCTACTGGCTTGAGTTTCTCGACTATTGGGAAATAGCTCTTGATCTTCAGAGCTTCAGAGATGCTTGGATTCATGGGGCCAAACATTGCGAAGATCTGGTTGGAGTATCCAATCGGGATCATCAAGTGGCGCGAGTAAGCATCGCGAACGGAGATGTCAGAAGGTTCAGGAACCCTTCGTTTGCCTGTAGAGTTTACTACTGGGGCAGTAACGAAGACCTTGGGTTTAACATGTTCAGTTGGTGCGTTAGCACTAGGGGCAGTAGAACCAGATGCCATGGATTTAGCGTTGAGTTTGAAGCGAGGTTGAAGATGAAGAGGAAGAGTTTTCTGCAAAGATAGCAAACTTATGTGAAAACAAGGAAGTTTGAAGGCTAGTTGGCGTAAAAAGTCCCAAAATGGGATATTCACTGCTATTTATAGTAGTGGGAGAAATCCCCAATAACGAGGACATTAAATGCCATTTAATGCTGCAGGAGCTAGTGGGACGCGTGGCAGCCCCCTGTTGTTTTGGCCGTTTCTGCAGAAGTGGAGAGACGCAGCGTGCGTCCTCGTTTTTGAGAATTGTCATAATGACAAATTCTGAAATGACGTTTGGTACTGCACGTGACGTCCTAGGATCAAATCAATGATGGTTTTCTTGGGATTGCCAATAGTTGGTAAAAAGCAACAAAAAGTGCACAAGTTAACTTGTGACTAAGCGTTGGAAAGACAGGTGTCGAATGGCGTTTCAAAGAATGCCTTTTTCTTTCAGAGTCGAAATAAGGTATTCTTGGGGGGCAATTTGTTGGCTCCTAAATTCGACACCTTTGTTTTGATTGATGACAGCCGTTAAAGCTGAAGAATGTCTTCGACTGGCTAAGTCTGTCGAAATTCCTGTCGAAAGATGGCAAAATACTTAGAAGATTTCTTCCAAGGAAGAAGGCTGAGTGCCTTCGACGTCGAAGGAGTTTCTCGTTGAAGATGTCTCTTGACGAACGTGTTCGATGGTCCAGAGTGGAGCAGTTTGAAATTCAAGCATTTGGAGGGAAAACGGTTTCCAGCAGTTACCACGTGCAAACGTGCAAGGATCTGGAGCGTCAAGCATGGAGAACGTGCCAAGTGGATCGATCTCGAAGCAGTGTAACTGCCCGACGGTTACTTGGAATGTTTTAGTATAAATAGGAGTAGACATGTAGTTTCTCGCGTGTGTTCACAATTCTATACATAGTCACTCATTTAGATTCGAGTACCCAGCGTGTGAGAAAGAATTGTTGAGAAATGTATGTGTGAAACACCAATTTTATCAATTAAAGTCATTTACTTTTCCAGCATTTTACTTGCTTTTCTCCTTTAAATTCCTGTCGAACCTTTACTTTAAAGCCTTGTTTATTTTACCAAGTCTTTCCTTTATGCAATTTACTTGAAACCTTTTATTTAAAGCCTTATCCACCTTAATCAAACTTCAAAATCAACCTATGTCCATAGGATCAATCTGATCGATCCTGCGAGTAACCAAATAAGTAACCATTTGGAGGATCAGCGGTTGTTTACCAAAACCCAAGGTAAACAGGTGTATTTGAAAAATTTCCTGCCAAAAAAAAACTTTCAATTGTTACTTTAACAAATTTTAAAAGTTTCAGTTTTTACAGATGCCACATCACCTAAAAGGCTGATGTGGCTTATATTTTTGTTATATTTTTATTATTATTTTAATGACATGGCTTGATTAGTTGTCATTTTTAATTAATTTTTAATTTTTAATTCCATATGGCATTTATATTAATATTTTATTAATTGAGTATTAATTCAAAGTTAATACCACTAGACCAATGCATTTTCTTTGTTACATATATGCATCAATAAATATTCATATCATTAACATATTAATTACAATTATTAATAAATTTTCTTAACTAATTGGTTTAAATAATTTTTAAAAAAATGTTTTACATATTTTATCTTTTTACTGTAACTTTTTTTAAATTTTAAATTTTCAAAAATCACTTAAATTTAAAAAAATCACTTAAATTTTCAAAAATCACTTAAATTTAAAAAAATCACTTAAATTTTCAAAAATCACTTAAATTTAAAAAAATCACTTAAATTTTCAAAAATCACTTAAATTTTCAAAAATCACTTAAATTTTCAAAAATCACTTAAATTTAAAAAAATAAGTTAAATTTAAAAAATCACTTAAATTTTCAAAAATCACTTAAATTTAAAAAAATCACTTAAATTTTCAAAAATCACTTAAATTTTCAAAAATCACTTAAATTTTCAAAAATCACTTAAATTTAAAAAAACCACTTAAATTTTCAAAAATCACTTAAATTTTCAAAACTAAGTGATTTTCAAAACTAAGTGATTTTCAAAAATCACTTAAGTGATTTTTGAAAATTTAAGTGATTTTAAATTTAAGTGATTTTTGAAAATTTAAGTGACTTTTTTAAATTTAAGTGATTTTTGAAAATTTAAGTGATTTTTTTAATTTTAACTTATTTTTTAAAATTTAAGTGATTTTTTTAAATTTAAGTGATTTTTGAAAATTTAAGTGATTTTTGAAAATTTAAGTGATTTTAAATTTAAGTGATTTAAATTTAAGTGATTTTTGAAAATTCAAGTGGTTTTTTTAAATTTAAGTGATTTTTGAAAACTTAAGTGATTTTTGAAAATTTAAGTGACTTTTTTAAATTTAAGTGATTTTTGAAAATTTAAGTGATTTTTTTTAAATTTAACTTATTTTTTTAAATTTAAGTGATTTTTGAAAATTTAAGTAATTTTAAATTTAAGTGATTTAAATTTAAGTGATTTTTAAAAATTTAAGTGATTTTTTTAAATTTAAGTGATTTTTGAAAATTTAAGTGATTTTTTTATATTTAAGTAATTTTTGAAAATTTAAGTGATTTTTTTAAATTTAAGTGATTTTTGAAAATTTAAGTGATTTTTGAAAATTTAAAATTTAAAAAAAGTTACAGTAAAAAGATAAAATATGTAAAACATTTTTTTAAAAATTATTTAAACCAACTAGTTAAGAAAATTTATTAATAATTGTAATTAATATGTTAATGATATTAATATTTATTGATGCATGTCTAGTGGTAAGAAGCAAGATAAAAACTGAAACTTTTAAAATTTTGTCAAGGTAACAATTGAAACTTTTTTTTGACAGGGAGTTTTTCAAGGGTTTTTCAAATACACCCCCCATATATCATGGGTGAAAATAAGTATTAACCCTATTTTTAATTATAAATTATGCTGTCAACTTTTTATGTAAGAAATAAATTAATAAAATAAAGTAATCTATAATTACTAATTCCTATCATAGAAAAGTTTATCTCACACATATTACCTTAATATATATTGATAAAATCAAATTTTTTATATTTATCCAAACTTTCAATAAATAAATTGTAATAATTATGAAATATATTTTTATTTATATCATAAATTATATTTTTATATAATTTATATCATATGACACCTTTGACGGTTATAAACCTTCTTCTAATTTTAAAATTTAAATCTTTAACAAATATATAATTAATATTTCCTCTATAAATAATGAACTATAAATAAAAAAACAAATTTGTATCATAAATAAATGAAAAACTTACAATGGAGGGTAGACCTTATCCAACCAAACTAAAGAAAATCATAAAATAGAAGTAACGAAAAGAAACTAAACCAGTTAAGCAAATTTGAATACAGGAAAATAAAATAGATTAGTGAAGAACTCCTTTACGTTTATTTTTATTTTTGAATTTTTTTAACAATAATCCGGTTTTACAAATAAAATATTTGAATAATCATGTTTCTCAAAAATTTACATAAATAATCAAATTTTGAATTTTAGTTTAAGTGAATATATCATCTTAGATAAAACGTACATATAAAATTTAAAGGAAAGTATCATATGAGATGACGCATAGGTTGATGTTGTTTTTAGACCGCCATTTCATATGCCGTTTTAGTGTTATTGATATTATATTTTTTATTTTAATAATAATAAATAATTAATTAATAAAATTAAAAAAAACTAATATTATTAATTTAATATAATGATTTTAATTTCGAAAATAAAAATTACATATAATTTAATTGTCTGGTAGTTGATAACGGTCTTTGGTTTCGCACATTCATGCTCTCCTATTCGTTGTCCTTTACTAGTTTCCTCTTGTGTTTACTGAAAAATTATATTTTATTATTTTTAATATTTAAATTGATAAAATATATATTTTGATCTTTTAACTATATTATTAAATTCAAATTGGTCATTTGATTTTTTTCGTGTTACTTTGGTTTCTTAATTTTCAAAATGTTTCATTTTAGTTCTTTTTGTTTAATTAACGACGAAAAAAATTTAAAATTATTCACTAAATCCATCTCAAATTAGACAAAAATAATTTTAAAAAAATATTTTAAAAGTTAAAGAACTAAAATAACACAAAAAATAATTAAGAATTCAATTTAAATCTAAAAATATAGTTAAGGAAATAAAATAAATAATTTTCTTTACATTTTAATTCAACTATACAATTTAATAAACAAACTCACATTAATATTATGTCTTAATTTTGCATATTTTTATTATAGCACATACTGACTACTTTTTATATAAAAAGTAAATCAATAAAATATAATAATTTATATTTTCTGATTCTTATCTTAAAAAAGTTTATAATACACGTAATACCATAATATATATTTAATCAAATCAATTTTTTAATAAAAAAATTCGATTAATAAATTAAATTAATTATATTATCTATTTTTATTTAATTATAAAAAATATTGTTTATAATATACATCATATGATACCTTTGACTATCATAAATCTTGTTTTAGTTTTAAAATTTGATCTCTAACAAATGTATAATTAATATTTTTTTCTATATACAATTAACTATAGATTAAAATTATACCATAAAGAAAAACCGAACAATGGAGGGTACACTATTACATGTAAGTATAAAGTGCACTTAAGATGAGTGAAATAGATATTTTGAACGGTTTTTTTATTTTAGAGAAGTATTATTTTAATTTTTTGATTTGATGATGTTTATGAAAACGGTAAAATGTAGAAAAGTAAATAATATAAAGAGATTACATTAGTTCCTCTCACAATCTAAGAGTACGTTTATTTCCCTTATAACATGTAATAGATTTTACTATTTGTTAGAACCTTGTATAATTCAAATCTTATCTTCTATACTCAAGTAAACAATTCACAAGTGTGTTATAAAAGTGCTCAGAAATAAATGGATGAAATCTTTAATGATGCACCGAAAGTGAATGCAAAAAGTTTTACAAAATTTATGAGTTAGGCACTTGATTAAATTTGAAAGCTTAAGATTGAATTGTAATGAAAGAGGTGAAGAAACAAAATCTGATATGACATGTATTTATATCAGCATAATACCTTTTTGAAGAAGCATGAAATCATGAAACAATGCTATGATTGATAGATTCAATTTGAAATTCGTTGAAATGAGATTTCATGTCAAAAAGTGTCATTGTTTCAGAGGTAACAAGTTAACACATAATCGTAATCGGTTATAGCAGAAGCGTTTTGTAAAAATTCAAATTTTTTGAAGGCGTAACTGGTTACAGGTATTGGTTAACGGGTTACACCTGATATTGAATTGAAAAATAACTAAATTTTTGTTTGTGTAACTGTAACCGGTTACACCTGATGCAACTTTGACAAATACCTTAAAATTAGTTTAGATGCAAAACCAGTTGATGTTAAAATTCATGTTATGCAACAAGATGAAATGATCTTGATATTTCTGAGCACTATGGTAGAATACATGATGAAATTGCAACTTGTACCTTATGAAGTGACCAATCCTCTAAGTTCCAAGGTTATCTTGACATTGTTGCTTGAGACATAATTCTTATTACCATAGAGCTTTGAACATTGAGCTTTTCCTCATCCTTTGGTAATGCACGTGATCTTAAGAGATTAAACTTGTCTTCATCAAAACACAATATTGGAGAAGCGTATCTCCACACTATAAAAAACATATTTAACCTCAGAGGCGAAATGTATTTAACTTTGGCTATATAAGCGAGATAACGAACGACATCATAAAAAGTTGTCACTTTACCCCTCGGTTAATATAAAACTGAGGGGTTAATTCATCCGCGTTTGGGTTCGAACCCCAAGATCTACATTTTTATTATATTCAAAAATAGTGCATCATGCCTCTCGGTTTATCAATAAAACCAAGGGGTAAGATAGATTGTTTTTTTAACTCGTTATATTATTTATACAGAATATTAATAAATTAATTTATTTATAAACTATATTGTTTATCCAGAATATTACATTGTTTACAAAGAATATTAAAGTAAAATTTAATTTCACTATAGATCTGATTTTTGATCTTCAAATCATTGAATTTTGGGAAAGAGAAAATATCGAGTGCAACATATTTTCAATTGCTTTGATGTATTTGTTTCTGAAATAGAACAAAAAAAGGGTTAGATAAATTAATGATTTTCTGCTCAAATAAATATATAAGAATACAAACCTTAAACTCAAGTAATTTTCTGCTCTTGAAATCCATCATAAAGATCTTCACTACTAAAAAAATGACATTTGAGAAAATGTTTTTACATCAGGTATCAAAATATATGATGTAAAAAATAAAATTAAAAACATTTTACATCAGGTATTTATTTGCAATGATATAAATAATATGAAAAAAAATATTTTTCGTCATCTATTACATCGGGCCATGTAATCCACCGATGTAAAAGGTTTCATTAAAAAAACACGGTGGCATTTTTGTAAATAAGAAACAAGGTGGTAGAATTGTAAATAAAAAACTAGCAAGATATTACATTGGGGCTTACTAAAAACCGATGTAAAAAGTCCACGGGCAGATTGGTAATATAAAAAATATATTAAAAACCTTACATCGGGGCATACTAAAAACCGATTTAAAAAAACATCAACGCTCAAACCTTACATCGGACCATTCTTTTAACCGATGTAAAAAAAAACTACCTTACATTAGGCCTTCTGTAAACCGATGTAAAAAACATCAGCCCAGAACCTTGCATCGGGCCAATCTAAAAACCGATGTAAAAACATCAACCGTCCAAACCCTTACATCGGACCGAGGGTTGCACCGATGTATTTCCTCACTGTTCAACTTCTCTCGCCTACGCCCCCGTATCGCCCACGCTGCTCCGCCGTTTTACGTCTCCTCGCTGCCGTTTCACGTCTCCTCGCCGCCGGCTGCACGAAGACATCATTCGCCGGCCGTTCGCCGTCTTCGAAACATCCTCCACCATCCAACTATGATTTCGGTACGAAACTTTCTATTTTGTTCAACTTCATTGTATATCTAAGGTATGAAGTTGATGACCCAAATAGTTTAGTTAGATTGCGTAATTAGCGGCTTGAATTGCAAATCATAATACTAAATTCATCATTAATTCACAGACAGTTACGTAAGGGGCAAAGAAATTTGAGCTTGTTTTGTTAGCATTATCTTTTGACATTTATTTGTTTTTTAAATCATTGATTAATAGTTTTAATAATTTTTTTGGCTATTACATGACAGATAAGGAAATTAGCTTCAGAGATAGCCTCAAAGTCTCAATGGCAGGGGAAGCTATGGACCCAAAAGACCAAATTTCCAGTAACCAGAAAATGCCATATGCCTTTGTAATGTTGAGGCTTATACTTATTGTTGTTGGACGAAAACTTTCTCGAAATCCTAATACATATTGTAGCCTATTAGGACTTCTCTGGTCTCTAACCGCCTTCAAGTAAGTGATATTTTGTCATATAGCTTATTAGGCTTCATTTTTAGACATATAGCTTAAAGTGTTACCGTATGCACATTTTTATACATCTTATGATGAAAATTTGCAGATGGAATATAGAACTTCCGAGTTTGATCAAATCATCTATCAAAATTATATCTGATGCAGGTATTGGGATGACAATGTTTAGCTTAGGTACACATTACATATACTACAAATATATAGACATATGTATAACCATTTAATGTCATGAGTATTTATGTGTATAGAAGACAGACACACACCCACTTGTACACATGGTGTTTCTTCAATATATGAATCTTATACATTGCAAAATTACAAATCATCAGACCTAATATCAAAATGTGGAGGAAGACAGAGGAACAGATGATAAAGAAACAACATGCATTGTCTTGTACTCAGGTGTTTGTGGCAACCCAATAAAATAAATGTGATGTTTTAAAAGCACATGAGAATGATATGTTGTTAGATTGAAAATGGAAAAAATGTGATTAATTTGCTATATATTGCTAAGATGTGAGCCCAAAAAATGGTTACTATTGCTATATAAATAATGATAGATATTGTTTGACATAAAATATGCAGGGCTTTTCATGGCTCTTCAGCCTCGAATCATTGCGTGTGGTACAAAAAAAGAAACCATGGGAATGGCCATTAGATTCCTATTTGGACCTCTTGTAATGTCATTATCTTCCATTGCCATTGGATTGAGAGGAAAAAAATTGCATACTGCTATTGTAGGTACTTGTGTTGGATCTTTGTGGAATAAATTCACATTTGTAGACGCATTATTAGCACATGGAAATTACATAAAATATATCAGAACAATGCGCATATGTTTCTTTTGTAATAATTATGTATGTTTATACTCTAGAGGGAATATTAAATATAGATTAAAGTTGTTGTGTATATGTTAGTACTTAATTAGCTAATTCAATTGCTTCTCAGGCTGCTCTTCCACAGGGGATTGTACCATTTGTATTTGCAAGGGAATATGGGCTTCATCCTGATATTTTGAGCACAGGGTAAGTTTCTAAAATTTATTTATTTATTTGGCAATCTTATTTGCATTTGATTCTGTTAATATTTATTTGGTGCACGTAAGTACATTTTATTGTTTCTAAAATCTTAGTTTGTGTGATATTGGAAAAATATGAAAAAATGGGTACAAATTATTTTTGTACAGGGAAACATCCAGAAAATAAATAATTTATTTTCAAAAAATTTCATACATTTTACATCGGTTATTACTCTAAACTGATGTAAAAACTTTCAAAACTGTATATATTACATCGGGCTTATATTATAACCGATGTAAAAAAGGGACTTTTTACATCGGTCCACACGTTTAAACCGATGTAAAAAGTTGGGTCAATTTTTTTAAAATATTGTTATAATTGTTTTTTACATCAGTCTTAGATCACAACCGATGTAAAAAAGGGACTTTTTACATCGGTCCACACGTTTAATCGATGTAAAAAGTTGCGCCAATTTTTTTAAAATATTGTTATAATTGTTTTTTACATCAGTCTTAGATCACAACCGATGTAAAAAAGGGACTTTTTACATGGATCCAAAACCGATGTAAAAAGTACCTGATTTACTATATCGCCAGACTTTACATCGGACACAGAACCGATGTAAAAAGTCAGTTTCACCCGATGTAAAAAGTCATTTATGCACTAGTGCTTTTCAAGGAAAATTCACTCGCAAACCTTAAAGTGGTGGATGTGGATAGTTTCAAGCCCTTCATGATGCCTCACTTGATTTTTTATATTCATAATACTTTTTATAATGAAAGTTTTTTATGTTTCACGCGGATCACTGATGATAGTAGTGTCATGAGCGTTGATACTCATGAAATGGACGACAAAGATTCGTTTAAGAACGGTGATCAATATCCTCAATAATCATGTCAAAATTATCCCCTCGGTTTTGACAAAAGTTAAGGTAAAATATGTCTAACCCTCGATAAAATACGTCAAAATAATCTTGTTTTTTAATATTACATTGTTTACACATGATATTAAACAAATCTAGATTCATCATTGTCGTTGTAATTCCATATTTTGTTGCATATCTTGTATGCATCGAACTTCTAATCTTTTCAAAGGTTGACTTGTCTTCTTTGTTTAACTTGAAGCAATAATGATTTTCTAAAGTTGCAATTTGTCATAGAGAACTTTTTGATTCTTCTTTAACTAAGTGTTGTTCTAAAAATACAATAACAACAACATCAACACCATTATGTGAGATAGATTGCAATAACTGGTATTCTCGCACTGTTCAACCGAAAGGTAATTAAATAAGGACAACTTTCATACCCCGAATTTTCCGTATTGATTTCTAACCAAATTATTCCTTGTTATTATTAATTTCTAGTGTTATCATTTTCTTTATAATATATTGTTGTCAAATTCACATATATACATATATATATATATATATATATATATATATATATATATATATATATATATATATATATATATATATATATATATATATATATATATATATATATATATATATATATATATATATATATATATATATATATATATATATATATATATATATATATATAATATATATATATATATATATATATATATATATATATATATATATATATATATATATATATATATATATATATAATATATAATATATATATATATATATATTATATATATATCTATATATATATATATATATATATATAATATATATATAATACTATATATATAGTATGGGGTTTATGTTTAT